>JAQQTP010000076.1:16784642-17393571 GCA_029884605.1 Ormosia emarginata | reverse complement strand
TTGATAAATTGATTATAATAATGAAAGGAACCCATAATAAAGAATGTCAACTTGGCTTAATTTTAATATTTCAAACCTTGGGCCTGGTAGCAGCCCATACACCCATCCCTCTTTCCTCGAAAAAGGAAACTGAAGAATGAGGTGGATGGAAAGGTAACAGATAAGTTTCAAGACTCACCAAATGCAGAGGCATGTGGTTACCAAAGAACGGGAAACAATCTATCATTGCATTTACACATCCATGATGCCACTCTATCATTCCAGAATATACAATTTAATTATTTTCTTTTTTTGGGTTCAACATGAGTATATATCACCTCTGCTACATCCCCTAGTTGCCTTTAATAACTTCTTGTTCACAATAAATAGGTTGACAATGTACCAAGTGATCTTAGATACTGCACAAAATATCATCCACACCGACATAACGTTATCATGGCATGATATATAATCTGTATGACAACTAATATCTATGCTCGTTTGGTCCTTGAACCCATGCCTCAGCTCACACCCAGAAAGAAACCGTACGGCACTAAGTATACAAGAATGTTGAAAGAAAACAAAAAAATATAAATTCTTTCCATGTGAGTAAGCCCTAGTAATAAAAATTAATGACAGAAGACAGATTAGAAAATCTTTTCGAAGTGTAAAAGATGATCGTATAGATCAGCGTTCCCATTTTACTGTGAACAGATACAAATTTCAATACGTTGCTCCCCAGATTTCCATCACTACATCAAGATCGATGTTAGAATGGCTTCTATTTGTCACTGTCATTTAGCTTCTTTTATTTTGTTTCAGCTCTTCACAACAAATGTGTACGAAAGAAACATAATGCCAGCTAATATAGATAATCAAACGTAATTTCACCAACAAATAAACTTTTATATCGAAGTGTACAATTACAAGGCAAAACAAGTTCCCTTTATAATTCTTCATACTATAATATAAACTAATAAAAGAAGGGGAAACAAAAACGAACCCCAAATACAAGTAATTGCCTTTGAAGCAACAAGACCACTGGCACTGACCTTAAACTGGGAATGAAATGGATGATACCCCTGAAGGCTGAACCCAATTTTTGGGGGCACTACACTGCCTTTGGCTGACTCTCCCATATGATCCTTCCTCTCACCATCTGGTGGTTGGGTCGTATTCTCGCCCCACTCTTGCTCCTCCGCACCCTGATTGGGGTCACCACCCGCCACAATATCTTGGTCCCCGTCATCATCAACCACAATCCCACCTCTTTCCATGGCCATAAGATTGTTGTTGTCATTCAACACAATCTGCAAATCATCCTCGCTGTCACTGTCCCAATCATCATCGCCCTCACCTCTCTCATCGATTCTTCTGGAAACTTCGGCGCCATCGCCATGGGCATCAGTCGATAGACCGGGAATAACTGGCTCCGAAACACCATCGCCAATTCCATTGGTGTCATCGTCGTCCTCAACATCAAATTTGACATCCTTGTCCATCAAATCAGCATCCGATTCCTTAGGAGGGTTCAAAGTCCCATCTGCCAATTCCACATCCCCGCGTTGTTCAGCTGATTGGTCTTGTTTCAGGACTTCGTCGGAGATCGTTTCCAGGGAAGAATCGGGGGCGGGGGCGGGGGCGGGGGCGGCAGGGGTAGGGGTGGGGAGAAGAGGGGAAGAAGAGGAAGAAGCGAAGGGTTGAAAGACGTCAGTGTATAAATCTCCGAACTCGTCGTCGTCTTCCATGGAATTGGAAGATGAGTTTCTGTTTGAGTTTGAGGTTAGAAGAAGTTAGAACTTAGAAGAAAGAGGGTTTTGTTGTCACTAGTGAGGTTTGGAAAATGCAATTGCCAAAGCCAGAATGTTCATAAAGATTCATCAATTGTTGCGAAACTACAAAACGGTAAAAACATTAATTACATCTCTCAAAACTAAATAAGAAAGTGTGTGTGTAGTTGATAGGTAAAAATTTAGATTATTTTATTGGATAAATTTTTTTTTGTTATAATCGATTATAATTAATTTATTTTATGTTTAAATATGTTAGTTGAAAGTGATTTTAAGTTAATTTATTTTATTTAGATGATATAAAAAAATATTTTTATGTATTAAATTATCAAAATAAGATAGAATAATTAAAACAATTATTTGATTGAAGACAAAATGATATTTATATTTTAAAGTGTAAAAATAATCTATAAATTAAAATCATAAACTTCAATCTTCAAGATATAAAAAAAACTTTTATTTTGTATTAAATTTCATTCAAAAATTAAAACTGATTTACCAAATATGTTATAACACTGTTAAAATAATTTTTTTATAAAAAAAAATGTTTTCAGCTGAAAAAAATCCATCTAAACGTGCACTAAATGTAAACGTGCACTAAATGTATATTGTAATAACTCATTAAAACTTAATAATAAATATCATTTTATTTCCATACTTTAAAAATAAATTTGCTTTAAAGGTATATTTGGATTAGTAATAAATGATTGAATAGAATGAAAAGTAATAAAATAGATTTATTTATTATTGCTTGGTTTTTTTAGATTATAGTAGAATTGAATGACATGAAATTATATCCATTCATCTAATTTTATCTTAAATCTCACTTTTTCTTCTCCTAAATTAGAGGAATGTGATGGAATAAAATGGTATATGAACAAAACACTTATATTTTGTATCATTTCATTCTATTTCACTAGAACTTCAAAATAATATAATAGAATCTTTCTTTTATTCTATCATTAAATATCTAAACAGTAATATAAAAACTTTATATCATTCTATTTTATTATTATACTAAATTTTAATTGAGTTACAGATTTATTGAGAAAGCTAAAAACTTAAATTATTTTTTACACGATAACTCATTATCTTTTTGTCACTTGTTTCATGTCACGAAGAGTAAAACTATGTTTGAGAGTTTTATAAATGAGAGAAATTAGTGACTCATAATGGAATAAAATGGAATGAAATAAAATAGTAAAGAATATAATAGAATAAAATGTGTTACTCAATTGTTTGGATGTTTAATGAGGGAGGAGAGAGGAATTCATGTCATTCCCTCCTTGACCACCCAATTTGGAGGAACCAAAATATGAGACTTTGAGTGACATCATTGTCATTCTAGTCCCTCCAATTTAATAACTTTCAAACACAATTTTTTAAAGTTTAGTCATTTTATTCCGTGTCACTTTTTCTATTATCATCTATCCAAACATATCCTAAAAGTAAAAAAAGAACACAATCTAATCTATATGCTCAAAGGACTAATTGTAACCCACTCAAATCATTTATGTTGCTAAAGTTGATTGAATTTGATGAAGTCACATACATATTGAATCTTTAATGGTATCAACTAATTTGTAAAAAAAATAATTATTTGAGTTTACTTATATGGACACCCTCTGCACATGACGAATACATGACTTAAGACTTAAGTTTGAATCCAAAATATTTTGTATATAGATTATCTACAAGGATCTTGTGAGTTTTTATTGAGTCCTGAGAACTATCAAAACCCTATATTAGGTAATCATCATCTCACTGGCCTAAATTGATTCCCATAAAAAAGAAAAGAAAAATCAACTAACTCAACCTGAGTATATGAAAGTTAATTTTGTATTACACAAGAAGAAATTTGTTTCCTAAACTCAAAAGAATTTGAGAAGAGAATGACTAAAGCAAATTATGGAAAATGATTTAACTACCTTTAAAAGCTAGGATTGACACATCTTTTTAAGGTATTTTCTAGGGATTGAGCATTGTAATTTGATGTTTTAGATTAGTGAGAAGGAGTTATTTAGTACTCTTGGAGGAAGGAGTCTATAAACCTTTGGATCTAGTAAGTGTGTGAATGTATTCACATTTTAAATAGCATCTAATGGTCAAAATTATTCTAAAGGAATAAAATTTCTTAATTAAATATTTTTAAGAAATTTTCATTTTTGGGAGTATAGTATGTAGTTATTTCATTGTTTTGACAAATTTATTGAATTTGTTATTTTGTTGCATACAAGACTTTATTGTCAAATTTATGTAAAAATAATGTAAAAAAAATTGGTTAGTGATCCTTACTTTGTGGATCCTCTCATGTGTATATTTCACATGACATGATTATATGAAAAGCGAGGAAGTAATATGATACTTTTGTAGGTTTTGTACACGATAGTGGTGGAGCTAGGCTCTAGAGACTACAGGGAGCACTAGTAAAATGATATACAAAGAAAATTAAAAGCAAGAACAATAAAGAGACTGCAAGAGACTAATAATAAGTAGAAGTAGTAAATACATACAACGAGAATTATTAGAGATTTCTAAATATCAACCCCATGAAAGATATCATGGAATGGAAACCAAAGAATTAAAAAACATATATAAGAAATATGTTAGCTAAATTGGAGAAGAGCAATAGTTAAAGTAAAAATAGAAGTTTTATGTTTAAAAAACCTTAGAGTGAGAGTGGGAAAAGTAAATGAGTACATATGGTCACGAAGAAGGAAGGTTGAGTTGTTGTAAGGAAGAGGGGGATTGAGAGGAAGGAGGACTTTCACTCTTATTGTTAGAGATGACAAAAATGAGTTAACCCACCTTGTCCCGACATGAGTTAGTAAAAAAAAAAGAGACAGGACGAGTTGACCCATTTTTGTTATATGGGTTATAATGAACAACCCAACCCGTTTTTATGGTGAGTTGGAGAGTTAACCCGCCTAAAAAATGGTGAATCGACAAGTTATGTAGATCAATCTGCTTACAAAGTGAATAGAAAAAACAAGTTGACATGTCTAATCTACCACAAAAATGTTAAAAAAATAGGAAAAAAATTTGGTCCACCAGGTCAACTTGTCCAGCCATACCTTAACCTGCAATTATGTGGGTCATGTTAAATTGACTCGCCCAAAAAAATGAGTTAAAAAATACAACTCAGCCAGCCAATTTTGGGGGGTTAAACATGACAATCCATTGAGTTAAACCTGTTTTGTCATCTCTACTTATAATTATACCAAATGTCAATATGCATCAATAGAATTGGAATTTTTTTTTAGCAATCTACTAGGTTTAAGCAACAGGATAATGGTGGTAATATTATATCTTTAGGGTTACTAAAGTAAAAAAAATACTTGTTTTTTTTTTTTTAATTTGAAGGGGAGCTTGCGTTATCCCTCACTTAAATGTCACTCTCTTGGTGATACAGAGTAAGTTGTGAAACATCTTATTGAATTATGATTTTATAATAAATATTTAAATATAAATAGTTATCAATGAAATATTTAACAATTCACTTTAAGTAATAAACATTAAAAAAGATAAATATCATATATATGTTAATGCAGAGAGAATTAAACATAAAAGTTCTAAATAATAATTTATTAGTAAGACCCTATCAAAATTTGTAAAACCCTATCTAAAATGTTTGTGTTAAGAATATATCATCTCTCGCATATATTTTTTAATAATAATGATATTTTTATTTATTTATTTTTCTTACATCATTTTTTATATTCTTTTTAATATTATTTATCATTCATATTTTTTTATTATTTTTTTCACTAAATTATACACATTTAAAAAAGTATCAATAATTTATACATTTCTAAAAAAAATGTATAATTAATATTTTCTATATTTCAATTAACATACTATGTGAAGAAAGACATAAACAAAAATAATTTAAAAAGGGCCGTTACTGGAACCACGTTAAAATTTGTGGGACACATTGTGGCTAACTAAGAATTCCTGATGTGTCTTCACATCACAATCCAGTCCCAATTAAAACCAGACCAGTCAGGAGTCAAGAGTCATTAGCATAGGACGAGTACATCGGTACTTGTCACTTGAGATACCTGATAGCAACAACGTTAGAACTTGTGATGTTAAGCAGCAACAAAGTTGATGCCTCTTCCTTCCCAACATCCTCAAGTCTTCAGAGACCTCATTCACTGCACCCACCACAAGAACCTCTACAAAGGTCGATCACTGCACGCCCACATCCTCAAAAACGGTTCCTTTTCTTCCTGCATCTACCTCGCCAACACCCTCCTCAACCTTTACGCCAAGTGCGGCTACTTGCACAAGGCCAACCTCGTCTTCGATGCCATCCCCAATAAGGACGTCGTCTCATGGAACTGCCTCATCAATGGTTTCTCCCAACAACACGGCCCCACTTTCTCTTCCTTCGTCATGCACCTCTTTCGCCGCATGAGGGCCCACAACACCCTCCCAAACGCCCACACCTTCGCCGGTGTCTTCGCCGCCGCTTCCAACTCGTCGGACATTTCCGGCGGCCGCCAAGCACACACCCTTGCCATCAAAACCGCCAGCTTTGATGACGTTTTTGTTGGGAGTTCCCTTCTCAACATGTATTGCAAAACGGGTTTCGTATCGGAAGCTCGCAAGTTGTTTGATAGAATGCCCCAGAGGAATACGGTTTCTTGGGCTACCATGATTTCTGGGTATGCTGCTCAGGAGCTGGCTAATGAGGCTCTGGAGCTCTTTGAACTCATGCGTTGTGAAGAAGAGGATGAGAATGAGTTCGTGTTCACTAGTGTTCTTAGTGCCTTGACAAGTCATGAGTTTGTGGACACTGGTAGGCAAGTTCATTCTCTTGCCATCAAAAATGGGTTGCTGTCGATTGTCTCTGTAGGCAATGCTCTTGTGACGATGTATGCAAAATGTGGGAGCTTGGATGATGCGCTTCGGACTTTCTATTTGTCAGGGAACAAGAATTCTATCACATGGTCGGCCATGGTTACTGGTTATGCACAAAGTGGGGATTCTGATAAAGCCTTGAAGCTGTTTTACAATATGCATCACTCTGGAGTGTTACCTACTGAATTTACTCTTGTCGGAGTAATCAATGCTTGCAGTGACCTTTGTGCTATTGTGGAAGGAAAACAACTGCATGGTTATTCGTTGAAGTTGGGGTATGAATTGCAATTGTACGTTTTGTCAGCTTTGGTGGACATGTATGCAAAATGTGGTAGCATAGCAGATGCTCGTAAGGGTTTTGAGTATATACAACAACCTGATGTTGTTCTTTGGACTTCTATCATAACGGGGTATGCACAAAATGGGGATTTTGAAGGTGCTCTGAATCTGTACTGCAAAATGCAGATGGAGGGAGTTATCCCCAATGAGCTAACTATGGCGAGTGTCCTAAAAGCTTGTTCCAGCCTAGCTGCTTTAGATCAGGGAAAGCAAATGCATGCCCGGATTATTAAGTATGGTTTCAACTTAGAAGTTCCAATTGGAAGTGCTCTTTCTGCTATGTATGCAAAATGTGGAAGTTTGGATGATGGGCACCTTATTTTTTGGAGGATGCCTACCAGAGATGTAATTTCGTGGAATGCAATGATATCTGGACTTTCTCAGAATGGTCGTGGTAATGAAGCCTTGGAGTTGTTTGAGGAGATGTGCTTGGAGGGAACAAAACCTGACCATATCACATTTGTGAATCTTCTCTCTGCTTGTAGTCATATGGGACTGGTGGACAGAGGATGGATTTATTTCAATATGATGTTTGATGAGTTTAACATTGCTCCAACAGTAGAGCATTATGCTTGCATGGTTGATATATTGAGCCGTGCTGGTAAACTCAATGAAGCGAAAGAGTTCATTGAATCAGCAACGGTTGATCATGGTCTGTGTTTGTGGCGGATATTATTAGGGGCCTGTAAGAACTATCGTAACTATGATCTTGGTGCCTATGCTGGAGAAAAACTAATGGAGTTAGGCTCACTGGAATCATCTGCTTATGTATTGTTATCAAGTATATATACAGCCTTAGGAAAGTGGGAAGATGTAGAGCGTGTAAGGAGGATGATGAAAGACCGAGGAGTAAGTAAAGAACCTGGTTGTAGCTGGATTGAGTTGAAGAATTTGGTTCATGTATTTGTTGTTGGAGACAGTATGCACCCGCAAATTGAAGAAATACGGTCAGAGTTAAGGTTATTGACCAAATTGATGAAAGATGAAGGATATCAACCTCTTTCAGATTCATTGCCTGCAGCTATCAGAGATGATTTGAAAGGTATTATTTGATAAGTGTTCCCATTCTTTGCCTATCAAATTTTCCACTTAATCAATTGAGTATTTTTCTTTTCCTGTATGCATTGGTGTATGGTTTAATTCGTACTGTTAAAAAAAAGCATCTCAGTAACTGTATTGAGAAAAATACAAAGTTCATTTTGGACCAGCATCTTATTGTCTTTAAACTTATTTGCGCCATGTGCTTGCCTTTTCTTTGTGATATATTGGTTTTAATTGAGGCAGTCAGCGTTTATTCTAATTATTTAAATTTTTCCTTTATTTTCATTTTTCTTTTATTCATGTAGATGAAGAAGGCAGCCATGAGATACAACTTAGGGTTTGTGGTGGCTTGTAGCAAGATTGGGGAGATGATATACTCATGCAAAATGTAAGTGTAAGACATTATTGTTCATTACATTCAGAAAACTCTTTTTTACTGTTACCCTTTATATCAGTTCTTTGATTGAGATTTTTGTTAGCAGATTGCTCTTACAATCTTTTTTTTTTTTTTAAGCTTATCTTTTTTGATTGGATTTTCTTTTACTACATTCTTCAGTGCATTTGATCACTGTTTTTCTTACGCATAGAATAAGTTTCTTTATGTTAGAGAATGGATGTAAACATTGCATCCTCCAACGAAAATACTGGAAGTTGTTATTTCCATTTTCTTCTTGTTTTCTATCATTTGGTTATATATTCTTTTCTCCTTTTGTGATTATGAATCACTCAACTTAGTAGTGGTATATTCTTTTTCAGGATGGCATTTCACCACCAAGTGTTGCGATTAATGCATTGGTGTTGCCGTCTTATGCTTTTTGCTGTTGATTAGCTATGAGAGGATTGTCTCCCATCAAGAAGGAAGGTAATTTGACGAGCCAATGATTCAAAATCTAGCCAGCAGCCAAATATCTCAAGCTGTGACTGACATGTGCTAATGATTAGTTCATCAGTCATGTTGTTTATGGGGCAAATACTGGCATGAATCATGATCAGGAACCAGAGAGAGGTCAGTAGTCATTTAATCCACTTGGGTCAATCCGAGGGAAACTTTCAAAAGAGTGGCTGGACAACCAGCTAACGAATTATACTCGCTCGAATTCCATTTTTGTAATGTATTGGGTTCTTAGACTCCAAGGTGTTCTTTTGGGTTGTTTAAATTGGCTAAGCTCATAAATAGAATTACTACAGGTACACAATTGCAGCTTCAGAGGGATGTGGAATGGTTGCACCACCATGGATCATAAGACCAAACACCTAGGGAAAACTTTTGGACATAGAGCTTTAGAAGTACACGTATTTGTTAGATAACGCTAAAATTTTGTTCCTTGACTTTCAAATTGCTTGGTAAGTGTCATGTTACCAACATTGATGATGGTCATTAACACTAAACGAAGGAAAATTCGTTTTGCAAGATTCCACTTCATTGTTGGAATCTATCTTCACTTGCTGTCTCATTTATACTTTTGATCTTCCCTAGTAATAGCCCTGTGCATGCAAGTTTTATGCACAAGGCAAAGAAATAACATTTATTTAAAAGGAAAAGGTAATGTTGTTAAAACCGTAAGAATAATTTTTACATCCAATAATATGAGCTATGTAAAAACATTTATGTAATGTGAATTGTTTTTTTTTTGGTTGATTGGTTCAACTAGATTTGATTGGTTTAAAGTGGTTAAACCGTAAATTCGTTTATGATATTGTTTTACTCATAGCATTTTTTTAAGAAAAAGAGAAGGATGTCGTGTCATAAAATTTTTAACTTATGATAGTAATTTTTTATGTGTGCGCAAGGCTAGATACTTAATTTGGATTATTTAATAGTTAAAGTGAAAACATATGTAAGAAAAAAAATCTATAAATAACGTGATTTAATTTATATTAATGATAGTGATTAATAAAAGATAAATCGGTCGTGCATTGAACTAGTTTTTGTTAATATTACGAGATTTTTACATTTTAGATGTAAAATTAACTTTCACTCAGGGTATTGAACCTATGTCATTGCAAAGACCCCTCAATCGCTGCCGATGGCTCAACCAATTTATCCACAATTTTCCATAATTTCTTTTATTGATTATTTATATGATTTTTGCCAGTATTTGTATTTCCATGGTTTATTTCTATATATAAGTTATATTTCCCATAAATTTTGGGTTGAGTCCCAAATACAAAAAAAGGCCCAAACAACCAGGATGTCCATGTCCATTGAACATTTTATTTCAAACACTGTAGAAGGGGCCCAAATTGCAAAAGAGAATAAACTGGGAGTCGATGCGCGCTGGAAGGGAGCGTGGTTGCTGGTTTGTGAAGGTGAACTGTGTACTGAAATCAGAAATGAGGGTTTAACTTTAACGTTCTCTCTCTGCTTCTTTGCCTCTTCCTCTCACTTTCTTCCTCACGCGCATTGTCTTTGGTGCTTCAACCTTAAGCCTTCTCTTTCTTCTGCTCTGGTAATGCTTCTTCTGGGTAGCTTTGCTTCACTGTCTTATGACTTTTCTTTTGTTAAAAAAAATAATCTTTAAGTGCCATATGTTCCGGTCTTTGATAAAGTGGATGTGGAGTTTGATAAAGTCTTTGTATAATTCGGAGTATTGACAAAATTTGTATTTTCTGTGAGGTGATAGTTTGTTTGATCAATCACGGGCTTTTGTTCTTTATGCTTTATAGATAGGTGAGCCCAATGATCTACGGATATTTCCCATCTATTTTTAATTGAAAAGTTTCAATTTTAAATCGATTGCTCTAGTTCGTCTCTCATTTCTCAACTGCCTTGGAATTTATATAGCTGCTGTGGATAATTTTCTATTCTTTTTTGATTAGTTCCTAATAAAAGTTGAAAATTTTCTTTTTGTTGATTATTTGTTTGCCTTCTGATGATGTGCTTCATGGATGGCTGCTGCTATGCTGTTTCCTTGGGTGAAAATCAACAAATGAAACTGACATAAAGAACGAACATGCTAGAATAAATTGATAAGAACTTTTGGAGACATATAATATGACAAACTAGCAAGCAAATAATATATGTTTGTAGCTTATGTCTTACTAATTCTTTGTTACTTAAACTTGCTAGACAAGAAGAAACCACAAAAAACTAGAGATAACAATGGTTAGACGGTTTCATTAAAATTTGATGAAATAGAAATTGCATCTAAAGCTATCTGTAGAAACTATAAATGTTGTGAAAGAATATCTATTGTAGCTTAGGGTTTGTTCCTTTCTGTATTAATAAATCAAACTGTTTAGGTTTGTGGCATCATGCTGATGTCATTGGTTTGGCCATAGTTGTTCCCAGGCCTGGCCAGTGACTCTTGACCCGATCCCTTTTCCAGGTTGTTGAACATTCCAGGTTTTAAAACATTGCCTTCTACAAGTCATATTCTTATCACTTCTAAAAAATGGAAAACTCAGATACAAGGCCGACAAGTTCATCCCCACTGCCACCACCACCACCAGCAGTAGCTGCAGACGAGCCAGAGCCCAAGAAGCTGAAGATGTCTACCACTACTTCTGATGATGAAAATTGCACAACTGCCACAGGCACGAAGAAAAGATACAAGCGCCGTAAGATTGCTATTTTCTTTGCTTACTGTGGTGTTGGCTATCAGGGTATGCAGAAAAACCCTGGTGCCAAGACCATTGAAGGTGACCTAGAAGAAGCCTTATATGTGTCTGGAGCTGTCCCTGAACAGGATCGCGGAGTTCCCAAAAGATATGACTGGGCTCGCTCAGCTAGAACTGATAAGGGAGTCAGTGCTGTTGGTCAGGTTGTCTCAGGCCGGTTTTATATTGATCCGCCTGGTCTTGTTGACCGCCTTAATTCAAACCTTTCCCCTCAGATACGAATCTTTGGTTACAAACGCGTGACAGCTTCTTTTAATGCCAAGAAGTTCTGTGACCGGAGGAGGTATGTCTATCTCATTCCTGTGTTTGCTCTTGATCCATGTTGTCATCGGGATAGAGAGACTGTCCTGGCAAGTTTGGGGTCTGAAAATGAGCTTGTTAAATGTTTGGAGTGCTCTGAGAGAGGCCGTAAGGTGGTAGGGTTAGTTGGTAATGGTAAGCACAATATGGAACTAGAAGCTGTGGATGTTGAGGCTGGTATTTCATCAAACAAAAATGCTGCACTTAACTCTGAAGTTACAGAGGATGTGGAGGTTTCTTTGAGCAAAGGTGTTGGTAATCATTTAAATGAGGAATCCAGTAATGAGGGTAAGGTTCTAGTTGACAATGTGAACTCTAAAACTGATCTTGAGACTGTAGTTCCTGTTCAGGATGAGGGTACTCCTTTGAATGGTGGATCAGTGAATAATTCAGGTATTGTTGAGGAAGAAAAAGTTAATGGAGAGGATAAGCCTACCAAAGGAAGTGGGTTCTGTTATGGTGAGAAGGAGAGGGAGAGATTTAATAGCATTTTGAAGTATTATGTGGGTACTCATAACTTCCATAACTTCACCACCAGAACAAAAGCTGAGGACCCCTCTGCTCGACGATTCATTGTTTCATTTGACGCAAACACCACTGTTGTAGTTGAGGGCATGGAATTTGTGAAGTGTGAGGTTGTGGGACAGAGCTTCATGCTTCATCAAATACGGAAGATGATTGGACTTGCAGTGGCAATCATGAGAAATTGTGCACCAGAGTCACTTATCGATAAAGCTTTGCAGAAGTGAGTACTGCTTCTGTATTTTGTGTTATCTACAAAATTCTATTTGAAATACAAGTTTGATTCTCATCTGATTTCATTTTTTTTTAAATGCAGGGATGTTAACATTAATGTGCCCACTGCCCCAGAGGTTGGATTATATTTGGATGAGTGTTTCTTTGCTTCATATAACCAGAAGTGGAAAGATAGCCATGAAGAGTTGTCAATGAAAGCATATGCGAAAGAAGCTGAGGACTTCAAAATAAAGTGTATATATTCTCATATTGCTTCCACGGAACAGAAGGATGGAACTGTGGCTCTCTGGTTGCATTCTCTGAACCATAGAAATTATCCAGATCTGCGTGTTGTCAATGAGGAAGGCATCACTGATAACAATAGAGCTGAAGTCGAAGTTGTGACCGAGTGAACTGTTTTCTAGCCGTTCAATTTACAACTCTTTCTAATTGATTTATACCTTATCTTTCACTACTTCAGAGTTCAGACTGATTATTTATTTGCCTAACAAAACTGCTGCGCACCATATACAATATACGCAAGACGTCTGTTTCTTTGTCCAAACCATCACTCGGTATAGACACTAAGAAAGGGAAATGAAATAGTATTTTTGTTATATTTGTTGTGTTATTTTAAATTTATTTTATCTTTCAATATGATTTTTCTCGATTTAAAATATGACTGAGCAATGACCATATATATGGTTGCTGTAAATAGAGATCCATTGTGAAAGAAACGCCTGATGATATATATTTTTGTTTGATATATATTTTTGTTTCAATTCTAATATTTTTATCTATTTTTCTCTTACATTATTTTTTATGTTTTTTTAATATTATTTATTTATTATATATATATATATTTTATCATTTTTTCTCACTAAATTACATATATTTAAAAAGAGTGTAAATAGTTTAAGAGTGTATGATTATTTTTTTCTTTTTTTTTTCAGATATAACTCAGGTGATATGACTCGTAAATATTTTATGTTTGTCTTTTAGTTTGATACACGTTCTGTTACAATGTTGGGGTGATTTCAACTTGGCATGGTTTTATTTTTATATTTTGAAAGTCTATTACCGATAATAGATTCAATTTTTTATTAGAAAAATAATCATTTTATACTCTTTTTAAGTAGGGGTGTCAAACTGAATTGATGGCCCAAATTTATTCGGTCATTCATTCGGAGATCGGTAATATTTTTGGTAATTGATTCATTCGAAATGTAAGTTTTGAGTTGATATTTTCATAATCATTTTCCATTTTTAAATTTATGTACGTTAAAAGAATGAATGAATTACGTCGTCTATTCTAGGCCTACCATTATTCGAGTTCTCATTTCATTTAGGCAATGTATGAGTTTTGATCGACATTTTCTTATTTCAACCCGTCTATTTTGTGGACTATTCATGCGTAAATTTCTAACGATCTATTTTGACACCCCTATTTTTAAGGGTGTAAATACTATATATATCATTTTCAATGAATGTGATTAAGTGAGAGAAAGTGATAAAAAAAATATGTATAATAAATAATAATAGATGAGATATAAAAATAAGTGTATGTATTATTTGATATAAGAATATAAAAATTATTTTTATTAACACCACTCGTTAGATATTTTTAATTAATTGTAAACATGAAAATAAAGAGCTTAATTTTGGTAAATATAAAAATTACTTTTATATTAACAATAATATGAGATGCCAACGATGTGATAATATATTATTATATGATGGTATAAAATTTTATTACATAATAATGGTACATTAAGATTAAATTCAATAAAAAAATTAAGAATTGATGTATTATATAATGGTACTTGATGATGATTTAAATTATACTTAAAAAGTGTTTTTTTTTTTTTTTAAAGAACTTAAAGATTCCAATTAAAAGTTGCAAATAGCGACTAAAACCTAGCTTGCCTTCTGCGAATAAATTTTTATTGTGGTGGGTACCCTAACCCAAGTGAAGACTGAAGAGCAGTGGTGGGTGACACTTGAGAGGAGAGTGGAAGCGAAGAGATTGTAGAGAATGATAGGGGTGGGAAAGATGAAGCAGTATGGTAACGTCCTCGACAAGCCTCTCACCAAGGGCAAGCAAGAGGTATCTATATATCTATCTATCTATCTATAATGAATCATTTCTATTCTTATTGATTGCTGGATTCATTAATTTACTTTGCTACCAAAATCCTACCTTTCATACACCACTATATAGGATTTCCTTTATTTCTTAATGGGTAAATCATGTTTTTTTCTTCTCTGATTTATTTTCAACTGCTCCGTCATCTATCTGCCCCTTCAGATTTCTGAGATCTCTCGCTTTTCTATGCTACTGTTCCCCCAATCTGGTCTCTACGATCATCAGTCATATGATTCATTTGATGTTGCTTGCAGGTTAGTTTGAGTGCATTTGCCTTCTTGTTCTCCGAGCTCGTTCAGTACAACCAAACCCAGGTTGACAATATTAGTGAGCTCGAACGAAGGTGATTCTTTCTATTTTTTATAATTTCATTACTTCACTTCAACAAAAACACCAATTTTCCTGATGCTTCTGCTTTATTATTGTTATTTATGACTTTTTTTTTATTCAAATCATATAAATTGTTTTGATATTTAACAATGTAAATCCTTATCTACCAGGCTAGAGGATGCTGGATATGCTGTTGGGGCTCGAGTTCTTGAGCTGCTTTGCCACAGAGATAAGGTATGGTTACTCTCAGAAATCCTTGTAAAAGCTCACTTTTTTTTTTTTAAATGTGATTATAACCAAGATTAAATATCAAGCAAATTAAATTAGGCAATCTTGGACCCTGAGATCAGGAGATGGTGGACTATATATTGGGTTTTCCAGCATTTCCCTCTTTTTGAAGGATTTATCATGTCTAACGGTCTAATCAGTTCTACTTTATATACCCACAAAACTAAACTATCTATCTGTAATCTCTATCACATTTCGATACATGAGCTCGTGGTTGGAGTCCTGAACTCGTAAGCAATTTTTTTCTATCAAGATTTCTGATAGATTTGATTGTTCAAAGAAAAAAAAAGGGGGGGGTACATATTAATGAATGCTCAAAATATGTTGAATTTTATAATGTTAGATTCTTTCAGTTGTGAGTAACTTTGCCGCAGCTCATCAAGTTCCATATGTCCTATTTTATCGAAAAAAAGATTTTCCATATGACCTAATACATGGGTTTGAATCCTTTTATCAAAAAGGTAAAAAACAAAAGTGAAAAAAAAAGGGGGAAAGAAAACACTTGGGTTCAACTCATCTCATATGATGTCTGGGCCTAGGGTAGTAGCCTAACCATTTCTATGCCTTATATTCTATTTAAATATTTGGTATTGATAATTTGTTACTGACAAAATCAATGGTGCAATAAAATCTTATCAGTGTTTGGGCAATCCAGCCATCCATTATTATAATTTATAATTCTTATGTAAACCTGAAGACTAATAGAAGTGCCGTTACTGTATTCTGCCACTTCACCACCATCAGACTAGTCCACCCTTTTGGCTTGTTAACATTCTCTCTCTAAGGTGAGGCAATCCATGCACAGCCATAATTTTGTCAATACTGCTTTGTCCACAACTTGATATTGTGATTCAAAAATGGGCTTGTAAATTCGTTGGGTCTATATTTTGATTGTTTGTATATATTGGAAATTGACACTTAGAGGTTTGAGTTTGGCCATGAGGCTGGAAAATCTCTATATTTTTGCATGAGGTTATCATGACTGATATAACAATATTATTCTGAAACTACAGGGAAACAGAAGGGAGACACGACTGTTGGGTATTCTTTCTTTTGTACACAGTACAGTGTGGAAAATATTATTTGGAAAGGTGAGCTCCTTTATCAATTTTTGCTTTTATTCCCTCTTTTCCCGAATTTTATTTTCTTCAGGAGTTGAATGTTGTGTTATACAATGGCATGAAATATCCTTGTTAAAGACATGAGTTTTGACCCTTTTTCATCCTGGATATGGTATGCCTTTTAAGACTGCCAAAAAAGTTCCGTGAAGTTCTACCTCAGAAAAGGAATATATGCGTTACAATCTGAAAACAAGATTATCTTAGCTGTGATACATGCAGGATATTATAAACTGATAAGATGGAGTATTTTATGCAGATACTGTTTTAGTTGTTCATTCTATGAAGTTATGATTGTTGGCTTTAGCAAGCTTGTGGGGGCATTCACGGTATTTTAACTAGTTTCATCAATATATTGATTCTTGGCTCTTCTTGATCAACCTATATATTTTTGTCATTGTGTATTCTACATCATGGTTTTCCTTGTATCTTTTGAAAGTTCATATTTTATATGGTTCACTTCACAGATCTGTTAGAGACCCGAGACACAGATACAGATTGCATTAACTGTGAGAACTATTCAATACCTAGACATATATCTTGTAGTTGTAATCAATGGTGTAAGAGTGGTCCTGTTGAGACCGAAAGGGGCAAAGGGGGCTGTGATTACAATGAGAGAGGGTTTGTGTGGGAATCCCAATTCAATGGCTAGAGAAATTCGTGCATAAACCTTGAAGGTGCTGCCAGACCTTTTTCACCAAAGGGTTCGGCTTTGGTATCTCAGTTGCTCTCTTCCTCTCTCTCTCTTCCTCCTCTTCTTCCTTTCCATTCCCTTCCCTTCCCTTCTCTTCCATTCCCATCGAATTGGGTTTTTTCCCTCAAGGACAGACCTATCAAAATTTACACTTGTTATGAGCCCTGCAAGTTTCTGATTTCTCTTATTATTATTATTATTATTACAATTATTATCAATGTTGTAAGAGATGTGACTTGACGCAAATGGAGCATTAATACCATTATATTGACAATCAAGCACTTAATTTATCTTTATGGAGGCATTGCAAAGCAGAAGTTCTTGGCTAATTTATATTCTGTTCTGGTTGCACTATATACTCATTTTCTTTGGAATAGGTAAATTTGGCAACTATCTTTACTATTCAGCAGCTCCCTTTGTTTCTTTTTTGTTGTTATATAGGTAGCTGACTCACTGGAGAAAGGAACTGAACATGAAGATGAATACATGATCAGTGAAAAGGAGCTCCTAGTAAACAGGTAAAAATGTTTTTCAGTCTCAGCATTTTATTTGACTGTTACAAATACTGGATTCTTTGTACATCAGTTAATTGTGAGCTAATGGATCATCTTTGGTTTATAGATTCATTTCTATTCCAAAGGACATGGGAACGTTTAATTGTGGAGCATTTGTTGCTGGAATAGTTAGGGTAAGTTCTTTGCTTCCCTCTGTTACCAACTAACCATCAACTAGTTATCTGATTCTTAGAGAAAGGTCCAATAAGTGGTTGTTTTTGTTTCATTCATCAATGAAGGGTGTTTTGGATGGTGCCGGGTTTCCAGCTGTTGTAACAGCTCATTTTGTGCCCATGGAAGGTCAACAACGACCTCGAACAACAATTTTAATAAAATTTGCTGAAGAGGTAAAATGTAATGTCATTGATTTTGCTGTTGTCCTGTGCACGCATTCATTCTCAACTGATAGTTTCTTTTCTGCGTTTCTATCTTTCAGGTGTTACGTAGAGAAGCAAGATTAGGCTGATGTAGTATAGAGTTTTCAACCAAGATATTTGTAATGCTGTACGCCACCTGTCCTATTGATCTGCCCTTTAAACTCATGTTTTTCATTCTTATGTATGTTATGCTTTGAAGTTGGGAATTATCCTTACTAAATTATAATGTACAAAAATGTCGTGTTGTTTCTATTGATTTCAATTTCTCTCTCATTCCCAGTATTTCCCTAATTCCATATTCCTCTGTTTTTCGTATTTTGATTGAGAATCTCACCGAGGAAGTAAAGCTTGATAGCACATCTCTCTCTCTCTCTCTCTCATCATCGAGCTCATCTTGCTTTGTGTGTATTTGGATTAATTTATTTTGTATTTTAAATAACTTATAATCGAAAATTTAGAACTTTATAAAAAAAACAATTATTTCACCAAAAATTAGCATTACCAAACGGGCATTCATGTTCTGATAGTGAATCTAGTCGAGAAAGCAATATTTGGCAGCAAGCAAAGGAGTGAAAAATTGTTGTGTTCTGTTATGATGAAACAAAATTGTTTAGTTATGATGAAAACAACATTCCAAGCAGATTTTATTGTTTTTCAATAAAAACAGAATATGTATAATTTTTTTTTATATTTCATTAATGAAAATTTAAAAAATAATAATGAGGTGACTCAAAAATAAGATATATGTTATATTTTTATTAAAAAATAACACAATAAGTACTTAACGAAATTTACTTTAAGTTTTGTCCTTTCCAAATATGTACATGACCAGTTTGATCACCTCGCCACCCAGGTTCATCTAACAAATTTTTTTTACAGCAAATCAACCCAAATAAATAAACGGTTGTTTTGATAGCCTAAATGCTTTCCTGATATTTAAAATATAGGCATTGTAATCCAAGTTCAGGGTCTTAAACATGTCATTCATTGAAATGATAACAACGAAATAACCAAGTAGAAGATAAGTTCAGGTTAAACGGTAGGTCAACGAATTACATTCTTCATCTACAAAGAAGAAAAGGGTAGTACAATTACATACTCTATGGAGTACGGACTCACCAACCTACACATAGTGAGAAACAAAAGAAATTAACCCGAATGTCACAGGTTCAACCCCCAACTTAGATGACTTGTCTCACTTGAAAATCCACTATAGCATGATGCCACAACCGGTGCGTAATCAGAAATATAGGAGAAGATGGACCTCAACAAATCTCATACCACCAAACAAGTTCTTCTTTTTTATTTTGCTCAAAAGCTAACAGTGCAGGGGAAAAGAGAGAATGGATAATTAGATTCACACAGCATTATTTCCAAAAACATATTTCATATAGTCAAACTTAAAGAGAAGTAGAGAACTATGAGTGAAATCTGCCTCTTGAAGAAGTGGCAAGAGGCCAAACAAAAACAAATAGATATTATTAACAAAACCCCTTCAAAACGAAGATCAATGATGATCTGATGGGAACGAAACCAGTAAAGACATAACAGAAAAGTAAATTTTTGCTACAAACTTCAGTACATTAAACAAAATAGATCAGTAGACACTTGTATACCAGATATACCACAATCAGTTTCTAGTTTCTACCAAGTGGGAGAGATCTACAACTAAATGTCTCTTTAAAATCAGACTTCTTTGACGAAGTGAAAATGGAAGCATACACATCCTTTGTAGCATTAGCTGGGGCAATATCAGTGGCCTTGAAACGCTTTGCAGCAGCAGCAGGAGGAGCATCACTTACAGCCTTCAAACCAACATTACCATTAGCAACCTTTCCGTTTCCTTCCACTTTAGCCACAGCCTTAATATCTATCCCATGCTTGGTACCACTCAACCTTGATCCTTCCAAACTCACACCATCCTCCTCATTCAAAGTCAACCCTCCATTCTTCCCCTTCTTAGTCTTCTTCTCCCTCGTCTTCGCCTTCTCTTCCTCCATCCTCTCCCTCAAGACCGCGACCTCCTCTTCACTCCCATTGATCACTATCTTATCCACCTCCTCAAACTCCTTGTGACAAACCAAACAAGACGACGACTTAACCTCCTTCAAAGCCTTGGCACTCAACACATGCCCACAATTCTTCAAAGCAAAAAACTTATACTTTCCATTGAACTCAAGGCCCGCAACAGGGCACTGGAACCTTGCACCAGTGCTCCCATCATTATCCACACCAGGAATCAGAGAAAGTTGAATCTTGATCATATCTTTCAAACCCTTGATGTGGCCAAACTCCTTGGGGAGCTTCTTCCCCAGCAATGCCTCAACCAGCGCTTCCTTGTTGAAGATATTTCCAACCTTATCGATCACGCAGGGTTCCCTCAAGGGCTCGTTGGACAAGGCGCAGTTGAGCCACTTGGAGAGTCTTTGTTCGTTAGGGTCGACCTTGTCGGGCTTCTTGACGGCGTACATGTTGAGGTAGCAGTCGCGGGACTCTGCCCCGGTTGCGCCGCCATCGCCCCCGCCGCCAAACAACCGGGATCGGAGGATGAGGGTGGAAAGGGGGGCAATTTGGGGGCTCAAAAGAGGGGTTTCGTCGGGGAGAGATTCGCCATTGAGGGTGAAGTAGAAGGAAGATAGAAGTTGTGGTGATTTGGGGAAGAGAGAGCGTTTGAGGTGGGAGAGGGTTTGATTGGCGTTAGCGGAGGAAAGGGTTAAGGATTGAGATGAAATTTGGAGTTCCGGCGATTGGACCAAGATTTGGTGCACTTTGGGATGCATTTTGGTTTTCTAGGGTTTGTGAAATTGGGGATTGGAGGAGTATGATCAATTGAATTCTCAGGTTGAGCCCTAGCTTTTATGATCGCTGGTGCACTTGGTCACCGATCTTAGGAGGTTGACGACGGCTTGGGTTGCAAATTGGGGGTAACCTGCCCCCGATGGAAAAAATGTTGTAAATGTTTTCAGAACGTTAAAATATATACATTATATTATATTTATATCGTATGTTAGTAAAGAAAATATTAAATTATATTATATATAATTATAATATTTTTATGATATATAAAATAATTTTATAAATAAATTAGACAAAATTAAATTTATTTTAATTAAATAAATAACAGAATTGTTTTAAATAAACAATATAAATCATTCTTTTAATTTTGTAATTTTCACAAATAATTATCACCCTTTCTAGCAGTCTTCATTTTGAAATTCTCTATGTAACTTATACATAAGTTAAATCAAATTATTTCTCGTATGATTTGTACTTAATAATTACTAATTAATATATATGATACTTTTTAACTTATTCATATGATTTTTTTTAAAAAAAAGTATTTTTGTCTCCTTTTAATTTAATTTAATTTTAAATTATTTGACTTTTTTATTTTATAGAAATAGAAAATAAATTAAAAATATAACATTTTTTAAATAACTTAAAAATAGTATGAAATAATTAGAAATTATTATGTATATTAATTAATTAATTAATACAAGTCACGTAATAACCAATTTTAACTTAATTAATGGACATAAAGGATCTATTTTGTAGGATTTAAAAAGTTCAAAAACCTTTTAAATGAATTTTAAAAGTTTATGAATATTTCAAAATAAAATGCAGTTAAGGAGTTAGTTATGTTTTTTTTTTCCTGTTTTTAATAAATTAAAACTTTATAAGGTTCATTACTTGATTTAAATTTCATTTATTCAAAGTATGTAATCTAATTACAAAGTATAAGAGTTGAATCTCACATAAGATGTGATTTTAACATGAAAGTGTTATGGCCATGGTTCTTTTACAACAATAGTCTGGACTGTAGTTTTCTTAAGGTTTATATCATAAATTCTTATAAAATTAATTATTACAATATTTATTTATTTTTCTTATAATTAATTATTCTATAATTTAAATCAGAAGGGTATTTTATTAGTTGGAGTGGATTAGTGGGAGGTGGGCCGAGTTGGGCCGTAATTACCGTGCCTCGCCTCATGAAAAAGGGCCTTGTAAGTTGTTCCATTCCATTGAAGGCTTCCCTCCTCTCCTTTGCTCCCACCTGATTCGTCTGAGAGGTGAACCTTGCTCTCTTTTCCTTTCTCAGTATTTCTCACTACACTTGCTTTTAAATAATGTCTCTCACCAGCATCAACGCAATGATTCTTTGTTGGTTGCTCCTGTGTTGTTGTAATGGTACAGGCTGTTTATTGGAATGAACATTATCTATCATACAAATTATTTTTCATAGCTTCTTGCATGAAAATATTCTAGACATGGTTTTACGAGTGAATGTTCTCAGTGATTGAACAAATCACATGTTTTGCCTATAGTTTTATGATCGGTCTCAAGCTTTTTAGTTGACAGCACAGAACTGGTTTCTGCAGGATTTTGGGGAGTAGTCACCGGCATATGACAATTGGCAAAGGGAAAAATAGAAGACCTGAAGTCTTTTTGTGTATAAACAAGTCTATACTAGGTGCTATCTTTGTCTTGTGATACTATGTTATGGGGACTGTGGAATATGTATGACATCTTTTTTTTGTTTTTGTTTTTGCTTTTGTTTTCCAAAGATTATATGTTTTATATCATTATGTGCCAACTTATGGGAATCAATGAGTTGTTTTTTTTTTTTTTTAAAAAAAAAGAGATCTTGCAAACTTGATAATTATCTGCCTATGTACTTTTTCATTCCTTGGAGCTGAGTAGAGGATGATATATTAACCGAATTTCCAATTAAGTCAGTTAACGCGTTCACTTGATATAGTTATTTGTTTCCTTTTTGAATTCATGAACTCATAATTTGCTAGTGATTTTGAAAACGACAACACTCATATCTTTTTGACTTTGTTCTGCAATGAGTTTAATTCGCAGACTTATTTTTGTTGAACCTATCAGTTCGCTGTACATAGGTTTAGAGTTGCAAAAAGGCCGTGAGTCATTGTTAATTTGAAAGACCATTATGGTTTGTAGTATATGGTTATTACTTTAACGTTATTTAATAGTTTAAATTAGACCACCCCAACATAAGCCATATGTTGTAGGCTGCGTTACTTATCCAGTTTTTGCCACTCGTTGCACTATTTGAGTGTCTCACTAAATTGACGAGATTTTCAGTATCATGTGTCTCTGCTATCAAACAATAATGTATCAAAAGCAGAAGTGTTAGTTACATAGAATACAAATGCATCACAGAGTCTTAGTTTTTAAATATCTTGTTAGCATCTTTATCTTTTCTATTTCTTCGGTAAAAGCAAATATAAAGTTAAAGAAATGCAATGTGAAGTTTCTGTTGAAACATTTTCTATGCATATAGCTTTTTCTCTATCATAAAACGTAATTCTAATTCAGCTTATAGGAAAGTCGGTTAAGAAAATAATGTGTAAATATCATTACTTTTTTTAAAATGAGAAACTAACAGTAAATTCTCTGATCCGCCAAAGGAAATTAGGCTCACCCATAAGAATGGGAATACTCCCTGTGCCAAAAAAAAAACAAAAACCAAACATGCAGACCATTGCCATTGTTATGTACAACACCAATTTATACTCACATAAATCAATTACTCACAGCCTAACATTACACCAAAAAGTGTTCCTGTAATCCAATGGACTCTTCTATTAAGACGGTTCAAAGTTCAAACTTAACATTGATAGGCTCCAGGGCAGGCCAAGCAGCAGCACTAGGATTAATTCGTGATCAAATGGGAAATTTCATTTTGTATGAAATTAATTAGTTGTTTGTCAGCTTATGCTTGGAATAACGTATGTTTGTAAGCTTGGTTTGGGCAGCTTTATTAATGTTGCAGGTTCTGAGAACTGGTGATTGACCTCTGGGTTCAATTAGGACGGTCCAGTTGGATTAAAAAAAAAAGGGCAATCGAAAATTTAAAAATATTTTCAAATAAAAAATTGAAAATATTCTAATTATAGGTTCTAATTAAAAATCGTACTAAAAACGATGAAGGGCTTTTAATTGCATCTTCTAGCAATTCATTGTGCTCCAATTCCAAAATTTGCCAATATTGTCACATAAATGGTTTTTTCATAATAATTTTCAGCACGAGAGATTTAATTTCGAGTGTGTTATATTTGATCATAATCTCACCAGCCAAAAGTTGGGCTAGCCCTGCTTGGATGAATAAGACCAAAAGATGAGCTCCCAATGGAGTCTTGATCAATGATCATTGTCATGGTGGTGGTAGGCTGATGTAAGAACTATCATTTTGCCAGTTTTATTTTGAAACAAAGCAATGTCAATATGGTCCATCTACTTTTTTTGGAAGAATTGTAAGGTCATCACAAATGGCTGCAACGCAATAATATGAAAGTGGTCCTCAACCACAAATCACCAAGGAATGGAGGTAGACTGGCTATCAACCACGTGTTCATCAATAAAACTAGTGGCTCTTGCTACAACTGGGACGAGTCTCTCCGGTGCATATGTGCAGGTGGCGCTTTGTGTATCTATATCAAGCATCAACCACCCGACTCCCCAACAACCCCTTTTCTTGTCAGGTTGTGTGTGGTCCTGAATTAAATCACTCCTCGGAATGTCTTTCTTTCTTTAGTAAGAGAATATGCTTGGAAATCAATTTAAATATGAAGTTATAAGCACTCTCAATTGTTTATTCATACTCGTTATTAATTAATCATAATTTTAATTTTTTTAAAAAAATAATTATGAATGGTTAATAAAAAATGTGAATAGATAATTTGAAGTAATAATATCAACACCCTCAATTCAGATGTATCACTTTGCTTGTGAAGCATCATTTAATGGTATTTAATGATGATTTAATTAGCACAAGCCACTCGATCTCATGACCTCGGTTCAGGTATACCTTTTCCCCTCTCTCTCATTATTTGTCTTGAAGCTAACCTTGGCTCTACCTATAAAGCCTTTATCGCAAGCCTAGACACAAGTGAGGAACCAAAGAGACAGAGTTCTGCTCAAGCTGTCAAGGATCCAAAGTGGTACCATGCAAAGGAATTAGAAATTTCTACTCATGAATAGATAACACATGGATTGTCATTACACTATCATAAGAAGCTAATTAGTTGTAAATGGGTCTTCAAAATTGAGTACCGTGTTGAGCGTTGCAAAGCTGGTCTTGTTGTAATGGGTACACTCAAACAAGGGATTAGATTATGAGTAATATTATTTGCACATTATTTTTTTTGGTAAGAAATTTATACTTTATATTTACACCAATTTTGTTTTGGATAATAAAACAAAAAAAATATATATACTTTTTAATATGCAATATCTCTTTTTATTTTTTTCTTAAACAAGTACAGAAATAAAAAAGATGTAAAACAATGATGTGTAAAAATAATTTCTCTTAAAACTTCTGCTCTTGTGGCAAAACTAAACACAACGCTGCATGCAGTGCATTTAATTTAATTTTTCATAAATGAACTAAACACGTTGAACTTATTGCCATTTTGTTCGTGAAAATATTCAAAAAAAGGCTCATTCGCACTTTCCATTCTTCTTCCAGAAATCAAGTTGTGATATTTCAGCAAGCCCTTGGACATGAACGTTTCCGTCACTTAAATCACAAGTTGGGTGTTCTCAACATTCACAGACCAACTTGAGGGAGAGTGTTAGCAGATCCTTGATATGATTCACATGGGTAAATACGTATTAGAAAGTTCCAATTTTCATCCCTGATTTATCCCATGTGTAAATAATTTTAGGAAAATTTCCTTTCCCTTAGATTAGTCAATGTCCTAGTTTATCTCCTAGATTTTAGCTTACTCTATTGTATATTAACCTCTTTACTGTAACAGTTTTGAATCAATGAATTATCCTCATTCCAGCATTTTCTGGTTTTTCATATAACATGATATCTTCATGGACACAGTCATGCATCTACTTCAAAAGCAGAAATACTTTAGTTGTGAATAAGGTGCCAACAAAGAAGAGAGATAGTTTTTTCTGGCAGTTACCTTCTCTTCCACCACAACATATCAACTGCAAGCAATGCACACTGGAAGCTGAATTTTCTGCAGCAAAAGGTGTCTTTTGGGTTTGCATTATTCATTATTCATTATTCATAGTTATGAAAATGCTTACTGTCGATATTGTTTTCCATTCTGAATGTAGTGTTTAGAACACTTAAACTTTAGAACTGAAAATTTATCTGAATAAAATTATTTATAAATTCTATCAAAAGTGATAGGATTTACTCATTATGAAATATTACATGCATAATAATTTATAAATTAGTTGAATTTTTAAATTAATGACATTGTAAAAAAGTTATATAAGAATTTATGTATAAATTCTTTTATTTTTAAAGATTCAAATATGAGAAAATGGATTTGACAAACTGGCTGTAGATATAGTCAAAGTTTGGATCCAAGCTATTTGCTATTTTGAGGGGATACGAGAACCAGACATCCAAATGTGTCATATATGGTATAGAATTTCACTTGGACAAAACTCTCCAAAACGCTGTTTGTTAGAGATCTTAGGTTGTTGGCCATTGGTTAGACCAAATGAGAATGTTAGGAATTTGAGTTGAGGAGATTGTGATCTATATTAGGTGCATACGAGATTGGACAATACTATATATAAACCTCAAAGAAATGACTACATTTAAGACTATGCAGTAGTTCAGCCTAACAATTGTTTTGAACGAGTTGAGTTAGGGCATTAAGAGTTGAAGTAGGACTGAAGCGTTTCAAATTCTAAACTTTCAGGTTTCAACAATAGTCATTAATTATCAGTTTTGGCCCCTTAATTGTCGCGCAAAATACATTGCTTGAAGGTATATTAAGTATCAGGTTCAGCTGGTACATTCTTCTTCCTTTTCTTCTCCCCCACCCCCTCTTTAGGTTGGGGCGTTGGGCCACTGTTAATCACTATATTATTTAAAATTTAAATGCAAATTGAATTGCACTGGTTGGTATCTTGAGTAGTGTTTAAGAACTTCTTAACTTAAGCCTTTCTGAACTGATATCTTTCAGCCTAGACATCCTCAACTTCCCTCCCTTGAGAGTCCCACTTCCCCCTTATCTGTATGAAAAATTGATAATGACCTTTTTGCCATAATATATAAGGCCAATCTTATGTCATTCTGACAAACCAGTAGCTAGTTTTAATTAGCACCACATAAAGTAAACGAATAAAATACCCAAATTTATCAACCACACGAGCTAGTTTTATTGTACAAATAGCATATATAATTTTTTTTCAACTTGCCATTTCTGCTTAAATTATAGATCTTGCTACCAACACGTGGAATTAAAAAATGTGGAGAGATATACAAATTAATTCTTAACACTCTCCTCACAACTTTCAGTGCAAGTTATTGAATTATATTAAACTTTTCTGCATGGATTAGATTTCGTGGAACAATCAATTCCTTTCTACTAGTATTATTGTTTTGAGTCTAATAGATTCTGCCTGCCACACTGACAAACCCGCACCAAACTCTGTTCTTATCCATCTCTCTCTTCCCCCAAGAGAAAACGAAGATAACTAAGTTTGAATTTTACTGTTTTGTAACTAATTGCCACCGCATGGTGATATCTTAATTGAAAAATGCTAGAAAGTCAAAAAATTTGTTAGAATTTTTTTGTCAAAATTATGTGTTACGTTTATTGACTCTTAGTTGAATGAGTGGTGTCTATCACTTTATTTCATTTAATAATTATTTATGTATTTTGTCAAACATTTTAATTACTTATATAAAAAGTAAGAGAGCGGGAGAATAGTAATATGCTTTTTGCATTAATTTAATTGTTTATAAGAAGGTAGTATATATAAGCAGATGTATATTAACCTAAGCCTAGGAAACAAACAATAACAAAGTTTTAAAAAACAAAGTTTATAGAAAATGTGGTAGCCGTCCATCCATACTTCTAAGGCAATGTCCATCCACACTTCTAACTGGCCACCGACCATTAACAAGCCCACTGACCATCACCTTCCAATACTCCCTCTCGAGTTGGTGTATAGATATCAAGCATGCCTAACTTGTTTATAAAAAATTCAAAATGTGGCATTGTAAGTCCTTTAGTTATATATTAGCAATTTGATGAGCTGTAGGAACAAAAGACATGTATATCACTCCTCCTTCTAACTTCTCTTTTATGAAATGTCTATTAATTTCTACATGTTCAGTTCAGTCATGTTGCACTAAATTATGAGCAATGTTAGTTGCAGCTTTGTTATCGCAATATAGCTCATAGGTCCTTCAACTACCCTTTTTATTTCTTCCATAACTCGTTTTAGCCACAACATTTCACAAATTCCATTTGTCATTACTCGGAACTCTGCTTCTACTCTACTTCTTGCTACTACATTATGTTTTTATTTCTCCAAGTGATAAGATTACCCAAAACATAAGTACAATAACTAGAGGTTGATTTCCTATCATTGATAGATCCTGCCCAGTCAATATCAGTATATACTCCAATCCCTCTTTATTGATTTTTCTTGAAGAATAGACCTTTTCCCGGAGTACTTTTCAAATACCTCAAGATTCGGTAGACAACTTCTAGATGTTCCTCATATAGAGAATGCATGAATTGATTGACCACATTAACTGCAAATGCTATGTCCGATCGGGTGCGAGAAAAATAAATAAGCTTACCAACTAGTTTTTGGTACCTAGTGGGGTCAACATGAACCTTCTTTTCACCATCTCCTAGCCTTTGATTTGCTTCCATTGGTGTTTCATCGGGTTTGCAATCACTCATTCAATAGATCAAGTACATATTTCCTTTGTAATATCATAATTCCCTTTTTTGTTTGAGTCACCTCCATCCCAAGAAAATATTTCAGAGATCCCAAATCTTTTATTTCCAATTCTGATGCTAAACATTTCTTCAATCTCTCCATTTCATCAACATCATCTCCCGTAAAGATAATGTCATCTACATAAATTATTAAAACAGTAATTCTTCCTATAGGTGAGAACTTAATAAACAAAGTATGATCAGTTTGACCTTGAGAATATCCTTGTCTCCTTACAGATTGAGTAAATTTATTAAACCATGCTCTAGGCGATTGTTTGAGCCCATACAATGATTTTTTCAGTTTGCATACCTTGGAACCATACTTCTTATCAAAACCAGGTGAAGATTTTATGTACATCTTTTCTAATTCTAGGTCTCCATTCAAGAATGCATTCTTGACATCTAATTGTTGTAGTGGCCAATCCAAGTTTGCAACTTCTAATAAAAGCACTCTGACAGTATTGAGCTTAACTACATGTGCAAATGTTTCAGAACAATCTATGTCATATGTTTGAGTGAATCCCTTTGCAACCAGTCGCGCTTTATATCTGTCTAAGGTCCCATCTGAATTATACTCGACTGTAAACACCCACTTGTATCCCATAGTCCCTTTTTCTTTGGGCAAGTCAACTACATCCCAAGTCTTATTCTTGTCTAGGGCCTTCATCTCCTTATGGACAATTTCCTTCCACTATGGAACATTCAAGGCATCATGTATAATTTTTGGAATTTCTACACTAGACCGTTGTGAGGTGAAGGCATGAAATGAGGGTAACAATTTATTATATGACACATAGTTGGAAATAAGATTATTAGTACAAGTTCAAACACCTTTCCTATATGCAATAGGACGATCTAAGGACTCTGAATCATTAGGGATAGCAAAAATTTTACTTGAAGACCTAATTAAGTCCAGTTCTCTTCCCGATTTGGACTTTTGGCAATGTTTCAGTGAGAGACCTTCTTTTTCTTGTAGATATTTCTTCTTTGTGAAGACACGTAGCTCTTTTTCTTTCTCCCTTAGTTTCTCACACATCTTTGTTTCAGTTCCAAATCTATCTTGTAATATAGCATTGAAGGAATATTATCTAAGTTTTCTATTTTATAAGTATTTATTTCTAAATCTGTACTTGCTACAGGTTCTAGGGCAGATTTCTTAACATTACCTTGATCATCTTTAGGAATCACTAACTCAGTTGGAAAAAAAGAAGTTCAAGTTACAAAGTATTTTCAAATTCTTCATCTTCTTTCTCAGTTTCCCTCTGAAGATGAGATCCAAAAAAGTTGCGTTTCAAAAAAGGTTATGTCCATAGTAACAAAAATTTTCCTTGAAATTGGATTAAAATACTTATACCCCTTTTGCGTTGGTGAGTAACTAACGAAAACACATTTTCTTGCTCTTGATTCAAGTTTCCCATAATTATTACTGTGATTATGAACAAATGCAGTACAACCAAAAACCTTTACATAATGTTAGTAACTAGCCTAGATAAAGGGGAATTTTTTTTTTGAAAAAATTTATTAGTGTTTGAAAATTCAAGACTCTGAATGACATTCTATTAATTAAAAAAAATGTTATAAGAACGACTTCACCCCACAAATATTTGGGCACTTTGGCTGAAAAAAGTAAGACTAGCTATTTCAAGATGATGTCTATTTTTCTTTTCGGCCACTCCATTTTGTTAGGGTGCGTTAACACAAAAACTTTGATGTATAATGCCATTTTTTGTAAATAATTGTCATAGGTTGTTGTTGACATATTCCTTTTCATTATTACTTCTAAAAACTCTAATTGTTGTTTGAAACTGAGTTTTTATCATGTTATAGAAATTTATTAAAATTTGTTCAACTTCATATTTTTCTTTTAACATAAACACACATGTAAGTCTTGTGTGATTATCAATAAATGTTATGAACCATATTTTTTCCGATAAGGTAGAGATTCGTAAAGGCCCCCAAACATCACTATGAACTAAGGAGAAAAGTTCAGAAGGTTTATATGGTTGCATAGAAAAAGATGTATGATGATGTTTTGCTAGTTCACAAGTTTCACAGTCAAACGCAGATAGATCTTTATTGATAAACAAACTTGGAAACAAAACTTTTAAATAATGAAAACTTGGATGTCCTAATCTCAAATGCCATAACATGACATCACTATTATTAGAATCAGAAATAGAATTGCAACAAGTACTTGGAACTTATCCTTCTAAGTCAGACCAATCTTCAAAAAAATAAAGGTCACATCGTTGTCTAGCATTGCCAATCATCATCCCCGAAGTTGGGTCTTGAAACTCATAATGAGATGACAAAAAATGAGCTTGACAGTTAGGGTCATGAACCAACTTACTTATGAATAAGAGATTACATGACAAATTTGATGAACCAACTTACTTACGAATAAGAGATTACATGACAAATTTGAGACATAGAGAACATCATGAAGAATTATGGAAGGAGATATGGAAATAGAACTCTTTTCCTGCAATATATAGCAGAGATAAAACCATTTACTATATTAATTTTCTTATTTCCTGTACAAGGACTATATGAAACAAATAGATTTGATGACCCAGTCATGTGGTCTGTAGGACCAGAATCTACAATCCAGGAACTAGAGAAATTGGCACTAATAAGGGCAGCATGTAAATAGCTACCTGACTAGGCTAAGGAGCAAGAAGGAGTGGATTTTACAATATGAGTTTGAGGGTTACAGAAGATTGACTAGGGTGTCTATTTGTTCCTTTGTGAATAGAAGCTCTCTAAAAGAATATTATTGGCCTTGAACTTCATTTGAGACTTGATATGCTCGACCTTCTCACATATTTTTTTTCCAATTTAGTGGTTTTTCATGCACTTTCCAACAAGTCTCACTAGTGTACCATGATTTTTTACAGTAATTACACCACAATTTTTTCTTCTTATCCTCATTAGGTTCTACACCTTTAGATACAAGGGCTGAGCTCTCTATTCCTTAATGAGATATAGTGCCTTGCTTTTTCAACATGGTGTTTCGTCGCGCCTCCTCTTCTGAGAAGACTTTCCTCATATTGGGAAGAGGTTTAAGGCCCAAGATTCGCTCTTTAACCTCATCTAATTCTCTATTTATACCTGTAAAAAATATGTAGACCCTGTCATTTTCTTCCCTCTTAAGATGTCTTGCACTGTCTGCAGGGAAGTCCCATTTTTCCTCATAACAGAGGTCAGGTTCTTACCACAATGTCAGCATCTCGCTGTAATATGTGGTTAAGTCTCAATCTCCTTACTTTATTGTGCCATAACTAAGTTTTGAAGGAAAAATTTGAGATGAATTCTCTACGTCAAAGTATGTCTCTTTGACATAGTCCTACACTTCCTTGGCTGTTGGCGGGAGTAGGAAGGGCTTTCCTATTGCAGGTTGTATAGAATTTGTCAACCACGTAGTTATTATGGAGTTTTCTTATCTCCATGCCGCAAAAATTATGATCATTTTCTGTTGGCTTTTTTACCTCGCCAGTAAAGTGTCCAAGCTTGCCTTTTCCATCGATTACAAGCTTCATAGTTCGTGCCCACTCTAGATATTTTTTTTTCATTCAATTTTTAAACACCTAATTAAATGGAATTAGATCCTGTAGAGAATAAGAGATCAACGTCGGTTGCTAGAGTAGTGGTGGAAGAGTTGTCTGCTACCTCCCCAGAAGAAACCAGGCTATGATTGGCTTCTGCCATGACTGTCTCTCGATCAAGGCTCCAGTCAGACTTGGAGCTCTAATACCATATAGAAAATAAGATAGTATGGAGAATAGTAGTATGTTTTCTGCATTATAATTCAAATGTTTACAAGAAGATAGTATATATAGGTAGTTGTACATTAATCTATATATAGATAGTTGTACATTAATCTAAGCCTAGGAAACAAACAGTAACAAAGCTCTAAAAAACAAAGTCTAGAGAAAACGCGGTAACCGTCCATCCATACTTCCAAGGCACCATCCATCTACACTTCCAACCGGCCATCGACCATTAATAGGCTCACCGAACATCACCTTTCAGTAAATTATTTTGACTGTGTATCATTACTCATCTTAATTACCACATTATGACAAGTTTTAACATATGACAAGGTGATTGAGATAATTAAAGCTCACCTGGCAATCTCGGAACCACTTAATCAACCCTCGCTCGTCCCAAGTCACAGGACAAAACAATGCGTGGTTCACCTTCTCTTTATATAAACGACCGCATGTTGTCACTCACCAAACCATACTACACCAGACACTCCTCCTAACCTTCAATTCAGCTCTACTTCCTTCTCTCTCTCTGCATTATATTATATATATCGCTTGGTGTGAAGGGAAAAAAAAGTGCTATTAGCTGGGATTTGCATTTGTGTCTTTTCTAACATGGCTGGGACTGAAGTGTTTGCAGAGACTTTGGATGGAGATGTGTACAAGTACTACGCTGATGGAGACTGGAAGAAATCTTCTTCTGGGAAAAGTGTTTCTATCATTAACCCCACTACCAGAAAGACTCAATACAAAGTTCAAGGTAATTAACCATTAAATATGTTATCAAATCTTAACATGCTATTTCTCGTTTTCTGTAACCAAACTATAACATGAAACCTGAAGGTTCTACTTCTTTTTACGAGTAACAGCAGATAAATGTGTCTAATAGGCTCTAAAAATGATATTATTCATGCAGCTTGCTCACAAGAGGAGGTTAATAAGGTCATGGATTCAGCAAAATCTGCACAAAAATCATGGGCGAAGACCCCACTCTGGAAACGGGCTGAACTTCTTCACAAGGCAGCTGCTATCCTCAAAGAGCACAAAGCTCCAATTGCAGAGTGCCTGGTGAAAGAAATAGCAAAGCCAGCCAAAGATGCAGTTACAGAGGTGCATATATATTGTGTTATGGGTTCTGTAAAAACAAGCCAAATTATAATTATTGTTTAGGACTATAAATTTGAATCATGAAGATAACTGGTTTTTAATTTTTCCATGAAGGTTGTAAGATCTGGGGATCTGGTTTCTTACTGTGCCGAAGAAGGGGTAAGGATTCTGGGAGAGGGAAAGTTCTTGGTATCGGATAGCTTTCCTGGAAATGAAAGGACGAAGTATTGCCTCACATCCAAGGTCTATTTTCAGCACTTCTTTACTATGTGCTACTTTACAAGTAACAATTCATATTTACTGGCTTGTCATAATGCATTGCTATACATTTTCCTTTTTAACATGAATGGTATATGGAAGCAATATAAATATTTATGCAGAACAAATAAGCCCTTTTCTTCTATAATGCTTATCCAAAAGTTTAACATAGTAGGAATTGTTTTTCTTTCTTAAGAGAAAATGAATGTTTTCTTATACTCTTGGATAGCATGTGTGTTGTGGGTAAAAAGAGAAAAATAATCAGTCTGGAGTTGTTTTTAGACAACCAATCTTGCCTCTCAGTCAAAACCTGGGCGTCATGTTACAGTTACAAGATGACATGTAGCAGCTAAGAGATAGATAAGATAAGCAACTAAAAGATTATCTTCTACAACTAACTTTTGAATAGATGTCTGTTACATTAATTTCATCATCTTCTCTAGAATCCTTTCACCGTCTATTTCGAACACCTATTTCATATGTGACGTTCTTTGCCTTCGAGTTCAAGATTTTTCCCTCGTTATTTAATTAAAGGATTTGTCTTTGGTGCAAATTTCTTACGTACAGGGAATGTGCACTTGAAAAAAGCTGCAATTTTTATTTGTCAAAAATTACACACATTTGTAATAATTAATAATTTTTTTTTAAAATGCTAGCAGATTCAAAAAGCTTTGTAACAATCTCAAAAAGTATTGCAAATTCATATTGGTATGGAACTTTTTTTTTTTCTCAAATTCATACTTTAGAACGACTTTTTAATCAAAATTTTGTTTCTGTAGCATGTATTTTGATATATTACATAACTAGGAAACTGGAACAAGCCAAGATTCTACGTGTAGCTAAAGTAATCCTACGCACTCGAGACAATTTGCAGATTCAGAATTTTCTTGTCATAAATTCCTATGGCATAAAATTTAGGATGGATGCATATTTTTATAGTAATTCACAAAAAAAAAAATCAGGGTCAATTTGAATGTGTTGTAATTTATTAGGAAATGGCCTTATTTTTGTGTTATTCTGTTGCTCCTTAACTGTTCATATGTTTGAGGAAGTGCTCGGGGTTCCTCATAAGAACAGAATTTAACAGTTATGATACAGACAAAGCAGTCCTTGCTGGACACTAACCAGTAAATTATGGAAAAGTTCGTCAATGGTTCTTGAACAGATAACATCTAGAAAGTCAATAAGACAACAGACAACTGTTCCGTTAAATTAGATGTAGTATTAGGAGAGTGTTAGGGAGAAGATCTCTTACCAGAGGACTTGGCCTTGTTTATATAGTGGGTAAATACTTGCTCAACAAGCATCTTTGTAGGTGATGATCCCTATAATTTATGCATTAGAGGGGATTTTATTCCACTATTCCTTTATAATGATAGATTTAGATCTCTTACGGCTTCTAGATGGCTTGGCAATTATTTGGAGAGGTCGAGATAATTAATTACTGAATCTAGGCTTCAAGCACAGTGGGCCTGAGCCCAAAAATCCCATTATGGAACAACAATTTTGTTTTTGGTACATGGAACAACAGCATACTTTATAAAGTCACAAATAGACACATAATCAAAATCTTGAGTACTTTCAATGATGTAATCTCTGCATCACATCTCATTATCTTAGTAACTTCTAATAACTAGCAAATAAGATGACCATGGTGAGTTGCCATCTGTTCTCTTCTTATTTTTTGCTTGGTTGATGATGTGGTCTAAGAGAGTTCCACTTGATTTTCAGATTCCATTAGGAGTGATTTTAGCCATTCCGCCTTTTAACTATCCTGTCAATCTTGCTGTCTCAAAAATTGCTCCCGCGCTGATTGCTGGAAATTCCATTGTGCTCAAGCCTCCAACTCAGGTAATTATATCCTTCACTGTGAAACTCTTCAAAGGCACTGTACGTCATATCCATACTCTCAAAGTAACTACTAGCTCATGTCACAGAAGTGCTAACGTATGTGTGTAGGGGTTAAAAGAAACCGCAACAGTTATTTCATTAAAACTCAATAGTCAATCTTCTCCAAAATATTCATTTTATAATCTTTAAATCTTTTAATTTCATCCCTTCTTTTCTGTTTAATGATGCATTCCAGGGAGCTGTTTCTGCTTTGCACATGGTTCATTGCTTTCACTTGGCTGGTTTTCCCAAAGGCCTAATAAGTTGTGTAACTGGCAAAGGCTCAGAGATTGGTGACTTCCTTACAATGCATCCAGGAGTGAACTGTATAAGGTGTCAGTTTGTTCCCTTTTATATGATGCCATGATAGTACGGTACCTCATGTCCCCTATTTACCATGACAAAATTTTTCCTCTGCTGACTTATAACTCTGCTGTCTGTCAGCTTCACCGGTGGAGATACTGGCATTGCGATTTCAAAGAAGGCAGGCATGATTCCTCTACAAATGGAGTTGGGAGGAAAAGATGCCTGCATTGTACTTGAGGATGCTGACCTGGATTTGGTGGCTGCAAACATTATAAAAGGAGGTTTTTCATACAGGTGAATGGCATATCTGAATTACTCCTTTAATGCATTAATTTGATAGAACGGCCACTATTAAGATTGACATCTCAGCCAATGACACCAGTTGCTTCTCAATACTTAGCATGCAGCATTGTTTTCCATCTTTCTGTGAAATATGAAGAGCAGTTTGTACTATATTGCTGCTAATATCAGAGTATTTCACGATATAATATGAATGTTGCATGGCTAGAATTCATATAGATCTAGAAACTAAAAATGTGTTCTTCCATTTCAGCTTCATATGCTTCTTTCGTGATGAATATCTATTTGTAAAATTGTAATCCAGATATAATTTCTGAAGAAATAACATCCTACAGGAATTTTCTTTATGTAATGACCACTTACTTGAATTATTGTTCATTTTTTCAATAAAAGTGGTCAGAGGTGCACTGCTGTGAAGGTTGTCCTGGTAATGGAATCCGTTGCTGATGCTTTGGTAGAGAAAGTGAAGGCTAGGGTGGCAAAACTAAGTGTTGGACCACCAGAGGATGACTGTGATATCACCCCGGTTGTGTCAGAATCATCAGCCAATTTCATTGAAGGCCTGGTCTTGGATGCTAAACAGAAAGGAGCAACATTCTGCCAGGAGTACAAAAGAGAAGGGAATCTCATTTGGCCTTTGCTACTGGATAATGTTAGGCCTGATATGAGAATTGCATGGGAGGAGCCGTTTGGACCAGTTTTGCCTGTAATTAGGATCAATTCTGTTGAAGAAGGAATCCACCATTGTAATGCTAGCAACTTTGGACTTCAGGTAGAATTTTAGCCCTCTCACTTGAACATTGTCAGTTACCCTACCCTTTTAAAGAGTATAGTGCCATCTTCTTATAATAGATTTATCATTTGTGAGCATGCCAGTAATCTGCATCAACACATTGAACTTGTGCAGGGATGTGTCTTCACAAAGGATGTCAACAAAGCAATATTGATCAGTGATGCAATGGAGACAGGAACAGTTCAGATAAATTCTGCCCCAGCTCGTGGGCCAGATCATTTTCCCTTTCAGGTGAATCCACCATAAAACCAATCAAATTGTGTTATTTCACAATTGCTATTTCCAAAACTTTGAAAAGAACCAAAAGCTTTTCTAATTCACAAAGCAACAACCTGTGCCCAATATTAACAATAACCAATGCTTTACTGACAGGGTATAAGGGACAGTGGGATTGGATCTCAAGGGATTACCAACAGCATAAACATGATGACCAAGGTCAAAACGACTGTGATCAACTTACCCACCCCTTCTTATACCATGGGCTAGTAATAGTATGGTTATATGTATGGGGGAAAAACTATTTACAGTCAATTCCATAAATCATAGTGAGCTTACAAACAGCATGAGTTTAGTATCATATTTTCATTTGCAGCTGGGAATCGGAAAGATAAATAACGATTGTGATAGATCTGTCACATAGCTACTTCATGTGTCTACTTATTGTACTTAATATTTACCATGATATGAATCTCAAATTTATCTTGTACCTTGTCAATAAGTTAGGAATATGATTCTGTTCCAGTTAAATTGAATGTCAAATCAATGAAATGAGGAAATTTTTTTAACTTTTCCTTCTATCTCATCCCCGTTAAGCACACCATATACACGTCGCAACTGGCCTGAAATCTTCCGTCTGCACAAAGGAGTAACTTCTTGTGTTGGAAATACCGTCGTCGTGTCTGTTTTAGACAGGAGGCACTGGAACTGCATGTCCTATACGAGTACAATATTACTTTTTTTATATTATTTTTCTTTTACATTATTTTTTACATTATTTTTTATATTATTAATTATATTATTTTTTCTCTCATTTATTTTTTTCTTATTTAATTATAATTATTAAAAAATAATATAAAAAGTAATGTCTATAGAAAAAAATTATATATGAACATCATTTTTCATACAAGTAGCATTGTGATCTAAAGAAGCAAAATTTCAGCTAGTGGTAAATTATTACAAATGACAACATGGATAACAATAACAACAAAAGCCTGTTTTCTCTAATGTAAAATAGACTAGCCATTGTGCTTTGTCATAAATATTTAAAAAGGCCATGTAAAATAGCCTGAATTCATTCTATTATGTAATTTTTTTAAAATAAATAAAAAATAAATCAGAAACAAGGTCATAAAGTGAAAAAAGAAAGTATCATTAAAAAAAAATGTTTAAACAGTTGAGGAAATGACAATTCTTTATTATAGTATTTGGTCAACTGAAATACACAGGTGTGTATAACTCTTGGAATTTCATTGTAGGAATCGGGTTTAATCTTTCCCCCTTCTTATGAATGGATTCTTGATATATCCGAAGGAATGTGGTTCTTTCAATAAATTCCCACCACTTTATTTATATTTTAAAAACTAAACAAATAATTGGTAATTGTTACAAGTTAGTTAAACACGAGTGGCATCAAATTCCTTTTGGATATTGCTCAAGTCCAAATCTTATTAAGGCCAAACCCCTCCTTTATAACAAATAAAAAAATAACTTAGTTAACTATCATCCTAAACAAGTATAAATCCGGCATATACTACTTTTAAGAAACTTATTATGGCAAATTATATTTAGTATTTGTAATTCTATTTTTTTATTTAAATTATTTGATAAATCAAAAAACTTAATTATAAATATACAAATAATAGTAAAAAATTATAAATATACAAATAAGTTCTTAGAATTATATATATATTGAGAAGCAAAACTTAAGAATACAAATAATAAAAGATCAGAAAAAAAGTTAAACAAAAAAAAAGATCAGAAAAAAAAATCGGAATGTAATATTAAAAACTGACGAGCCTATCATCGTTTTTTATAATAATTCTTGAAACTGTAACACTTATTATTGTTTAGTGCTGATGCTTACAAGTGAAAATGAAAAGACTGAAAGTACATGTTTATTGCAGGAGTGAAAATACAAGAAACACGTGTCCTCACTAACATATATTTCCTATTTTCTCTTCTCAATTTTGTAATAAACTTGTGCTGATAAAATACGGTCAACGAATCAGGTCCTAAACTTTATTAACTTTATAATTTTCATATGAAGCAAAATTCCAAGAATTGGCTTAGTTTATTAGGATAACCTTATAATACAGCAATAGCTTATGGAACAAATTAGAATTCCCTTTAACTATTAACCCGAAAGGAAAGGAGCACCCTTTGAATGATTAAAAACAAAACACAATAAATATCAAAAGTTTCCCAAATCGTTTAGGGATTTCCATAGCATAATATTTGTAAGTTAGTGAGTGGGGGTTGAGGTGTAAAGAGAGCCCTATGACCTGAAGGGAAGTGAGGATGTGATTGCTACAAGACAAGGGCATATACCTACATCTTTTGCCATTGGCAAGCTTTAATAAAGCTTTATTCATGTCTAGTCTAAGCAAAATTTCTTCCCCCAATTTCTTCTATACACACTTATCAAAACGTTCGGTATGTTTTCAAGCTTTCTCTTGTCTCATTTACGAATATTTAAATTGTGCACCCATTTAGATTTCATTCCGTTGAACATGGGCTCAATCATTGCCCCAGCGTTTAACGACATACGTTATAGCCAGCATCTTTTATACCCTTCAACTCCGAAAGCACAAAGAATATAATCAATGAGGTCACAACTCCAGTTCTCATTGTTATTTTTCTTGTAAACTGTATGATAAGATCTATGATCATTCTTTGAAGAAATGCCTATATATAAAATAGTATCCTGGGGTACGTTTGAGTTATCATTTATTGGGATCCAATCATAAAACTAATGATGTAACAGATGCTGAAAAAGTTCTTTAACTTTCTTGTGGGTTTTGGTCTGACATAGCAGAAGTAGAATGGTAGGATTTCTTCCCTTAATTAGCAAACCGAAATTTTATACGAGCAAATTTTATCTAAGGGTAGGAATTCAAAACGCATTGGCAGTATTTTATAGCCAAGGTTACGCCATTAGACTTCTAAGTAATGATTAGTTCTATATTAAAGAAACCCACAAGATAGGTAGATTTGGTAAATAACATCAACTTTTTGATACAAAGTCGTAAGTTCAAGTTACAGAAAAGTAATTTAGATTTTATAACACTCGTATTTTTATAATTGAATAAGAATTAATTTTATAAATAATTTAAATAGATTAAATCTATAATGATATCTCGTGATGGAAAAAAAAACTCTATATTCAAAAAATATGAGAACACATCTTGAACAAAGAAAAAATAATTATATGATTTGAATTAAGAAATTAGGTTCTTATATATCTATTATTTTGTTGGACACTGAGTATTTGTACTTTATAAATTGTTAATGAACTTCGCACTTTATTAATTTAATAAATTGCACCCTATGCTTTGAAGCATATCAATTAAAAAAATTACAAAATTAGCTAGGTTTGATTATTGGGAGTAGGGGTATAAAATAAATTAAATTATTCGTAAATTATTTGAACTCGACTCATTAAATGTTTAATCAAACTTGTTTGTTGAACTAAACAAACAAGCTGAAGCTTAAAGTTATGTTTAAGAGTTTTAAAGAAGATAAAATGAAATGAGTTATAATGGAGTAGAAGGGAAAGGCAAGGAATGAAAGGGAATAAAATATTTTATTGTTTGATTGTTTAATGAGTTTAATGAAAGATGTGGTGAAATTTCAAATCATTTATTCCTTGACCTTAATTGGGGGATAAAAATTTGAGGGTTTGGGTGGCAAGAGAGAGACACGATCACATTCCATTATCTCATTAAAATAACTCTCAAACACACTTTTATTAAGTTTTGACATTCAATTTCATGTCATTTCCTCTCTTGTCATCCTTTTAAACATAACTTACATTTATATTTGATTATATAAATAAGTCAAGTTTAAGCTTTATAGACTTATTATTTATTCATTCATTTTGTATAAATAGTAAAAACTAAAATTTCAATCATAGAAAATTTGTAATTTTTTATAAGAAAAAATATAGATAATAATAATGATTTATTTGTTGCTATTACTTACTAAAAGCTTATATTGAAAGGTTATGAATTTTTTATGTAATGGATTATGAATAAAAAATGTATTTTTATGTTTAATTTTTTAACTCCACTTTCTAACATAAAGATGTCTACTAAATATTAAATTAATAAAATTAAATATTTTAAAGAGAGATTTGATAAAATGAAAGAAAATAATCAAGTTATAAAAGAGTTAAATAAGTCAATCTCAATCTTTATATTTTAAAATAACTCAAGTTGACTGTTTAAATAAATAAGTCAAGCTTGAACAACCTCTTTCTTTCACAAATCAAGTTTGAGTTTCAAATGTTCAACTTGATTCAACTTGTTTACATCCCAATTGGTACTATGTATATACTTCTAATGCATATTTAGAGTGTGTTCAATAAAAGTCAAAAAAAGGATAAATTTCAAAATAGAAAAGAAATTAAAATAATGATATATGAACATATTTTAGACTTATGTTTAATTTTATTTTGTCAATTTTCATTCGTTTTTTATTTTTTGTTCTCACGCGTACAGAAAAATTTGTGTGCTTCACTTCAAATTGTGGTCCTAATTATCATAATTTTGGGAGTTTTGGCAATGTCTGTCACTATTTTAGTTCATGTCAACTATTTTTTTTTTCTATTTTTTCTTGTAACTGCTACAAAATTACAAATTTTATATCTCAACCGAAATCATTTATTCAATTTCCAGTTAAATAATGATAATAATTACTTAAATAATATTGTTCAAAGGCGATAACTCTCCAGTTTCACAGCCTATATAATATACATTGCTAATTTTTCACGTAATTAAATTTACCAAAGTTTTCAAATACCTTTTCTAACAATTAAATATTTCAATGGCATTTTTTAAAACATGGCAAAATACGTATATTGAATAATTACGGTATTGTGCATGCTTGGCTCAGAACAAGAAAGTTGAGCCAGTAATTGTCTTTTTCTGCGGACAATTATTCATCTTTCAGAATTCATAAAATGGGAAGCCTAGCCTACACTTGGTGTTTGAGGAAATCATTGCAAGTTAGCAACTCCACCCTTTAGGCAAAAAGGACAGAAGCATGCGTCTCTTGGTTACATTCTTTCGAGCTGTGTAAGTGATAAAACTACTGAAGCATCTTGAACTAATGAACTTTATTTTCAGAGTGCTATATTTTTGTAGATTTTGATGTGGTTTTTGCATGTTTCACCCATTGAATTAATAGCGCAATATATATTACTAGAAACTATTAGCATTTTGGAGTTTAATTAGTACTAGACATAATATTAACTACTAAACTATGGGCATCATTTTATACTTTAATGCTTTTATGATATTGTTAAATGAATGGTGTTTGTGAGTTGTACTTTCATTTAATGGTGGTATTTTAACTATTTATATATATATATATATATTATATAAGTTAATAACTGAATATTCACTTTGCCAATTTCCTATACCTATTAATTAAACATTAGAAATTCCCCGTGCATTACACAGACTCCTTACTAGTGACAAAATATAAATATGTGTGTGTGCGTCTCGAGTTGTCATTCATTGGTCCAATAATGGAGGAAGCAAGAGAAGTAGCAAATTTATATTCTAGGATATGTTTGTCACTAAATCATTGATATTTATATCAAATCTGAAAAAAAAATGTATTATTATCAACATCTTATATTTTCAGTAAAGTCGATTTTTACAAAATTAACACATATAATCTCTTCATTCACTTTTATCTATTCATTTAAAAATTTTGATTTAGCTAATATTATTTATCTATTTAAAAAATCAAAGAGTATCTATTAATCCTTTTTCAATAGACAAGAACGATAAGAAAGAGAGAGAGAGAGTATTAACATCATAGCATGTACTCTTTCACTTTCCCATTAGATTGGGTAACCATAATTTGATGTGTAGCATATATAGCAAACAAATTTTTTTTAAAATTTTAATGCGACTTTTGTGGGATTCCATGTTATATGGAATGTGATTTAAATATTTTTAGTACAAAGTACTTGGCATGGTGAACAACTAAGATCAAATTTGCAAATGGGATACGATATGTGTTCTGGGTGTTTGAATTTCAATAGTAGTCGTATCACACGAAGTCTAATCTGGTCCCAGTTTTAAAGAACAAAATATGTTGAAAAAAAAAACAAGAATAAAATATTAAACATGAATTATATAGAACTCAATAAAAAATAATCGTGCCAACATCATATATCAGTTGAGACATTGGAATATTATTTTCTTTCATTTATTATTTTTTATGTGGTGATCTGTAGAATGAGATTGTATGGCTAACGAAGAATAATAATGCACAGACAGAAATAGTAAAATTTAAATTCAAGCTGCACATTAATAGTTTCGCTGGAAAGCCATTTTTCTTTCCAACAACGATACAAAAATTAGAGATTGGGCAGCTGTAATGTATTGAATGAACTACTTAGGGTTAGGTAGCAAATTTTGAGACTTAATCGAATGACATTGAATAGAAATGCAGTTTCTCTAAGGGGAAAGCAGTTAGTTTCACTTTTTGCAAAATTCTGTGAGATTCTTCTCATCACCTCATTCTTAAGGTTTGAGTTGTTCAAATCTAATCCAAATTGAAAATTGAACCGAAAAATCAAAATTATATTGATATTCAAGGAATTTGATGAAATGAGCAATCTAACTTCATTCTCAATGTGTACAGTTTATATATGGTGATGTATACAGAGAAAGATCTAGAATGTACATGAAGGAACTTCTCTAACTAATTATACAAATGGTTGGAGAAGCATAACAAACTGTAACTGAACTAACAGATGTTACAGTTGTGCATTAATGTAGAGAAAGAGTGATATATTAGGTAAAACCCCCCTCACAAGTTGGTGATTGAAGATCAGACAATCCCAACTTGGAAATGAGCTCATGGAATGGTTTGGAATCCAATGGTTTTGTGAAGGCATCAACCAATTGAGAGGAAGAGGAAATAGGCATGAGATGAAGAAAGTCAGCCAAAGAAAGTCAACCAAAATTTGTCTTGAACTAGATAACATTCGAGTTCAACATGCTTTGTTCTTTCGTGGAAGGTTGAATTACTAACAATATGAATAGCGGATTGATTGTCACAAAAAAGAAGTGCAGGCTACTTAATAGGTACATGAAGATCGACGATAGGAGAGCCACTGGAGTTCACAGGTTGTGGATGCTAAATCCCGGTATTCAGCTTCTGAAGATGATTAGGAGACATTAGTTTGCTTCTTGGATTGCCAAGATATCAAAGATGGTCTAAAGAAAACACAAAACCTTATGATTGACCTCCTAGAATCTGGGGAAGAAGCCTAATTTGAGTCACTTAAGGCTTTCAATTGAAAGTTTGAAGAAGTAGGATAGAACAAATCCAACGCATGAGAGCACTTAATATACTGAAGGATTCGCATCGCAACATTGAAATGATCCTAATATGTGAGGCTAAATGTTGACTAAGGCGTTGCACAGAGAAAATGAGGTCAGGTCTTATTGTAGTCAAGTAAAGCAAGTGCCCAATGAGACGTCGATAGGAAGCAGGGTCAAAAAGTGAAGTCCCTTGGTGTTGAGAAAGCTTGCATGTGGCTACTATAGGTGAAGAGGCTGGCTTAGAGGCCAGCAAACCAGAATCAGAAAGCAAATCTAAGGCATACTTGTATTGTGAAACAACCAAACCAACACTAGATTGAGTAATTTCCAATCCCAAGAAAAAATTTAGTAACCAAAGGTCTTTAATTTTAAAAGCATGGTCCAGATTAGTTTTGACCCATTGTATTTCTACCAAGTTGTCACTAGCAAGAATGACATCATTCACATATACAAGAATGATTGTGATTGTGGAAGATGTAGGCTTGACAAACAATGAATAACCTGATTTAGATTGAGAGTAGTCAAGGGAAATGAGCGCATAAGACAACTTTGCATACTATTGGTGACCGGCTTGCTTCAAGCCATATAAAGACTTCTAGAGTTTACACATCATGTTAGGGCGTAGGGACTAAAAACCGGGTGGCAAAGTAATGTAAACATCTTCCTGAAGGTCACAATGCAGGAAGACATTATCCACATCAAGTTGGCTACAATGAAGGGCTTGCGGTGGGATATTGGGATAATAAGGATTCTTAGGATTTTGAAGTAGATCAATTTGAGACAACATTGTTGAAGATAGAAGAAGATTGTGTGAGAAAAATGAAAGAGGAACTCAAGAAATTGCTAAGAAAAGGGAAGAAAGTGTGAGGAAAATAAAATAAAATATTCAGAGTGCACTGAAAACTTTACTTTGTGATACCATGTTGATGCTCAAGGAATTTGATGAGATTAGCAATATAACTTCATTCTCATTGTGTATAGTTTATATATAGTGATGTATACAAAGAAAGATTTAGAATGTACATGAAGGAATTTCTCTTACTAATTATACAAACAGTTGGAGAAGCATAACAAATTGCAAATGAACTAACAATTGTTACAGTTGTGCATGAATGTAGAGAATAAATGATATATCGATAACAAATTCAATAAAAAAAAGGATAACTTTAGCTTTTTTAAGTTTGATTTTTTAAAAATCAATTGAATTGGATTGATTTTCAATTTTAAATTTTAAAATTGATCCAATTCAAATCTTAAATTAATATTATATAATTATATATATATTATTAATTTTATATTTTTTACTTATAGTAATTTAAAATTTCACACATTTTTCATATTTTATGTGGTGAGATTTTATTTAAGGTATATGAAATTGACTATTTTTTTATTTTCTTATTTTTTAATAAGTTAAATTACTTTTAATTTAAAAATTTGTTTGATAAAAAATTAATAAAATTAATTTAATCTATACTGATGTAAATAACATTATTTAGGTCAATTGATTTTTTTACTCATTATCGATCAAAACTGAAAAGGGAACATCCCTACTTAAAACTTTATATTAAATTGTTATGTATAATGTAGTAAGTGCCATAGAGTAACTATTAATTAACAACTCTTATTTTGGTTTGGTTGAGTTAGTTGTGTTGTGACTATCCACTTTGGAATTTCCAAATTGCTGCACTCAACTGAAACTCAAACGGGCACTTGCCCATTGAATTGGCCGAAATTGGGGCTGCAAAAACAAAACGAGAAAATTAAAAGAAGTAAGTAATGATGAAGACCCTCTAAATTTATTTCTCGATAAAATAATTAACTAATGATGTATTTAATTTTTAAGTTGAAATTTTTATATACTTTATTAAATTAATAATAAATCCATATTTACTTGTTGCTGTGAAGAAAGTCCAATCCTATAATAATAAGTTGGGGCGGCAAAATATGTGGCAAAACATGGAATTGTCTAACTACAGTACGCGCTACGTAGTCCCTGTGAACCATACTCGCTCGGTTTGTTACATGATTTGTCACGCGAATTTCGAGGGCACAGACTATATAGCCAAACCCATGTGTATCAAGATTTTTTTTTTTCAATTATCAATTATAAATTTTTTTGGTACCTGTTGTTTTTATAAATGTATTAGTAGAGTTAATAATAACCGATTAATATTTAATCACATATCTTATATAATTCAAATATAAATACAAAATCTTTTATTGGGTATAAGTGGAAAGATTAATTTACTATATTTATATTTTATATAAGGAAATATTAACAAACATTAATCACTAATTATTCAAAGATAATAATACCCTAAAAAATGAGCATACGAGAAAAACATCCCATAATTATAAATAAATAGTTAAATAATCTTACTTTGTGAATGGAATAAATTAATAACTTTTTTTGACTTGATGCATTTTATATATATATATATATATATATATATATATATATATATATATATATATTTAACCTCGTCCTCAGCCTCCAGCTCGTGGTTAATGAGCAATGATGAACCGAGGGAGGACAGTGGATCTTGGACGTGGTTGTGGAAGATGAAGTGCCCTGAAGAGGGTGAAATAAATTTTTGGTGTGGCTCATCATCATCATGCATGACTCCATTCCAACGACTGCTATGCGATATCATCGTAATCTCTCCTCAAGTGCTGAGTGTCTAAGGTGCTCAGCAAACTTTTCATTGTTTGCGTGACTCCCCTCATTCTAATTAAGGAGGTTTGGTTATGATTTGGTTTTGGTGGGTCACAGCACTTCTTTACGGCGGATATCAGACGTTGGATCGAATATCACTTGCGCCATTCCTGCGGCTATCTCTCCCTTGCTGTTATGTGGTGCCGTGGTGGTGCTGGAGTTGGATCTTGGAATATTGAATAGGTTTGTAGAAACATTAACAACATTTACCAGGAGTGGACAATGTTTCTGGATTATCAATCTTCTAAGCCAACTCGGGAAGTTAGTCGGACCAGATCTTTTGGTGTTTGTGTGAATGTATTACGTGAACGTAGATGAAAGTTTTGCCTTGCCACCCGACGTAAAGCGGGTTTTGGAGGTATTGTTCGTAAGATGTTGGGATTGGATTTCGGGGTTTTCAGGTTCTGTAGGGGACCATAACATACTTTATGCTGAATTAGTTGGAGTCAGGCAAGGCCTTAATTACTCGTGTGGGATCTGGGTTATTGCACTGTTTGTTGTGAAATAGATTCAGCTGAAGCATTACGGTTGGTCTTGGATAGGAGTTCTCAAACATATCATGCCTATTATATTGGGGACATTCGAACTCTCTTAACCGAGATTGGGTCACTGCTAATTTCTCATGTTCTCCGGGAAGCAAATACATGTGCAGATCTTTTAGCAAAAATGGTTGCTCAAGGAGTGGACGATGAGTTAGTCGTCTGGGATACTCCTCCGTGGGCATCCTCTCCTTGTATTTGAGTAAAACAAATAATTTATCTTATTTATAATGTTAAGAGTTTGAATTTTATATAGAGTAGTTATTTTACAGAAAGTTTTACTTAGTCATTGTCTTTTGCTGTAAAAAAAAACATAAAAGTATGTATGTTTTTACAAGAGGAAAGCAAAGAGAAAAGGACATACTCTTTAAATTAGAATATGATCTTATACAAAAATATTGAAATAGATAGTCTCTTCATGACTTACTAAGGTATGAGTATCCCATTATACATCACATTTAAAAAAATTAGTAAAATATTTTTGTTAAGGCAGTAATGAAAATTAAAATGTTAAAGAAATATATAGTTAAAATAGAATAAATTTATATTTTTAAATTAAACATGCAATTATTCTATTTCTATTATATTTTTTGTTCTTACCAATTGTGTATGTAATTTTAGGTTGAAAACAATGATTAAGTAAATTCTTTTTAAAATAACAATTCTAGAATTTTATCTTTATTATATTAATATACTGTAATATTCAACGTTAAATTGAGCTATAGTTAGATATCTAATATCTAGCTAATTAACTTGATCTCCTTTTATTTTTAAGAGTAATGTTACATAAGTAAAAAAAAATGATAGAATCTAACTAGAATTTGTCAAGATTAATTCAAAGATAATTATTGAATAACTTCAAATTATGGGAACAACTATTTTTTTAAAAAACAAAAGTTATAAAAATTACTTATTTATTTGAAAGTCAATAATAATATTAATTCATTATGAGAAAAATAAGCAAACATTAGTGCTACTTATTTATTTTGGTAAATAAAGAATATTTTTTCTTAGAGTATTCTCTTACTAAATAATTGAAAGATTAATCTTAAAAAATACAGTCATATGTCTAAATAGAGACTTTTTTTAATAACATTATTTTTATACACATAAATTTTAAAATTAAACTCATAATCATATATTTAAAAGACTAAAATATCTTTTACTCAGATAAACACACGATGACAAATAAATAGTCGGGGCGGACTCTATTGTAACTTTTTTTTTGGGCAGACTCTGTTGTTACCTCTACTAATCTCTTTTTTGCTACTTTTATACTCTATTTGCCATACTTCTTAAGTTATCTTCTTTCTTCTGCGCGTACACTTGTGTGCCTCACTGTCTGCTTAAACAAAAGTGACATAAACTTCATCTAAAAAAGCCTTGACATAATTTCACTTCTCATTTTTTTTTTTTTTTAGAGTTTGGCTTACGACTAAAAAATAACATACATATAGATAGTTTTAGAAAAATGTTAGAAACAAAAAAAAAAGGTGCACTTCACTTAAAAAATATTAAGAGTGGGCCGCACAATAAAATGTGTCTAAAAATGGAATTGATCTTTTTGTGTATTTTTTGACATTACAAGGACATGTGAAAAGATAAATAGACACAAAAATTTTAAATAAGACTCCATCCACTACTTAGAATCATTATGTATCTTCTCATGAATCTATCATATGAAGAACACATATGAGATGATCTATTTTCATGTAGAAATATATAAATGAAGTGAAAATGAGTTATAAAAATAATGACTGAAAAGTTTACATATAAGAATGAAAAGAAAGAATAAATAAAGAGACTTTTTTATTTAAAAAATATTTAGATAAAAATAAATAAAATGATGAAGTTAAATGGAAGAAAATTTATTTATATTTATAACCTTATATTTTTAAATATATAAAAAATTAATATTTTTTAAAACTAACTTTTCTTTTTAATCTTTATAAATTATAGTAATATGGGTGAGGCTTGCCATAAAATTATGATATATCTAGAGAAATATACATAAATAATATATATATATATATATATATATATATATGAAAGATGATTAATTTATATTAATGTAAATTTTTTTTTATATTAATTTTTAATCGTTAATTTTACTTTTATCTAATAATTATTTTTCATAAAATAATTTCAATCATTAAATAAAAATAAATTAATAATTAAAAATAAATATAAAAAATTTACATTTATATAAACCGATCTTCTATATATATAATTTGAAGAATAAATAAAAGATGAGAAAAATACTTATTATGACATGTGAGAAAAGCATATTTTAATTCTTTTTAAGGTTATTAATAAATTTTAATCCTATATATATTTTTATATATTTTAATAATTATTTTTTTTTTTTTTTATTCTCTACCAATAAATATTCCACTAATACAAATATATGTGTCCTATGTGTATATTATTTTGACGCACCAGTGACGTTGGAGTCCGTACACTACGCGTCGCGTAATCCAGCTGTGACAACTGACAACCTCCGCGAAAATTTTTTATGGCTTTTGGGATAGGGACTTGAGAAAGAAAAGCAAACAGAAGAAATTGCAAAAAATTATAATAAATAATGATTTTATGGATTTTGGGATGGGGACAAGAGCAAGAAAAAACAACCAGAAGAGATTGCAAAAATTTAGAATAAAGAAACGTTAAGAAAATTACTCCTCCGACTGGTTTAAAGTATTATTTTAGTAGAAAGTACAAAAATTAAGAAATGCAAACTTAGTCTTAATTATAATTTTTGTTTTATTAAATTACTCTTATTTAATATCAATTGATTATTTTTTTATCACATTTATTTAATTTTTATAAGTAGTTAAAAAATTTTAAATATCAAAAAAATTAACAATTAATACTTTATTGATATGCGAAAACTTAATTTATAGTAGATTAATTTTTTTTTCACCAAAATAATATTAAAAGAGAAAAACTAAAAACCTTCATCTTTTGATATTTAATATTAATAATAATAAAACTTACATATCAATTTCATTACATCATTTTTATATCATATTTTTATTAAATAAAATATAAAAAATACATATATCCAAACTTATACTTCATTTTTTTAAAACAATAAAAGCCTATTTCACATGTCGTACTAAGTTGGATATAATAAATTAATATAATATATTATAATCTTATTACTTATTTAATATAAATATTATATTATATAAATTTATTTATTAAATTTTTTTATATATAAGAATAATAAATAATTTAATCAAATCTTAAGAATAAAATTAGACTTAATTAAATTTTAATAAATAATTTTTTATAAAAAAATTTTATTATAATTTTAAACATCTTAATATTCATAAATTTTATATATTAAATTTTATATTATTAAATTTTATTATTAAATCTAATACTATCAGAACAAACCTATCCTAAAGATATAAAAGTTAATGTAACAATTTAACGTGCAAATAACATCACTAGTTTAATATTCATTATTCCAAACGAGAGAATAAAATGTGTGTGTAGACTTGATCCTGAAACCCAAAAAACCCAAACCAAAACTCAATGCTCTTTTGCACTCGTGTTCCTCTCTCCCAATCCTCTTTTTAAGTTAAAATTAAACTAGAAACCCATTCCTTTGCTGTAACTTCCACACCCCACACACCTTCGCACACAGAGTCTCTCTCACCCTTGTCCTCCTTATCTCTCTCAATTCTCAATTCTCAATTCTCATGCAGCCTTGTAACAGAGAAATGGAAGGGCTTAACTCCCTCTTGAACAACTCTTCTCAAATTTCTCTCCACGACCTCCACAATAACAATAATAATAACAATCACCCGCAGCAGCAGCAGATCCAAATGAATCACCTCAACCCCTTGGACGATGATTTCCTCAAGCAAATGCTCTCCAACCTTCCTTCTTCCTCCTGGACCCTAGACCTCAACCCCAAGCTCTTATGGGACCCCAATTCTGACGAAAAGCCGCCCTCTAATGCCGACAATAGTGTCCCTTTCTCCTTCGACGAACACTCCAGCTTGGCCTCCAAGTTCCGTAACCACCAGATCAGTACCACCTCCTCCACAACCAACAAGGCCGCGGCCCTCATGCTTCAACAACAGCTTCTCATGTCCAGAGTCGTCTCCGGCGCCGCCGATTCCGGGCTCCTCCCGATGCCCTTGTCGTTGGATGTCGGACACTTTGATTCCTCCCGAAACGACGTCGTTGATGGTTCGTCATTCAAATCTCCCATTCCGGTTAGTCAAAAACGCCAATACTAGTAGTAATACTTCTTGATGGCGTTAACGTAATTTTTACTGAATTTTGTGGGTAATTTTCACAGGCCGGTGAGGTTTCCGTTCAAGCTCTGTACAACGGCTTCGCCGGATCTCTTCAGGGCGCCGCCCAAGCCTCCAACCACACTCAGCATTTTCAACATCCTCAGGTTCTATTTTTTTAATTTTATAAAAATTAAATGTTATTATTATCATCTCTGTTTGATTTTATTTTATTTTTGTTTAATTTTGAATTTTGAATGACGGGGAGGTTCGAATCAGATGCAGGGGCAGAGTTTTGGAGGTTCAGGCGCCGCAACGAACCAAGCTTCGGCCTGTGGCACCCCGGCTCAGCCGAAGCAGAGGGTTAGAGCCAGGAGAGGTCAAGCCACGGACCCACACAGCATCGCGGAGAGGGTACGTTTCTCTGACTTTCTTAGCTTCATTTAACATGTTTGGCTGGCCAGAAAATTGAACCGAATAATTTCAGCTGTCCTTTTCCTCGTAACATAAAACGTCAAAACATGTAATAAAAAAAAAAAACACTCAAAACGTTCATTTTTCAGGAAAAATACGATCGTCACTGACTGACAGAATAACAGACTTATTAATAGTTAAGGTTTATAATTATTGTTTTTCATTTTTGTGAAAAAAAAAAATAGAAAGGAAGGAACCATAATAGCCTAGGAATGAGTCGCTTTGTTTTCTTTACGTTGTGTTTGATGGGCAGCAAAACAAGCAGAAGTAATTTGGCCATTGTCTTACGTTTCTCGTTCTGAAGTTGGTTGGGAATTATGTTTTATGTGGCAGTTACGAAGGGAAAGAATTGCAGAGAGAATGAAGGCCTTGCAGGAACTGGTTCCCAATGCCAACAAGGTAAACTCTGTTTACCATTGTAATCAATCCTCAATTATGTTTTCTTTTGTTCATTAGTGATATTTAGTCATATTATTAATTTCTAATATTAAACTAACATTAACCACGGTTCATAACTCCTGAGAAGATCCCTTTCCAACACAGTACGGTAGTTTTGGTATGTAGTGTAGGGGCAATTCGGTCACTCCGTGCGCTTACATTCTCATTAATCATTATTCCGTGCGTTTTTGAATTTTAGAATTTAAAAAACGAATTCTTATATTCTTATCTCAAAGTATTACATTTTTTTATATTTTATATAATATTATTTATTATATATATATTTTATAATTATTTTATTTTATTTAATCATTTTTTAAAAAATATGAATAATATTTATATCCTAAAAAAATATAAAATAATTATTTTTCTTTAGAAATATATGATGCTTGAAAGCACAGAGGTTTGGTCACTAACTGATCGCTACAGGAGGAAACAAGTGGGATTCGTATAGTTGTTATGTGTATATATATGACGGGACAGTTTAGTCATAACACATGAACTTATATCATGTAATGTAATAAAAAATATTTTTTGAACATCTGTTATACAAAATATATATATATATATAATTATATTATATGTTAATATGAATTTGAGTGACTGTCGAAATACATTATATTTTAAAATAAAATAAATATACTATATATTGAGAAGGTGTCTGTGTTATATTCTTAATTTTTAAATACCTTTTGAAATTTTTGTTGGGTTTGTGGAATGACAGACAGACAAGGCCTCCATGCTGGATGAGATCATCGACTATGTGAAATTCCTACAGCTCCAAGTCAAGGTGAGATTCCCTTCTTTATCTTCAATTTTTTAAGTGAAATAAAAAAATTCTCCGGAAAAATTATGAATAACGGAAAAAAAATAACAATATAATTTTCATGTAAATATATGTATTTTTATGATAAATAATTCGTTTTTTGCCATATTTCAATAGTCCTATTTCTTAATTTGATGTCATATTTCTCAAGTAATAAGATATTTATTTTTTTGATGAGTTAGTTATTTAAAGTAATGGTTATAACTTCTAAGTTGGGCTTCTGATCATAAAATTCCACCGGCTGCCTGTGTCTTTGGTTTTTGGCGTTTGTTGTTGCATGGGTAATTGGATTACAGGTTTTGAGCATGAGCAGATTGGGCGGTGCAGCTGCTGTCGCTCCCCTTGTTGCTGATATGTCCTCTGAGGTAATTATACAAGATTTAAATTTCCATTTTCATTCCATAATTACCCAATATAATTATAACATGAGAGAACCTCTTTGTGTGGCATTTTTATCCCTCAAAGCCCAAAGCAACAAGAATGCTAAAACTGTGAGATTTTTTATTTTATTTTTTACCTTCAATGAAATTGAATTATTGTCATTTTTCTTTCAGAAAAAAAAATCAGCGTTCAAATTTACAATTTTTCCCTACTCTCCTGCTTTCTGAATCCCAGAATCGTTAAAGGAAAAACAAAAGTTTAATTTTTCGTTTCCCCCTTTTATGAGAAAGATTTGCCCTTACCATCCAAAAGTTAAGAAGACAAGAAATTGAGGGAGAAGTATTTTAAAAAAAATGCGAGGGTTTCCATAATAAGAAGAAATAAAAGAGAATGATTATGAAGAAAGTGTGGAACAGCCCGCACACCATGCATCAAATATTGTCGGAGTGATGAGTCTTCTGGCACGGTCACACAAACTTTTGTGCTTGCTTTGGCTTATATCAATACCCTTTTCTGAAATTCTCAATCACACAAAACGACAATCCAAAAGCAGCACGCGTGCCCACTTTCTCAGATTCCTCTCTGCTATCTCACTCACTGCTTTCTTTCTTTCTTTGTTTTTCCTTTCTCTCTCCATCCTAACTAACACTGTCACACTCACACGTGTTGAATTTGTGTTTGCAGGGAGGCGGCGACTGCATCCAAACCAAAGCCAACGGTGGGGCCCATCTCCGGAACTCTACGGCGTCGTCCTCCAACGACAGCCTGACCATGACGGAGCAGCAGGTGGCCAAGCTCATGGAGGAAGACATGGGCTCCGCCATGCAGTACCTGCAGGGCAAAGGTCTGTGCCTCATGCCCATTTCGCTCGCCACCGCAATCTCCACAGCGACGTGTCACACCAGGAACCCCTTGATCAACAACAATATCAACGGCAACCCGAACCCTGCGGTCATCGCATCCAACGGTGATGGGCCGCCCTCTCCCGGCATGTCCGTGTTGACCGTGCAGTCTGGTACTGTGGGTAACGGCGGCGTTGACAGCACCGTCAAAGACGCAGCCTCCGTTTCCAAGCCGTGATGACGCCGTTTGGCTGTGGACATAAAACAAGATCCAAAAGACAGAAAATGACGTGGATTTTCTAAAGTCTAGGAAAATAAGGTGTCACTGATAATGGGTGGGTTCTGACGACGTCGTATTTACCTAGACCTTAGCGGATGCTAACTTTCAAGTTTCAACCAACCAATCAAAACTCTACCAATTCCCTATCCCTCGATCTCATCCTCTGTTGTTTTATCTTTCTTTTCTTTTTTTTAATCGCTATGGGATTTTGTTCATTTGTTTTTATTTTTTTTAATAATTTATATTACATATCTTTTTTATTTCCTCCCTTTTTTCTTCAAAACTTCCAAGTGGGTATGTCGTGTACTAGCATTTTAGGGCTTTTTTTTTTGTGTTCACCAATCAGTTAATCACTACTCTTATGAAGTCGTTATTATATTATTTTATTTCTTTTCAGCCAACCTAATTATAAATTAATAATTAGGGAATAATTACGGATCAGACAATCTTTTTTTTAAAACTGATTACCAGCTTTTATTCGTAATTTATTTATATTTTTATATGATGAAAAGCTAATTGCTTCGTGTTGCGGGCTTGAGAGTTTAGCCTTTAGAGAGAAGAGTGAATCAAATGGATTAGGTTTATATCAATTGTCAACGGGTTATTATGCTTTTCGTTTGTTTAATTGAATCGAATGACTTTAAATATATGAAAGTGGAGTTAGTACTATGAGTAGCAATATCTCAGACAAAAAAAAAATACAAAAAAATAAAAATTAAACAACGGGTAGAAATGGCTTCCTGCTTTCAAGAGTTATTGTAAGTCACGGCTTCAAAGTGACAAGAATCAGTTATCATATTATTATTGAAAAGTAAAGTTGACTTTATAATAACATGTTTATACGGTCGACATTTAAGCTTTGAATTGGACCTTGTTGGTGGTAAGAACCTCAAATAACTTGCCCTCTTTTTACGACCTTATAGCCACATGAATTTGTCCATTAAAATTTGCAATTTGCCGTCTCCCAACCTGGATTCACCCTGGATTGGAGATAAATTAGCGTACGAGCCTCTCTCTCTCTCTCTCTCTCTCTCTCTCTATAATAAGGAATTTTAATTTGTCTAGTTTTTATTTTCTCATCTAATATTAGTGGTATAAATCAGTGCCTATTTCATTAACATTTATGAGCATACATGTTTTTATATATATATATTATTTTAGTGCACACTAAGTGATATGCAAAAACTATGTCATAATTTTCAATAATGCAACTGTCATAATTTTCAAAAAAATATATATGAGGTTAATTTTTGCTATCATGTGCATTTTCAAGGCATATGTTAAGAAATAACGAATTTCTTATTTATGCAATAAATATACTAATACACTATTTTTAAAGTAAAATAATTTAAAATATTTAATATAACAAAAATATAGCTATATAATTAAATTATAAAAATAATATACATAAATAAATGTACAATTTGAATAAAATAGCAATAAGTGGTTCAGCTGAAATGTGGAATTGTATGTGGATTTACTCAGGCGGACAAGACGACATTCACTTTTATATTTGTTAATTAAGTAATGTTATATCTTCTTACACAATCATTTTAATGTTAAATGAAGAAAATATTAAATAAAAAAATAAATGTATCTAATATTTAGATAATATAAAAAATATTTAATATTTTTTTTATTTAATAATTAAAAAAATTAGTAAAAAGATTGGATATGAAGATAAATTATTTCTCTTGCTAATTAGATAGGAATGTGCATAGAATAATTGCTTTCGTCCTAAGTCCTCAAGTTTCGTCAAATGATATAGATGTGAGAAAAAATAATTTATTAGATGGTGCTCGGCATTGAGTCAATTGACCTTAAGCAACAGGTAACATGGGAGGATGAGAAGCCATGGTTGGAAATCAAGCTAGATGCAAATGTTTGAAGAAAAATACTCGTGTTGTTCGGCAATTGGGTTGTGATTTATGAGTCTTAATTATTGTGATATGTTTATGAACCGGTTTAGTTGCGTAATGGTGTTTATAGCTTATTGCCTCATCTTATTTCCCTCTGTCATCATAAGCTGAACTTGATTATATTAGTAACTTTGGAGATTGAGGATTGATCAGCCTATCGAAGTGTAGGTTGGTATTGATCAGAGTACACTTTCCTTTTTTTTGTTTCCCGTGCAAGTAAACGAATTTTGTTTTGTTTTTTTTTTAAATAATGTAGCTTTTTATTTAATTTCTTAAGAGAAAAATATAATTAAAAAAATAAAATTTTAATAAATAAAACAATTATCAGTCAAAATTTAATAAATTTAGATAAATAAAATAATGTCACGTGATATTTTTATTAATGATTTAACAGATAATTAATAAAAAATTATTAAATTATTAGTTAAAATTTAAAGATTAATTAAAAAAATTTAAATTTATGACGGTGACTTACAAAAAATATAAAAATTCAGGGTGATTCTATATTATTTTTTATTTTAATAATAAAAGTTAATTCTTAATTTGAAAGATATATAGTGACTCTTTTACATAATTCCATAATTCAATTACTAAATTAAGGGTCAGACAAAGAAACACCAATGGCCAGTAGATACTAGATAATAATGTAAACAAATTCGATAATGCCCAGTCAAAATAAAGAGAAAAATAAGGTCGATAGTGGGCAACAACTATGAATAGCATCGTGTGGACTAGGGACATTCGGGAAACGAAAAACCCAAAGTAATAACGCGTGGGAAACACGGACCTGTAATAAGCCGGTAATCTCATGTTTTAGCGTATGGATCCCACGTTAAAGGCAATAAGGCGATTGGCCATATCATACCATCGTGATATCATCCCTTTCCCCTCCCTACGTTGACTTTTCTAATGGGAATAGGATAAGAAGGAATGTTATCGTTTGACTCATATTATTTACTGTATTTTTCTTCGGCTGGAATTATTTGCCGTGTTTTACTTTTGCATTTGATTTCAATTGATAAACGTTTTTCTTTTGTCATTTTTTCTTACAACATAAACACCAAATCAACAAGCATGGTTTCATATTTCATACGCCAACATTGAAACTGCATAAATAATTTACAATAATTTAATTTTAAATCTTAAAAAATTAGAGAGTAATTAACTATGTAATAATTCTAGTTAATCATTTATATCAAATAAATATTGGCATAAAATTTAGTTTTTATACAACATCATATGGTACATTAAGTCAATGCACGAGATCAATTATGAATTATATGTTTGAATTTGATTAATTTTTATTTTGTAAAACAATAAATATGCTAACATCATTATCATTAGTATCAATATTATCATTTATTATTTTAATTCACAGTTTCTGTACAAGTACATGCTCAATTCAAAAATATAATCAATAAAACAGTTACTTGGTAGCTCTCCTATATACACTTTACAATCCAAATTCTTCAAGCATTGAGTACTGCCATATTAGCACCTAATTTATTATATACACAAAATTCACACCTTACGCATATTTAGATAATATTTGAATCTTCATCAAATCCATATTTCTTTTTTGCTCTTATAAAGATCGAGAAAATACTTTATATCTAGACTCTAGCTGTGGACATCCACCAATACAATGACCTGATCTTCGTTGTGACTTGAGTTGCATTTTAAATAGAATTGTGTTGGACTTAAAGTTCGGCCATTTAAAAATTGACAAAATCAAGACCAAGCCCAGCCCTAGTGCCCTAAAATGATATCTATTAATAGACACATTTTGCACATTCTTGCATCTGAACAATTCAGTATTTTCTCAGCTCTCTATCTTATATTTATATTAACCGGGTTTTGGTTTAGAAAATCAGGCCATCTGACATCAGTCTTGAATTAGCGATATAATTTACCTGTGAAAGATGTTTGCACACATCTGAGCACGCAAATATGGACTACAAATCAAAATTTTGATACTTAAGACTTGCAATCATGATATCAGGAGTGAATCTGGGGTGTTTAAAGGTCCATGAATCCCAACTATTGGCAACACAGCTGTCATGCACGACAAATACCTCATTGGTTGGGATCCATGTAAACTTTATCGATTTATATGTACCAAAAAAAAAAACATCAATTTACCAAATCTCCCCCATATTAGTAATTTACAATGTCTACATACAAGCACACGGGTTAGAAAATTAAATTATATAAGGCAAGTATAAAAATATAATGAAGCCATAACCGGTGTGATTAAAGAGACACCCATTATTTCCATAGTGCTGAAGTAGTGCATTTTATAAAATGATATAATGGCATAGATAATAACCATTATTTATATTGGCATAAGTGGCCTACAGAACTGTTTCTAGTTCCATTTAGATAAGATTTAATCTTCAGAAACGAGCAAAACGTCCACGGCCCAATCACCATCTGTTGAAGAGGAGAGACGACCCCATAAAATAATTAACGAGCTTAATCAAATGAAAGGGAAGGTTGTACCAAAAAAAAAAAACAAACAAACAAAAAAGAGAGAGAAAGAAAGGGAAGGCGTACAAGAAGAAATGGCATGCAAATGCCTAGGCCAATGCCAAGATTCGATTTCAGATATGTAATGATAATTAAAGCCCATCAAGTTGCGCCTCGCCTTCTCATATAACTCGAGTTCAAAGTAATCATTGGCGCCCAAAAAAAAAAAGGGTTCAAAGTAATCATTATGCTTAATTCTGGGACACTGTCAAAGCAATGCCCCAAGTGTACCAAAGTTGTAGTCGGCCATACCTACTCATGGTTGAACTCTGTGACTAACTATTACAGTTAGAACTTGCAAATCACAATTCAGAAACCAATCCCTTAACTACAATAAACACTCTTCAACTTCATTTACCTAACCTTCCAAGTAGGGGTAAAACTTAAAAATTTTAGGTAGAGGACTAAACAGTAGAATTTTGGAAGGAGGCAGAGTTAACCACTATGGGAGGCCTACATAAAGAATTAGGTATATTACAACATAGAGGGGGAAAGAATTCCAGTAGCAATTAATAGCTGCAAAAAGAGGCATCAGTCTACAACTTAAATTTGCAACAAATAACGGAATAGAACACTATTTTAGTTGAACATATGCAAGCTGCCCTTCCTCTAAGAGATATATGATATATCCATAGCAAACTGATTTTACAAGCAGCAACTGGGTCCAGAATTAATTATGAACAGTATTTTCCAAAGTATCCCTGCGGCTTAATAAGTTCTTACCCACTCACACCCTAACAAAAATAATGTTCGAGGCTCAGTAGAAGAGTAACTAAAAGAGTAAATGTATTTGTGTCTGCAACAAAGTTAGCTCAAGTGAAGAGAGATAACTGCTTTTGGTGTCTCGATTCAACAATAAGATCTTAAACCTAAAATTCCTCATCAACAGGGCAACCCTCAAAAGATCATTCCTGGATGTCTAACCTTAAATCATGGGAAATATATCTCAAAAATCTAACAAGTAAATTGATAATGAAGGAAGAATAGAAGCCCCCAAATCTTTTTATGTATTGGTAGAGTTGACAGGTAGCATAATGGTATTTCAGTCTGTTAGAATAAAGCTCATATTTCACATGTTTCATATGTTACACGTGTCATAGGACTTAAGTGTCTTCATAGGACTTAGTGTATTCATAGGAATTAACGTTTATGCTTAATACATCCATGTACCATTATGTATATAAATTTCAGTTTATATGTGTGTGAATAAGCACACAATTCCTCAAATCATCTCTATATTCTATATGGTATCAGTAGTAGTAGGTTAAGATCCTCACCACTGTGCATCACCAATGGTTTCGTGTGCAAACAGTTGCACCTCCACCAGTTGTGGCTTTTCCGACGACGCCCACCACCGCCAACAACCCAGAACGGCAATAGAACCCACCGACTGGCTCAATCGCAGTTGACCCACAGCCACCAACCACCGCACGCACCCCCACGCGCAACTCCATCAATCTGCTCTTCCGCTCACGCGTGGGCGCGTGTGCCACTGTCTTTGGCCATTGTCTTTCTCCAGCGCCACCATTGGCCACCCCCTTACCTTTTTCCAACCTCACCTCTCTTCTCCCAGCCTATACCAACCAGCAACCCCATCTCACCTCTCTGTTCTATCTTTATTTTGCACTGTTACGAGATTTTATTTTCCCACCCTCTTCCCCAACCATTCCAATACTAAATCCCAGCCTATTAAGCCTTTTTTTTTACCCTCACTAGCAAGTCTACCTCATCCTCACCTTTTGTCATTAGCTTCACTACGTTGATCCCATGTGACAAATTGGTGGGGACAGGCAATTTCATATCTTGGGCTGCTGCTATGGAGTTATGGTTTGAAGGTCAAAGCCATCATGAACACCTAGTCAAACAAGCCAAGGACATTCCCGACAAGGAGCAGGCCAAGTGGAAACAGATTGATGCTTCTCTTTGCAGTGTGTTGTGATTCTCCATTGATGCCAAGCTTCAACCTCAATACCGTGCTTTTTAGACATGCTATGATGTGTGGGCCAAGGCTAAGAAATTGTACTCCAATGATGTCAACCGTCTCTACAACATTGTTTCTAACCTCCTCGCCACTAAGAAACAAGGCATGGACATGGAGACCTATCTGAGTAAGCTTGATACTTTGATTGCTGAGTTTGATACACTTATTATGCCCTTCACTGACAATGCAGAGAAACATGCCGAACAACATGGAAAGTTCTTCATGGTCCTTGCCCTCGCTGGTTTGCCACCTGAGCTTGACTCAGTCCGCAATTAAATACTCTCAAGCTCTACCGTTCCTTCATATGATACAGTCTCGAAACAACTGTTGCGTCTTTCTACTCCTACAATTGTTGCTCCATCCCTTGCACTTGCTGAATCATTTGCCCTGATTTCCCAATCTAGCAACTGGGGCAGACAGTGTGGAGGTCGTGGTGGTACTCGTCCTCGTCCTCACTGCACCTTTTGCAATAGATTTGGTCACATTGAGAAACAGTGCAGAACCAAGGCCAATTAGCAATGCACTTTTTGCAAAAAAATTGGTCAAATTGAGGAACAATGCAGAACTAAGGCCAACCAACAATCTAAAATTGTGAATGTTGCTCAGGTTGTCCCATCTGACGAGGTTTCACTCTCTGCCGTTGAGTATAATGAGTACATCCGGCTCAAGGCAGCCATGCAGTCAACTACACTTGTCACTCAACCTGGTAATCTTGCAACCTTCCTTTAACAGTCTTCATCTTTGGGACCTTGGATCCTTGATTCTAGTGCTTCTGATCATATGTCTGGTAACAATTCTTTTTTTTCCCACCTTACCTATACAGATACACTACCTAGTGTTACTTTAGCCAATGGTTCTCAAACCAAAGTCCAAGGCATTGGTCAAGCTAAACTCTTTCCCACTCTATCTTTAGATTTTGTACTCTTTGTACCTGATTACCCCTTTAATTTGATATTTAAAAGCAAACTCACTCATACCTTGCCTTATTCTATTATCTGTGCTAATGATACCGTTCTTGTACAGGATTGGGGTACCGGCCAGATGATTGGAGTAGGACATGAGTCTCGAGACTTGTAGCACCTCAATATTCCGGCATCTCCTTTTTTTTTCCATATTTAAAGGTTTTTATTCAGAAATCTAAACTCAATTTGATGCCTCTATTAGAGTTCTGCGAAGTGACAGTGCCCGTGAATATTTTTCTGCCCCATTTCAATCCTTTTTTACTTCACAGGGCATTTTACACCAACCATCATGTGCTCATACACCACAACAGAATAGTGTAGCTGAAAGGAAAAATCGCAACCTAGTTGAAACTACTCGTACCTTGCTCATTCAGTTCAATACACCACTTCAATTTTAGGGCAATGCAATCATGACTACATGCTACCTCATTAACCTCATGCCTTCTTCCATCCTCCAAAATCAAGTACCCCATTTTCTGTTGTTTCCCAATCAGGATCGCTATCCTCTTCCTCTTCGTATTTTTTGTTGTACTTGTTTTGTACATGACCTCACTCTAGGAAAAGATAAATTGGTTGCCAAATCCCTTAAGTGTCTTTTCTTAAGCTACTCTCAGTTGTAGAAAGGTTACCGATGCTACTCCCCAGATCTCAAACGATATTTTGTCTCTGTTGATGTCACCTTTTTTTAGACTTGTCCATTCTCTCCATCTTCCTCTAATGGGCATCATGACTTTCACAGTATGCTACCAGTTGGTCCTTCTCCTGTTCAGGTTAGTCCCACACCTATCCCAGCTCCTCCCTTGATCACATATCAACGAAGACCACGTCCACACCCTGTTCATGCATCCATCAACCCAATTGATCAGACAGCCATTCATGTAGATTCAGATCATGTCCCCAGTTTTCCTTGTGACTCATCTTCTACTCCATCAGACTCTCTAGCTCCACCTCCTGCGCCAGAACTGCCTATAGCATTACACAAAGATATCAGGTCCACTCATAATCCTAATCCTATTTATGCTTGCGATTTGAGTTATCATCGTTTATCACATTCCTATTATGCCTTTGTGTCCTCTTTGGCCTCTCTATTCCCAAACTACAAGTGAAGCTCTATCTCATCCAAGATGGCGAAAGGCTATGATTGACGAAATGGCTGCTTTACATTCTAGTGGTACTTGGGAACTTGTCCCCTTATCTCGTGGTAAAACGATTGTTGGTTGTCGATGAGCCTATACTGTTAAGATAGGTCTTGATGGGAAAGTTGATCGTTTGAAAGCTCGCTTAGTGGCCAAAGGATACACACATATCTTTGGCCTTGATTATGGGGATACATTTTCTCCTATAGCTAAAATTGCTTCGGTTCGCCTCTTTCTTGCCATGGTTGTTATTCATGCCTAGCCCCTTCATCAGCTAGACATCAAGAATGCCTTCTTGCATGGTGAATTACAACAAGAGGTCTATATGCAATAGCCACCAGGATTTATTGCTCAAGAAGCACCAGACTAAGTCTGCCGACTACGTTGATCTCTCTATGGACTTAAACAATCTCCTCGTGCTTGGTTTGAGAGATTCAGCTCTGTCATCCAACAATTCGACATGACTCAATGTGCAACTGATCACTCTGTGTTCTTCTGGAACTCTTCACTTGGCCTTTGTATCTACCTTGTGGTTTATGTAGATAACATTGTCCTCACGGGATATGATAAGGCTGGTATCCAACATCTAAAGCAACATCTGTCAAACCATTTTCAGACAAAAGATTTGGGCCCTTTAAAATATTTTTTGGGGTTTGCTCAGTCTCATACAAGAGTTGCCATCACGCAAAGACAATATGCTTTAAACATACTTGAAGAAACAGGTATGTTGGATTGCCGCCCTAGTGATACTCTGATGGATCCCAACGTCAAATTGCTACTAGGTCAGGGGGAGTCACTACAAGACCTTAGAAGATATAGACATCTAGTTGGTAAACTTAACTACCTTCCAATAAATAGGCCAGACATTACTTTTGTTGTAAGTGTGGTAAGTCAGTTTATAAATGCTCCTTGTGATAGTCATTGGGATGTCGTGGTTCGCATATTTAGATACATCAAGAGTGCACCAAGAAAAGGGTTACTTTATGAAAACAAAGGCAGTGCTCATGTTGTTGGCTATTCAGATGATGATTGAGCCGATTCACCATCAAATAGAAGATCAACCTCAAGGCATTGTGTCTTTGTTGGGGGTAACTTAATCTCATGGCAAAGTAAAAAGCAAAACATAGTTGCTAGATCCAGCGCAGAGGCCGAATATTGCGCTATGGCAGCAGCAACATGTGAACTTACGTGACTAAAGCAATTGCTTCAGCAGCTGAAATTGGGAGACGTCAAGGAAATGAAACTGATTTGTGACAACCAAGCTGCTTTACATATTGCTTCTAATCCAGTTTTTCATGAAAGGACCAAACATATAGAGATTGATTGTCATTTTGTCAAAGAAAAGGTTCTTTCAAACAAGATCACGACTGGTTTTGTCAACTCTAATGAACAATTAGCTCATATATTTACTAAGTCCCTCAGAAGGCCTCGGGTTGATTTTATTTGTAACAAGCTTAGAACATATGATATATATGCTCCAACTTGAGGAGGAGTGTTAGAATAAAGCTCATATTTCACATGTTCCATATGTTACACGTGTCATAGGACTTAGTGTATTCATAGGAATTAGCATTTATACTTAATACATTCATGTATCACTATGTATATAAATATTAGTTTATATGTGTGTGAATAAGCACACAATTCCTCAAATCATCTCTATATTCTATACAGTCCAACCACTTGCGTGATAAAGAAAGTATTCACTGGATTCAAGGATGAATTTGTGAAGTGAAGGTTTAGAAGAAAGAAAAGGCACAAATAAAACCATATTTTAAGAAAAGGAAATATATCTAAAGAAAAGTGGAGTCATGAGTCCAATGAAGTCTTAAGATATTACTAACCATAAGAGGGATGAGGAATCTACATCAAATTATTCATTTCTACATAATAAACAATTATGAATTCCCAAATGAATGCACAAACATGAACCTAAATCCAGATAATTGCAGAACTTCAAACTTAAGTAATTTAAATGGATTACTAGCAATCATGTAATTTTAAATTTCACGCCACATTTGGAATTATTTGTGATTCTATATCCCTATACACAAGAGGCATGACATGGGAGTCAATAAGGTGCCTAAGGAAGAAAGTGAAAGTACAGCTTTTGAAAGCATTCAGAGAAATATTAAAGGTGTGCCTTAGGGCTTGGCATGAAGAAGATTCAGATTTCAAAGAAAAACAAGAGGACTAAACGAAGTAGGTGATATTTCCAAAGATGTTATCTCTTTATACAATCTTTCCTATCAGAATTTCTTTATGATAAGCTTTCTCCCCTTCCTTGAACAACATGGGTTGATCGTTTTGCCATATATGATTATTTTAAAATTCACTTAGCAATATTGCTTCCTTTTTATTACATAGGTGCTTTCACCAAAACCAAAAAATTACACATAGCTAATGCATTCAAATGAACCACCATAGTATCCTCAGAGCCTCAAACTAGGATATTTAGGCTCAACATTTACCTTTCTCAAACAGATAAGTTAGTTAACGTAAGAAGTGGCTCTGAACTATGCTGCTTAAGACTACACCTAATGTGTGTTATTTAAGTTATTTCTCTGGACTAATGCATAGATACCCAATGTTCAGTAGCCACAAGCCATCATAACATGAACCATGCGAAGCAGATAAAACTATATAATTGACTTAAGTGTGTACATTATGAATTTACGAATAGTCACAATCTTGAGGCAATAAATACATCTTATAAGGTCCAAATTAATCATTAAAATAATGCTAAAAATACCAAGAAGTAAAGCAATGCTTAAGATACAAAAATACTCGGATAAGTATGAAATCCATTCAAGAACTTCTGTTTGCAAGTGACTTTCCACATCCACCCATAGAAAGACCATGATGTGTTCTCCTATCTTCGACAGGGGCCAAGACGATCTTTATACCCCTGCCAAAATGAATAAACTCAACCTAATGAGGGTATCCTTCAGTTCACTCAAGTGCACTTGGTACTACGACTTGTATACTCCTAGACTATAGACATATATTTAATGCTGTTTGATAATGAAAATTCCATTGAATCCAACATCAACAGTAACCGCAAGAGCTCAAAGTAGTGAGACTGACTAATACTAGACATTTATGATGTATGTACTGGTAAAGAAATCATTTTCCACCCACATGATGAATAATATCCAGCGAATGAATCAAGCATAAGCTATCAGGGAAATTAGAATGACCCACTAATACTAATACCATTAGTATAGTAATGGCATGGTTCATAAAAATCAAGCAGTGGGAGTGGGCTTGAAAGTGTAAGGCTGTGGGAGCGACAACGGACCTCTTCTGGAACCTTTGTCATCCAAAAGTCTCTGAACCCTCTTGCTCTGGCAGTATTGCCTATCGAAATGTTTCACCTGGGACAAGGAGATTAACATACCCAAATAAGCAAAGCATAAATTTTTATGAGTATAAGATCAAAGGAATAATAAGACGGTGTTGGGTGGGGTTACCCAAGAAGAGCGGCATTGTTTAACAAATTCAACCCTAGATTGTTTGCATTCTAGCGGGTAGAGCAACCCTACCGATGCAATCTCTGTGGGCTTCTTGTCAGATTCCTTTTCCAGGCACGCATAGAAAGCATCACGAGCCTACCCATCAGAAACACATTTACATGAAAAATTTGAAGGAAACAAGGAAGGGAAAAGGAGAAGCGAGAGAGAGAGAGAGAGAGAGACCTTGTAGCAAGCTTCCCTAGCTTTTGTGAGGACGTCGGTGTGGACTTTGTCGGGGTTTGCTGCTGCATAAGCTTCCAGAGCCATGACTGACGGAAGACAAAACCTGCTGCACCACCACCAACTATAGACCCTACCCACTACAACACAAGGCATGGAGTATGGTCTCACCTGGGCTGGGCTGGGCTGGGCTGGGCTTTTAGAGAAGTCATATATTTTAGCCCAAAAGTTAATGGCATGATAACAAAGATGATGGTCCTAGTCCTTCTTTCCTTAATATCGTGAGTCAAATGTTGACAAAATAGGTTCATGGGCCAGCGTTTTTTACCTTAAGGAGACCTGCCTTGCTTTTGCACAAAACAAAATTTATATTTAAATAAAGTGAAACTATAACAACTAATTATTTATTTTAACCTTTTAGATAATAGCTTTTCTCATTTGCCTGGCCTGATGCCTACCAACATTTGTGTAAAAAGACAAAAAGCAGTTGATTATGTTTTTAGGGTAAAAAAACTTTTTTCTAAAATCTTTAATCAAACTTTTCGATTCTTATTTTTTATTATTTCACATCTTGGATGCAAAAAATACCTTTTTTACCTTCTAATAAATAGTGTTCTGAATTATTTTATATTTTTTTACTGAAAACAAAATTTAAGGTCAGGGAAAATATTTTATATTTATTTTGGTAATGTAAAAGACATTTTTTCATACAATATAAACAGAACATACCGTATTAAATTTATTTTTTAGTTAACATATCCCAATATGAAATTAATTTTATTATATAATCAAGTATACATATAATTGATGAAAAATTATATTTATCACTAAGTCGTTTTTGTGATAAGTTTCACAAATTAGATACATGAATTTATTTTTTCAATATCTATTTATTATATTCAATAGGAGGTTGACAGTGTATTATGACACCTCTTTCGTTAAAGGATTCGTATGAATTCTCTCATGAAATACTAAAGCTCATAATTAATTATCAAATAATATTTTTTTCACAATTAATTTAAATACACACTTGATTTTCTCACATAGTGTATAAAAAAATAAGTTTTTTTTTATAAACATTACATAGTTTTTAAGAAAAATGAAAGAATTCAAATTTTTCAAAAGGAGTTGACTTTGTAGCACACATCACCCATGATTATAACTTTTTGTCTCTTTAATTTTTGTGGAACAAGCACTCTCGATCCACTATGATTAAAATGTGGCTATACTATACCCAAAAAAAAAAAAAGAAAAAAACTAATAATGTGGCTATAAGCCTATCGAAGAACCGTCCGATAATAGACCTGTCCAAGTCCAATGCCCTACGGACATATTTTGCAATAATGCAACAGTAACACATTGCTTTAGCGGGAACACCGGAACAGTATGATAATGTACGTGAGTCTGGGACAGTGTACGAACATAATCGCTATGGGCATGTGCGACAAGCAATTATTTGTGGTGTATGTTTTGCCGTTCCCCATTTGTATATAGCAATCGGCTTCAAATATTATATTTTGTAGTATCATGTACCTCTCTAATCCTCCAACACTGACGCACTCTCAAAGAGGCTTTGTTTCCTGCTATATAGAGGGCATGTCTGCCACGCTGGTGCCACAATCAAATAGGTCAAAGACTCGGTGCTTGGAACCCAATTGAAGACAAAAGTCAAGTGGTGCACTATAGGCGAATGAAGGAGTTTGTAAATGGGGGTGTGAGGGTTGTATTAGTGTAATGAGTTATTATATGGGGGAGTTGACGCAATGGATAATTCTAGAATTTGACTTAATGGGTTTACCAAAAAAAAAGAATTTGACTTAATGGAGGCTTTCCCATTTGGGAGATAAGTTAGTGGAAATAATAATGGTGCTCCGTGATTTTTTATTTTTTATAATTATATATGGTTCTATTTTAGTTCATTAGGAAAAAAATGTTAAGCAATATAAGTTGCATTTAAATTTTTGTGTGATAGCTGCTTATTTTTATGCTTGTATGCTTGTGTGATGGTTGCTTTTATTTAAATGTGCTTGTAAGCATAAGGATTATTAAAACCACTTTTTATATATAAGAAAATAAAACTCAATTTATAATACGAGCTTACCGATGTCAACGTTTGGTAGTTAACTAAATCCATAGTGAATTAAAATTAGTCAAGCTAGTAATTTACGTAAGTTGTACACTTGTACACACATTTGGCACAGTTCTTTTCTGAAAGGATATTTCTCGGATAATTAGTTAAAATAATTGGGACATCAAAATAAATATTAATGTGCTAGGACCACAATACCAACTTAAACAATCTTCGTAAAAAAAAATTAAAAAAAAATAAAGAAGAAAAACTTAACAATACTAGTTCCTTAGAATCTAATTAAGAAGCATAAAACAAAGTACACAAACACAAACAATTAAAATATGTAAGATTAAAATGAGTATAATTTTAATGCGTTGTTAATATAAAATTTTTTATACTATCAATTAATTATACATTATCATATGTGTGACTTTGAGATAATTATTGTAAAAATTAAATATTTTTAATAACATAACAATTTTGATTAAATGATAGTATAAAAAAGTTATATTAACAATATATTAAAATTAAATCTTATAAAAAATTTAAAATGTGATATTATGTTTAGTGTAAATGTCTTTCTTAAATAATCAATATTTTGAGTTAAATAACTAAACGCCTTTCATTGTTGCTTGTCCGTATTATTTAGATATAAATTTTTTCGTGTTGTCTCTTTAGCACAACAAACATAATGATAAATATTTGCACCACTTGCTGTATCAAAAATAAAAAAAATAAAATTTGCGTCACTTGCTATTGCATTATAAGTACGGCATTTAACACTCATAAATAGTAACTTCAGTTGAATTTTAAAATTTGAATTTAATGATTAAGAGATCTCTAATATTCAAAATTTGAACTCGGGACAATTTCAATACTTTTAAGTAAAAATTAGTTTCATACTTATTTTTTTAAAAAAAAAAACTTAACAATAACAACCGAATACGACATTTAACTACTAATAAACTAGATTATAACCTGTGTAATATACAAGTTTGTTAAATAAGTAATGTAATATTATATTATTAATATAAAATTATTAATATATATATATATATAACTTAATAATATTATTTTATATTTATTTAATTTTATTTATTATTAATATTAATATTATCACCTACCAACTAAGTGTGAATCTTTATGTTTGGCTTTTAAAATTTGGGAGTACGGGGTGAAAGAAAATCTATTAATAAGAATTAAACAAAGTGAGATAGAGTTGTAAATCTAAGTTACAAAAATATACTATATATATAATAGTAAGTGTACAGTTTTGTATTAAAAAAAATTAAAATTACCAATTATGGGAGAGAAACTTAAAATTGCTATGCTGAACGTTGTAGCAATTTCACGGAATTGTTAGCTTTATATACCATATCTATAACAGGTAAAACATGTTGAATATGGTTAGCAATTGAATTTTCAACAATTTGTAGAAGTAATTATTCAAGTTTAGTTCATCTGTGTGATAAATAGATGAAAGTGATAAATCTAAATCATGCATGTTTGATAAGTGTAATTGTTCCATCCTGACTTCGAGACCTAGGTCAAAGGACTAGCAAAGGCTTGTCGGAGGCTTATGAGGAAGGCGATGACGTAGACTACGTGGGACCTAGAGGCTGACAAGGCAAAATGCTTGGTCAAACTACTAGGATAGTTAGGTGTATTGTCTAGGTAAAAAGTGAAACATCATGAATGGTTAGATATGGCATGTGTTACCTATTTTTTTTAATGCTATATAATTCTTTTTTCTATTTTACTGCAAATTACATTTTGATTCTTATAGCAATCCATTCTTAGTTAATATTAGGAACTATGTAACAATTTAGGTGAATAGAATTACCATTATGAAAATGATAACTTGAGTATTAGATAGTTGGAATGTATTTTGAAAAGACAAAAGTTGAGTAAAACATCACTCGAGTAGACTTCACATGTAGGTTCTGTTACATCATGATTTCGAGACCTAAATTTGAGTAAGATATTTGGTGCATACTGTGGGGCGAGGTAAAATTTTCCTTACCCATAACCTACAAAAAACAACCAACCCAGCTAGCCATGGTAACAACTAGGAGCAACGTCTACAACGAGACAACAAACCTCGAAAACCCACAACCTACAAACAACAACAAACCAACCATTGAAACCCTTCTTCAAGCCATTCGAGATATCCAAGATCAAAATCAGTGTATGCAGACTAAAATGAAACAGATGGCAAATAGAGAGACCCACTATGTTGAACCAAAAAATGAAGTTGAAAGTAACCAACAGAATATGGAGGAGCCTGTTCGAAATGCATTAGCCAGAAATGCCTTTCATCATGCCGACAACCCACCACTAACAATTGACCATCCATTTTATGAGTTTATCTTGACGATTCCACTCCCTACAGGTTTCTGACTTTCGACCATGGAGTTGTATGATGGAACGACTGATCCCTAAGAACACCTGACCATTCTTAACTCAATGATGTTATTGAATGGGGGAACAAATCAAATAAAATGTAGAGCATTTTTCGATCACCATGAAGAAATCGACCCTGTTGTGGTTCTCAACTCTAGAGCCAAGATCAATAAATGATTTCTCAGAGTTGTCTAACTGATTTTTGATCTATTTCGCAACCAGTCAAGTACATCAAAAGACCTTGACCAACTTGATTAATCTGAAATAGGGAGTAAACAAATCTTTGAAGGAATTCATGAGGCGGTTCAATGACGAGGCAATTCAGATTCGAGACCTCAACCCTACTTTATCATTACATGCCATCATGGCTGGGTTGAGGCTGAGTCCCTCCGCTGACTCGCTAGCCAAACGACCACTTAAGGATCTCAATGAGCTAAGAACAAGGTCAACTGGATATATAAACATTAAGGAAATTGCATCAATAAGACAACATATAAACCATGCAACACAGAAATTGGAGCTTTATGAACCCCGAGGTCAAATAGAAAGGGACAATATATCTCCCCAATTGATCCCCTAACCAAGGTTTGATGCCTATACATCATTGAACACTCAGAGAAGGTAGATTTTCAAAGAGGTGTTCAACTTCAGGAACATCAAAATTCCTCAAAATGCAGGACAACAAAAGGTTGGGCTAGACGTAGATATTAACAAAAAGTGGGATTACCACAAGACGTATAATCACACAATCGAGGAGTGCATAATACTCAAGGATAAGATTGAACAACTAATCAGGCAAGGTCACCTTGGAAAATATGTCTACAAAAGAAGGAGCATGAGCAAGGAGCATGAGCAAGGAGCCTCAGGGAAAGGAAGGTGGACAAAAAAGAAGTCCCAACCCAAATCTCAAGGGAATGGATGTTGCTTGAACAACCTAGAGAGGGTAAGTAAGTAAATATATGTCCTCCTCATAATATAAAATGCATCCACCTTCTAGAAGTAGTACAGTTAAGCTTTGTCTCTTCATTGTATTTTGATTTCACTTTAGTTTTTTTTTTGTTATATTTTGAAATTTTAATTATATCAACACGAGGACAGTGTACTCTTTTTTCTTTATCAAGATTTATCCAATTGGGTTTTTCCTAGTAAGATTTTAATAAGGCACATCCAAATGTCTCAATAAAGTACCAATAAATTGTCAATTATTTACATGTTACATTTGTCAAAGACCTCATATTAGAGGCAGAAAACCTTGGATTAGAGGAAAAAAAAACCTCAAAATTGGAGACAGAAGACCTCATATTATAGGCAAAAGACCTAAGATTAGAAGTAAAAGACCTTGGATTAGAGTTAAAAAAACCTTGGATTAGAGAGGAATAACCTCAAATTAGAGGGGAATATCCTACATCCTAGGAAACACAGGTATAAGAGACCTTGGTTTCTAAGGAGGGAAATATAGGCACAAAGACCTCTATTTCTAACAAAAATTGCCCAAGTCCTAGGAAGTGTAGGCATGAAGAATTTGGAAAAATTCGAGGTTGAAACAAGCATTGGAAAAGTCTAGGAAACTGAAACTCTATATGACAACAAGCCTTGAAAAACTTGGTATTTCCTTGTCTTGATAAAGTTGATATTTTTTAGTTGTACTCTAAAATATCTTGAAACAAAAGACTAAGTATTAACAAAAGAATGAATAAAAACTTGAATTGTGAGATCAAAATCAGATCACTTCACCACCTAACTTGGGAAGTTACACAAGGACGAAGTTGAAAAATTACATTGAATTCAGAAAAGTTGAACGCTTTTTTGAATGATAAACAAACTACTGAAATAAAAAATGTCTCATATGCTTTCGATATTGACAATGTACTATATGTTTAAATTTGTACTTGTATTGATGTTGCCTTTGTTGTTAGTATACTTAGGAGATACTTTAGCAAATTTGGTGGGGCTCACTGGCAAGCTAGAGAATGAGATCTTTTTGATGTTTTGAATTAGTGAAAGTTTGTTTTATAGTTTTATAGTAACCTCATATTTGGTTTTTATATCTCAAGACCTTGAATACTTATGTTGATATTATTGTTGTTGTCATACAACATTATTATTGTTATTATCCTGCATAATATTATTCATGTTATGGCATATTCTTAAGACATTTTGGACTCAGTCTCATTTTGTTATTGTGATGAGATAATATTGTTAAATCTTAACATTTTAGGTGAATGCTTGTGCCATTTTTTTTTAGAATTGTACTTTAATCACATATTGACATGCAATTTTATTGTGCTTTCCATTACCCATATACCATATTTGGTTGAGTCACCGGGATATGAGTATATTGCATGTATGATATCAATGTTCTTTCGAGCATGATTTTTGTAGACCTGTTTTGGACTAGTGGTTGAGAGTGTTAGACTGCTAGCTCGATTCTTTTCTTTTTTCTTTGTAAACCCCTAGTATCCAAAAGTCACATTGGCCCTAACTAATCCGAAGTCAAGCCAAGTCAGATCACAAAGGTGTAAAACTCTCATAACACTGATTTTTTTCATTTACAATACTCGAACTTGAGACATTACTTAAGGGAAACAAGTGTCGAACTACTTGAACTAACCAAGCATTGGTAATATAAACTGCTAGCTCGATTTTGATATCTTATTGTGACAACATGTTGTTTAATTAATCTGGAGATTTTTTTTAATAATTAAAATAATATGATTTATGTCATTTAAATGAGAGAATGTTATAATAATTTTTTATGGAATAACATAAGTCACATTATATTTTATAAAACTCAAATTAATTGAATGTCAAAATAATTAGAACATATTATTACATCTCAAATAGAAATCAATGTTGTTATAATTAAACACTACTCATAAGTAGGTTTTGTTATTGAGTCTTGCGTGTAGGCTTAACATGATGAGTATGTTTAACCTATTTTTATGTGATTATATACACAATGAAAAGACCTCTATTCCTAATCATTCTAGTACATACAGTTGTCCTATTGAGACTGGCGCGTAAACAACTATTATGAGATAGGAATAACTATTTTATCTCACACTGTTTGTGTTCGCTTCAATAATGGTTACCTTATCTTCATATTTTCAAAGTAGCCTTATGACTCAATCTACATTATTTATACATGCCGTAATTTAATATTAAATTGATTTAATAAATTTTGAAATTATTATATTTTAATTTTAAACTAAAATTCTAGCCCCACACCATCAAGATGTAGTAGGATTATCTCGTCAAAAAAAATGTAATAGGATTCTTTTAGAAGATATTAAGAGTGTCTCTGTGTTAAGTAATTATTCAAGTTTAGTTGAATTGTGTGATAAACATATAAGAGTGATAAATCTAAATCATTTATGTTTGATAAGTGTAATTGTTCCATCCTGACTTCGAGACCTAGGTAAGAGGACCAACAAAGGCTTGTTGGAGGCCTATAAGGAAGGTGACGACGTGGACTACTTGGGACCTAGGCTGACAAGGGCAAAATGCTTGGTCAAACTGCTATGATAGTTAGGTGTAGTGTCTAAGTAAAAAGTAAAACATCACGAATGGTTAGATATGACTAGTGTTACTCGATTTTTTTTAATGCTATATGATTTTTTCTATTTTACTGCAAATTACATTTTGATTCTTATTGCAATCCATTCTTAGTTAATATTAGGAACCATATAACAATTTAGTTGAATAGAATTACTACTATGAAAATTATAACTTGAGTATTAGATAGTTGGAATGTATTCTAAAGAAACAATAGTTGAGTAAAACATCACTCGAGTAGACTTCAAACGTTGGTTCTGTTCCATCCAGATTCCGAGACCTAAATTTGAGTAAGACATTTGATGCCTACCATAGGGCGAGGAAAAACTTTCCTACCCTGTGACCTGTAGAAAATAACCAACCCAACCAACCGCGGTAACAACTAGGAGCAATGTCAACAATGAGACAACAAACTTCGAAAGCCCACAACCTACAAACAACAACAAACCAACCATTGAAACCCTTCTTCAAGCCATTTGAGATGTTCAAGATCAAAATCAATGTATGTAGACCAAAATGAAACAAATGGCAAATAGAGAGACCCACTATGTTGAACCAAAAAATGAAGTTGAAAGTAACCAACAGAACATGGAAGAGCTTGTTCGAAATGCATTAGCCAAAAATGTCTTTTGTCATGCCAACCACCCACCACCAGCAATTGACCACCCATTTTCTGAGTTTATCCTGACAGTTCCACTCCCTCCATGTTTTGAACTTTCGACCATGGAGTTGTATGACAGAACAATCGATCCCTAAGAAACCTAACCATTTTTAACTCGATAATGTTGTTGAATGGGGGAACATATCCAATAAAAGGTAGAGCTTTTCTGACCACCCTGAAGAAATTGGTCCTGTTATGGTTCTCAACTCTAGAGCCAAAATCAATAAATGATTTCTAAGAGTTGTCTAATCGATTTTTGATCAATTTTGCAATCAGTCGAGTACATCAAAAAGACCTCGACCAACTTGATTAATCTGAAATAGGGAACAAACAAATCTTTGAAGGAATTCATGAGGCGATTAAATGACGAGACAATTTTAGATCTAAGACCTCAACCCTGTTGTGTCATTATATGCCATTATGGCTGGGCTGAGGCTAAGTCCCTTCGTTGACTTGCTAGCTAAATGACCACTTAGGGATCTCGATGAGTTGAGAACAAGGTCATCTGGATACATAAACATTGAGGAAGTTGCATCAGTAAGGCAACATATGAACCATGTAACACAAAAATTGGAGCTTCATGAACCCCGAGGTTAAGTAGGAAGGGACAATATATCTCCCCAATTGATCCCCTAGCCAAGGTTCGATGCCTATACACCATTGAACACTCAGATAGGGTAGATCTTCAAAGAGGTGTTCAACTTCGGGATCATCAAAATTTCTTAAAATGCAAGATAATAAAAGGTCGGGCCAGACGTAGACATTAGCAAAAAGTGTGATTACCACAAGACATATAGTCATACGATGGAGGAGTGCATAATACTCAAGGATAAGATTAAACAGCTAATTAGACAAGGTCACATTGGAAAATATGTCTACAAAAAAGGAGCAGAAGCAAAGAGTCTCAGGAAAAGGAGGGTGAACGAAAAAGAAGTCCTAACCCAAATCTCAAAGGAACGGATGTTGCCTGAACAACCTAGAGAAGGTAAGTAACCAAATATATTTCTTCCCCATAATATAGAATGCATCCACCTTCTAGAAGTACTACAGTTAAGCTTTATCTCTTCATTGTATTTTGATTTCGCTTTAGTTTTTTTTTTGTATTTTAAAATTTTAATTGTATCAACACGAGGACGGTGTACTCTTTTTCCTTCATCAAGATTTATCCAATTGAGTTTTTCCTGGTAAGGATTTAATGAGGTACGTCCAAATGTCCCAATAAAGTACCAATAAATTACAAATTATTTACATGTTACATTTGTCAAAGACCTTATATTAGAAGCAGAAAATCTCGGATTAGAGGAAAAAAACCTCGAATTAGAGGCAGAAGACATTGAATTAGAGGTAGAAGACCTCGTATTAGAGATAGAAGACATTATATTAGAGGAAAAAAACATCGGATTAGAGGAAAATACATTAGATTATAAGTAGTAGACCTAATATTAGAGGTAAAAGACCTCATATTAGAGAAAAAAAATACCTTGGATTAGAGTTAGAAAACCTCGGATTAGAGTGGAACAACCTCGAATTGCAGGCATATATAACCTCAGATTAAAGAGGGAATAACCTCGAATTAAAGGGGAACATCCTACGTACTAGGACACACATGTATAAGAGACCTTGGTTTCTAAAAGGGGAAATATAAGCATAAAGACCTTTGTTTCTAACAAAATTTGCCTAAGTCTTGGGAAGTGCAGACATGAAGAACTTGGAAAAATTCGAGATTAAAACAAGCCTTGGAAACGTCCAGGAAACTGGAACTCAATATGACAACAAGCCTTAAAAAACTCGGTATTTTTTATGAAGTTGATATTTTTGAGTTGTACTCTAAAATATCTTGAAACAAAAAACTAAGTATTAACAAAAGAGCGAATAAAAACTTTAATTGTGATATCAAAATTGGATCACTTCACCACCTAACTTGGGAGGTTACCTAGGGACAAAGATGAAAAATTATGATGAATTCAGAAAAGTTGCACGTTTTTCTGAATATACGCTTTTCTGAATGATAAACAAACTACTGAAATGAAGAAAGTCTCGTATGCTTCCGATATTGGCAATGTACTATATTTTTAAATTTGTACTTGTCTTGATGTAGCCTTTGTTGTTAGTGTACTTAGAAGACACTTTAGCAAATTTGGTCGGGCTCATTGGTAAGCTACATAATGATATCCTTTTGATGGTTTGGATTAGTGGAGTTTGTTTTGTGGTTTTAAAGTGACCTTTTATTTGGTTTTTATGTCTCAAGACCTTGAATACTTATGTTGATATTATTGTTGTTGTCATACAATATTATTATTGTTATTATCCTACACAGTATTTATGTTATGGCATACTCAGTCTTGTTTGGTTATTGTGATGAGATAATATTGTTAAATCTTATAAAACAGTTTGAGTGGATGCTTGGGCTATTTTGTTGAGAATTGCACTTTGATCACATATTGACATGCAATTTTGTTGTGTTTTCCCATTACTTATATACCATATTTGGTTGAGCTATCGGAATATGAATATCTTGCATGTATGATATTAGTGTTCTTTCGCACATGATTTTTGTAGACCCATTTTGGACTAGTGATTAAGAATGCTGGACTGCTAGCTCGATTTTTTTTTTATTTGTAAACCCCCGATATTCGGAAGCCACATTGGGCCCGATTAATCCGAAGTCAAGTCAGGTCAGGCCACAGAGGCCTAAAACTCTCCTAACACTAATTTTTTTCATTTACAAAACTCGAACTCGAGACATTACTTCAGGGGAACAAGTGTCGAATCACTTAAACTAACTAAGCGTTGGTAATATAAACTGCTAGCTCAATTTTGACATCTTATTGTGACAACATGTTGTTTAATTAATCTGGAGTTTTTTTTAATTAAAATAATATGACTTATGTCATTTAAGTGAGAGAATGTTAGAATATTTTTTCATGGACTAACATAAGTCACATTATATTTTGTAAAACTCAGATTAATTAGATATCAAAATAATTATAACATATTGTTATAGCTCAAATAGAAATCAATATTGTTATAACTAAGCACTGCTCAAAAGCATGTTTTGTGATTAGGTCTTGTGTGTAGGCTTACCATAATAAGTATGTTTAACTCATTTTTATGTGATTATATACACAATGAAGAGATCTCTATTCCTAATCACTCTCGTTCGTACAATTGCCCTATTAAGACTAATGCAGGAACAACTACTATAGGACATGAATAACTATTTTCTCTTTCACTGTTTGTGCTCGCTTTAATCACGGTTACCCTATCTTCACATTTTCAAAGTAACCATACACAACTCAATTTACATTATTTATACATGTCATAATTTAATATTAAATTGATTTAAGAAATTTCAAAATTATTATATTTTATTTTTAAACTAAAATTCTAGCACTGCATCATCATGAGGTAGTAGGATTCTCTCGTTAGAAAAAAAAATGTAATAGGATTCTTTTTAGATGATATTAAGAGTGTCTCTATGTTGAGAAGTGTAGTTGAGTCTAGACCCTCTGAGTAGGGATAGCAATGGGGCGGGTGGGGGCGGGTAGTGTTTCCCCCGTATCCGTCACAGGTACTCATTTATGATCTATGTGGGTAGTTAATAATTTAAAATAAAATTTTAAAAAATATAAAAAACATAAATAACATAAACTTTAACACTACATACTACAACTTTGTTCAACAATATAAGATTCTTATAAAATTAAAATAATATTATAAATAACAAACTAAATTCAATTATATTTTGTAATAATCAGCTTACATAAATAACTATTATATAAATAGTATATATTTTTTTCAATAAGCTTTATCATTATAGGCTCATTCAATAAAAAATTTATTTTAAAATAATAAAAATATATGTATTTTCATCTTATCTCAAAGTTAAAAAGAAAAAAATCATAATATATGATATATATTAAATAAAAAATATATACTTAACGGATTTGTGGGTACCCACGAGCGAGTACTATAATTTTCACCATCGCCTTCATTTATTAAATCGGTATCCATCTCTTGTCTCATTGTGAGTAGTCTCTGCAGGTACAGATAATTTTGTCATCCCTGTGAAAAAAGAAGAAAAATTATTAGAATTAGAGATTGTGGTGATCGAATTCAACCAATTTGTGTTTTTTGTTGTCCAATAAATATTTTTCTAAAACATTTTGGAACGATCTTTTATGTAATAGTTTCTGGTAATAATTAGAATGGATATCTGAGAAATTATTAAGAAAACCTGAAGCTGGTTGTTAAACATACTATATTTTTCTCGTAAAAAAAATAAATACTATATTTTTACCCCCACAAAAAGCGAAGGGGTAATCTAGTTTTAACTCAGTAATTAATAGGCCTTTTTAATTATAGAAATTGAGCCCACGAAAAAGTATTGTTAAAAAAAATAACCCCAATAAGTAAACAAAAATTAATCTTATATTTAAAAAGAGTGTAAAAAACTAAAAAAATAAAATTATTAAAAGTTCTATATATGAATGAATATTTGTCTGACACTGTTGCTGCAAATATTTTGGAAATAATTTGAGATTTTTTTAACATGTGCCAGTATAAGTTAAGAAATAAAAATAAAAATATTAAATTAAGAATAAAAGCATACATATTCAAATTTTAAAAATATTTAAAATTTCTCTTTAAATAATAATAAAAAATAATAAATACTTTTTTTTTATTTTTTAATATGTGCTCAATAAGTAACGTTAAACCAAGAATTTATGAAAGAGATGAACACATGCCGACCAAGTTGGAACTTGGACCACCTTCATCTTCATGAGAACTTGTTTTTTTAGCCACCTCGGTGGCAGTAAACACAGGAAGAAGTCTTGGATGTTGGAACTTGGGACTTCAATCTTCAGGCTACAAAAATATGTTGCCATTGTCGAAAAATTGACATAAAATATGGGAGTTGCTTAGGTGCCTTTCAGAGCAAATCCAATTATCCAAGGATGTACCCTATAAGTCCATTCATAGATTACACAAATAGAAGGAATAAAGATTAAAAATTATTTTTAATGTTTGATGGTACTAGCATTTGAAGAAGAAAATATATACTCCATAGATTCTTGGATGGAGAGTATAATTAATTATATAAAACATAATATTTTGAGAAAATTTGGAAGAGGTCATTAATAATATCTGATTTTTAATTATATAGTAACATTTAATATGCTACAAAATTCAATCTAAACGGTCTTTAAGTCCAAATTAGTATTACTTCCTTGTCTTTTTATAGATGTCTTTTAAGGTTTTTCATAAAAATTAAGATATTATTAAATAACTTTAAAAATAAAAATTATAGTTTAATATGACAGTTATTTTTTAAAATTGTAAAAGTCAATTAATTATGAATTATGTATAAATATTAATTTAATTGACTTAATAAAGAATGAGAGTAAAGTTAATAAAAGTTAATTAATACTTTTTAATATTATCAAATAATATATAATTTGAAACAAAATAAATTATTTAAAAAATAGATACAAAGAGATGAAAGGAGTACTATATTATCAGCAAGCAAATTAACAATTACAACCAATATTTAATACTCTTTCTGGTCCATTTTAAATGTTGTTTTGGTGTAAGGTATAAGAATTAAGAAACACAAAACTTAGTTTTAATTGTAGATTTTTTTACTAAATTACCCTTATTTAATTTTAATTAATTACTTCACTTTATTATATTCATCTAATTTTCATGAATAGTTGAGACTTTTAAAGGTATAAGGATAGAGATAAAAAAATAACAATTAATGTTTTATTGATATACAAAAATGTCACTTATAATAGATTAATTTTTTTTTTTACCAAAACGGACCAAAAGGAGTACAAATTATATATAATAAATTAGGTTAAATCATAATGTATATACTTTTTGAAAAAAACTTATTTAAAATGAGATTGTTTATAAATTTTGTACATAAGAATATATACACTGTTACTTTAATTTAAAGTGTATTATAATCTTAATTTGATAAATAATTTAACAGTAAATACAATTTACTTATTGACTTTTTAAAAAAGCTTGCTTTAAAATAATGTCCTCCATAATTTTTGAGTCCTTCTACTAATACAATCATTTTTTATTACAAAAGTTAGTATTATTTTATATACCAAAAAAAGGTAATATTATTTTCTCAATAAATTTATTTTATAATGTATACAATGTTATGTTAAAATGTTTTACATATATTTACATATAATTTAATGACTTTATGCTAAAAAAAAGAAAGAAAACACACACACATATATAACGCTCATTGCTGTCTTCCCGTCTAACCTTGTTACTTTGAAGTAATAACTGTAATTTGAAAGTGATGATAAGACAAATTTCACATCAATTGTTAATAAAAAATTTCGGATGAAAGTCTTTACATATTGAAGGTTAATGGATGTTGACTCATCCAGTTGATTTTCAATTCCTAACAACAACATAAAGGTTAATGGATGTTGACTCATCCAGTTGATTTTCAATTCATAACAACAACGTAATCTCGTTAGTCATTTTTTCTGACCGCCTTATATTGAATAGACTTTCCTTCATCTTATATATATATATATATATATATATATATGAATTTTTATTATAAAAAATAATAAAAAAATAAATTTTGATCATATAATTATATAAATAATTAAAATTAAAAATTATTTAAAGATTATATGATTATTTAAATAAATTATATGTATTTATATTCTAATTTTAATTATTTATATAAAATTTAATGATTAAGATTCACTCATATAAATTTTTATAATAAACACTTCTCTTATTATTATTATTATTATTTATATATATATATATATATATATATATATATATATATATATATATATATATATATATATATATATATATATATATATATATATATATACATATCCCAATGAGAGGAGTGATTATTGTGAGAGAGGGTGAGAGGAGTAAATCTTGACTATATAACTATACATAGATGATCAAGATTAAAAGTTACTTAAAGGTCATGTGATTACTTAAAAAAGTCACATGCATTTATGTTCTAATCTTGACCATTCATATAAGATCCAATAGTCAAGATTCATTCCTCCCACCCTCTTATAATAAATATTTATCTCACCTAATACACTTCCTATATATATATATATATATAAGAAAAAGCTTAACATATATCCGCAAAAGGGAATGCCCTAGTCGCCCCTTCGTGGGTGCATCCATATTTTTCATCAATAGTTCAATACACATGGAATTTTGTTTAAGTAGAAAAATATTGATGAAACTATTTTATCTTTTAAATATGAGAGATTCTTTTTTATTTACCTTGAGACAATTTTTTTTTTTTTGTATTTGTTTCTAATGATTGGAAGGGGTGATAGGATTTTAAATAAATTATTAAACATAATATTCTCGTTTATGATGTACCAGTCTGGAAAAATATGTTGAGATGCTAGATATGTGTGTGTGTGTGTGTGAGAGAGAGAGAGAGTGGTGTGGGTTATGGGAAGAAAGGAACCAGCAGTGGCAAGACAAAGTCATAATGGGGCAGGAGTTGAAATAAAGCGCGAAATGGAGGCTCCGAGCATTCTAGAGCAATGTTTATAACATAATAAATTGTGAATCCCACTTTAATAAATTTATATTTAATTGAAGAAGTGGAATTAGATCAGTCATTTATTAAAGAGTTATATATATATCTTGAATTTGACATTTAATTTGATTAAAATGGAAAAAAACTGATTAATAGATAGAAATAGAGTGGACCATGTGACAATATCACAATATCAAAACAAAAAAAACACACACACACATTATTAATTGAAAAGTATCAAAATCAAATATTACGAATAAAAAAACTGTAATACCCCTCTTGATTTAACTTTTTTTTCTGACCCTCTTGATTTAACTTGAATTCACACCTTTAATAATTGGGGAATATTTACCCTATCTATATGATATTGACGGGCTGATGTATCTTGAGGGGCTTTTGCGCTGTAACCTTCATCCAGATCGTGGTTGATTGCTGTATTTGGTGAAGCATCCTCCACGCCAAATTAGTTGGTAAAATTACATTCTAGAAATTTGCTACCAGTTGTTATTTAATTTAATTGTAATACATTGTTACTTTAAAGTTTTTATATTATTAATTAATTATATATTATTTATATATAATTTTTAAATTAATTATTATAAAAATTAAATATTTTTATAATATAATAATATATAATTAAATAATAATATAATTTTTTTATATTAATAATATATTTAAATTAAATCCTTTGTGATTTGGGCATAGGTCAAATATATGCACTATTCAGTAAAGGGATGCATTTCATGATTAGAGACAAATTCTATGCAAATTGAAGAGCTTGCCATTATTTTTTGTTTATTGTTATTGTTATTTTATAATTTTGTTATTAGATTTTATTAATATATTTTAAGAACACATGTTAAAGATTAAAAAAATAAAAAAAATATTAAATAAGAGTATAAGTATTTATTATTTTGAAAATTAAAAAAATATTTAATATTTTTTCTTTAAACAATTAATAATGAGTAATAAATGTTATTTTTAATTCTTAACATGTGTCTTTAAGACACAAGTTAACAAAAAACAAATTTATTATAAGATTTTTCTAACAAGTACCCTAATTTCACTTGTGAAAGAATTCAAAATAAAAAATTTTACATGAAAAATATTTTTTTCAATTACTAATATATTGAATTCTCTATTTTTTATACAAATTTTTTTATTTTAAATTATTAATAAATGTCCTTAAAATACTCTATAGAAAAATCATTTATTATATAACTCTTGATTTATTTTGATTTAATAATTTAAATTAACTTATTTAATAAAATAAAAATGACAATAAATATACAAAGTAACAATAAATACTCTTCCAAATTGAAGTATTGTTCTCTTTTGTTTTTCAGACATTATTTCTGTATTTTTTTATTTTTAGATATAGTGTTTAGGATAAATTGTCAATTATTATTTCAATTGACATATATTCATATTTAATAAACCTTTTAATATTTATTATAAAATAATTAATCAATAAATATTTAACATTTCATTCAAGACTTATTAAGCATAATAGTATGGTACCAATCCCCTTGATTTTCTTAACGGTGTTAATTGGGTTGCTGATGTCAAAATAGATCGGATTAACTCATTCGGATCAGTTCATTTGAGTTGATTATTTTTTAGGTTGAGTCATGTAAATTTTTTATTGATATTTTATTAATTTAATTCAACTAATTTAATTTTATATAATATTAAAAGAATAAACTTATCTAACTTATTTAAACTCAATCTATTTAAATCATATAAATTTTAAATTAATATTTATTAATTCAATTCATCTATTTTATTAAATTATTTAAATTAATCTATTAAATTTGACTAATCTTAACACTCCTAACTGCTAACAAGGATATAAGGTCCTTTTAGTGCCTGATAATTTTGACCCAGAAGTGATGATGGTTATATAAGGTCCTTTTAGTGCCTGCTAATTTTGACCCAGAAGTGATGATGGTTAAGCAAAAGCTAAACGCATGCACTGAAGCACATAGTGACTGACGATTGATCAAAAGAACAATAATGAGCAGACCAATTATTTACTTTATAATCTAATGATAATTTTTTCTTCCTTTCCTCTATATCTATTTCTCCATCTTATATTTAATCAAAGAAGAAAAGATAAGTAATTTTAAGGACCAAGATATTTTAAAGAGAAAATGGGAATACTGGGTCGTGTGTCTGTATTGGTGACGCAGTCCCATCCTGAGCACCCAAACGACACACCGGGTCCCTCCACAATGACCATCCTACGGCCAATACCACTTTTCCAATGTTCAAATCAAACCATTACCAAGAGACCACTTTACCACTCACATAACCCAGCCCACTGGCTTCCCCCATTATGCTTTTTCTTTTTTTCCCGGTACATGTACCCCCCCCCCCCATTATGTTTGTTTTATATACTTCATTCAACACTTGTTTTTTTTAATTACTTCATTCAACAGTTTGTTTTGTATAAAAAGTAATGAATTATGTTATTTACGCATTATATTTGTCATATTATCTTTTTTTATTTGAGAAAAAAAAAAAAGTGTGTTAAGTTGTGTATGTTTTTTATTTTATTATTTCAAAAATAATATAAAAATAATGTGTAAATAATATTATTAAAAAATAATAACTCATTTTATTTTTAAGTTATTATACAGAAAAATAGAGAAGAAAGATAAGATAATAATCTAACAACCAAGCCATTAGCCACAGTCAAGCAAATATGTCAACAGCCACAGCCAACTAGGTCCTGCCAACTGGACTAACTTCAGCCCGGACCAATAAGTTTTTGACACCTCCCATTCTCTCCTCTTCGTAGAAAATTGCAAAATATTCATATATTATTTTAGATAAATTTATAATTATTCAGATTTAATTTAAAAATATTTAAATTTTAATCAAACCATCTAATTATGAAAAACGACTCGTTATAATTTCACGGGAGCAGTGTCCTACTGAAAAGCGTGTGGCGTGTGGCGTGTAATTGGGTCATGTGTTTGTGTTGGTGTACAATTTTGCCCTGTTTGCCGTTCCTGCCTCTTCCACAACAGGAACCTTACAAAGTCGTGGAAAAGCACAGTCTACTTGCACCAAAGGAAAGGACTTGATCATCATCCGTTATCACCTTCCTCACCATCCATCCTTTCTTAGTTCCCTCCTTCCTTCCTTCCGACATATGTAAGAAAGAAGTGAGTGTTGGAAGTCACAAATCAAACCCAGATGGAGCTGGCGCTGTAGAGTTTCACAGGAAGTCAAAAAGGGTTAAATTTTTTGAGGGAAAAACAAAGAAAATAATTTATTTTTTTTAAAAAAAATATGGTTTTTATTTTTTAATTTTAATAAAGGTTGAGAAATGTTAGGTGTTGGTGGTTAGAGAAAAGGAAAAGGGGGACAGAGACAGAAAGCAAAAACCCTAATTCATTTATTGGAAAATTGATTAAAATGGGTATATTGGTGGCCGGTTGGGTGAGTGGTTGGAGGTAGAGTGCTGCACATATATATATATAGCAGAGTGCAGAACAAAACTTTGCCAAAAATGGGAGGATATGAGGTTTCAGATCTGACTGACTCATCAGAATTCAGAAAAGAGAATAGAGAGAGAGAGCATACCTTCCTTTTTAGTTGTCAACATGTATGTATGTATGTTTATAATGTTTTGGGGTTGATAAGAACGGCGAAAGGCATGGATGGCATGAGATCAGCGCTCAACAAGTACAACAACAATATTGAAAAGAAAGAAAAGAGGAACACACTACACTAAAGAGACTGACAGAAGAGAGTGAGCACACGCTGCGGGTGATTGTATGAGGGCATACAATTGCGGGTGCGTGCTCGCTCGTCTTTCTGTCAGGCGCCCGTGTGTGTTTCCTCTTTCTTTATTTATACCTTTTCAAGTCTTCTCACTCTTCCTTGCTTCACCATCTATCGCCTCAGCCTCAGCCTCAGCCTTCTTTTTCCATTCCTATTTTCCAATTTTCCCTCACTTCCTTCTTTATTCTACACACTTATCCTATTCTCTGAGATTGAGTCAATGAATGATAATTACAGCCCTTGAAATGACACATCGAATGGCCTTTGTCACATAATCACATGATCCTTCTTTTGTGTTAACTGTGCTTTGACAAAATAATGGAGGAATAACAAATACATATATATATCAATTGTTGTTTCAAGTTCGAGTTTTGGTGGTAAGGGTGCAGAAACTACTCTATCTACCTATCTACCTATTTCTCTATCTGCCTTCTGCCTCGTTTTCAAGTGCCGTAATCCGATCCTTATCTAATTGTGTTTTTCTCTTTTTCTTTTAGTATAATTTCTTTTCCAACTATATCTGCCTTCTGCTGCATTTTCGGGTGCCATAAGCTCATCCTTATCTATTTGTGTTTTACTCTATTTTCTTTTAGTATAATTTCTTTTCCAACTATATGTCACATTATATTATTAATCACATAAATAATATTATATATATTTATGCAATTGTGATAGATGTTCAGGGCGTGACTTTTGATGGTACTTTCCATCATGGACTGGAACACGAAACCCAAATGGGGCTCGTCAAGGTACAGCTGGTTACTATCCATATTTGTGTTACTGTTCATACTTTAACGGAAATATGTGTGTTGGATGAAGTTTCATGATCAAACCCTTGTTTTCTCTTTTCGCCTTTTACTTCTTCCGCTCCTTGTCCACCATGCAATGCTGGAGAGGAATGTTTGGCCCTGGTGCTGCTCTTTTCTCGCCCTCAATCTGGTCCACAATTTGGGGTTGACCCTTTTTTGTTTTTATTTGCTGTTCTCCTAATAAGCGGCAGTTCAGAGAAGCCAGCAGCAAAGGGAAAATTATGGGTTTAAGTTATTACTATTTTTTTTTTTTAAGTTTTGAATTTGAAGGGTCAGAATCAGATGATGCCATATCTTCTGTCTCCTTGAATGCCGTTTTGTTTTTTGTAGCGTTTGAGGTGAAGGAAACCCTTGGGAAAGTACATCAAGCAGCTAAATTTGGCAAGATTTTCTTCTTTCCCTTGGTGGGCAGATATGCATTTGTTTGCTACCGTGGTTAAAGGAATTCAAGCAGCAACCTTCCTTATACAGGTTAGAGACTTTTCGAATCAGCTGATTCTCAGAGATTTTTTTACTTTATTTCCTTTAATTTTTAGTTGAAAAAATATTTCTGTTTCTTATTTGCTGCTTGGATTCCATTATTTATAAGAGTAGTTTGTAAAATGGAAACCTCTTGAAATTTTTTATCACAGAAGTTGGTTGGTGTTACCAAATAAATACTTCGGAAGAACCTGAAGCACTATAATCACTCAGGTAACCATTTTTTTATGGTATGAGTTTTAGTTTAATCAAGGATTATCTCATAAATTCAATAGAGAGAGGGAAGGAGGGAGCATGGTTGAGAAACTCCCTCATGGCTGCTACAATATTTATCCAAGAAAAGTGTTGCATCTAGTACTAAATATATCTTTGGCACAACATATGTAGAAAAATCACCATTCATATAGCACGGGAAAATATGGAAATTGTTTCGTGTATACCGTGAATGTTTGCTGCAATTAAATCATGTGGTAACACTGAAAAATGTATAACTGAGTGGGAAACTGGCCGGGATGATGTCTTGAAATCATGCAAACTTCTTGTTGTATTATATCTTGGTTACATTTTTTTGCCTGAAACACTCAGTAAGTAGTCACTTTGAAAGTCTCACAACAGAAGACTGCTAGTTTGAAGTGAATATGATGATTTATTGATTATTTTATTCATCATGCATCCACTTGAAATATCTGTAACTAAGAAATGAAGATTGCTAGGCAGAATATAATTCATGTTTGTTTATGATTTAATGGATGAAGTGTGTTCCAGGTTCCAAATCTCGTTTTTAAAATGCTTTATATTTCTTAACTTTGTTGTTTATTCAAGTTTGTAGCCTGCTAAGGACTTGGCAATGGTAATATGAGGGAATTTTGTTCTTCTTTCATTGTATCAGTAATCATATATATAGGCTGGTGAAGTTGAGAGGGGAAGCAGGTGCTGGTCAGTGTAATGGTGGTGTTCAGGTACCTCTGGTGATGGTGACATCATTGAGCAAGTTGTGATGGTGATAGTAGTTGGATTGTGCCTGTATGGGCTGCCTTGGAGTGTGTATGGAGAAATGGCAGCGATGGTTACGGAGAATTGGGTAGTAAAGAACATTGTCACTTAAAAGCTGATCCTAATGGTAGTGAGCAGTGGCTTTAATAAACTAGTATTGCTTTATAGTGCAAACTACTTTGCAATGTCTGTTGTAACTTGCGTAGTTTGTCTTATTTTTTGTTCTACCTATTTATTTCCAGCTCCTAATATACATTTCTCTAGCTAGTACCATTTTGTGATATGTTTTTTAAATGTCTGGAAACCAGCAAATTCCATGTCCTTTGGCTTGCCCTCAAAATTTGAAATTGTTGTTAGTTATATAATCAACTATTTGTTAGAGCATGTCTGATGTACATTTGGACATATTAGAATATATAATTTTTTATGAGCATATAAGATTTGAAATATGGTATGTTAAAACAAAAGGGATGTTTTCAAAGAAAAAATTTCCACTTGTAAAAGCCGGTATATCAATAATTTTTTACTTTCAAAGTCTTCAACTTTTTTTGGGACTAGATTTACTTTGGATGAGAAATTTTTATGTAGACATAGTCTATTATATTATTATTTAAATATTTAAATTATTATTTGATATGTGTAAAAATATTATTAATAATTGATATAATTTTATAATAATTTTTATTATTTTATACATATCAAATAATAATTTAAATACTTATAATAAATTCTGCTTATCTTAAAATTACTCTACTTGGATATAATTTCTTCTAGTAGTTGTTTGAAGTTAATCTCTCTCTCACTTGGTCACCATCTGGCCAGCACATATTTTGTATTGCCTGGAAACTAAGTATAGACCTTACTTTGCCCTTATAGTGTGAAGGAAAGTACAACACATTTGAAGGGACAAAAGTTTCTATAATGAATTTGAAATCTCTTTTTTTTTTTCAATTGAAATCATTGGACCTCTTTTCCTTTTCCTTCTCGGATATTCTACATTTTAAGTTTTAATTGTCTGTTTTTTTTCCTCCTTGAAGACTGCTAATGTACTACTTGCATGCCTTATTTGTTATCCTAAAGACTTCTGTCTTAAGAGAGTAGGAATGGGCTAGTAGTGAGGGGTTTAAGTAATTCGCAAGAGGATATAAATAATTTCACATGTTTTCATTAAAGTTATCATTTTTGTCCATTTGGAATAAATAACTTCACGATTTCGATTCTGCATATCTCATGGCCTAAATTTGAAGCAAGCAGAATAACAGTCAATTCATGCTTCTCAAACTTATAGTTAACCTTTAGGTTTAATGGCACTTTCTCTCTCTCTTAGATTTAATTGGATGAAGATACATTGCATTCAAGGCGCATGGTAGTTAGTGTTGCCTACTGAGCTAAAATATACAAATAATAATAATAATAATAATTAATAAATAAATGTCTATTAGCTATCCACTCATCCTAGAAATTTAGGCTGCGTTTGGTACGTCGTATAAGAAGAATTTAATAATATAAATTAATACTATCAAGTTTTATCAAGTGTTTTGTATACTTACCTGATAGTATAATGAAATCAGGTTAAGTATTTTTATCTTACTCTAATTTGATAACAATATCCTTTCTCCCACTCCATGATAAGACTTGATAGGATATATCTCTCTACTTCACCCCTTAACTTCATCCCTTTCACTCCAAACCTTTCCTTCTCTGCCATGAACCTAGACCAGACCATCCCTCAATTTATACATTTCTCGATTCTTCATTCTCTCTCTTTCTCTCTTCCCCCCACTGACCATGGCAGCGTCGCCGTTGTCCTCCACGGTGGCCACCACCAACTTTATCACTTGCCACTGTTGCACCTCCCAACTGGACTCCCCCTGTTACGTGCCATCCAGCACCAACACCACCCAAAAATAGAAACCGCAACCACCGCTTATTGCCTTCGCACCTCCCAAATGGTTGCTCGGTTTCGATTTGAATGTCACCGTCGTCGGAAAAAATGGTTGCTGTAATTTGTTTCTTATTTTGTGACAGAGAAAGACCCAACAAAATGAAAGAGAACTCAGATCTACCACCGCATACCGTTATTACCATTCCGCTAGCAGCCACATCCCCTGCTACGTGAACTCAGATCTCCTCACGTCAACCACTGTGCACCGTCATTGGCTCCTTCATCCCCTACTACTCATCCGCTAGCAGCCACAAACCTATTGTGCCATCGTGTTGCTGTTGGCTCTATTTGCCAACTCCTTGCCACTCGCTTGAGCGATTGGAGTAGATTAATGAGAAGAAAGGAACAGTAACGGTTCTAGAAAAATGGGAACTAGAAGAGAAGATGGGTAGGATTTTTCTTTGAAGATGGGTAGGATTTTTCTTTGATTTTTTTTTTAATTTTTTTGTAAAGGACAATTTTGTCATGAAAAATATTTGTATTTACAATCAGTTTAGTTATACAATAATTACCAAACACTTGATATGATAAGAGCTTATCAGCTCTTTTATACTATCAGGTCATATCCTACTACCTTATACTATTATATATTATACTATCAGGTATACCAAACGTAGTCTTAAATTATTATGTGACAACTTATAAAGCATAAAATATATTTCTAACTTACCCTCTTAAAACTTAAAAGCCCTATGGGTTTGGGACTTGGGTTGTAGACAAGACTATGCCACCACTATCTTGTTTTGAAATTTAATTTAGCCATGAGTATGGGGTAGTAAGGGCTCCTTACCACATTGCTGGCTCTGATGTTCTATATTTGAAGGAACCATTCATCTCAAACACTTCAAATATTAGGTGAAGACTCACCAATGGGTTTCATCTCTAAGTACGAAAGAATAAATTTCTTCACTACTAAACCGGTTGAAATAAGCCTTTAAGACAATTCCTTATATGTAGAAATTGTTACTAAAGCATATAGTGCACACTTATCAAAGGGAAATAAACTAAACCAAGATGCTACCAGATGAAAACAATTTGAGAAATATTAACTGGATTTGACTAGGAATGGTGCAAGAATATAAAGCTTTTATCTTATTTTAAAGTTAACTGATTTTGTTCCTAATACAACAAAATTGAGCAATTATCATTCCATGTGAAAGTCATAACAATATGGTGGTTTGTTATGTGCTTGAATCTGGTATTGTTTATGCACTTTCGTGGTTACTTAGAAGAGTGTAAGCAATTTTATCAGGGTTATTGATAGGCACCCTACCATAACTAAGGTATACAGTAGGGTAAAAGGGAATAGCAGCAGAGGATCGGCGAGAACATGTGACCATGTGGAAAAGGTGTGTGATCAGCATATTGTGAGTTTGTTCTATATCAAACTGCTTATGTGGCAGATGGGGATAGAGGGCAAAATGGGGTAGCGGGAATGGTATAAGAAGAGAGGAGAGAGGAGAGAAGAGTATCTAAGAATTGAGGCCTTTAGACAGGGAGGCTTGAGGCTTGCAGACCCTCGAAGTATACGTTATCTTTTCATTTTCCTTTTCTATTTTCTGATTATATCTTGTAGTTGGGGTTATGTAATGAGACAATTGGGTTCCTATCATAAGAGTTTCCTATTTTCTTCAATGTAATTTGAGGAATGAAAAACATTGTGAGCTTAAATTTCTTTTTGATGGATATGACTAAATTTCACTACATTGATTTGACTTAATATGTTAAAATATGTCCTACTTCAAGATTCAATTGCTTATTTCATTTTTCTTACGTTTATTATGTGTTCTGTCTTCAAAATGAGTTTTGAAGTCAACTTGGCTGCTCAATATGCTTTGCAGTTTTGTTGTTTTGAATAGTACTGCCAGTGCTACTGTTATTGTTTGCATTTTGATACATAATTTTTATTGCTTTATCATAGTTGTTGGCTTTGGAGAATTGTTGGAATATTCAGAATATAACATTCTGTTTTGTAGTTGAGGCTGCATGTGTGTGTATTTGCCATTTTAATTTGTCTGGTGTAGGGCTTGTGGTTTTCATAAAAATATCTTTGATAGCACCTTTCTTCTGGATTTCTCCACTTGTGCCCATATACTTACATCACAATACATCATAGACTCATAGTTATAGTTGTAATTTTTTGAATGTTATGTCAGGAACTGTTATAGCTGAATTCAGGTATATTAATTTCATAGTTGACACTGTATATTGGCATACTTGACATGTTTTGGTCATATTCTGGTATTATTTTGACTGGCGCACACATTAAAATGAAGAAATTTGATAAGTTTGTTTTTTGCTTCAGAATCGTAATGGAAGAGGATGTGTTGAATATGATACCAAGTGGTGGGGAAAATGTGAGCACAGAAGATGCATATTCAAATGCTTCTATTCCAACTGAGTCAACTGACAATATGGCAATGAATCCTTTGCAAAGTTCCCAAGTCTTGTACATCTGAAAAATGGGAACTGGGTTGCACAAATATGTCATAATAGTATGCAGTTTTGGCTAGGATCCTTTTAAGTCATTGCATGATGCAATTATGGCTCATAATAGCACAGCTATCAAGTTTGGTGAGTCTTGAAGAAATCTTTCTTGGATGCCCTTCACTGTTGACTAGCAATCTTTTCAAAGTCAATCTATGAGGTTGTACTCAGTATGATGAAATGATAATTCATACTTCATACCAACTTAAGTTTGTTCTGATGACTCGCTGCTTAGTTATTAGAAGTAATGATCTTGTATATGATGCAAAAAATAAGAGGGTTCTCATATAAAGAAGTTGATGTGAAGAATGGACTTTGTCATCTCCAGAAGACAAGCGACTAAATGCTTTAGAGATTTTTTCCAAATTTGTAGAAGAAAATGCACAAGCTGCAGCTGGTGTGGTGGGTGACACACACATCGTTTTGATGAGAGCACGATAAGTCGTGGAACTGAGATCAGAGTTGTAGTTTTGTATAAAAAGGATTGGAAGTGTTTGTGAAAAGAAAAGCGGCTAATCAAGCTAATGGTGCTACTACCTTATACTTTTGTGAGACTAATTAAGGAGGAAAGATGGGTGTCGCAGACATTTCACATGATTGACCTTATTGCGTGTGAAGATAGTAGTTGAGAAGATACAACTATAGTTGAAAATTGAACCAGGCCTGGAGATTGTGAGACAAATACAATTAGGACATACCCTTCAGAGTTCTATAATATATAACAGAACCTCCCAAAAAACATATTTTTTAAATACGAGATGTAATATTCACCAGTGCCAATTCAAATCATCTCAAATTACGTCATTAACCAACATGCTTTGAAATCAATCAAACAAGCACAGGCCACCCAACAATCAATCTTACAGCATTACTTCCATTATGAATCTTGTCGACTCTTAAAAATTTATCATTAGTTTATTCTGACAATTAGGTAAGATGCCCTAATCAAGCCAGGTAAGCAATAAGAAATGAAGAACAAAAAATTTGAATTGATCGTGCTTATCTTACGATTCATGGCAATAGTAAAAATTAATCATTATAACTTGCTATGTATTGTGGGGTTATAAGCCCTTTCGGTAGATTGCCAAAAGCCCACAACTTTTCTGCATTGTATGATTGGGATTGAAATCATTCTGAAATGGAATCTTCAACTTATACACCAAAAAAAGGAAATCTTCAATTAGCGGATCCAAACCTTCCCCACATAGACGCAAAAGAAGGAACTGCATAATCTGTTTGCACATATTTGATTAGCAATACATTCTCGTTTAACCCATTTTAAATGTATTTTCGATCCTTGGAAGAGGAATTAATACGTCATGTATGATAGTTCTTTAGATTAATGATGGTTATTATGACCTATTGATCAATGATTGATGTATATTTGTGTCATGATATATGTGCAGGTTGGCATGTCAACTATAAAAGTTAAAAGAAGAAAGATCGGATCAGTTTTCTTGGTGCCCGCAGGTTGGCATGCTGTTTTCTTGATGCAGCAATAGGATTTGGATAATTAAATTCAACGAAGCAGCAGAATTTCGAGTGATGTATGAAACAACGTGTTATGGAATTTTTTTTTTCTCCTACAAGATTTTATTTCTGAGCTTGTGAATTTAATAAATCCTCGAGATGGTAAGGTGATTCAGAATTTTGCAGCAGTCTAGCCCTAAACAAACCCCAGAAACACCAGTTTTTCGAGTTTGAGAAGTGTTAATGTTAAAAGAAATAATATAAACAACCAATCAGGGGCACACTACAATAAATTAAAATTTATTCAAATAATACAATTTCAGTGAAAAAATATATTTATCAAGAGAAGAAAATAAATACAGACTTTATTCAAAACTAATAATAATATGTAACTTTGTTTTTAATCTGTAAATTATCGATGAAGATTTATTTTTTATTATAAAAATTAATACATAATATGTTGTCATAGGAAGAAAATATCACGTCTCTTATCTCATTAAATCTAAATCTTAAATTCTTACTATTTTGTATGATCAAGACATTGGCTGATCTGGGATAGCAAAAGTAAAAATTCTAGATCTATTATGACAAAAAGCAAATTTGAAAAATTCAAAAGCAAACTCTTATCAAAATATCTGATGAATTTATTCAAAAAAATTACAGAAGTAAGAAAAGCAAGAGAAAAAAAAAAATGAAAAGAGCTACAGGCAACAGCCTCCATTAAAGAAACATCTAAATGAGAGGACAAGAGTACCACAAAGAGGAAAGAAAACACTGCAAAGAAGAGAGAAACTAGGGCCAAATTGGTGAGAAATTAAATTAAGCAATTCAGAAATACTCGAAAATATGAACAGATATTCCCTATACTTTATACTTAACATGATTTTCGTTGTTTTCTTTGTTTTTTTATTGTCCAGAGCCAACAAATTGATGACAAAACTATTACAAGCCACGCAGATGGCAAGAGTAACTTCATAGGTATGACGAGAAATTTCTTTTTGCAACGTTTACTTCCATTCGCAGTTAGGATTGAGCATTATGCGGTTCAGTGTGGATTTTTGTATCGAATCAAACTAAATCGAACTAAAATTATGATTTGATTTTTTTAAAACCGAACCATTTTTTTTTATTGGGAATGAATTGAATCATAAGAACTAGTTTCACTAGTTCAGTTAACCAGTACAGTATGTGAATTGATTTATCAATGAATTAAATCGGAGAAACTTGTCAATGCATCTGATGCAGATGCAATTTGGCTATTCAAACATAAGACCAATATCAATATAAGATTAAGCGTGTTTAAAGTTGCATTTAGATAAATTAAAAAATAATAATTTTAAGACAGTAAAAAAAAATACTTTTTTTTTCTCTCTCTTTTACTTTTTTTATTTTTTCCAAAGCAACTTATACTAACTTCTCATAAAAAATTTAAAAAATGATTATTTTTAAATTTTATTTATTTTAATAACCTTATCCAAACAATTAAAAGTATTTGAAATATATTTTTTATTAAAAAAATAATTTTTTACTAAAAAACACAAATAAACGCACATTAAATTAATTTATTTTATGTTCAAAATAACTTAGATTTTTTAATTTTTTTTAAAAATAAGTGATTATTTCTAAAAGAATAAACATTATCAAACACACAATAATTACATCAACTTAAATGTTGCAGTATAGCGAAGAGTGCTACTAGTACTGTGTATCCACTATTTATACTCTACGAAGTAAGGGTGTTCACGGGTCGGGTTGGATCAGGTTCAGGGTAAAAAAATGTCCAAACCAATTATCTAAATTCGGGTCTATTCGGGTCGATTTTAATTCATTTTTTCGGGTAACCCGAACCGATCCAACCCTATTACAATCGAGTTGGATCGGGTCGGGTAATCGGGTCGCATATGCAGAAAGACTTACCCACAAAAATCATATTTTGATAACCTTCTTGCATGAATTCTGGCTATCCACTTCCATGGCAAAACGAAAAACAAAGTGACACTCCCAAAAATATGCTAACTTTAACAAAAATCCATCAAAATAGGTACCAACAGTACTACATTTCAACAATCAATTTATGTGTCACATTAACTATTAATTCAAATCTAGCTCATGTATGATTCATAAAAATTGTAAAAAACAGTAGTCAAACAATAGCACCCTAGAAGAAATTATCAGAAGCAGAAGGTAACATAATAAAGCATGGGTCATTTACAAGCATTTAGTAGTAATCTAAATCAGACTTTAACAAAACCTAAAAAACTATATGTATTATTCCTAGTCATTTACCATTTATCATTCACCTGAAAGTTCCAATATACAATCATCACTGAAAAAAAAAATCACTCACAATTTGATTACGAGTAAGACTTAGATCAGTTTACAAGGCTACATAATGCTTAGATCAATTTGATTTTTATTGTTGAGCCTAAGGAAGATTCACAAGCAAAGAAAGGCCACACATCTACAGACTACAGCTTCTAACCCGAGACCAATCTTAGCATCCCAATGTCATAAAATACAAATAAAATACCATATAAAACCATGAAAGGAAGCATTTGTTGTATGTTCATAATATTTATGAAATTAATTATCTTGACACAATCAATTATCATGTTGATCTATTAGCATTAGTAAATTCCATTACAACCTGCTAAAGAAGGTTTAAGTGCATTGACTTCCTTAATCAAAAGCAATTATTGGTTCTTATGCCTCAAAAATCTCATTATCCAAAACCCAAGTTACTATTGGTGTTAAATAGTAGTTAATGCACAAGTTGTTTTGTGCATTGCGTTACTATAGTCCTGCTTTCCATCTATTAGAGCTCCTGGTTATAGAATGGGGAACTGAAATTAGTTGACCTCATGGTTTTGTACAGATTCTGTAGGCAAGTTAACCTTAAATTTTTTTTGATTTAATTCTTTAAATTTAAAATCAGTGTCTTGGGTTCTAAAACCATAAGTATAACAAGTCAGAATACTAGCATAGATAGACTATTAGACTCATTGAATGGATGAAACTAGTGAAGGCAAAAGGAGAGAACATTCTTTTTAAATCCTCATTGTATCTAATATCAACTATCCTTTTAATGCTATTCTAGCTCTTTTGCTTAAAAATTCTTATGTTGGTTGTTGTTATACCATTTGCATTAAGTTTATCTTTAGGAATGTATTCCAGTTGTTGGTTCCTAAGCCTTTGTTGGGGAACAAAATAAGGAGGGAAATAAAATAAAATGAAAGAAAGTAAGGAGAATGAAAATGAGGAAGCAGAAAATTATTTTCTGATTGTGTCCTGTAATTGAGGGAGAATGAAACAGAGGAGAAAACTGAGAAGGTATACTCATTGTACTGTTTCTGTGAATTCCTGTTTCTAAAAAAGTTTCTTTGTTATTAAGTTCAAGAGGAAAGAGCATTCAAAAGCGACTTATGAAATGCATAACTGACCTTGATATAAGAATATTTATAGTGGCAGATCAAAGTTTATTTTTATATCCATGCCCCCAGTAGATTGTTCAATACTGAGTATGAAGATAACTAATCTTATTATTCCAAATTGTGTTGGTCATAGGACAAAAATGTTGAAAACTTATTTGACATACAATTTTTGGGCAACAAAGTAATGGAGCTTCTTCTTTCTGTGTCAAGTTTTACACCATGATTTGATTGTCTAGTTTCAAGGTGTAATGCTTAGTGAATGGTTGTTCCTTGTTAAGAAAGTGCCAGAAATACTATTATAGACTACCATATGTACTACCATAATTATCCCACACACATAATAGCATTCTCCATCAAACAATAATAATAATAATAATAATAATAATAATAATAATAATAATAATAATAATAATAATAATAATAATAATAATAATAATAATAAAAAAGGCATAGCAAAAGAACGGTCTTGGCTTAAACCACAATATTAACCAAAAACAAGAAAACAAAATGATATACAAAATAAAAAGAATGGTCGTATCTTTATTCAAACTCAGAGCAATCAGCAATGTGCCCAAATGCCGAAACTCTCACTCACTACCAATAAATACCTATATACTACATTTTAAAGAGGAAGAAATAAAGAGGAGAAAAGAAGACTCATCAGTCACGAAAGGAAGACACTGAAAGCGGACTGACGCAACGATGGTTGGTGGCTGTGTGAGACTGAGCAGTGAGCACGAAATGAGAGCTAACTGAGCAGCAATGGTGTGGTGGTTTGGTCACTACTCACGATCGAGACGTCGGTGGCGCACCGTTGAGAGAGAAGGCTGAGAGGGTTGAGTGGGGCACCGCTGCGCTTAGGGTTAGGTTAGGGGATTTGGGAATTGGGAGAGAAACTGAGAAAGAGCAAGGATTGCGAAAGTGAGGGTGAGGCTCGGGTTTGGCAGAAAGAACGAAGAAATGAAAGAGTGATTTAGGTTTTTTAGGCAAAACGACATAGTTTTCATCAGGTATTCGGGTCATCGGGTCGGATATTCAGGTCCGTTTTCTGAACCCGAGACCCGACCCGATTATTGGATGGTTTAATCGGGTTTTGACCTGATTGATCTGAATACCCGAACCTACCCATATATTCTATGTCGGGCCGGGTCGAGTCTATCGGGTTGGCGGGTCGATTTGCACCCATGAACACCCCTACTACGAAGCAAAAAGCAAACTAGCACGGGTGTCTTAATATTAAACCGGTTGCATACTTCAACATTTCAGCTCTAAACTATTTTTTCTTTTTTAACTTTAAAACTTGTTATTAATTAAAAAAAATGTAAAACAGACTCAATATTTTTGACAAAGTAAAAGAATAAATAGTGGAAACTCAATGAATGGTAGAGGTGGCAAAATGGCCTAACCCGCCCCGCCCGACATGCCCCGCATTCAACCCGCAAAAATGCGGGGCGGGACGGGTTAGCCCGTTTTGAAAAATGGGTTGGAAGAGCTAACCCATCCCGCTTTAGTGCGGGTTGACGGGTTGACCCGTATAAAGAAAAAAATAAAAAACAAGTAAGTGAGTTGATCCTAAAAAACAAAATAAAATGTATAAAAAATAAAATAAAAATCATAAAAATAAAAAATAAAAAATTATAATTTATAGAGATTAAAAAAATAAAATAAATAAAATAAATTTAGTATCATACGCATAAAAATATCACAAACACAAATAATAAGACTAATTTATAATATTTTTTTAAAAAAAACTCAACCCGACGGGCTAACCCGCACCCGCCCCGCTTAACCAGCAGGTTATGCGGGCATGTTATGCGGGTTAGAAATTAAAAATGGGTTGAAATCTTGAACCCAACCCGCCAAAAAAATAGCGGGTTGGTGGGCTAACCCAACGGGTTGAACCCGTTTTGCCACTTCTAATGAATGGGGAGAGTTGAAAAAAAGATGAAAGAATTGAAAGGTGTGTGTGAAGAGAAATTCAAACATAAACATGAACCACCTAAGTTTGGTGCATTAGGTTAATAATAACTAATAGAGTTAATTAGACATAATTATTAATTAATTATAATAATTATCTATAAATTAATATCGGGATTGGCTTTAATACATTAGGTTTATACAAGAATATTTGTGTGTGAAATAGTGGAGGAATTGGAAGAAGAGTTTGTAAATGATGGTGAATGGATGCTTAAATATTAAAATCAGTGAACTTGAAATAGTAATATATGAAGGTAGAAATGTTGAAACTAAAAAACATTTAAGAAACTTATTCAAGTAATGATATTTGCATATTATTTTCCTTATATTATTTTTATATCACTTATTTTTTAGATAATAAAACAAGAAAAATATATATTCTAATATATTCTCTTTTTATTTTTTATTTTTCAAATAAATAAAGTATAAAGATATTTTTTTTATGTGTAAATATTGTTATTGAATTCATAATACTTTAAACATTCTGATGTGGCAATTCCATAATGTGCACTTGAGAAATTAATTATAAATAGATTCGTTGTGTGCAACTTGTGCACAATAACACACTAAATTTTTCGGTTTAGTATGATGCATTAGGAGGAACAACATAGTCCATTATAAAGTATTAAACTTGACCAGTTCTTCGCACAGTCTTACACCTAATCTTTCCCTAAAAAAATTATATATAAGGCTCGAATTCTTGATCACTGTTTGCTCAAATAATTAAGACCTCGAACTTATAAACAATTATCTACTCAATAGTTCAAAAGGGAATTACCTAAGTGAAATTATGTTAATAGATAATATAGAGGAGAGATAGAAGCAAAAAAAATTGAATTAGGATACCTGACAAACCAAAAAAAAGTTTAATTTCTGCAACATACATACTAAAATTAGAAGAAGAAAAAACAACAAATGAGGCATTTGCCTAAGTGGTTGTTGCATATGTTTATGAAAAGTGTGGCCCGGGTTTGATCTCGGCCAATACACTTTTACTTTATTCCCTTCCTTATTCCTTTTTAACTTTTCCTTCCCCTTCCCATCAACTCATGAATTCATGAGTTTTGACCTAATACAACTCATAGATTGCAGGTTAATTGGATTAGGTTTATAAGTTGAGTCGGGTTAAAAACACTTAAGTCCACAAGATATGGGTCGGGTAGTGTGCTTAAAAAGTGTCGACTCGCATAATTTTTTTTTAATAAAAGTCGTTTAGTCATTGTGACATTTCAAATTATTTTTTTTTTTTTACTTTTCTATAGTGCTAAATAAGTTTAAGTGTAGACATTATGGTCGTATTGAAAATGTGAGAAAATAAAGATGAGAAACTCACAAGCATCTAACGAACTACTACGATGAAAATTCAATGGGTTGCTTGGAAGACAAAGAGTATATTTAAAAAATTGAGAATGCAGTAAATGATTATGTTAATTTATATACTAATATACTATATATGATGACATTGATTTTAGTTGGCTAATGTAGTTTATTGTTTATGACTTTTTGAAACTTGTTAGTTTACTTTAGTTTATTTGAGACTTATGTTAATTTAATAATACTTGTTATGCTTATTTATCTTGTACTTGGTATGTTTGTAAGGTTGGTTATGTGACTTTTTAGTTTATTTGATACATAAGTATGTGTAACAAATTTTTTATTTTACATTTTGACATTTATTTTAGCACTAAAAAAATCTTTTAGATATGTGAAAAAAAAAATTAGATGTATGTCAGACTCATGAGTTTGACCCAATCCAACTGACTAACTTGATGCATGGATCGAATCCAAAAATATCATAAAACTTACTCAACCCACTTATTGGACACCCCTAAGACCATATATTCTTTCCCCTTGGCAATGGTTGAAGTTTAAGGCTATGTTTGGAAGGATAGAAAGGTAGGGAGTGACAAAGAATTGAAAGGCTAATCTTACTAAAAGTGTATTTGAGAATGATTTAAAGGAGTGAGGAATGACAATGGAGGGATTGCCACTCAAAGCTTCAATTTTTTGTTCCCCAAAATTGGAGGGTAAATGAGAGAATGCCATGAATTCTCCTCCCCTCCCTTATTAAATTTATTAAACAATTAAACAATAGAGTGACATGTTTCATTTCATTCCACCCATTGCTAAATTATGAAATTTTAAATTATGTATTATCTTTGGTTTGAAGCTTAGCCCATTTGTTTACTCTTTTGGGTTTATTATGATTGAAGATAGCTCTTCATTGTGATCGAGCCAACTAGCTTGTAGCTCGATCGGCATTTAAGACTTGAGTATAATAAAGATGTTACATTTTTTATCCTCTATTAGACCACATATCTCCCTCCCCTAATTAATGTCATATTAAGATAACTCATAAATATGTTTTCAATAAGATGGAAGTCATAAACAGTACGAGATTTACAAATGATAAAGTTTTTTGTGTGCACCCATAGTGTTCTTTGAAAAATTACTCAGTGGTGATAATCATTTTCAAATTATATTACAGAAATACTATTACTTTCTATGCCATTAGAACTGGGAAAATACTTTTGGGAAAGTTCTTAATTAGATCTCTTCCTCCTCATTTTATTGCTCTATACAATCATTCAGACAATTTGTATGCAACCATGCTCTAGAGGGTTACTAGCTATGAAATATTTTAATTGTCAAATCTGAGATTAATAGGAATTTATCATATCTAGAGCTGCAAAACTCAAGTTGATGGCCCTTGAAATCATGCACTATGTAACTACACAAGGAAAGCTGCAAAACTTCCTTGATATTGATGGTTTTAAGAGACATTCATCATAGAAAAGAGAGACATTGTTGGGCCACAGGGTGAGCGCAAAAATAAGGGATATCTCTATCAACGTGTTAAGCAAGAAATTATAAGAGTGGGTCTGACGTCACATCTTGACCCAAAACTTTAAGACAATATTTTTGGGAAAGTTATTAATTAGATCTCTTCCTCCTCATTCTATTGCTCTGTATAATCATTTAGACGATTTGTATGCAACCATACTCTATAGGGTTACTAGGTATGAAATACTTCAATTGTCAAATATGAGATTAATAGAAATTTACCATATCTAAAGCTACAAAACTCCCTTGAAGTTGATGGCCATTGAAATCTTGCACTATGTAACTACACAAGGAAAGCTGCAAAACTTTCTTGATGTTTATGGTTTTAAGAGACCTTCATCATAGAAAAGAGAGACATTGTTGGGCCATAGGGTGAATGCAAAAATAGGGGAGATCCTCATCAACGTGTTAAGTAAGAAATTACAATAGTGAGCCTAACGTCACACTTGTTCTCAAAACCTTAAAGTAATAAGTCTATAGGTCTTCATATTTATATACTCTTCACTTAACTCATTATTTATCAATATAGAACTTCAACACTCACACTTGGATTTTTCACATTCTCTCCTTCAGATGTGAGTCCCAATATTAGTATATTTCCCCTCAAGCGGAAGGGATTCCGAGTATTCACTGGATTACAAAGCCCAAAAGTATGAGAGATCTCTATCAATGGGCTAAGCAAGAAACTACAATAGTAGGTCTGACGTCACATTTTGACCCAAAATGTTAAGTCAATGAGTTTATGGGTCTTTCCACTCATATACTATTCACTTTACTTATTCTTTACCAATATAAAATTTCAACACTCACACTTAAATTTTCAACAAACATTAATAGAAAGAAATTTAAAAAAAAAGATATGAGAGAAAAAAGGAAGTAGTATCTCAAAGACATAGAAAATCGAGCCTGTTTGGTCAAAACAGAAAAGTTTAAGTGGTGTTTGGATTGGTTTTTGTTTGTATTTTTAGTTAATTTTTAATTAATATTCTTTATTTTTAATTATAAAAATATCGCTTTATTTTTATTTTATTCTTATTTTCAAGATTTTGTGAAAGAAATAATAAAAAGATGACTTTGTTATTTTTATCCTTTTTCACAAAATCTTAAAAATAAAAAATAAAATAAAAATAATATGATATTTTTGAAATTATTAATAAAAATACATCAACTGAAAATAAAAATAGAAAACAAACAAACAAATTCATATAAAAAAAAACAAAAAACATAACACATAAGGCTTTGGAGCTATGCTATACGGATAATTTAAAATGGTCACTATATTAGTACTCGATATGTGTTGTATAAGATATTTTAATATTTTAAATAATTTATGTTTATATTTTTTTCAATTGTTTTTAAATTTTTTATCATATCAATATATCTGCATCATATTATATCTATGTCTCATATCTATATCCTTATTTCATAACTTTTAAGTCTTCAATCCTTGGTGCTGAATTGAACAAGCTATATAGCTCCCAGTGAAAATGTTCATGTCAAAAAAGGGTGAAAGTTTATGTGAGGGAACGATTATGTTCATGTCATTGTGTATCGGAAAGGTTACTGCAACGAAGTTTTGTTAATTAAAATTTAATTTGGTATATTTTTAAATGTAAAATAAAATAATAAATTTTGAAAAACTTTAAACCCTTATAATGAACCAAATCTAATAATCCTCTTACTTATCTAAATAAGGAAGTTTGAATAATTTTTGAGTTCTTAAAATATATATATTTTTATTTCCATTTAATAATTTCTATTTTAATTTTAAAAATTAAGCTAATTCATTAATTTACTGTGTCAAATTATTGAAACACGGGTTTAAAGTAATCTGAATATTTGATAGAACTTTCCATTGAACTCAAGCTCCGAGTAACTGAAAACCATGCGCCCCTGATTTTGTTTCATTTACTGACCAAGTCAAAACTCGCATCGCACCATGCGCTTACTAACCATCCTCTAAATCATAATTACTTCCATGAACAGTTGAGCTCTCCTCTTCTCCGTAAAAGCATTCATATATCCCAATTTAAGCATGGAAAATCTAGTAGTTAAGCTTGTCTTTGATATATTTAATAGTATAAAATATGATAATATAATATAATATAATAAAATTTAATAATATAAATAAATTAATAAATTTTTATATTATTAAATATTTAATATGTTTAATATAAATAACTTAATAATAAATATAATTATTTATTATAATTATATTATTCTTAATATTTTTTATCATTATTTTTTATTTGTCAAATTACTAATGAAATAATAATAATAATAATAATAATAATAACAATGAATTTAATAATAATAATAATAATTACGAATATAATAATAATAATAAAAATAATAATTATCAATTTATTAATATTAATAATAATAATAATAATTACAAATTTAATAATATTAAAAATAAAAAATAATAATAGAATTTTTTTTTTATCAACTTATATCATGAAAATATAAAAAAATAATATTATACCATTAAAATAAAATAAAAAAATTTAACTAAATTTAACTATCCTATCAAATAAACATATCAAACATTTAATAAAATTTTATAATATTAATTTATATTATCAAATCCCTCTTTTCTTACTCAACAAACGTAATCCAAGTGTATTAATTGGGAATGAATTGAGGAAGAGGGAAAGCTTTAACACTTGAGCATTAATTTATCCACTCACACGCCAAAAGGTTCAATGAGATATTCTTATATTGGGAGGATTCTACAATGTACCAAACAAACTCTAGTCCATCGACGGTCCTAATAACTTAGTAGGGTAAATTGATAAATTTGCTTTTTATAATGATTTTAATTTTTTATAGTAGACAGCACACTCTCTCTCTCTCTCTCTCTCTCTCTCTACTGCTTTAAGTTCAATGGCCATGTCTTCCCAGCTCTCCGGAGACGTTCCCCTTCCTCAAGTTCAATGGAGGAAGACGGCTAGGAGGCTGTGGTAGCGCCACCACCGCAGCTGCTTGATCTGAAAAGCAATGCTTCTGGATATTGAAAAGATTTTTGTTGCTGGGTAGCTGGGCAATTGTTGCTCGACGGGACGAGTTCCAGTACATGGGATGGTCAGCAACTGATTTTTTCTTTTCTTTTTTCTTTATTAATAAATCTAACTCATATGGTGTTGCAGTAATTTTGATTCAACATGTTGGAATTGGTTTTCAATTGCTAATAATGGTTGATGCCTTCCTTTTGAAACTGCTGCAGCATTTAGCAATTATCATGATATTATCTTGGAGCTTGAAGCATTGAAGGTTGACGCAATTATAAATTATCACAGCAAGTGGGCAATCTAGACTAAATTTCTTCAGCTTAACACCATGAAGCAATAAAAATTCTACATATGATGTTCATAAGTTTGGACCCTACTTAAGCAGCAGAAGCAGCACAATGAATTGCATGTAATAGTAAGGGTGCCAGACACAGAGACATAATAGCCAACAACTAGAAAATTAAAACAACAAAAACAAATCTCGTGTCCCGAAAACTGGGAAGTTTTTTGTAAACAAGAATAACAATAACAAGAAGAACAAACGATGAATGGTGTAAAACGAGAATCAGACAAGACAAGATAGTATTTCAATCAAGCAGGAGTGGAATTCTCAGGGGGCGAAGTCCAGAAGATGTCTTTGAGAGCAGGACGAAGCTCCTTGCTGCAGAACTGGTTGTACTCCAAGGTATCACCGTTGTCCTTCTTGACCTCCACCACCAGGAACGACGGCGTCACGGCATAAATGTCCGCCGCAATGGCCAGCTTCCCCTTCCTCCCACGCTCCTGCCGCTGAAGCCTCACCTTGGTGTCGCTGCTCTTCACGTCGAACTTCACCGCCTTGGCCACTTCCTCCAGCCTGGATATCACGCTGCTCGGCGTCCCCGCTGTGGCGAACCTCATCTCCTCCCTCTCTTCCCTCTTCTTCTCCTCAAACAACGGCGACAAGTCAAACCCTTCCGACAACGAGATTATGTGAAACGCGTTCATCGTCTTGGATTTCTCGCACTTGTCCTCCAAATCCAACAACAACTCCTTCTCCTCCTTCTTCGTCCTGACCATGCTGTTGGGAACCGGTTTCTTGAACCAAGGGGAGTCCATGATCTTGGAGATGGAGATCCGCGTATTGGGGTTCGGGTCGAGGAGCTTGGTGACTAGTCTTCGAGCTTCCAAAGAGAACCAAGGTGGACACTTGAAGTCACCCCTGTGAATCTTCTTGTACATAGCTACCAAATTGTCATCTTGAAAGGGTAAGCACCCTGCGAGAAGCACGTAGAAGATTACCCCACAAGACCATATATCAGCCTTGGCACCGTCGTACCCTTTCTTCGCAATCACCTCCGGCGATACGTACGCCGGAGTGCCGCACGTGGTGTGCAACAACCCGTCTTGTCTCAGGTGCTCCTCCGAGAAGGTGCTGAGGCCAAAGTCAGAGACTTTGAGGTTCCCGTCTTCGTCGAGAAGCAGGTTTTCTGGCTTGAGGTCGCGGTGGTAAACGCCGCGGCTGTGGCAGAAATCGATGGCTGAAATCAACTGTTGAAAATAGACTCTGGCTACGTCTTCTCTCAAGCGTCCTTTGGCGATCTTGTTGAAGAGTTCGCCGCCGCGAACAAGTTCCATGGCGATGTAGATCTTGGATTTGCTGGCCATGACCTCGTGGAGTTGGACGATGTTGGGGTGGTTCACCATCTTCATCACCGAGATCTCCCTCTTGATCTGTTCCATCATCCCAACCTTGATGACTTTCTCTTTCCCCACCACCTTCATGGCCACACTTTTCCCAGTTTGCAAGTTCTTGGCGTGGTACACCTTAGCGAAGGTGCCATGACCCAGAAGCCGACCCAGCTCGTACTTGCCATGGAGCAACGTTGTGTGACCCTCGCCACTGCCTTTGTCACCCATTTATTAGCACTATATAAACTTCGTATATGTAAAAGATGAGGTTTTGATTCAAGTGAGATTGGAGAAGAGAGAAATGGAAGAAAAGGGTGGTGGAGTTTGTGCGGTGGTTGAATTGAATTGAATTATGATGACTACCCGTCTTCAACGTGTTTGCGGTGGCAGTTCCTGCCGGCGATTGTGCGGTTGGCAGGGCCAACTACCTCAGTTGGAGTGAGCCAATGACTTATCATCTCTCTGCATTCCCCACAGAGAAGAGAAAGATGTGTCCAACTAAATCAATAATTGCTCAAAATTCAATTTCAGTTCAGGCAAACCATGTAGCAGACCAAGGTTTGGGTTTGGGTCTGGGTCTGTTCCAATTTATAGTGCTGTTAGTGTTTGGTATCTTCCTTGAATTGATCGGACGGCTGTCAAGCCAACTGATGAATGATGGACACCATCGTGAGGCTGCATCATGCCATTGCCGACTCAACCATGCGATGGTCCTCACTGGATCGTATAAGTTGTAAACTTATTCGTGCGCTGTTTAAACAGTGAAATGAAAATTATGAAATGGTATTTGCAAGTGCAGGGTGAGTGAGTGGGACATGCAGTGGAGCCTGCCTGTGTGGTTACATTTACATGTTGGAACTTGCAGGATTCCAGTAGTCTACGGTTTTTTATTAAAAAAAAAATTATACAAATTTTCAACCATAAAAAATGTATTGTTTTATTATAAAATTTAATTATAATAATTACAAAATAAATGTGAATCGTTTAATAATATATAATTGTACCTCATGTAGATGTATGGTCAGTTTTAATTTGTGGCACTGACAGTCAAAGAAGAGCTCAGAATCTAATGGCGTGCAAGTGCAACAAAAACAACTGAACAAGCCTATGGACATGGATCCCGTCAGATATTCTTGTATATTCTGACCTTTACCTTTACCTTGCACCAAAGCCATTTTTAAAACTGATTTTTTATTTTTTTTTAAACAAATAAATTTAATATTTTAAGAGATCTTAATACTCTCATTCTCCTTAGGAAAAAAGGAAAAATTTAACATGTGTAATTAATATTTTTTAATTTTTTATTTTCTTTCTTAAAATGATTAATAAAGAGGAAGGAATTCACTTACACCTAATGTAAGTAAAAAGAATTTACATTCAATCTTACACCTTTTATTTTTTGTGATTTTGTAACTACGATAAGAGATAAATTATAATCACAAGATCACAATAAAATGAAAGATATAAGATTAAGTGTAAATCTCTTTTACTTACATTAGGTGTAAGTGGATCCCCTCTCTAAATAAAGTTATTAAATTAATGTTTTAGGACAATTTAGTATTACTTTTTAGATTTAATTTGAATGTACTCATTCAATTATATATTATTACATCATAAAAAATATCTGATTCTCATATTAATTATTTCAAAAATTACATATGTACTACTTTATAATTGATTGATGAGGCAAAGAACTTTTATATTAATTGTTTATTTACAAATACCATCAAGATTTTATTTGGGTGAAATTAGGCCATATTTAATTATATAAGCTACGAAAGATCTATTAATCATATTTGAAAAGTAAATTTTGTAAGAAATTTATTTTTTTATTAAAAGGTAAAATGTCGTTCGACATGGTATTATAAGTCAAGTTTTAATTCCAACAAAAGAAAAATGTCTAGGTTTTAACTTCTTTAATTATTTTTTGGCACATAACTTATTTAATTATTTAAAAGTATAAGTTGAAAATCAAAACTCATAAATTGAAAATAAAAATGGCGAGGCTAATAAAATGGTGATCTTAATATTAAATATCTCATATTATCATATCCACAAAGTTAGAAGGGGAAAGGAAAGGAAATAATATAATAGAAAGAAAAGAAAAGAAAAGAAAGTAGAAGAATTATCACCTTCTTTGTTTAATATCATTCAATAAAAATGAATGGATGCTTCTCTTCTTTTATTTGATTTCATGAAAAATAATAATAAAAATATATATTAATAATATAATATTGGAATGAATGACAAAAATATAAGACCCAATTTTATTTCTTTCTTTCTATCTCAATCTTCCCAGAAAGGGAGAGATGAAATATTGTGGATTCCATAAAAATGACATAATTCATTTTCCTTTCCTTTTTATTGCTTTTATTAAAAAAAAAATTAGTACATACCTTTCCATTGCTTTTATCACTACCAAAATAACCCAAATTACTAACTATTTTCCATTCTTTTTCCTCCCGTTTAAACATACCAAACATACCCTAAATCTAAAATACACCCTTCTAATACCAATTATTTTCCATCTCCCCTTCCATTCCATAGTTCCATAAAACAGCTATTTCTTTTTGGAATTTGCTACAATAAGCTCGAGCATGGCTTAGTTAACTTTGATTTTTAAAATGGGCTCCGCATGTATGAAAAGATTAAAAATATAATATTTTATTTATAATAGCCAATCATATAGTCGTGCTTATGAGCGTTTGAACGTTCTGTATCATGTCCCTTCCTCTTTCCCTGTTAATTCACAAATATGCAAATTGCAAAACTCAATAATTGGCTCTACACACGGTTTTCCTCTTACCAGCAGCTATAGTGGAGCCTGCCTGTCAATCATAAACTCAAACTGCAGAGAAATTGATAGCTGGGAACGTGAAAACTTGTCCTTCAGCCACAAGTGGCTTCATCAGTCAGGACTCGAGTCAGCACAACCTGCATGCTCTTCTTTGTTTAATTATTAGGATTTGCTGATAAATATTAATAAAAAATAAAGTATTTAATATATTAAAAATTTCAAAAGTTTTATTTTTTTATTTAAAATTTATTATTTTTATTCTTTAATCAGTGCTTTTATCCTAAAAATACTTGTTAGAAATTTTTTTATTATTTTATACTAGATAAACAATGAATTATTTAAATAATTTTAATAAATAGTTATTGTATATCTAAAATGATAATATGCAATAGTTCATTAGCTTAAATCTATACAAATGATGTAAAATAAACTCAAGAATATTTTCTGATTGTGATTGTAGAATTAATGGCCTACTTATTAAAATTGTATTTGTTAAATTAAGAGGGCGCGACAAATTTGATGATGCATTTGCCATTGCCTCCTGCGTCATATACGGCGGCCTGGTACCATACTACCATGTTTGGCGGCAATCAAATCACAAGTTTGATAAATTCAAAAAATATGGCAAATTTCGCATATGGCGCATCAATTATTCATTCTTTTTTTAAAATTTTTTTCATGAACAAATATCCTGGGCAAATACTTAATTTGTTCCGCTCCGCAAGTCAGGGAAAAACATATGTTACGTCTGTTTTGCGCATGAAATTAAGTTTGTAATTTAAATTGGATCTTCAAATTGTCCAATTATCTTATTTAGTGTTTATATCATAATTGGAATTTTAATTCTAAATATAATTTTATGAAATTAAAAAATAATTATTTTATATTATTTTTAATTTTTAAGTTAAACTTTAAGAATTATAATTCTAAAAACAAAAGTTAAAAATAATATATTATAATTATTATTCATTATTTTGTCATATACTTCAATAATCATTAGTGTCACATCCTCCAAATATAAAAATTAAAATTTTTAATCAATTCAAATTATGATAGAATTATAATTAAAATTAAAATTTTATTTTTTAATTATAATTAGGGATGACAAAATTTCTCTCGCATTTGGAGATATCTCATGGAGATTGCTTTGTAATATTTTATTTTTCATAAAATATTTTTGTGAAGAATAAAATTTTAACCCAAACATTATATTTGATCTTATTTTACAATAATTGATATTAATTAAAGAAAATTAGATAAAATTTGTAATAATTTAATTGATAATAATTTATGAAATTAGAAATAAGAATTTATTAAAATAAAATTTAGTATTTAATCTTAACAATAAAGATTAGAATTATTTTAATTAATATATTTAAAAAGATATTTATAAAAATATATTTATGAGGAGATAATTTTAAGAATATATTTATTAATTAATTATTATTTTAATATAAAAATCTAAAATTAATTATGACTAAAGATTAAAAATAATAATAAGTGTAACGTAGTGCAAGGTGCTACACATATAACTAACAACAAATTATTATAAATTAGGGGTCATACATAGAAACAAGATACAAGATAGAAAGTGAAACAAAATTCTGGAAGTGTGAAACGTGAAAAAGAAAAAGAGAGAGAGAGAAAGTGAAATAGTGAAGGTGAGAAACGGTAAGAAGAAAGAAGGAAAAAGAGAGAGAGAGAGAGAAAGAGGAAGAGGAAAAGAAAGAGAAAGAAAGAAAAAAAAAAAATATTACAAGAGATAGGATCTGAACCTTTTTTTTATAAATAAAATCATGACTTCTTGTATGTTTTTATATTTTATTAGTTAATTTATTATTTTAATATTTTGTGTATATTATTATTTTTTAAATTTATTATGTACATGTAATATTATGAAAACTTAATATTTGCTTAGCTTTGAAATATTTATAATATTTGAAAAAAATTAGAATTATTATAATTTGAATATTGACTTTTCATGATATCAATATAATAAATTAAAATATCACTCAAGGTTTAAGTTAAATAAAAATTTTAATTATATTAGGTAATAAATATGTATGTACTGATTTACATGAACTTTCTATTTACGTTGACTTGGAAACAATTTTATGACATTTATTCTTATTTATATTTACCTTGACTTGGGAACAATTTTATGACATTTATTTTGACTTTTACAATAAAAAGACTTTTGTGTAATGAATGCACTATTAGGATCATGACAAACTATCATAATGAGGACTTGACAAAATATGGACAATGATGAGTACCTGACAAACTATGGATTGTGATGTGAACTATTAAGAGAATTATTAAATTAATTTTAAATCACAGTTGGTCCCTTGAAGAATTGACATTTAAATTTAATAATTCTAATTTTTGTGAATTTTATTGCCATGATTTATTTATAGAATTGCATATGATAAATTTATTTATGGTACATTGGTTGCTTGTATTACTTATGTTTGTATGTGATAGCAAGCAAGTGATGCATGAAAAAGTTTGTACGTAACCGTTAAGAGGTAGAGGGATGGAATTCATTTTATGTTACCTACCTGATTAGGGTGGATTCCCTATGGAAGTAAAAGTCTTTGAGTAAAATATGAAACAAGTAGAAATGAAAAGAAATAGTAAAGTAAAATGTAGATTCTTTGTGAAGAGGAACTTGCTTGCTAATGTTATTGATGATTGATATTTTTTTTTGCTGATATTTAAGGAATTTGTTGATGTTAATACATAAGATTGTATTGCGTGATTTATTTAACATTTGTTCTATGCTGGACTTATTGTGTTCTTATCATGTTTTGGTTGTTATATGATTTTTTGTGTATTTTACACAGCTAAAATTCACCACGTATTTTCGAATATTTTTATAATTGTTTTTTTCCTACTAAGAATTTTCAATTCTCAATTTATTCATGGTGTTTTCAAATTAGCACATGATGTATTATGGTCATCATCTTTCAGATCAACTAAGCATAGACTCTTGTTACAAAAGAGGAGGATATAATTATTAGAAATATGTATATATGTATTTTTTTAGTAAATAATACGTCTGGTGTGAGATTTTAATTTGAAATGTTATAGATGTGTATTACAATTTTATGTTATCTTGTATCGATACTTATTTCTTTTTATGTATTTTTTATATTTTTTTAATTTTTGTCTGTAAATTTTTATGAAGTAAATTCATTGATAAATTATTATGGATATGTTTAGAGCTATTATTTTAATAAAAGGGTTACAACTGTCCCATTTGAGAACTCAAATTTGAGAAACTTTCTCCTGTGGAGACGAGGGACGGGGATAAAAATTCTCCTGAAGCAAATGCGGGGACGGGGACGAGGATCGTATCTCCTATCCTGTAGGATTTTCATTCTTGAGAAATTATTAAATTATCTTTATTGATTATATTATATATATGTATTACTATTGTGTTCCTTTTAGTAATTTTTATTTATATTATTTTTATATTAATTTTAAAATAAAAAAATAAAAATATACTACTTCATAATAACTTGTTATTTTAATTTCTTAATATTGTTAATTTAAATTAAAATTGTTTACAACTATATATATATATATATATATATATATATATATATATATATATATATATATATAATTTTTTAAAATTTTTTAAAATTTTTAAAATAATATTAAAGTCCCTATCTCGTCGTGGGGAGCAGGGACAAGAAGAATTTTTCTCTTATCGAAGGTGGAGACGGGAAAAATTGGAGAGGTGGAGACAATTCATTAACTACATTTTAAAAAAAGGCATTTAAGTTGATTAAGTTCTATTTGAATACAAATGTAAGTTTTTTTAAAGAAAGTACTAAACAAAAATTATTTTGCTAAGATTTTTGTAAGAATGAGTTGTTATTGTTATGAACTATTGGATTGATGAGTGAATTCCAACCTTTAAACTTATTCAACTATTGCCCTTAAATCTTAGCAAATTTAGGCTGAAATATATTAAATATTTTTTTTTAGGTGTGTAGCATTGCTCTTTCTTCTATTGCCTCATTCCTTCTTTTTTTTAATTAACAATATTGGTTAAACCTAATGATGACCCAGCCCTAGTTCTTGTCACTCCCCCATTGAAAAGCTCCAGTTACCACTCCTGGGCACTATGTGAATGGCAATGCGATGCGAATGGCTTTAAATTGCTTTTAATTTAGGCAAATTACAGTTTACCTTATATGATGTGACTCAAAATTATTTTCCACTCATATAATTTAAAAAGTGTTTTTTTTTGGGTACTTTGGAGCGGCAAGACCCCTAAAAACAACAACTGGAGAAGACCTATCAAGTATGTGAAGACCCAAATTCAAAAACTAAGAGTAGTAGGCCAAATAATCTGCCACGCAGTTTCCCTCTCTGAAGACATGAGAAATTATAACATTCCATCTCTTACAATTCACAGAGTCCCTGAAAGACTTAAAAATGCCAGCGCCAGCACATGGATGTGAATGACTACACCCTTCATTCACTAGCTTATTAGCGATGCTAGAATCATATTCTATATCAATATGTAAGTGAACTCCAACGTTCAAGCTAATTCAAAATATGTAAGGATGTCCCAAAGCTCTAAAAGCAGTACACTAGAGCAACCCAAGTCCTTCAAAAAACCAAATATCCAGGCTCCCGTGATATCCCTAAAATTACCACCACATCCTGCTCGTTGTCCACCCAATTTACATGAGTCATCAATATTACTTTTAATCCAGCCTTTGATCCGGTAACGTCCACCCCACAGCCACCTGTGGATAAGAATTGCATAACCTCTAAAGAGTATATGTTTGAAAGTGACACTTAGCTAAAATGTGGTTTATTCGTTTATCGCATAAACATCTTCATTGCCAAGATATCCCTACTTTTATGGTATTTATAATATGGATTAAAAAATTCATTAAATAACTTAAATTATAAAAAAAATTGTATTTAACTAAAATATAATTATTAGCAAAACCCTTAATTAAATTATATTCTATTGAAAGACTATATATATATATATATATATATATATATATATATATATATATATATATATATTTGTTAGAATATTCTCTCACTCAATAAGTGAGAGATTAATTTTTCACGATAAAGTCAGACACCTAAACAGAGATCTCTCCTAACAATATTTTTTATATATACATAAATCTCAAAATTGAATTCAAAATCACATATTTAAAGGAGTCGAACCCATTTCACTCTGACCAACGCAAGTTTATAAAGACTTCAAATATTATCAATCTATTATACACTCTCTCATTCTATTTTATGCATATACTAATAGACAATGATTAATTGAAAAAGAAATTAATATCTTATTAATTTTTTTTAAATCAATATAATATAAAAAAGGAAGATACATGGTATAAAAAATGTCATGTGTCTTCTAAGTCAATAAATTAATGTTTTGATTTGTTGACATGTGATAAGTATAATAGTTAATTTTTTGTCACGTGTCATCTAATATAACATTTTTTTCTCACATGTAAATTGATGTGACCATTGCCACATGTACAAAAAAGAATATAATAAATTAATAAAAGATAATAAATAAAAAACCTCCAAAAAAAATATATTCAAGAATACAAAGAAAAAAACATGTTTAATTAAATATGAAAAAAACATGAAATAACATGTTTAAAATTCTACCATGTGACAAATATATTATCACAATAACTATCATGTGACATCTTATTTTACAATTTAAATAGAATATGTATATGTGTTGTCGATCTAAATTAAATTTATTATCCACACATACAAATATAAAATTTATAATCACATATTAATTATATTAACATACATATCTTTACATATTAATTCATATTCAAACAATTTGAAAAAAATTCTCACATGTATTTAGTTGATCACGATATTAATTATTTTAATTGAGGATTGATCTTAAAACTCCAAAATTTTCGTAGGTATCGATACAATATCTGCTATATATGTCTTGTCACATTAAATTAATTAATTATATTTTCAAATTACTATATTTATTCATATATATTTATTCTATATTATTTAGAAAACTTTAATATATACATCACACATAAGTGAAAATATTGCATGAAAATATAGTAAAATATAATTTATGAGGGAAACTATGAAATTATTAAGTGTTATTTTTTAATTTTTCGTTCATATATATAATATATAATATTTAAATATTTTATATTTTTATTTTTCGACATTGAAAACTTTAAAGGAAAATATATTAATATTTACATATATGAAATAAATTTTTACAAAAAGACATGATAAAATCAATGAAAAAAATCATATTTATAATAAAGTTTGTTTAATAAGATTGTTTAAATGTAATTGAAAACCCGTATCATATAACATTAAGGTTTGATTGATGTTTTGAGTAAAATTATTTGTAAGAGTTGAGATAGTTTTGTGAACAAATAATGGAAGAAATTAACATCAACGAGAACATTGATGAAACATATGTAATAAGCAAACTATAATTTTGTGTCATATTGAAATAAATTTAATTTGTGAAAGAGGATAAGATTAAAGAATTTAAGAAGTCATATGTCAATTGATTGATTTAATTAATGTATTATTTTATTTATTCTACTTAAATTGTGTAAACTAAATGTATAGGTTATAAGATGATAAAGTATTTGAATGCATTGAGTATCATTTGAGTTTATTGTTACTAACCATTTTCATGTTTAATAGGTTTTCTTTTTATTTGTCATAGTAATATCTATTCATTTAAGATTATTTTATTATATAATTTGACATTAGGGACCAATTTGGTATACTTTTAATAATAAGTTGATAAAACATCTAAATGAATAAACACATAAGAATTTCAATAAATAAATAAATAAGCACATAAAAATTAATATTACAAGAAAAAACTAGAATAAAAAATTAAAATTATTTGAAACTATATACTTTTTTCAGACAAGTATGGTCTCCACCCTCTAAAGGTCATAATGGGCAGATGTCAGAATCGACCTATGGAGTATTTGGGGGATACGACTAGTACCTGTGTACAGACATCCTACCAGAGTGTATACTCCGGAACCTGGTAGTGTATATGACAGGTTTGACCTTTAAGAACGAGATTCCGGACTACAGTCCTAAACAGAGGTCATATAAAAAAAATATTTATTAAGAAGAGTTACATAATTAAATTATTATAACACAAAAAGAGTCAGATAACGGAAACAAAAAAAATAATTTTAAATGAATTTTACTATAAATTTCACTAGTTATAATTTAATCAAATTTATTTAAATCATTTGAGATGTTATATATTTATTCTTTAAAATAACATATATTTTAAAGGAAGAAAGTAATTTAAATTTCTTTAACTAATTGAGTTAATTTACGGTAACTTTCAGCCTGGTTTATATTTATACATTCATTTTAATATAAAATTACTGGCGTAATAAAATTTACAAAACTGACTGAATATGTAATTTTTATGGCCTAAATTTTAGCTTATTTTAATAATTAATTTTAGAATTTTTTTTTAATAAAACAACCACTATAACCAAACGTTACTTAAGGTCCCACATAGACTCGTGATTGGAGGGTGTTTAGTGAGTCGATTCAACTCTCAAGTTTACGAGTTTCAATCCAGTTCAATTTATAAAATACAAATTAAGTTAGGTTTATAAGTTAAGTTGAATTAAAAAATATTTCAACTCGTATTATGTGGGTCAATTAATAGGTTGAAACACATCTAATTCATACAAATTTAACTCACTCACTTTTTTTTTGTAATAAATAGTTTAGATGAAAAAAAGTATTTGAAAAAAATAGATATGAAGTCAATGATTATGCAATACATATGACATGTGTGATGACACTGATTTCGATTAATTAAACTAATTTGTTGCTTGAGTTATGACTAACTTTATTTAGTTCATTCTATACTTAGTTATACTTATTAATTATTAATTTATTATATACTTATTAATTTATAGTGTTTAATTATTTAAAATTGAGACATATTATATTTGAGATTAAGACTTATAATATTAATTTGTTAAATTTTGTATTTCAATTTTTTTTAAATTTTAAAAAAAAAATAGATCAAATTCACATATTTAACCCAACTTAACTTACTCTTAATCTAATTAAATTGAGTCGAGTTAAACAAAAAAAAAACTCATCAATTTAACTCAACTCACTATTCTAATAAATAAATCAAATCTAAAAAGAAAATATTACTCTTACACCTTTTTTAAGAATATATTACTATTTATATTTTTTAAAAAATATAATTGAGTGAAAAAAATAAAAAAAAATATATATAATAAATAATATTAAATAAAATATAAAAATAGATATATACATATAAAAATATAATAGTTAAATCTAAAAATACTATTGAACCTGTCTTTCTCACTTAACATACACTCCTATCTGCGTGATCGGTGATTCCAGTCAGCCTTTTCTTCCTATAATTTTGTCCTTTGTAAAAGGAAAAAAGAAAAAAGAAAAAATCTCTGTCAAAGTTTTGTTTTGTTGGCCTGAGATGACCTCACCATGCACACCCTTTAAGTTGTAACTGCAACAGAGAGCGACAAACACCAGATTAATCATCATATTATGAACGAAAAATAAATAAATAAGCAAGAGAAATGCACTTGGAAAGAAACGAGTATTTTCTTCTTTTCTACATGAGAAAGTAACTATCTCCACGGGGAAAATTTTTATATACATCTGGCGGATGAAAAATTCTTCTTCCATGTAGATAGAAAATTATTAAAATAATGATTTAATTAGTATAATGTTATGACTCAATTTATGGAATGAGAATGAGTCACTGTTTTATTGATTTCTATTGACAAAAATCAACTCTCAATGTATGAACTAAGGAGGAAAGTGACCATACAATAAACAATATATCAGCAAAGAATGAATGGAATTAGAGAGGAAGAAGAATCAGGATTTAGAGATGGAAGATTACATCACACATTTCACACCCTTTCCTATTCACTCAGCCTCTCTCTTATACCCTGCCCTCACACAAAGTCTCTTCACCTTGAGTTAGTTACGGGCACCCTATGGCTCTTTCTTCTTTCCTTCATTTGCGGTTCACTAACTCCTTTGTCCGCTGTCCATTTGCCTCACTAATCTCTGACTCATCATTGTGTGGGACCCTATCCATGATTGGCACTCTTACATTACCCTCCCCTTTAAAAGCAACATTGTCCTCAAGATTGAAATTCGGATAGCTGACCTCCATCTCAGATTTGTCTTCCCAAGTCACAGCAGCAACATCTAACCCAGTCCATTTAATTAAGACTTGTGGAACTAGAACAGAACCTTGTAAAATAGTTCTGTGCTGCAACACTAACTCTGGTTGCATAATAGGGGCATATTCTGAAGTAGTCAAGGGAATAGGTAAATACGGATCAATGTTGGTTCCTTTAAATTCTTTCAATTGAGACACATGAAAGATAGGATGGATTTTTGCAGTTGGAAGTAAATGGAGTTTGTAGGCAGCAACTCCGATTTTTGCTATGACAAGAAAAGGCCCAAAATATCTCATGCCCAATTGCTGGTGTTTACGCAATGCCACAGAGGTCTGTCTGTAAGGTTGCAGCTTGACTAACACATTATCACCCACTTCAAATTCTATATATTTCCTCTTTTTATCAGCAAAATTTTTCATGGTTTGTTGTGCTCGAAGGAGGTTAGCTTTCAACTGACTTAGAAGTTCATCGCGGTGGCTCAATTGTTCCTGCAATTCAGATGAGTCTGTAGCATTCAGCTGATACCTTGTGAGAGTAGGAGGATCACAACCGTAAAGAGCTTTGAAAGGGGTCGTGCCAACACTACTATGGTAAGAGGTATTGTACTAGTATTCTGCCCATGGTAGAGCCTTAAACCACTGTTTGGGATGCTGAAAAGTCAGACATCTTAAATACATTTCCAGGCATTTATTTAAAGCCTCAGATTAACCATTGGATTGAGGGTGATATGTTGTGCTCATAGCCAATGTCGTCCCTTGGAGCTAAAATAAATGTTGCCAAAACGTGTTTGTGAAAACCTTATCTCGGTCCGAAACTATGGATTTAGGCATGCCATGCAATTTCACAATGTGATTCATAAAAATTTCAGCTACATTTTTACTGCTGTAATCAGGCTTAAGAGCAAAGAAGTGACCATATTTGGTTAATCTATCAACAACAACCATAATAACAGTGAACCCAAATGATAGAGGTAGACCTGTTATGAAATCCATTGCAATGTCCTCCCACACTTGTGAAGGAATAGGTAATGGTTGTAGTAATCTTGTTGGTAAAGTAGTTGGGGTTTTGGCCTTTTGACACATAGAACATTGCTGAATAGTTTGTGTGATATCCTCCATCATATTGGTCCAATGTAATTGAGAAGCAATTCTGGCTAGGGTTCGGGCAACTCCTGAATGACCACCTATGGGTGAATCATGATATTTATGCAAAATCTATTTGATCAACCCACTGTTTTGAGGAATGAGCAACCTCCATTTCCAATAAAGTAACCCATCACGACTAGTATAATGGGAATCTGCACATGTCTGTTCTGAACATTACTAAAGCAACTCTGCCCACTTGGGATGCGCTTTGATTTCCTGCTGCAATTCATGTAAAAACTGATGCTGCGATTCTGACCAAGCCATAGACAACACTCTGGACAATGCATCAGCGACCAAATTGTCTTTGCTAGGTTTATATTCAATTTTAAAATCAAACCTGATAAACTTATGTAACCAAGCCTGTTGTTTCGGAGTCTGCAGAGTCTGATCCAGCAAGGCTTTTAAACTTTGTTGGTCAGTGCGAATGATGAACTGATGGTCGAGAAGGTAATGTCTGAATTTGGCCAAGGCAGCAGTAATAGCCATAAATTCCCTCACATATATAGATTTTCGTTGAGCTGTTGAGGGGAGTTTCTTAGAAAAGAATGCTATGGGATGACCAGCTTGACTCAAAACTGCCCCCATGCCTGATCTGGATGCATCTATTACTAAAATAAAGGGTCGTTGAAAATCTGGAAGAGTTAAAACTGACGCTAAAGTTACAGCTTGTTTTAGCTTAAGAAAAGCCTGCTCAATTTTTTCATTCCATGTAAAATTGTCCTTCTTGAGTAAATTGGTAAGAGGTGATGCAATAGAAGCATAAGATTGGATAAATCATCTGTAATATCTAATGAGGCCTAAAAAACCTCTTAATTGCTTCATATTGACTGGTTTTGGCCAATTAAGAACAACTTGCACCTTAGATTTATCCATGGAAACCCCTTTACCTGAAGCTGTGTGACCAAGATAATCCACCTCTAACATACCAAAAGAACATTTAGATAATTTAACAAACATAGTTTATTGAAGTAAAAGCTGCAGGACATGTTCCAAATGACTTGGCCAAGTAAGACTATAGATAAGTATATCATTAAAGAAAACTAACACAAATTTTCTAAGGGCATGTTGAAATACTTTATTCATCAAGCATTGAAAAGTGACAGGTGTATTTGATAGACCAAAAGGCATCACATGCCATTCATAATGACCATGGTGAGTCGAAAGGCAGTTTTGTGTCTATCTTCTGGTTTCATAAGAATTTGGTGGTAACCAGATCGTAAGTCTAATTTGGAAAAATACTTAGCACCATGTAGCTCATCTAATAATTCATCAACTGTGGGCATGGGAAAATTATCTTTAATAGTTAAAGCATTGAGAGCCCTATAATCTGCACAAAATTTTCAAGTACCATTTTTTTTTTACCAAAATAATAGGTGAGGAAAAAGGGCTAGTGCTAGGTTGTATGATACCTTGCTCAAGCATTTCAGTCACCATCTTCTCAATTTGCTCCTTTTGACTATAAGGATATCTATATGGTCGCACCTTGACTGTTTTAGATTCATCCATAAGAGGGATATCATGATCTTGCTCTCTTGATGGAGGTAAACCTCTTGGTTCTTGAAACACCGTATGGTATCTTTGTAATAATTGCATCAATTCTGGATCCATGTCAGCCAGCATCTTCAGACCCGGATCCCGGATCTCTTTGCTGCTCAGTGGATATCATGTGCATGGCAAATACTTCTGAAATAGCTCTAGTATGTTGCAGTCTTCGAATGTGATGTAATTGTGCTGAGAGAGGTAAGGATTCTTGCTGCCCTTGAAGAGTAATAAATTTCTCTTCAAGAAAAAAATTTAAGACTCAAAGTAGCATAATCAGCTACATATGGGCCAAGAGTGGCGAGCCAATTCGAGCCAAGAATCACATCAGTTCCTGCCACAGGTAGAAGATACACCGGTACAGTAAGGTCATGACCTTGAATAGAAACTTTCAGTGCAGAAATCTTGGCTTCAACCATCATAGTTTGTCCATTTCCAATCAGAACTTGGAAACCAGGTGCCTGTTCAATAGGTAAACGAAGGAAATGTGCAATTCGAGGCTGGAAAAAACTATCAGAACTACCTCCATCTACTAGAATTTGTACCGGTAACCCACCAATCTGCCCAAAGAATCTCAGGGTGCCTACCCCATTAGAGCCTTTCATGGCATTAAGGGACAAGTGGTGATCTGGTGTGGCAAGCTCGGTATCAATAGGCATGTCATCCAGTGGTTTGGGGTCCAGATCATCTGGACTGATATCATCTAATTGCAACAACAGGAACTTTTTATTGGGGCACTGATGTTGAAAAGAAAATTTCTCATCACAATAATAACATAGTCCCTTATCTCTTCTCACTTGCATTTCAGCAGGGCTTATGTGTTTAATGGTGAGGGATTTTTGAGGGAAAGTAATGGGTTTAGTGGTAGGGGTAGGTAGTAGGGGGAAGTGTATTTTTGGTGAAAGTTGTGGTGGCTATTGTGGAATTATTGTTACGATTTGTGGTTAATGTTGTGGTGGAATAGGATTTGGGATTGATGGAGGAAATAGGTGGTTTGGTAGGTGAGTATTTGTCTTCAAATAATCGAGCAATTGCAACCGCTTGGATTAACGATCTAGGGGATTTGGATAATACCTCTTGGTGTAGCTCTTTTTGTAGCCCACTGATAAAACAATCCATTACTACCTCTGGTGTCAGACCCGTGACTCGGCTAGCCAGAGAAGTGAATTCCATATAACATTCACTAATGGACCCAATCTGAACTAATTTGAATAGAGTAGTCCTGGGTCGATCAAAAACAGAGGGTCCAAATTCGACCTCAATAGCTCGAGTCAGTGCCTGCCACGATTGGAAAGGGCTCGTGCGTTGCAACAATTGAAACCAAGGGATCACCACTTGGTCCATGTGGACTGCTGTGATTGTGAGTCGCTTGTGGTCAGGAGTGCCATAGTAATCAAAGAATTGCTCTGCTTTAAAAATCCACTCAAGAGCATGAGTGCCATCAAACCTGGGAAATTCCAGCTTCACATTACGCATCTGGAACGGGGGCTTGCTCGTATCATGGTTGAAGTTCGAGCCACCATGGAAGGATGTAGAGGAAGCATCGACTTTGTGGACCAGGGATTGTAATAGGGCCTCCATGCATTGCAAGGAGAGAGATGTCTCAACAATGGTGGTACTGTGATTCGCTACCGATTCCGTCAGTTGAGCGAGTTGGGGCTTCACCAAATTTGACACTGTTTTATGCGAGTATTGTCCGCCATGGTGACAATGAAAGCACCAAATTATTATGACTCCTGCCACGATTGGAAAGGGCTCGTGCGTTGCAACAATTGAAACCAAGGGATCACTGCTTGGTCCATGTGGACTGCTGCAATGGTGAGTTGCTCGTGGTCAGGAGTGCCATAGTAATCAAAGAATTGCTCTGCTTTAAAAATCCACTCAAAAGCATGAGTGCCATCAAACTTGGGAAATTCCAGCTTCACATTACGCATTTGGAATGGGGCCTTGCTCGTATCATGGTTGAAGTTCGAGCCACCATGGGAGGATGTAGAGGAAGCATCGGCTTTGTGGACCAGGGATTGTAACATGGCCTCCATGTGTTGCAAGGAGACGGATGTCTCAACAATGGTGGTACTGTGATTCGCTACCGATTCCGTCAGTTGAGCGAGTTAGGGCTTCACCAAATTCGACACTGTTTCATTAAGCTGGGAGAGTAATGCTTCCATGGTTTTCATGCGAGTACTATCCGCCATAGAGACAATGAAAACACCAAATTGTTATGACTCAATTTATCAAACGAGAATAGGTCACTGTTTTATTGATTTCTATTGACAAAAATCAACTCACAGTGTATGAACTAAGGAGGAAAGTGACCATACAATAAGCAACGTATCAGCAGAGAACGAATGAAATTAGATAGGAAAGAAGAATCAGGATTTAGAGAAGGAAGATTACATCACACATTTAACACCCCTCCAGAATTCACTCAAGTCTCTCTCTTATACCATGCCCTCACACAAAGTCTCTCCACCTTAAATTAGTTACGGGCACCCTCTGGCTCTTTCTTCTTTCCTTCATTTGTGGATCACTAACTAACTCCTTTGCCCACTGTCCATTTGCCTCACTAATCTCTGACTCATCATTGTATGGGACCTTATCCATGATTGGCACCCTTACATATAATTAGTGGATATCTCAAAAAATGAATGATGATGATATTGAAGAAGAAAGTTCTTTCTCATGGGGAATAAAAGAATTTATCTTCTCTACTGTATATATATTTGCAAAGCTTTCTATGTATTATTAGTATTGAGCATTTACATTAATCTACAAAAAAATGCACTTTTGTGTTGTTTAATGATAATAATCTTAATTTTAATGGTTAAATTTGCTGTAACTTTTCTATAAAACAACTTCTTATTTTCTTTTTAAACCTAGGACTTATTCAGTGGACTTAGTAGAGAGGTTCTCATATGAATCTCAATAAGATTCGAGAGGAGGAGGTAAGTGACAGGGAGTAAAAGTGAATTGAAGAGCGATTATGAAAAACAAACCCCACTACTTTATCTAAAGAATTCTTGCTTAGACACACACTCAACACGTAAAATTTATACACAACCAATAACAAAATGGCAACATATAAAAAATGAGGTCCACTCAAAGCAACTCAGCACTCAAAGTAACTCTGTAACTCAGCACGGCTTCCTTTTAAATTTGTCCAAAAGTAAAATTCAACAAAACTCCCTTCTTCTTCCTCACATCAGTACATCACATCACATTCACATGTCTGCATTTTCAAACTTTTTTTGTCTTCACTCTTCTCTCGTTTTTTAAGCTCATCAAGTAATATTCATCAAGTAATAATAAATATTATTATCTTTCCCTGTATCTATATTATCTGCTTCTGCAATTAAAGAACATAAAATGTTCTTAATGCTTTTTCCTTCTCCTACTATTACGTATATTAATTTGTTGTGAAGTTTATTGAAGAACTAGAAATAGAGAAACAACGAGAGAGAGAGAGAGAGAGAGAGAGAGAGAGAGAGAGAGAGACATTACTACTCAGTCACTACCATTGGCAAGCTTCATTCATAGCTTTTCCCGTGAAAATAGATAAACGAAAGAGAAGGAGATAAGAGTAGAGCTTATGCAGTCTGCCCCCATTTGTTTTCTATGGAAAATCTGTGTTAAGTGCTAACATTTTCCCATTTTATTTTCCTGGAAAATATTTACATTTCTGAGAAAAAGAAAGAATTTCTGGAAAAATATAGCCCAATTTGAATTCTTCATGAAACCATGAAATGGAAAACCTTGTCCTCAACCAAGGCTCTTCCAGTGTCAAAATGCGAGATCTACTAATTCAAGTCTTTGTTCTAAGCTGCTGCTTCTTCTTCTGGAGACACCATTAGAGAGAGCAACAAATTTGCAAACTTCTCATTCCTTATTCTTGGCGCTTCATTGCGCCCTCCCAGAACATTTTGCTCCCAAGATCTTTTTGGTTTTTTAGGCTCACTGGGGTGTCTGTTTCTGGCATTAGGAATTATACACATAGTTCTATCAGGTCTACAAAATATACTCTGCTATTTTCTTTCCCAAATCACTGTTTGAGCAGCTTATAAGGGTGACTAACTTATATTTTTTGTTCACTTGCATCTTAGCATTCACAAAACTTGCTCCATTTACTGTTGTGAGTGCTATCCTTTCTCTGATTATCGTAATTGGGGCAACTAAACGGGTATTGGTTAGAGAGATAAAAATAGGGGAGAGAACTTGAAGCAAGAAAGAGATGAAAAAATAAATAAATAAAATTCATAGGCCTTAGTAGAGAAAAAAGAAGGAAGCCGTGTTGAAGCAAGCCGGCTAAGCCCTTTTTTACTTTTTTATTGTTTTGCTGAGTTGCTTTAAGTGGACCCTTTTTTTATGTGTTGTCATTTTGCTATTAGTTGTGTGTAAATCATAGGTGTTGAGTGAGTGTCTAAGAATTCCTCACTCTCTCAACATTCACCTTTCTATGTGTGGATAATATGGAGCACCTAAATACCATATTTATAAAAGAATGCACATTCAACCAGTTATAATGTGTATTAAATAATGATATTGGCACAAATTTACACTCAGATACTTTTATCATACTCTATTTCAATTCATTAAATAACATACTGGTCTCACTATAAATTTTTTTAATAATTTAAATTGTACACATACACCACATACAACTTCAAGATACTTCTCTTGAGCTTGCAAAATATTTTTCTGAAGTTTTATTTAAACATACGGTTAAGTTTTTAATGTCCCAATCATCCAAAAAAAATTAGATAAGTCAAATTTAAAATTTTTAATTAATACCTTAATTCTTTTATAAATCAAAATTGAAGAATTTAGTAACACCTTTACCCCCACAATTTTTTTTTTCAGATTTAGCCATTATTTTTGTGGTTGTCCTTTTCAATATGTTTTATCCGAAGCAACCTTCGTTATGCTTCATGGGCGGGGCGTAGTGCTGAATTTTCTTCTGTTTGCTAAGCCGGCTTACGTGTTACAATCATGATTTTTTCACATTATTTTTTTCAATTAATATATTAAAATAATATAAATTATAACATAAAATATTAATTTAGTGTAAGTTAAAAATTAATTATCAAAATAATATAAGTCATTGGTATGAATTATGATTTATTAATTTTTATTTTTTTTATTATGGAATAAAGAAGTCATGACTTACAATTATGACTTTTGTAATTTTTTTTTAAAAGAAACAAAGAAGTCGTGACAATGTTAATTTTTAAAAAATATATAAAGAAGTCATGAATTATAACTACAACTTGTGTTATTTTTTTAAAAAAATTGTGTACAAAAAAAAATTAATTTGTGATTGGACTGTCATAACTAACTCATTCAAGATAATTCATGTAACAATTATTTATATGAGAATTCTAAATATATGTAGTGGTACTTACATTACACTTGACGATATTATCTCTCTCTCAAATATATATTCTAGTGGTGTAGTACAATTATTTTTTTCATTATTTAATTTAATATAATATAAAAATATTGTTATATTAACATAAGTATCACTAATAATATAATAATTTTTTTCAGTATCCTTTTACGCACGTAATTTAAGGTTACAAAAAATGTTTGTAGTTGTAGGTTCCTTTATAAGGTACAATTTTCTATTTTTTTCTTCTTATCAAAACTAACTTTTGAATCTTTTATGTGGATTAGATTATTTAAATCACCGGTAACTATTAACGTTGGGTGTGTTTGGGAGTTGGAAATTTAGAAGATTTTGAAAAAAATAGAATATTTATTTTTTATTTTGAATAATCATTTTTTATATTTATTTATTTTTATAAAATATTTTATAATTCTCTTAATTTAAAAATAAAAAATAAATCTTTCTTTTCTTCTTTATTCAAAACATCCATTTAATTGGGAGGTTTTTACCATAGATTTAATGTGTGTTTGGTTCAGCTGTGAAAATTTTGATTATTTCCATAATCGATTATAATCGATTATTATATAAAAGTTTTTTGTTATAATCGATTATAATCGATTTATTTTTATGTTTGGATATATTAGCTGAAAAGTAATTTTAAATTAATTTATTTCGTTTTGTTGATATAAAAAAATCGTTTTTATGCATTAAATTACTAAAATATGTAAAGAATGATTAAAAAAGTTATTTGATTGAGGACAAAATGATATTTACATATCAAAATGTAAAGAATAATCTATAAACTAGAATCATAAGCTTCAGTGTGTGTTTGGTTCAACTGTGAAAACTTTGATTATTTCAATAATCGATTATAATTGATTATTGTATAAAAGCTTTTTGTTATAATCGATTATAATCGATTTATTTTTATGTTTGGATATGTTAGCTGAAAAGTGATTTTAAATTAATCTATTTCGTTTGGTTGATATAAAAAAGAATCGCTTTTATGCATTAAATTACTAAAATAGGTATAGAATAATTTAAAAAATTATTTGATTGAGGACAAAATGGTATTTACATATCAAAATATAAGGAATAATCTATAAGCTATAATCATAAGCTTCAATCTTCGTGCATGTTTGGTAAAAAAAAATTTTAGCTTAGATTAGCTTTTTTTTGAGGAAAAAGCTATTTCAACAAATTAATCACGTTTGGCAAAAAAATCACCAACTTTTCAAGACGAAATTCAACGTAAAATAAAAGCTTTTTGAAGCTAATTTTTATAATCGAAGATTGAATCTTATGATTCTAGCTTATAGATTATTCTTTACATTTTGATATGTAAATACTATTTTGTCCTCAATTAAATAACATTTTTAATCATTCTATACCTATTTTGATAATTTAATACATAAAAGTAATTCTTTTTTATATCATCCAAACGAAACAGATTAAATTAAAATCACATTTCAGCTACTAGTGTGTGTTTGGTTTAGCTGTAAAAGTTTGATTATTTCAATAATCGATTATTGTATAAAAGCTTTTTGTTATAATCGATTATAATTGATTATAATCGAATCAGTTTTTATGTTTGGATATATCAGCTGAAAAGTGATTTTAATCTAATCTGTTTCATTTAGATGATATAAAAAAGAATTGCTTTTATGTATTAAATTACCAAAATAGGTATAGAATGATTAAAAACGTTATTTAATTGAGAACAAAATGGTATTTATATATCAAAACGTGTAAAGAATAATCTATAAGTTTAATCATAAGCTTCAATCTTCAAAGATTATAAAAATTAGCTTCAAAAAGTTTTTATTTTACATTGAATTTCGTGCAAAAGCTGAAGCTGATTTTGCCAAACATGATTAAACACTGTTGAAACCGCTTTTTCCTAAAAAAAAGCTAATCTAGTGCGTGTTTGGGATAGCTGTGAAAGCTTGATTATTTCAATAATCGATTATTTTAATAATCAAGCTGTGAAAACTTGATTATTTCAATAATCGATTATGTTTAATTATGTTAGTTGAAAAGTAATTTTAAGCTAATCTATTTTGTTTAGATGATATGAAAAAAAATTACTTTTATGTGTTAAATTACCAAAATAGATATAAAATAATTAAAAAACTATTTAATTGATTAAAAAATTATTTAATTAAGACAAAATAATATTTACATATCATCATTTTAATAATCCCAACAGCTTTTCTAAATAATGCTGAAATAAGAGATGCATACAACTTTTTTGTTGAATAAAAAGCTGTTGATTTTGGGAAACAAATTTCTCAAACATGTTATTGCATCATGCAACAGCTTTTTCTAAATAAAAAGCTGTTGGTTTCCGCTTTTAATCGGAAACAAACACACGCCTAAGCTAAAATTTTTTTTTATCAAATATGCACTAATATATCCAAATATAAAAACTGATTCGATTATAATCAATTATAATCGATTATAACAAAAAACTTTTATACAATAATCGATTATTAAAATAATCAAGTTTTTATAGCTGAACCAAACACACACTTCAATATTATAAAAATTAGCTTAAAAAAATTTTTATTTTACATTGAATTTCCTGCAAAAGCTGAAGCTGATTTTGTCAAATATGATTAAACACTGTTGAAACAACTTTTTTTTCCAAAAAAAGCTAATCTAAGCTAATTTAATCTGAAACAAACATGCACTCAATCTTCAGCATTATAAAAATTAGCTTAAAAAGTTTTTATTTTACATTGAATTTCGTACAAAAGCTGAAGCTGATTTTATCAAATATGATTAAACACTGTTGAAATAACTTTTTTCTCAAAAAAAAGTCGTTTCTAGCTAAAAAAAGTGCAACCAAACATGCACTTAATATGTTTGAGTTTATAGATGGACTATTTTTTTAAAAAATTTGACAATATTTATATGTAGATCTAGATATATGAAAAAATTATCAGCTTAACATATATAAGTTTTTTTATATATAATTATTCGTATGAAAAAAATAATAATTAAATTAAATTTTGTACAAATCTAAATACTATTAATTAAAATCTATAAAAATTTAACTTTTCAATCTAAATCATTAATTTATTTTAATAATAAATTAATAACCAAAACATCAATAATCAATCCATAAATTCAAACTTGTTCTATTCATATTAAAATTTTCCATTTAAACGTACTTTAAGAATTCATAGTACTTTTAAGCGGATATAGACAAGCAAATGTTTGTATCATTAATCAACAGCTCAAGTAGCCGTACAACGTCGATTAGTATGCATTAAATAATTAATATTACGTAACGTACGTGTATAAGTATTTTGTTCACGTTTTGAAGTTTGGTTGTTTGATACTAGATTCCACATTTAATTATAGATGACAAATTCTGATTTGTTTTCTTTTTATTTGAGTTGCTAAATTTTGAGAGTTTTTGGTACATAGATTTTGAAGATGGAGTAAAGAAAAATAAGACTAACAATGAATTTAATTTTGATATATTATTAATGTAAAATTTTTTATATTATCAACTAATTATATATTCTCACATATATGACTTTTAATATAATTGTTATAAAAATTAAATATTTTTAATAAAATAACAATTTATGATTGAATGATAGTATAAAAATTTTTTTATCCTATCAATACATTAAAATTAAATTCAATAAAAATAATATAATTTTTCAATAATAAAAGGTATTCACTATTGTATATATAAAAAATAATTCTACATGATTCTACTGAATTAGTTTGATAATATTATTAATTACTTGAAACGAAAAAAATATTAAATATTTTTAAAATTCTTAAAATATCAAATACTTCAAGTTTTTTTATTTGTTATGAGTATATAATATTAAAAAACTTATTTTAAGTAAACAAGTAAATATATATTTACTTTTAGATCATTTAATGAGTTAAGATCGCAATATATTTTATCAAATTAAATGTGAATACACTCTTATATTATCACTTTAGAGATAAATTCACTTTAAAAAATTATTTTCTATAATATTACTTTATAAAAAATTCTCTATATATAGCATTTATGTTTATTAAGGGAATAAATTGGCAATGCGATTACTTCAAAGATATAGATATATAGAACTCGATGTATTTTTTAGATAAAAAGTATCTTTTTTTTTAAAAAAAAAGTGTTGTTGCTCATTTTTAGCTTAGATGAACTAAATAAAAAAGCACTAAAAAAAACACAAATTGTACATTTTTAAAAGTTAAATTTTGGTGCTTATAAAAAGAATTTTTTCATAACATAAAAAAACTGTTTAAACATTAAAAAATATATTTCTCTAATATTACACCTAAATATATGATAACATTTGTTTTTTTAGAAGACTTTTTAAAAAAAATCACATAAAAAATGTTATTTAAAAGTATATCCAAATGAGCCCATATAACTCAGTAAGTTAGGTCAATTAGTATCATGCTATTTGAAAAAATAATAATAAAATCTAATAGTGCAAAAATGATATGAGTTTCTGTTGAAATAAAGGTCACAGATCCATGTCAAATACATGAATTTATATGTATAGAAATAAATTTATTATAAAATATTTTTGTTTAAATATTTGATCGTATCTTAAAATATCAATTTTTTACTTGTCAAGTGAGACGATATTCAAGGAAACAACAAAAAGAAAAATCCATGTTGAATATCTCTACACAAATTCAAAAATACAAATTTAAATATGTAGAAATAAAATGTGCTTTTTCTTTCCTTAATTTTTATGTATAATATTATTGTATCAAATTCCCAATTGTAAAATTACAGTAAACAGTAAAGCAACATCTATCTCAAGACTGAAGAGAAATGTATTGAGGTGCATTCCTTTTAGTTGTTATTTGGCTCTAATACCAAATTATTAATTAACTTTTCTAAAAATTTATCGTATTAAGTGAAGATACGTGGATAATTTTATTATATATTAAACATCATCGATAAAAATGTATTAAATTAATTAATTTTTGTTGGCAGTTATTTATTAATAAATCATCATCTAATAAAAATACCTGTCTGAGATCTCACTAAAATTCATAATATCTCTTTCTTAAAATGAAACAACTTTTCTCCCTGAACTTTTTACCACAAAAATATCTCACTGTTCCACGCTATAGACTGTGGATGTTATTTGGGTGCTTCTTTCTGCTAAAAACAACACTATACCATTGCGGTGTTCCCATTACCAATGTAGGAAGTTTGGGAACAGACAGACACCTGCAGACAGTGTCACAAGCAGCTCACGTGCACGTCGAAAATACATTTTACTCAAGCCCATGGATCTGGAATATGTGTGGGGACTGGAGAGGGAGGGCCGTTCTGCTTTCAGAAGTTGCAAACTTCAAACAAAAATGTTTTTTAACATCATATACATACATATATATGGGACATGGTATCCCAATGTGAATGTAGTTGAGTGTTATAATATATAATGTATATCATATTATAATAATAAATATATCATATACAGATACGAGTGAAATAATATTTAATTATCATATTTTGAATATTCAAATAACAGAATATAACTTCAAATATCACAAAATGTGCCAATAGCAAAAAGAAAACAAATAAAAAAAATGCAGAACATTTTTTGCACAAATATATAAGACAACTACTAAGCTATAAGGTGCCAGTTTTTAAATTACTTGTATAATCTTCTTTGAACTAAACTAATTATGTTAAAATATCACATCTATTGGCTATATAAGCAAAGTACTACTTATAATAACTTAGATAATTATTTCTCATTGAGTTAGCATTTGAGGTTAAGCCTGGTCCATTTTGTCTTAATGTTAGGTCACTTCTAGATATCCAATCTTACAAAGTTCACGCTCCAAATGTTGGTGTGTTAAGATTTAGACAATCTTTTCCCTTAAGCTACCTTTTAGATTGAGTTAGACATGTCTGTTCTCAATTAATAGAGAAATTATTATGTATGAACTTCCAACCATTTACACTCAAATAAACATTTATTTCACATATGTAAAAATATTTTTTTTCAAGATAGATGTATTTTTAAAATGGTCCAAATGATATTACACTTGTCAAATATTTGATTTGAGTTCATATGGTAAGAAATTTTTACCTAATTCTAATTAATAAATTTTGTTTAATAACAAAGATTTAAATGTGATACGTAATTTTATTTATATATATATATATATATATATGATGTGTTGCTACTGGTTTAAAGTTTAAAAAATAATATTTAAAGGTCAAATGCTGATTTTTTAATAATTCTTTTAATTTCATGAGAGTGATTTGTCTTTATCTAAATAAAAAAAAATGAATTTGTTAAATTACATCCACAGTATGCATGCACGAAATACTAACTGGAATATCATAATAAAATCAATTTTCTCTCTTGGAACCTGTAATTAAACTTCATTAATTAATCTAGCAAATTTTGTGGGCCTCCTAACATTATAGAAATGGATTCCATGGATTGGTTGCGAAATTGTGTTTTACAGTTTTTTCTTTTTTTTTCCCCTCTAATTTACGAATTGCCGTTTGAGATTTGGTTGAAGGTTTCAGAGACCACATTATATGTATCTGTATTCTGTACGGACCCCCTCAGGCTGCAGCTAACAACATACTGCCAAAAAGCTAACATCCAACGATTTCTACAAGAAAATTACGAAGCTTAATTTGTTTAAATTATCTCTAAGATAGTAAAAATGTTTTCTCTTGTAGTTTTGCAGAAATTTGCTAGCCAGCTAGCTAGATGATCAATAATAGCTAGTAACCAAAAATTTCTCGAATAATTCTTTTGGCATCTGATGGGATCTGAAGTTGCAAAATGGGGATGGGCACCGAGATGCCACCATGTGAAATAAAAAATTCAGTGACCTGTTTGCTTGTCTTCATAGCCATCTTCTGTCCAAAATAGGGTTAAGTTTTGCCGGTATTTTCTTATGTTTGAGTAACCTGTTGTTTAGGGTGTCCTTTCCTGGTATTTGATATATCCTCACATGGATTGCCTCGTGCAGTCACCATCTTGAGCAGTGATATTTTGGTTTTGGTCATATGTACCTACTAAGAATTTAACTTTAAAGGTACCTACCAGAATTACAATGATAAATAGTGGACCCAACAAAAACAAAAGGCTATTGTCATACTAGTTTACACACACTAATTGGGGATATGACAACATTTGAGTCAGAAAAAAGGTTGACGCTCGCTCCATTAACTATATTCGCGGACAAGGAATTTAGATATTAGACCACTAGGGTTGAGTTAAACCTTTAAAAAAAATGGTAATTGGGGTTAGTTTTTCAAATAAGTTTAATTTTGATCCATTATTTATACTATTAATTAATTATATAGTGATAAAATGGGCTAACCCGCTGTCATTTCTTTCTTGCATACATTCATTCAACCCGCAAAAATGCGGACAGTAGTGAAGTTAGTCCGCTTTGGAAAATGGGTTGGAAGAAATCAATCCACCCCGCTTTAATATGGCCATGGGTTACGGGTTGACCGCGATAAAGTTAAAAAAAAAAAAAATAAGTGAGTTGATCCTAAAAAACAAAATAAAATGTATAAAAAATAATAAAAAAATCATAAAAATTTAAAAATAGAAAAATTATAATTTATAGAGATTAAAAAATAAAATAAATAAAATAAATTTAAGATCATACCCATAAAAATATCACAAACACAAATAATAAGACTAATTTGTAACACTTTTTTAAAAAACTCAACCCGACGCCAACTCAAGACTGCCTCGCTTAACCCGCTGGGTTATGCGAAGCGATTATGCGAGTTGGAAATAAAAAATGGGTTGAAATTTGAACCCAACCCACAAAAAATAATAGTTGGTTCAAGGAAATAACCCAACGGGTTGAACCCGTTTTGCCACCTCTATATATAATATTATAAATGTTACTTTTGAAATAATTATTATAAAAATTAAATATTTGTAATGACATGATAATATATATTAAATAATAATATAAAGTTTTTTCATATTAATTGTACATTCAAATTAATTCCATCTCAGAATCCATTGGCTATATCACAAACTTTATTTTTTTTAATAAATAGTCATTTTAGTCTTTAAATATTTTGTGACATGACATTATAGTCTTTACAAAAAAAAAAAACACACATTTTAGTTTTTAAAAATTTTAAAATCCTATCACATTCATTCTTTTTAGGGATTAAAGTGTTATTTTTTTAACTACGAAGAACTAAATTGTGTGTCTTTTTTTTTAGAGATTAAAGTGTTATGTCATGAAATATTCAAAGACTAAAGTAATTATGTATTTTCTTTTTGTGATCACTAACCTTTTTTCTTATGTTTGTAAAAAAAAAATTATGCTATTTTGAATTATACTTAGAGGTCCATTTTAAAAACAAAGTACAACATTAAGAAAAACAGAATCTTCAATAATTAAGTTTTTTTATTGTATACATATATGGCGAAGTTGACTATGTATTTCAAATGTTTGTATGCTTCAAAAGTCTAATTTGTTTTAGGATAATGTTATTCATATATTTAAAATACGTATATCATATTTATACTATAAATTTATGTGAGAGAGATGTTAAATCAGATTATATATCTATAGTATTCTTATAAGATACAAAATGAGTTTGTGAGTGAGTTAAAAAAAAAAATTAGAGTATTTTTTGTGAACAAATAGCGTTGTCGTTTGTTTTATATATTACTACTACTGTTATTATTGTTGTTATTATTATTATAATGATGATTATTAAAATAATACTGGACCATTCACTCAAATATCAGACTATTAAATTTGGTAAGAAATAAAATTAAGTTGTTCTTGTACTTTTCTGATTTGAATAATGTTATTCATATATATTTATTTACATATCATCTCATATTTATATAATTTTTAACCTTTAATTATAGTTAATTCCATTTTATTTTATACATATTTTTACTTTGATTCTACTACCTTCCACATATGTGAGGTGATCAACAACATCTTAATAGAGTTATGGGGTTGCTATTACCACCCAAAATTGTTTGAAAAATTTCCTGTGTGTGTGTCTATATATATGAGAAGATTAATTTATATTAGTGTAAATCTTTTTTCTCTTACACTCATTTTTAACTATTAGTTCTACTTTTATCTAATGGTTACCTTTAATGAAATAATCTCAATCATTAGATGAAAGTGAAACTAACGGTTAAAAATAAGTATAAGAGAAAAAAAAACTTACACTAAGATAAATGATCTCCTATATATATATATATATATATATATATATATATATATTTTTGCTAGTTAAGTAGTGAGTAAATTTTTCATTTCTTTTGCCTTTTTTATTTATTTTTTACTAAAATCTTCTTATTACATTAATGATGCAGGTGACACTAAGATCATAATGATTATTATGAATTTTTATTATTTTAGATTGAGATTGAGATTTTAATTAGGAATTTTATTTATTTTAAGATTTCGGTTTTAACGAGATTCTATCCAAATCTTAAATCTTATCATTAGTTAGTTATATTAGGCTTTTGAATTAAAATAAGACAAGTCTATTATGTAATTTAGTTATGATTGGTTTTTTTTTTTTGTAAGAGGGCTACAAATACTTTCCTATCATATTTTAGAAGACAATTATTGATTATCTAATTCAGTTGGGATTATATTTCTATTTTGAGACTTCTATTTTGAGACTGACTCTTTTGGCATCGAGTGTCTTTGGAACTCTAAGAGTTTTTGTTCTATTTTTCCATTGGTCATACATCAATTTGGTATCAGAACCTTATTGATACCCACACTTTGAGCTATTTGAAAGTAGAGATTTTTCACAATCAAAGTATTTCTGCTACCCATCATTCACCAGATCTCTACATAACTCGCCTCAAACCGTCAAAAAGTTGATAGAATTTGTGATTATTTTGCCTTAATTTCAAAATTTCATCTCCTCTCGCTTTTGCACTTGTTCTTCTTTTTTTCTCTTCACTGTTGTTTTTTAATTGATGGCTTGTACAAAGCAAACTGTTCACAAGTTAACAAGTGGGATGGCTCCTAAGAAACAACTAGCTACCAAGGAGGTAAGAAAATTTGATCAATTCAGTCGTTATCTTGTGACGTGGAAGAACCAACCTACTAGTGATGTTACTTAGATTTTCAAGGATGATCTCCACCTTCGTAATCCTGATCTTTCGGAGGATTACTAACTTTTTACCTCTCCAAAGAAGAGTTATTCTCTAGAGGGGGAAAATGATGCACATGATATTATGATGATAATAATTTTTATTATTATGAATTTTCTATTATTTCAAATTGAGATTTTAATTAGAGATCTTATCTATTTTAGGATTCCAATTTTAATAAGATTCTATTCAAATATCAAATCTTATCGGTAATTAGTTACATTAGAATTTTGAATTAAAATAGGATTATTCTATTATTTATTTTAGTTATGATTGATTTTTTTGTGTAAGAGGATTATAAGTACCATCCTATCAAATTTTAGAAGACGATTATTGATTAATATTGATTATTGAATTCAGTTTAGATTATATTTATACTTTGCAGCAACTGAATCTCTTAACACCGAATGCTTTTTGAATCCCGAGAGTTATTGTTCTCTTTTTCTATTTGTCCTACATCAATTGATGTGGACACTAGTTGTGTATATTTAATTTTTTTAGTGCTTAATTATATATCATATAAATATATTCCAACTTAGCATTTATATGTTTATTTTTTAAATATAATAATGAAGTTTAAACATATAAAAAACAATTTATGCATTTTTAAAAATGAAAGTTAGTGATAGCTAAGAAGAATATATAGGCTTCAACATCTTTATCCCTTAAAAAATCTAATTTTAATTCTCAAAGTTTAAGAATTGAACTTGAAAATAAACAACTTTCAAAATTTCTAGAATGACACTTAATTTATTTGATGTTACTTATTTAAAGACAAAACAAAAATGAGAATGTATACTGTTTGGCCACCCCAAAATTTTGGCCCAAGATCTATACCACTACAGATAATGTGTACCATATAGTTATGCACCAAGCATTTCTCATATGATTTTGGAGAGAGGTTTTCGGACACAAATCATAAAAGAAATACAAAAAAATCCGTAAATCATTTAGTTTATGCTTGTCCCATCTTTAGGTAAACGCCATATCAAGTGATTTTTTAAATATTATAATTATAATAAAATATAGTGAGAGCCACAAATTAATTGCCGATTCAAAGGATCAGAGGCATCATAACAACCAATAAGATGATCTCGTAGCGTCACCCGTTTCGACATTATTCATCTCTGTAATGTATATTTCAGGTTCTCAACTGCAGATGTATGATATATAGTCACATTGATCCATGTTTTAAAAATTGGAACGGAATGGTTGGTTGAACTGGTTGAATTGTAATTTGTTTATATTTTTTATTTAAATATTTTTTGGTTCAGTTGTGATTTAATAATAGTTTAACCATAAATCTAATTGTTTGAATGAATCGAATTATGACTAGGAAATCTCAATTTGTACAATTTTTTATTCAATTTTTAAAATATTACATTGATCTACCTCTTCCTTGCAAGGTTTGACAAACATTTTTCAAGTACATAAGTATAAATAAGGATTATTTATTGTCACTCATTTATGTTTATTATTATTTCTATTCGTTTAATTTTAATGAGTTATTGATTAAAACAAAATTAAAGGTCATTTTATAAAAAAAATAATGAAATAAAAGTGATAATAGACACAAAAGAATGCTAATAAACACACCCATATAAATATAAATTAAGATGTCTTGAAAATAACTATTGTTTTGTTTTACAACTAGCTAGCTAGAGATCCTGGCTCGGGTCGAAACGATCTTACTTGAAATTGTACCCACAATTAATTTAAGTTCTGTTATATTTTTTTGTATAGATTTATTATCATATTAATTATGCTTAAGCTAAATGGACTTTTGTTATTTTAATTTTAAAATTTTTCTACTTCATAATGTGTTTTATACGTGATGCTTGTGATTATTTCTTAAACCTAGCTCTTATATTGGGCTTGCAAAAGTTATTATAATTAATGTAATATAAATTTTTTTTGCTAACAAGTGTCTTAAAAATACTAGTTAAAGAGCATTTAATATTCTCTTTTAAATGTTTCATGTTGCTTAAAGAAGAATATATTAAATATTTTTTTATCTCCAATGTAATGAATGTTATATTTTGTATTTAATACTTTATATATATATATATATATATATATATATATATATATATATATATATATATATATATTTTTGTTTCTTTAAACAATGCTACGAGGGCACTCCATAACGAATTCCTATAAACAATAAACATAAACAATAAACAAGTATCAAAAAATAATGAAAACACCAATTATTACACTATATAGGTCTAAAGTAGAGCCAAAACCCATAAAACCAACTTGTTAGGTGAGAGTGCCCTTAATCTTTAAGTACCTTATGGATTTTTCTTAAATTCCTGATGTGGGACTTGTAACATCAAAATAAGATTACATGATAATATAAAAAAAATAAGATTTTAATTTCTATAATTTTTGCTTATTTAAGTTTTGATTCTTATAATTTATTTTTTGAATATTAATTCTTGTATTTTCATTTATATGGATTTTGGTCTCTCAATGACTAATATCCTAGTTATTCAAAAAATAAGAATTAATATTTTAATAAATAAAAAGTATAGAAACTGAAATTTAAATAAATAAAAAATATAATGACTAATTTGTTAACGGTAAGGACCAAAACTCAAATTAATAAAATTATAAATACTAATATCCAAAAAATAAAGTATAAAAACTAAAACTCATAAATGAAAATTATAGAAACCAAAATCTTCTTTAAACTTATAAAAAATTTACATTAAAACTATTCTTCTTACTTGTTAGTCAATATATATAATTGAAGCTAATATGTACATGTCTACTGTTTACCATTTTGTTGGAAAGCGCATTTAAAAAAAAAAATCAACTGTGATCATCAAGTCAATATTGAACATTTGCATTTTGATCATGTTTGATTTGTCACTCATTCGAGCTTCGTTTTCTTCTTCCTCTTATTCTTTTCTTTTCTTTTCTTTTTTTCTCCTTGTAATTGTATTAAGTGACAACGGAGGGTTGCTCACTCTGTTACACCAACGAGAAATCTCGATGTCACATCTCTATACCTTCCTATAACTTACACGAATTTCCAAATTCGTATCAAAATTTTTGCAGCTTCTCATAATTCGCGTCACACACTCCCTTTCACTTCCTATTGTTCATTCATCCAAAACGATGTCTCAAACATTCAATGGAAACAGTGGTCACATTTGCCAGATGTCCCATTCTACATGGAACACTTGGAAAACTTCCCCACATCAGCTCATTTATTTCAGACTATTCGAGCCTATATATGATATTTGCACTTATATATACTGTATAATATATTAATTTGTGAAGACTAAAAAAAGAGCCCATTTAACTTAATCATGATGGATGAGAGCACGTTAGTAGAGGTGAAGGGTAAGGAATTAACATACTGAAAATTACTTGCAGAAGGATTTCCAAGTGACAAGTGGTATAGAGAATAGTGGTATACATGCATGTGTAATGTGTTATGAATATTATATAGGTACGAAGGCATAAAATTCACACAAATTCGAATACGTTGTCCTTTGAGATAAGCTACCAAATTTTGGTCACTCAATTTTCAACTGTCCCAGTTGACAAATATCTATAACCTTAATAGCAGATAAACACGTTCAGTTACCAGTCCAACTCTGTATAACACGCCCCGTGCACCTCATTGTCACATACATATGCATAATTGGAGAGTTTAGGATTTGTAGAAGATTCTAAACGTATTATTGTCTTTCCTAAATGACAATTAGAGTTTTATTTAAGATTTTTGAGAAGATTAAAAACAACACTATCTTTCCACGTGACATGCCACGTAGAGGAAACCGATTGATGCCTGTGTTGGTTTTCAGATTTCATTGTCACATACATTCAGCCAATCAGGTAGGCATCTTGAGCAATTATCAAGTTTTTTTATTCCTCAATTAGCTTAATGAAAACTTCAATTGTTGCATGCCATCAAAGAAGAGGCAAAGGTTAGTGATGAATGATGAGTCAAATTAATTATGACAAGATATAACAATTACACGTGAGCACAAAGGAAAGAGAAGAAGTTGATGAGACATTCATTGGGAAAATTTATTATCAAAATTATTGATCCTAGCATAGCAAAGAACTTCCCAGCATATTAAGGATAATTAAGAAATTTTTCGCATCTGTATCTGTAATGTAATAGTATTACTTCAAAAGTATCTGATAAAATGTGTAAAATGAGATTCATCTTGCATTCTGATATAGAAAAAGTATTTATACAAGAGTAGTGCTATTTACTAGGAAAGAATTTCTACGAATTTGATCACGAATTGATGTAGCAGCAAATGAATGGGAGACAAAGGAGGAACAGTTGGATAAAAATAAGGAACAAGAGATCATGCAAGGACATTTACTTCCCACAACACGCTTCGTAAAAAATTCACGAATATCCACTTTCGTGACAATAAGCATTCTCTTCATACAATCAGTGGAGGTGCATGATAGCAACCTGCACCATCACATTGCTAATCTAAACTTCCTAACAGCTCGACAGCTGTAACTACTCCTGCAACTAATTATAAGCTACTGTCACTAATTACTCATTAGCTCTACTAATTACAATGATTAAATTAATGCTAAGTTACTTCCTGTAGATGAGAATGAAAATCAGTTTCCTCCTCTTGAGTAAGGCTACGCCCAGGTTCATGTGCATGTGTTAATATTACTATATTAGTATCTCATAGTTTTCCAATTAAAATTTTTGCATATTTGCCTTCTATTTTCTGTATGATTCTTCTTATTGTTTAGATTTTCAAATGTCTATCTGGTGTACAAAAATCTAGGCACAGAACTTCCGTAGTGAAACTCTGTCAGTTTGGCCCTATGCTTATTAACGTTGACAAATTGGTTCAGATACATCCTTCTCAGTCGATGTACATCCTTAATAAAATGGTACATTTGAGAAGTAATGCAAAGTTTAGGTTCAATTTGCTCTAAATGAATGGTCAAGGCGGCAGTATGAGAATCTCCCATGTGCATGTTTTAGATTTGTTCAGGCACATGTATGGGGAAAAGTTTATCTTGCTGCTTGTTCTTATCTATAATTCGATGCACATTTAATATCTTACAAAGGAAAAATCCTTCTGTAGCAGGTATTGCCTTGAAAGGTAATCCCTCCAAACCGTAAGTTTTGAGTTTTGTTTTAACTAGCTGCCTAGTCTCAAGATTTTTTTTTCAAATGATATTTAATGAAAGCAAATGAAGAGTTCCGGCAGCATCCAATGTTACCATAAAGAAGAGAAACATACATCTAGACTAGAGCTTGTACCTTGTATATGGGTGAGAGGCATAGGCATAGTAAGGCAGAGGAGGTTGAGTATAGCCATTAAGTTTCACTAGCGTTATGTATTGTTGGTCACGTATTGTTCATTCAGTTTTTGGCTCCAATAAACTGTTATTTTCAGGCAATAAGTCAGATCATGGGAAGTATATAATCCAACTATCTTTACTTGGCTATTGCCTTCATATTTCTAGCAGAGAGTGTACTATGTTTTCTTCACTACCAACCCTACAATCTCTTGGACTGAATATTGCCACGGTTCACGGGTAATAATACAATTGAAGATTCCCTGCCCAAAAGCTAACGAGTTAAACATGGTTTTATTTTCTATTCAAATGGTGAGGTGACTGTTCACAACCAGAAGTAGGTAGTTAGTTAGGCATGAAATGTCCTTTCAAAACCTTGGGTCACTGTAAAATCTAAACAAACTATCAACAGAACAGAGTGTTTGATTGATACTACAAGAAAAGTCACTACTGCTTTTTCTTGAGAAAGAAGTTCTCCTCAGGCTGCTTTTGCCAAAAATAATTTGCAGCCTCTATCCATCGGGGATGAACCAAAAACTTGTTCTCTTTCACTGCCCACCGGGACTTCTCAGTTCCAGCATCAGTAGCAACTACATGTGTCACTGAGGGATCAAGTTCTGTCAAACAAGTGGCTCCCATCTGCTCAGCCATTTTCCAGAGAGTTGGTAATGCAGCATGAAAAATACGGCTGAAAACGATCACACATCCGCTTAAGACTTCACTTCGAAGTGATTTCAAAACCTGGGGAAAAAAATGAAAAGATTGTAATAACTACATTAATTGAGCCTCATATTAGAATTCCAAAATTAACTATATATTTCCAATAACAAACAGCTAGAGAGCCAGAAGACAAACAAAATATGAACAACAAAACTACCTGCCTCACATCTCGGTCAAGAAGATCTTCTTTAAGTTCCTACAAAAGGTTCCCCACCACACAATTCTAGCATTATATCAGAAATAACCAACTTTTTTTTTTTTATCAGGATGACATAATGAAAAGTGACATACATCAAAGAATGTGCTATGGACTCGCTTGAGAACTCCAAGAATTTTTGCGAGTGCTCCTTCAGTTTCACTTTCATCACTCTTCAATTCAGCAAGAGATTTGCAATTGAAACCAAATTGCCGACAACTTGAAACAAAAAAATGGTATCTTTCCATCAGTAACAGATTATCTTTATGCTTCATCCATGCCTGCAACATTTAGTAGAAAAATTTTCATACAGCCCATTGAAAATAAAAACGCCTAATATGTTAACCAATAATCAGGCAAACCACTGCACTAACACCCTTACAAAAGAAAGGCAAGAAGCCAAGACAGCAGAAGTAGTTTAAGCATTATAAATAGATCAATCATGCTTAGCCAAAACTGCCATGTAAGCTGCCTTAGAAGCCTATTGGGAGGGGCCATGCTGCAACATCTTCAGACACATTAAAATTCAAACTTGTACTCATACAAAGATAGTTAGAATAAAATGTTCAACCAGAATGGAATTGAAAATCTGTTAACATAGTCCGATCTGTAACCTATTAATATGCATGCATCCATGTATAAATGGAAATAAAAGTACTTCACTTCTCCACATAAAACAATTATCATCAAACAAACATTCCAATTAAGTATTTCAGCATTACAAGTCAACAACAAGCAATGCACTCACGTGTTCTGTATCATCAAGAATTAGAACAGCACTTTCTTGCCCCAACACAACATCAAGACCCTTCTGATGCTTTTGAGTCCCATCATCTCGAGAAATCACCTTAGCATTGAAGTATTCTCCTTGAGGATCAAGCAGCTTAGCCATCTCTAATGCATAGGGCCGATCACCCATGGTGTATATGTACATCTCAAACATTTCACTTGCTTCTTTTAGAAATGTGCGGACAAAGGGCCTCAACTTGGTCACCATGTGCATATACTCCAATTTGAAGAGGCTGCCTTTGGAGACATCTATTTGTTTCATTAAATATAAGTTCAGAAGGGCAACATATATAAGAAGCCATTAGAAACCGAGAACATCAAAGGTGAAATCAAGCAAAAGCTGTCAGAAAATACACACAATAATGAAGAATAAAAGTGAGTCTGAAATATCGTAATTCACCAAAATGCAAGAATTTAAGTTAGAATGCCAATCTATTCAAAGAATTCTCTCCAATGTAACAGAAGCCATTTTTAGGACAGCATGACTCTATTCTATAAATGACATATGCTGTTCTATATGATGATGCTACATGCAGCAGGGTCCTTATTGCAAAATAACACAATGATATCTTGGTCTTTTAGCAACCCAAGAAACATTAACAAATCAATCTTTATTCAGCAAAAAATTTCAAAAAGGTATCAATGATAAAAAGTGTATAAAGTCTGTTGGAAAGTTTCAAAATGCATTCAACACAGACAACTGTAAGATTAAACAAAATAGACTCGTTCATTCCTCTTCCACATTTTTACTAAAGTATCTTCAGAAACTAATAAACCAATATAATGCCAACATTTCACCAACAAGCGATCTAATCACAACACAATAGAACTATAGCACACATCTAGCATTCATGCTGAACACCAGAGTCTCTTGTTCTAAAATATAATAAAGTTGCAGCAACAAAATCGATTAATTGATATTTGATAAAAACAACAGAGACTGGGAAAAAACACTTTCTGTGATAAGCAAAACTGCTCATTTAAATACCGATGCCAATTACCAAAAGCAAAAGGACATTGGTTAACATATACCTCCTGGAGAGTCTGTCTGGGTAATTAAATACAACTCTTCTGAGCTCAAATGAACAAGGTGAGTGGAATTTAGCAGTGTGTGATCTAGGTCAAGAACCAAGTAAAGCTTTTTACAACGTAACAAATTCTTCATGTCTGTAATGCGCAATCTAGAAATTTCCTCATCATGAAGTCTCAGTCCCTGGAAATACAAATTTTCCAACATATTTAATAAACTATTATTCAGCAAAATTAGTTGGATTGACTAGGTTATGTATACCAGCCCAACCACCATGCTAAGCAAAACATGAAAATGATTAGATTTCTATATTAAAGATTAGAGGATATGTTATAATGTATATAAAACCAAGAGAATCCTCACATCTTCAAACTATGGTAGAGCATATAAACCGAATAGCTGCTAGCAAAGCCTCAGACTGCGAACAGTTTGTATAGTTCAAAATTGATGGTACTAGGCCCATTATTAGAAAAGTTTATATTAGGAGAGATAGGCCCAATAGAGATAATGAGCCCATGACTACTGCAACCAACCTAACTAACTCTGAATAGTTAGTTAGGAGGGCAGTAACAGAATAGAGAGGAGGGGGCGGGAGATATAAGGAAGTTAGGAAGGTTGGGGGAGAGGGAGATCATTGGTTGGGAAAGGTTGTATAGCCACAGAGGCTAGGGTAAACAGGAGTTATTCTCTCTGTAATTCATCTTGGGGAATTATTCTCCCAATTTCATAATAAAGAAACCAGTGTTTCATCACTGGTATCAAAGCAAAAGAACCTGGGCAGTGTCGCGCATGGTGAGCACAGGATAGAGGCAAGAACAGAGTCTTTGGAGCGCAGGTGGGAGGAGATTGCAGACTGGAGGAACATGAGTGATGTCAGGATGCGCAACATGGAGAACAATATCCAAGAATTGCTATGCAAGATTGATGCAGTTTTGCAAGGCAATTTGGGGCCTAGGGTTGAGAGCCCACTACATTCCGAAGGGGAGAAGAATCTTGAAGGCATTCAAACCGCTGGGAATGATGAGCAATGGAGGAAATTGGAACTTCCTCTGTTTGAAGGTGAAGAAACACGGGAGGACGTTTGCAATTGGGTGCATAAAATTGAAAGGTTTTTTGAAGTAAGGAGGGTTCCAGACTGTGAAAGGTTGAAGGTGGCTTCCATGGCATTGGAAGGGCAGGCTTTATCTTGGTTTCATTGGTGGGAAGGAGGGGGTGAAGAATTTTCTTGGTCCAATCTCAAAGAAGTAGTGGTTCAAAGGTTTCATCCTTTAGCAGCTCAAAATCCTTATGAGCTATTGTTGGCATTGAAACAAGAGGGCTCAGCAAAGGAGTATAGGAAGCAATTCAAAATTTATGCAGGAACCTTGCGAATTACAGAGAAAGGGTTCTTGAGAAACATTTTCTTAAATGGTTTGAAGGAGGGAATTAGGAGAGAATTGAGGATTCACAGGGTGAGCAATCTGCGAGAGATGATGGAATTGGCCCAATTAATTGATGAGAAAAATAAGGAGTTAATTAGGAAGCTCACAGGGGGATATGGGAGGAATGGACCCATTGAGAAAAGGGCTATAGGAGTAAGGTCCAGTGCTGTGTACGCGGGAAACTGGGGGAGTAGTTCCAGCTGGAAGAAGGGAGCTGTGGGGGAGACTCCAAGTTGGAAGGGCGGAATTGCAAACAGCAATGTGTCCTCAACATCTGCAGGGGTGGCGCAAAAGTCAAATGTTGCACCTCAAGTATCAACAACTATGAGTAAAAGAGGAAGGAATTTCAGAGCTTTACCATAAGCAGAATACAATAAGACGATGCGGAAAGGGTTATGCTTCAGGTGTGATGAGAGGTATTCTGCAGGCCATGTTTGCAAAAACAAACAGCTAAGGATGCTTTGGGTGGAGGAAGGACCAGAAAAAGGGGAACATGAAATCCGGTCAGAAGAAGAGACAACTATGGAGGAAGAAGGAAGACCCATCATATTGGGTTATAACAGCCTTCTGGGTCTCACTACTGGGAGATCTTTCAAGCTATAGGGAAAAATAAGTGGGCAAGAGCTCATGGTTCTCATAGATTGTGGAACAACCCACAGTTTCATTGCTCAAAGGAGAGTAACATATTTGCAGTTGGTGATAACTCCTACTTCACCATTCTTGGTGGAAGTTGGGGATGACCATAAACTATCAAGTAAGGGTTGCTGTAAAAACGTTTTGATTGAGTTGCAAGGTTTAGAAGTCAAGCATGACTTCTACATCTTTGAATTGAAGGGTCCTGACATGGTTCTTGGGTTGGATTGGTTGGATGGACTTGGAAATATCACAGCAAATTTCAAGGAGCTATCATTAAAGGTCAGGAAGGAGGGACGAATTTATACTATTAGAGGGGATCCATCTTTATGCAAATCAGAAGCTTCTCTGAAATCTGTGGTGAAATCCCTGCAAGAAAAGGAGGAAGGGTATGTGCTGGATGTGAGGAGGGTAAGGGGGGTAGAGCCTCCCAGTCAGAACAATGGAGATCCTCCTATATCAGAAGAGATACAGGCTGTTCTGAGGGAGTTTGATGATATATTTCATACTCATGAAGGTCTACCACCTAGCAGAAAATGTGATCATGCAATCAACTTGAAGGAAGGAGCTCGCATTCCTAATATCAGACCATACAGGTACCCCTTTTATCAGAAATCTGAGATTGAAAAGCTGGTAAAAGAAATGCTAGAAGCTGACTATATTAGACCTAGTAATAGCCCCTTATGCAAGCCCTATAATTCTTGTTAAGAAGAAAGATGGTAGTTGGCGTTTTTACACAGACTATAAGACATTAAATAAGGTCACTATTCCAGACAAATTTCCAATTCCAATTATAGATGAGTTGCTAGATGAATTAGCAGGGGCAACTATCTTTTCTAAATTGGATTTGAAGTCAGGGTATCACCAAATCCGGATGAAAGAAAGAGATATTGAAAAGACTGCATTTAGGACCCACGAGGGGCATTATGAGTATGTGGTGATACCATTTGGGCTCACAAATGCTCCCCCCACTTTTCAATCTCTCATGAATGAAGTATTGCGGCCATGTTTGAGGAAATTTGCACTTGTCTTTTTCGATGATATATTGATATACAGCAAAGATGAGGCAACACATTTGATCCACTTGAGAGAGGTCTTCAAGCTACTTGTGGCTAATAAACTAGTGGTGAATAGGAAGAAGTGCACATTTGGGGGGGGCAAGTGGAGTATTTAGGTCATATTGTATCACAAGAGGGAGTTGCAGCTGATCCAAAAAAAAATAGATACAATGGTAAATTGGCCAACACCCAAAGATGTCAAAGGATTGAGGGGTTTTTTGGGGTTGACGGGATATTATCGCAAATTTGTACAGGGACATGGTAAGATTGCTAAACCCTTGACCGAATTACTGAAAAAAGACAATTTTCATTGGAATGCAAAAGCTCAAGCAGCATTTGATCAGTTGAGGATTACCATGACTTCCTTTCTAGTGTTGGTAGTGTTCCAGACTTCACTCAAGAGTTTGTCATTGAGTCTGATGCGTCCAACAAAGGACTTGGAGCGGCGTTGCTGCAGCAGGAGAGAGCAATAACTTTTTTTCAATCAAATACTGTCAGAAAGAGGTCAACAGAAATCGGTTTATGAGAGGGAATTAATGGCAATAGTTCTTGCGGTCCAAAAGTGGCGCCATTACTTATTAGGCCGTCACTTCACCATCAGGACTGATTAGAAATCCCTCAATTTCTGACAAAACAAAGGTTGTTGGGAGAGGATCAAATCAAATGGGCTTCCAAGTTGATGGGTTTCAACTTTGATATTCAATATAGGCCTGGGAGGGAGAATACGGCTACTGATGCTCTTTCCAAAAGAATGATGTACAATTCAATCTCCATGGTCATACCAGAGGGCTGGGAAAGTTTGGAGGACGAAGTACAAGCCGATGTTAAGTTAAAGAGCATTATTCAAGGGCTGGTGACAGACCCACAACAGTTTCTAGGTTATTCATTGATCAATGGTCACCTATTTTACAATGACAGGCTGGTTTTACCTAAAGCTTCTCGACGAATTCCCATTATTTTGAAGGAATTTCATTCTTCTGCCATGGGGGGCCATTCAGGTTTCCTCAGGACATTTAAGAGGGTGGCTGGAGTATTTTTTTGGGAAGGAATGAAGAGGGACATTTTGGACCTCATAGCTGCATGCGAGGTCTGTCAGAGGAGTAAATCTTTATCCCTATCTCCTACAGGGTTGTTACAGCCTTTACCCATTCCTTCTCAGGTTTAGAGTGACATTTCCATGGATTTCATCACAGGTTTACCCAAATCCAAGGGAAAAGATACCGTATTGGTGGTGGTTGATCGACTCACGAAATATGCTAATTTTTTGCCATTAGCTCATCCTTTTTCTGCTAAGGAGGTAGCCCAACTCTTTATTGCAGAAGTTGTTCGCTTACATGGATTTCCTAAGTCAATAGTCTCTGACAGGGATCGACTATTCCTCAGTAAATTTTGGACTGAGATGTTTAAAAGGGCAAGCACTCAATTGAAATTTAATACAGCATACCACCCACAAACGGATGGACAAACTGAAGTGGTAAATCGGTACTTGGAAACTTATTTGAGGTGTTTTACAGGGGAGAAACCAAAGCAATGGATGGATTGGTTGTGTTGGGAAGAATATTGGTTTAACACCAATTACAACAAGTCCACTAAACTGACTCCCTTTAAGGCACTCTATGGCAGAGATCCACCTGTTCTTTTTCGGGGTTCTGCTTTTCCTTCAAAGGTTGTGGATGTGACACAAGCAGCCTTGGATAGGGATGCCTTGTTGGAGGAGCTGCGGGATTTTGACCTGGCTCAACAGAGGATGAAAAAATATGCAGATAAGCAAAGAAGAGAGATGGAGTATATGGAAGGGGATTGGGTATTTCTCAAGGCCCGGCCATATAGACTTCACTCTCTTGCCAAGAAGAGAAATGAGAAGCTCAGCCCATGGTTCTATGGCCCTTTTCAGGTGATTGCCAGGGTGGGAGCAATTGCATATAAGCTTCAACTACCAGTTTCCAGCTGAGTTCATCCTGTTTTTCACGTGAGTTGTTTGAAGAAAGCCCTACTAGCCCAGGTGATTCCCCAGCCACTGCCAACAGAGCTGACAGAGGGGTGGGAATTGGCCTCTCAACTTGAGGTAGTGCTAGACTTGAGGTACAATATAGCAGGAGAAGCTGAGCTGTTGATCAAGTGGTCTGGTGCTCGTACTTGCGACAACTCTTGGGAGTCTTTATCTGCTTTGCAACAACTTTTTCCCTCGTCACCTTGAGGACAAGGAGAAAGCTTTGGGGGGGGGGAGTATTGATGGTACTAGGCCCATTATTAGAAAAGTTTATGTTAGGAGAGATAGGCCCAATAGAGATAATGAGCCCATGACTACTGCAACCAACCTAACTAACTCTGAATAGTTAGTTAGGAGGGCAGTAACAGAATAGAGAGGAGGGGCGGGAGATATAAGGAAGTTAGGAAGGTTGGGGGAGAAGGAGATCATTGGTTGGGAAAGGTTGTATAGCCACAGAGGCTAGGGGAAACAGGAGTTATTCTCTCTGTAATTCATCTTGGGGAATTATTCTCCCAATTTCATAATAAAGAAAACAGTGTTTCATAAAAAATCCAACAATCAGGTAATGTAAATACAATAAATATTCAATCTTACCTATGCCTAATGTTTTTACATCGATTTTGATGGAGACATAAGGCTACAAAGGTGCCTTGCGATGCCAAGCCTCTAAGACGCACTTAGTGTCTTGTACTTTGCAAAGGAGGCCTTGAGGAAGCTCAACTCTTGAGGGTGCCCATCACCATGGAGAAGCCTAGGGCACAGCTAAGTGCCTTAAGGAAGCTGAATGTGCCTTAAGGAAGCCTAAGGTGCCTTGAGGAAGCCTAAGGCGCCTTGTCTGTTCTCTTGTCAATATTTTGGTGAGGCCTTTCTCCTAGCCAAGCCCAAGGCGTCCCCTTTATCCTGGGAAAGGTCTCAAAACCTTTAAAGGCTCAAAAGAGGAAGGCGTCCTACTGAGGCAACTAAGAGCTAAAGCAACAAGTACAAGGAAAGAAGGCATCCCAAAGAGACAAGGCAACGAGTGCAGAGCATGAAGGCAACCCATGCAGGACGCTATGGAAGTAGTCAAAGTGACAAGCACAAGGCAACAAGCAAAGGGATGTTTGCTATCCATTAAATACCAATTTGTCCACTGATACATGCAACCCTCCAATTTGACCATTCCCTCTTGGCACATCATTTTCAACCTCCGACCATGTCTAACTAGGAAGCTTTGCATGTGTTGCCTTGGTCAGTGCTGCTCCTGCCCGACCATGAATTAATTGCATGGCAAGGCCTCCCCACATGTTGAAAAAGCATCCTATGCTCCTTTGATAACTCTCCCTATAAATACCCCATATTCAAGAGACAAGAAAGACTAGAAAATCCCAGACGACCTAGAGCTTCGTCCTTCTTCATCTCCTCTTTCTCACCAATCTCGCACTCAAAACAGTGAGGGTTCTCTCTACTTCACAAAGTTTCCTTTCTCTTTCTCTTGTATACAAGATTCTCTCAATATCAAATTGATAGGAGAGATTCACGAATAAAAGAAGTTCTTCTATTTGGATTAATACTGAAATCTTCTTTTATCCATTTCCTTGTTGAAATTTGAGGCTAGATGTTCATTATATTTATGTCTCTCTGTTTATGAACCCAAAATCTCACCCACAAAATCCACTTCTAAAACACCTAATAAAAATATAAATACCTATGACTAATAGAAAAGGAAATAACCTTGGACCTTCAACAATCTGGATTGAACCTGGTTCATTGCTTGTATACTTATATATGAAAGCCACAGCGCAACATATTTTAATTCTTATAGGGACAATTACTTCCAATAGAGAGAAATATATCCCAAATGAGTGGTGCCACAGGCTCAACAATACACTCTTTGGTCATTATCGATAACAACCATTAAACCAGGAAATAACTTTTTTACAAGCTACAACTTATTTTAAGTTGATCTAACAGTCATGTGAAAACTGTGACAAGCAGCAACAACAACAACAACTATCCAAAGCTAAATTTGTAATTCCACAAGATATCCATCTGAAACAATGTATACCTTATGTATGTACCCAAATGTCACACCAGATTCCCCATCCAACTTTTGCCCACAACATATACACATATCTCCAAATGAGCCAGGATGTGTACATACATCTACCTCCACAGATGTATCTGCAACAACAACAACACAAAAGAGAAAGTTACAAAACTTTCAAGACAAAATGATAAACTTGCATAAGAACCGAAATAATAGTAGCAAAAACATATGAAAAGATTGTGCAGAATCTGATCCATTCAAAATAAGTTTAAGTGAGGTCTAGTTGTTATCCAGTGACCCACAAATAAGGTAGTGTGGAGTGTACAGGGAATCTTTTTGTGTATGTATCATTACACTGTAAGAACTGACAGTGTCAGTAAATAAACAATCAATACTGTTTCTTGGTGAAGTGGTAAAAAAAAATGGTTTGGGTAAAAACAAGTTACAGGTAGCAATGCAAGACAAATAACCTTAGGCAGAACCACTGAAATAGTTCAAGAGAGATTTAAAAGCAGATAAAACTACGAAATATTATCACATCCTTTGTTAAAAGTTGGTTTTCTTGCTCTAAAAGAGAAGCTGTGTATAATAAATTCTTGAAAATTACACCCAGCAGACCAGCAGCACATGTGGTGGGAACTAGGAAGGATTCTGGTTCCAAGCAAAGATAATGAAAAATACAACTAAAACAATCAAAATTACCTAAATTCCGTTCCATGGTTCCTCCTGAAGTAGACCCCTCAGTTTCTTCAATGCTTTCAAATTTACGTCTTTTAATTCTGCTTTAATTCATAAATTAGAGTATAACACAATGAAATTTGACCAAAAACATACAAAACAAGAAAAAAAAATCATAGCATTATATAATTATCTCAGACTGACATCTGCAACAAAAATAGACACCAAAAATATGAACCCTAAAACCCCAGTCTCTCTCTCAGGTTTATGCAAATTGGTTCACAATTCCACAGGCCAGTAAAATAAGTTTACATACAAGTGATACAACAGTGAAGACACTGAAAGCGAAACACAGATAAAGTACATCGTAATGTGAGTAGTTACGAAGAAAAGGCATAACTAGTAGTAATGTTCATTCTGTAACATAGTTGACAGGGACAGAAGGATGCAGTAAGGATCCCATACCCAGCCCATCATTTCAGTGTGCCTTTAGCTATATGTAAAAGCAATTCCCTAATCCAATTTTAAAACCTCACAGTCTAATCTTTCATGGTTTTTCAGAAACAAGTAATCACTCCTAAAACATGAAAAACTATTAATTCTTGATAATGATCCATGATAAAAGAAAATCAATTTAAAACACTTAGAAAGTAGCTAGCAAGCAACTTACTAAACTATAATTAAAGTCTGAACCACCACAGTACTCTACAATAACAACAATAACCAAGCCTTATCCTACTAGATGGGGTCAGCTACATGGATCAATCAATGCCATTGCGCTCTATCAAAAACTAAATTTTTGGTACAACCATTTATTGAGCTCCACAGTACTCTGTATCTAAAAATTTGTTTAGTCCTCTAATGAATCATGAACTGATATATGAGTATGTCTTACAGTCAAGTAACTTAATCAACTTCAATAAATTTGTGAAATCGCAACAGCTTAATTCATACCAGGAAACGTACAATAATATGAAAACAGCTAGAAAAGAGCACCTGACACTCTCAAACTCATCTTGATTTTCGACTTCTTTATCTGGCGATGCCTCTGGTGAACTTGCATCTAATGCAGCATCAAGATACGCAATAAAGTCATCACTGCTGGATGAATGTACCGGAGAATCTGTCACAACACTCATCTGTATCATTGTCATCCAATAAACCAAATTAGGAAGCAAAGTCTAAAAGTGAAGAAGAGATCACATAAACCACAACCAAATGGAAAATAAAACAAGAGATAGATAACAGCTAGAATGCCAAGTGAAAACAAACATAGATCATCTGCCAATGAAACAAAGGTATTCACCCAAGTGAAGCAGCGAACATCCAAAGCAGTGTCTCGAATAGAAGGGTACATACATAGAAACAAACCCATAAAGTTGCCACCTTTCTAAAATAAACATAATAATTATATGAATCAATGAAGCCCCGGGTGTCCAAATTTCCAAGAATTGGTTGTTAAGGTTATTGTGGTTATTCCTGTGCGCTTACTGGAGTGTTTGTTTGGTGATGGTGAGTAAGGAGCAAATGGCCAAATAATATTAGTTCTTGCCCTTGATTTAAAAAAAAAAATGTGTTTTTTGAGTAGCAGGAACTGAATAAACATAAAAAGAAAGAACGGGTAAGTAAGATACCTCTGTCTCTGTGTGGATGGATTTCAGGTACGCATGAAATGTGAGGGCAACGAGGGAGAACAAAATGAATGAAGGCTTCAACAAGTTTAAAACTTGGAGGATAATTTTCAAGGCAAAATCATGCGTCCAAACAGCCAAGGGAAACTGCAGTGAAAATAGAACCAACCAGCAACCAGAGAGCGAACCTCAAAGAAACCTACAAACAAAGTAACAAACAGGTTCAAGGTTTCCGTACGACGGGGAGAAGAGGACAAAGGAATTCAAGGGTACGGGCACCATTACCGTTAACTTAGCGAACAAAACTTAACTTAATTTTTTTATGTTTATTATATATATTTTATCAATTAAATTATAACATATATTTATTAATTTTTTTGTATTTTTTTAAAAAAAATATACACATATTAAAAAATAAAATAGATATAAAAAATAAAAATAATTTTTTTCCTAACCTCTTTTTTTCTCTTTTGTGTGTGTGTGCATATTTTTTTTTTCTTTAGGAGGGCGGTATTATGTAGTGGGCTTTGATGGGAAGGGTTATCAATTTCGGCCTGGTCCGACAAAGTTATTGGCCTGTCTAGGCTAATTAAAATGGCTATACTGTAAACTTGTATCGTTTTGCGAGTTTCTGAACCTTACTGGTCCAAATCGTGTTTCATTAGGTTCAATTTGATTCAATGGACATAGCCCAATAGGAAGTGTACATGCCTTCCATTTAGTATTTAACCTTGAATTACACGCAATTAGTCCATCTTTCTTCACATAATAAATAAATAAATATTTATATATTGATATGAATATAGTTGCTGAGTTGTTGCTTTTAGTTAATTAGTTACTCAAGTGGTTAGTTAGTTAATATATTATGAATTGTATAAATAGGGACTTAGAGGACCTATTGTGTCACGGACGTACCTAAGTTGTTGATTGTGGAGAGTTAAAAAATTTTATTACTATATGGTCCTTATTATTTGTGTTTTTATATTTTTACAAATTAAACATATATATGTTTACATTGGACAGATCTACCTTGTTGATTGTGAGGACACACGTCTTCATTGAGTTAAAAAAAATACTATATAACTTTTATTATTTTGTATTTTTATAGTTTTATAAGTAAAAGATATATGTTTACACCTTTTATTATTTATAACAAATAATTGATTTGATATTTTTATTCATTACATATATAGAGATGCATATATGATAATATTAATAAAAAAAAATTATGGGTCCATAACTGAATTGTGTCAATTAGATAATTGATTTGACACATAATATCTATAATCTTATGGGGCTATAGATGACAAGGTACAATTATATTGGCAATTTTTTTATATGTGTTCTTAATAATTGATGATTTTATTGAGAACTTCTTATCTTTTATTTTTCATAATATCTATTGTTTAAGATTTTTGTATAAGAATTAAAAAATTTATTAAATATCCTTAATTTTAAAAAATATAATTATATTTGATTAAATTACTCTCTCACTCCATTAGTATTCTCTCACTTCATCTAGCAGAGATATCAAGAGACAATGATAATTTTTTTTTAAATCAATGCCTTTTTTTTGTTTTCTAAAATAATAGATAAAATGAAACAAATTTTCCTCTATAAAATCATAGATATTATAAAACAGATGGAGTAAAAAAAAAAAAAAAAACAATTGATCCATATAAGAATGGTCTATTTAGAAAACCTCATTCTCTAACTACATAAGATTATAGATCTTTTTTTCTTAAATCAATCATTTAGTTAATACAACTGATCCTCTAGCTCTTATTTATACAATTCTCAATACTAACCAACCTCTTAAGTAAGTGATTAACTAAAAACAACAGCTCACTAACTACAATTCATATCACATTTTCAAACCATAATTACTAGTTAATATATTTCAGCATTTCACAATTATTCTACTTTTTTCTCATGTACAAATAAAATCAAATATAGTGCGAGGAGAGGAATGATAAGCTAAAATGTTATCATATTTAGATTAGTCATAAAAATTTGATAATTTTAATAATCGATTATTGTTATAATTGATTATAATAAAATCAATTTTATGTTTAGATATATTAATTTAAAAGTGATTTTAAAGGTATCTGTTTCGTTTGAATAATATAAAAAAATCGTTTTATGCATTAAATTATCAAAAATATATAAAATAATTTAAAAAATTATTGGATTGAAAACAAAATAATATTTACATTTCAAAGTTTTTGAAATAATCTATAATAAAGAATCAAAAGCATCAAACTTCAAGCTTATGAAAAAAAATTGTTATAATGCATAGAGTTTCATACAAAAACGTTTAGAGAATTATCTAAACATACAATAAATAATAAAAGAAAACTTTTTATCAAAAAAAAAAAAGAACTGTTGGATGGTGAAAATAATCTGAAGCAAACATGTTCTTAGTAATTTCGCATAGCCCGAACTCAAACAGTTGCTATTTCCTAAAAAAAATTGTGCTACTTGAATCTTGGACTTGTAATGTTCATTTATTATTATTCGTTAAATTAAGCTTTTCTATCACTATATTCATGAAAATGGTCAATTGTATGTATCTATGTCTCTTTTACATCAAGTCCACCCCCCCCCCTTTTTTTAATCCTGAATTGTTGCTTCTTTCTCTAATGTTTTCATTTTTCTTTCCTTCCTTGCAGACCTTATAATCAATGCATTGTCCATCAAGCAACCAAATTTGAAACAAGTCAGCACCATAATGAAATTAAATTATTATAACTGAATGCTAATTACAAACCGTAAACGTCCAAGTGGTTATTTCCTTTTTCTCTTGAACCATGATGGATTTTTATTTTTAAAAAAACTAAAATAACCTTTATAATGATAACAAAATTTTACAATGGAGAAATATATGTGTAGAAAAAGAAAATATTGTGTGAAACTAAAAATGAATTTGGCACACCGCATGCAACTGGGCAAGCGCTTAATGTAATGTGGTACGACCAATCCTCTTCAGAATCCTTTCTTTACTTTATTTGTTTCAACGAAATTGGGTGCACGCCCTTGTCTCTGCACTCTAGCTCCAACTCCAACAGGTTCATGCCATGTTTCATCACATCCTGCTTCATCTTCCACCCATTCATCATCTCTCACCAAATAATGTTGTTGATAATATCTGAAGGCCACAAATAACACGAACACTGCAAACATATAGAATCCATTAGTATGTAATTATGTAAGTGCAAGGCACAAAGCTTTTAATCCTTGGAGTGGAGAGGATTACTAGCACATCCCAGAAACTTGATCCCATAATAACAAACTAAGAGGTTGAAGTTAAATGAAAGGCTCTTAATAAACCAACATCATTTGAAATTGTAGAGTGCTCTTACCTGCCCAAATGCGAGCAACAACTGATGACAAATTCCATACAAGGCCAAAGATGCCAAGTGCCACGGCTTTTTTGTGAGAACATGAATCCCAAGCATCCCGAAATCGACGAATCCAAAAATTTGCTTCATATAATAAAAAAAAAAAAGAGATTTTTTAGGTCATCACATTAAGAAAAGTCAAGTGATGAGATTGGAATAAGAATGATTAGATTAAGATAGTTTGTAAAACAAAAAAGTCATCACACTAACGTAAAATTAAATTTATATCCCAGTAAATCAAATCTCCCTTAAGCTAGTGGAGGCCCATTTTAGGACCCTGTAAACACAACCATAAGTAACACAGGCTATTTTAGAGGCTAGGACTTTGTTGGACTTTTGGGGGGAGGGGGATCACCAGGGACGTGGAGGACCATTATTATTATTATTATTATTATTATTATTGTGTCCCCAAGCCCCAGCCCTCTGAAAAAGATAAGTATAATGTCAGAGACTATAGAAAGAGACCCAATACTTGTAATGAGGAATAAAAAACAGAGATGCTCTTCCATGTGATGCATTAAATTACGTTTTCAATCACCATAGTCAAGATTTAAATGTAAAGTAGGTTTAGAGTTTAATTAAGTAGTTGGAGGGGGAATAATTGGACCCTATACTATATGTATATTAATTAATCTTATAGGACCCACCAAATCTGCTGTAGTATAAAATCAAGTCAAAGTTTCAAAAGAACCGTTTCCATGAATACATGCTTGATCAACTGTTGTGGGCCTACGCAAGCACTGCAACGTTTACATTTGACAGAAGAGAATCAAACGTTAACCAATCACACCCACGTAGCACTTTGCAGCATCTACCCCCACTGCAATTTTACTGTGTTTTTTCACATCTAGCTGTATAGTGTCCTAAAGCAAGCATTAAAATAATATTAAGATCAAAGCTACATGAAATTCAGGATTTTACCGTATGCAGCTAATTGTGCAGAATACGAAGAGCAGATTTTTGGCACGGTAAAAACAACAAAGAAGCCTGAGGCAATGAGTGAACATATTCAGTAACAGAAAAACCAAAGAGAAGAAGGGAAAAAAATGCGGAAAGAAAAGATGCAATTTTCACTCGCCTAGCAAGTGATGCAAAAAGTAAGAAAGTTTGCATTGACATGTAAATTGCTTGTACATCTTTTGCTTCAAAAGATCTGTACTAAAATGCCAGTTGAGATTTTGTCAGAGTGTCCAACCAAACCACAAAGCATAGTTCTATAGTTCTATTTAGGAATAGAATAGGCTTAGGCACCCCACACTTAAGGACTATATGAATCCTCCTTCGATCAATGTAGTTAACTTCATAAATTAAGCCATCAGAAACTTACCGAATTTGGCCATCTTCCAAATGGTTATGGAGCTGCCACATCTGGCTAAAACAAAGAGCAAAACTGCCAACTGCAATTCATAAATCATTGCCAAAATTTAATCTCGGGTTTTCTCCCAGCCTACTAGAGTTACTAATGTTAAGGTAAAGGGCAAGAAAAAGAAGAAATCATATCATCAGTTAGCAAAGAAAATACCTTTATTGTGGTACCAGGGTCTCCAGAAAACATGGCTTTGAGTTTTGACAGGAACTCATTCAAGTAAGGAAGGATCAATTTTAGCACCCAAATTGCTTCTTCTTCTCCCAGTACATAATTTGTGTCCTCCACATTTATGACCCCCCTGATTAGTTTGATTCCAAACAAAAAGAAACAGAGAGAGTATTCAGTATCCTGTAACAAATTTCTGTCATTAATTTTTCACTACAGTGCTTGGGTTTTTACCTGCAAATTAGGGATCTATAGAGGAAGATAACAGCCAGATAGACAAGGCCCATATAGGACGTTACAGAAATAAGACTGTACAAACAAGGATCAAGAAGTGTCAATTCTGGGCTCTCTTCTAAAATAGCAGAAGTATATATATAAAATGAACTTTGTAGTGTGGAATTGTAACCTCATATTGATATCCCTTGCATAAGAAGATGAAACTATAATGAATGTTCCACTCCCAAAGACAAATGCTGATCTTGAGATATCTCTCCACATGATTAAATCCACTGAGGAGTGACATATATAAAGAATAAATGCTAAAAGTTGTATAAAGTTTTGCCAACAATTTTCGCTCTTGCATAATTATGAAATGTTGATAAAATCACCTAGACTCTGCAACTTGTTCTGGGTTTGTGGAAAGCTACAGTGTTCTTCTGCCTTCGGAACTGAATAGTAAAAGATCAGTCAACATTGATAAAAATAATCACAAAGCCCAAGAATCAGATTGAAAGAACAAACTTTAAGGAGATTCAGAAGACCTTACTTGAATTAGCTTTGGAGAAATTTTGGTGAGTTGTGGAATGCCTTCTAATTGGAGGAGATTGCTTCACAGTAAGAGGGATAGACACTGGTCTTTCATTTTTTTGATGAAATCGTCCGTTGGTACTCAAAACCTTCACAGGTTCTGGTTCATTCACAATCTTCTGTTTTTCTGGTTCATTCACAAACACCTTCTTTTCTGGTTCATTCACAACCACCTTCCTTTCTGGCTCATTCACATCCTTGGATTCTGGTACACTGATTTCCTTAACATCAAAGCTCCTCTTCTCCATCTCAATATCAATATCAATCTCCTCATCCCCCACCTCCTCTTTTTCTCCTTCATCTGCTTCATCATCAATAACATCATCTGAATCTCCATCAACCACACCCACATTGTCTGAACTGCTTGAAATGACCTTCTCTTGGAACACACCAAAATCCTTGCAATTTTCATCAGTATCATTCTTCTCATTCTCAACTTGAATTTTTCCACACCCACCATCTGATCCATCAATCCCATTCATTGATTCATCCAAAACATGATCCAACTCTAATTTTGTCTTCCTCAGTTGGATTGAATTTTCCCCATTTCCGTCATCAGATTGATTTGCAGTCTTAATTGAATTTGATTTGCTCTTTCTCAGCTCTGAGGTCCCATTCTGTACTTCAGATCTTAGCTTTCTGGTGTGAATTGGGCTTCTTTCAAATTTATCTGCAGAAGCACCAATCTCCTTGCTTCCTTCAGTCTTTAGCTTTCTCACCTGAATTGGGCTCTTCTTGATTCCATCAGAAGAAATGCTCAGCTCCTTACACCGTTCCTCACAATTCTTCTGGGGTTCTGTTTTTCCTCTGGCTATCTGGATTTGGCCCTTTTCCAACCCCTCAGGGCTCTCTGATTTCCAAGTCTTTCTCTTTCCAGTGGAAACCACACCCCCAATTTGGCTTCTTTTCAATCTGGTGCCACCATTGCCTCCTTCTTCAGCATTTTCTTCTCCATTGAAGACCTTAACTCCACCTCGAACTTCATCACTCTTCATCCTGCTCTCCCACACTGACCCTGCTGCAACCACACTGCCTCTAACCCCAACTCTTCTCCTACTCACATCCATCTCAAATTTATCTTCTTTTTCTATCTCTCTCTCTACCAAGCAATCAGTACTGTAATGGGACATAGGATGTTGATGGATAAGAGGCTTTCAGCTGAAGAAATGGCGGTTGGTGGGGGTGCAACATTGAGATCCCTTTGTAAAGCAAATTGAGAGAGTTAGAGAGAGAGAGAATCAGGGGATATGTATGGAGTAAGAGACAGTAATTGGTCGCTTTTCTTTTTCTTTTTCTTTTTCTTTTTTTTCTGTTTCTTGGTGTTCTATGGTGTTATAAGGGAAGGCAAAAGCAAAGGTAAATTTGGTGGGGTTGATGATTAGGGTGTTAGGGATGAAGTACCCTTTTGTGCATAGATTCCCTAACTCTCACATCACTCTCGCCGAGGCACCCAAAAGTCATTGGTCTCTCTTTGCAAAATGTAGGTGCTAGTAGCTATATAGTCCTACCTGAGAGTGAGAGAGGGGTGTGTGCATTATAGTGTACCTTATCTTGAATCTTTGTAAAATGCCAAACCTGTCAGTTACCAAGGAGCCTCCTAGACTTTCTTTGACAATTAGAGCTTCGATCTATGGCAGTAACGTCTTTTAACTTGGTTCCAATCAATATTTAATTCATTATTTTTAATGAGTTATCATAGTCACCTACTTTTAGTTATATCACATCTTATATTTATATAATTTTTATCAACTCATTAATTATATATAATCTTATTTTATTTTCTATACAATTTCATTCTGATTTACTACATAATAGATATGAAATGTTGTCTATCTCGGTTTTTTTTTCATTTTTAGCATCTTGTCTTGTAATGTTAATAAATTTCATTTTAGTGAGCAAATCAGTTGTACATGGCCATCAATTACTATTTATATGACTATTCATTTTGAAGTTCTAATAGTCCCCTCACAAATTTACTCAGGCTTAAGTTTTGGATTATTTTCGTGTGTCGTTAGGATACTACCAAAAATAACACAAACAGAAGAGGAAATTTAGTGTATGAAAAAGTTTTTTTTTTTTTTCCTTTTGGTTACACGTGTCTGAGAAAGTTACTGCATGTGGGAATGTTTGGCGTAAGGTTGGCTAACTCGTAGAGTATAACAGATTCACAAGCACAAAAACCTTTTGGAGAGACCCTACATGACTCACAGCGTTTTCTTTTCTTTTCTTTTCTTTTCTTTTTGGTTGGGTTAGGTGCCTTGGCATGTGAAGTGAGGCCAAATCATATAATAGTTTAGAAATCCATTTTACATCAACGTGACGACATATTATAGTTGATATATACGCCCTATACTCACCGACACGAGTTGGTAGCGTATAGCATTTCTTCTTTGCTTTCTAATTTTATGGGCATGATTCCAACAACATAAAATTGATTACTTGCAGCCAATAATTTTTAGAACATAATTGCATCGGCTGGTCGGATAGAAAAAATTGGAAATCAATCATCTCATCAATTTATAATAAGAAATTTTACCTCTTACTCTTTTAATTATTTGATGTAAGACTTGTATATGTTAAAAAATTATGTTAATATTAATATAATTTTTTTAATTTAATATTTATTTACTTGATAAATAAATTTAATTATATTAAAAATACATTTCAATATTTTTTAATATTTTATATATATATATATATATATATAGTCTTGGTTCAACCCTAAGTTAATCTCAGTTGAATTTTAAAACCTTGTCTTTTTTTTCAGTTCAATAACTTATTCGGCTCTAAAAATATTGCTTGGAGCCATCAGAGCAAAAACTGCTATGATTCAGCCTCCTTATTGACTAACCTTTCTTTTTTTTTTTCTTGTCTTTTGTTTTATTTCAACAATTGAAAGAAAATATTAAGAACATACATTTATTGCTATTCAGAGGTATGGTATAATTTCTCCATTGAAAGAGGTGTAGTGAAACTCCAATTTATTATCTAAACTTTAATTACATAACTATTAATTTGTCAAATTATGCCTCTAATGAATAATGATGTGAAAATGGCGCAATTCTTATTTTGGGCATTCAAGTAAAAGGGCTTTAAGCTCCACAAACAGTATTATTGTTTGCATGCAGCACTTCTGGAGAAATGTAATTAAGAAAAAATAACGCGTTTATCATTTAGGAAAATGTTAGTCTTATGAAAATTAGACACAAATTTATAATCCTAAAATCATTAGATTTGCATATAAAAACATGTTAGAGAGACAACAGTAAAAAAAAGTAGTGACACTTGTAAATTTATATTCAAATTTATGTACACATGCACCAATATTCATAAAATCTTATAAGTTTTGGTTGGCAGAAGAGGCCCCATGCCCAAGCCTACAATCCCAATCCCACATATAGTACCGTTGAAGGCACGTGACTTGAGCGGCACACAAGACGTGCCGTTTGCTGCTTCCGACATAACAGATCAACATTATCACGATTCACACGTGCCTACTTATCCATTACCGTGACTCAACTTAATTGATTATTTACTATTTTGATTAGGAAAAAGATATTTTTATATTTTTTTTAAGGGTGTAAATATCATATATATATATCTATATTTTTAAAATATGTGATTAAATAAAAAAAATAAAAAATATAATAAATAATATTAAATAAAATATAAAACAAGATATATATACTATTTATAATAAGAATATCAAGATTATTTACAATAAAAATATCAATTGTTTTGATTAAGAATACTATGTACTGTGCTCTTTATCAATTTATATCCTGTCTCCATAAATAATAATCACCAGATCCACACAATTACCGAAATTACAGAAAACAAAAGTGTATTTTCTTGATTTTTACTTATTATTGATTCCATAAAACACTCTCAACAGTCAAATCTAAAAATTAATTATCCCAAACCGGCGAGGACGGGTTTTTCTGCTTCTATCTAATTTTCATTTCCTGCACAATATACTACCATATAATTGATGATTCTTTCATTATTCAGCCTAACACTAACTCTTCATTAATTAATAGTATAAATTTAATAGTCTTTCAAAGTCTAAATAAATACATTAAACAAAACTGTACCCAAAAAAAAAAAAGTCAGTGTCTTCCATGTGGTTGCGCAACCTGCCTCTAAGCAGAAAGGTTATATGCCACTTGCTCACTTCTAAAAAAAGAAGAATTTTGTTAAAATACATGTTAAGAAATTAAAAATAAAATTATTGAAAAAATATAAATATTTATTATTTTAAAAATTTAAATAATATTTTATTTTTTATTTTTTTAAAATAATTAATAAAAAATAAAAAATATTATTTTTAATCCTTAATATGTCACTTTAACAAAATCAAAAAAAGAATTACCTAGACAAACTCTTCATTACTCAATTTTTTTACATTATATTTTGTAATTTAGTCCTCCGATTCCGTGGTGATTTATTACATCATCAGTGGTTTGCGCGAGTCCTATAACAACCTGCCATTTGACACTGAAATATAGGTTTAAAATGTTAGTGCAGCAGACTGTGCAGGGGTGATGATAATAATATATACATATCCTTCTCGAGAGGCGAGCACTGACAGTGCCACCACCATAGTCCTTAATTAATCCAGAAGAAGCAATCTATTAGTATATTCTAAAGAAGGTTGCAAGCTTCCCCACCTAACCCAGAAACTTTTTAAGAATTGGACACTAAACTAGAGGGGCGTTTCACAATAAACGTTTGTTTTGATGCCTATGGATGAATATAATTATGATTGAGCAAACACAATTCAATCTCCTTATCTGAATTGACATCCGCATTGTGTGCTTTGGTCGTTTTCTTTCTAGTACCAAACCTACATTTAATTAGATGCAATATTTTTTTTTTTAATGTTAGAAGAGTTTTTTATGGCATAATTTTTTTTTCATTAGCACAAAAATTTAACACAGATTGTGCTTTTTAAATACTTTAGCTTTAAAAAAAATGCAAACACACTAAAATATTAAAAAAATACATTAAGAAAAATTATCAAGAAAAGCACATCCAAACAAACACTTGAAAATAAGTACTTATAGCATTGTAGTAGTTCTTTTTTTCATTTTTTCAATACATGAAACTGCAAATTTTTGACCCCTCTTATTGGTTCTTCCATAACTTCCGTTTTCATTACTCATTCCCACCAAAGTACTAGGGTGAGGGTGGGACAAACCAAGTTTTTCTGGCTGCAGCAAGAAAAGGTTTTTCTTCTGTTTTTCTTCGGGTCCAGAATACGCCTAAATTCAGGGATGATAGAGTTCAAGACTGTAACAAACAATAACAACGTACCAAACCACACATTGTTACATAAATAGTTTGACCGACGCCCAGGGGTTGATTTAAATTTGTACTAGTACAGTTTATTTGCTCAAGTTCAACTTCAAACTGCCAGCATTTTCAAGAGAGAGAATGTTAAATTGCACTCCTAAGTGATAGTGAGATACCATTTCTAACCTCTACTAACTAACAAAGAAATACTAGAACTGAGAAATTTTTTGAAAAAAATTCCTCTACAGTAAATTTTCCTTTAAAATAAACAAATAAAATATATTAAATCATTTAATGAACTAAAATCTCTGTATACTTTATCAAATCAAGATAAATATATATTTACTTATTCACTTTAAAGACAAACTCACTTTAGAAACAAACTAAATTGAAAGGAGCCTTATCCAAATTCTTAAGTACTCACTTTAGAAACAAACTAAATTGAAAAGAGCCTTATCCAAATTCTTAAGTACTCCAGTCTCTTGCTTCGTAACATTAATTGCTTATCACTTCACTTATGTGAGTCATTCAATGGTACACAACAATAGTCTCTTGATTCGAAACAGTAAATGTTTATGACTTCACCTACGTGAGCCACCACACGCATTCAATGGTACACAACAACATAAATCACTTGCACTTGCTTCCCGAACACCTAATAAGATATTTTAATTTGAAAAACAAAAATCTTCACATAAGCTTATTCAAGAAGTTATTCAAGCTTTGCATTACATATGTGAAGTCAGTGTTGTTATCGGAGAGAACAAATCCTGAGGAGGAGGAGAAGAAAAAATAATGAATGCCTTGCTCTCTGGGAAATACTTACAATCATACCGTTTCTGACCGGAGAGGGAAGATATATACAAGTTAGCTGGCAAATAACACAACTAATGCAGACTCTGTCATCTCTAAGGTCCACAATTATCAAATAAAACAACTAGTGTAAGGAGGATGACAATAAAAAAGGATGTACAACCAAAGTGAGTGGGCCATGGGTTCAAAGAGTTACCTCACCTTTTGTAGTGTAATGCAGTTCTACGTTTCGGTTCTCAATGTCAGCTACTACTAATTGTGCCACTATAAATAATCTTCAAAATCACCAGAACCGTTTTTGTACAGTCAAATTCCTAGTCATGCTAGAGTATATACTGATTCTCAAAGCTAGTAGTTCATCTAATTACCATTCATTTGACATTGCCAGTCCGAATTGCTGTAGGTAATATCCTTTCTGATTCACATTTCTTTTTCTCACTTTCTGCTGTTTTCTTCATTTCAAGCTCTAGCTGCTTGCAGTTTTCTTCATGGGCCTTGTTGAACATTCTAGTGAAGTTGAGCAAAGTCGTGACAACTGCAGAAAATTCAAAATAATTACAAGAATTAGCAGGCAACCTCTAATAACAGTATAGTAGTACAAGTAGATAAAAGATTTGTGGTTTGTTCCTCGACTGAAATTGCATAATAGGCTTCCATATTGGTATGTCTGACACAAATTATCAACATAAAGTCAAGCAAGTGGAAAAGGGGAAAAAGTGTACTTAAGATTTCTTCCCATAAAAGGATAATAGTAGAGTCAACAGAGTGACACTTTCTGCTTCAAATTGGAACTGGAAAGAGAAACCACAATAGAAATTGACATCGGAAAGGAAGATTAGATTTAAAGCATCACACATGGATTCCAGAAAAATTTTTGATCCCTATACTTCACACTCATTTTCAATTTAATCCCTATAATTTTTTTTCAAATTAGTCCTCACACTAACAAAATTTTTCAAAATAATCCCTAGTATTAAATTGTTATAATGCCGTTATAACACCATCAATTGGCTAACAAAGAAAGTGTTTCTTTATTCAATAAGGGCTCCTTTAAATACTCGTTTTCTTTGTAAAACGTCAGATAGGTGATCATTCATTCTAGTAGGTGCTTATTTCTTCTGAGTAAGTATCCTTTGTCCAATAAGTACTCCTTCATTCTAGTAGGTGTTTATTTCTTCTAAGTAAGTTTTTTTGGTCCAATAAGTGCTCTTTTAGATGCAATTTTTTACTCTATAGAATGTCTAGTAAGGACTAAATTAACGATGTTAGAACGAAAATTAACGACAAGGACTACTTTGAAAACTTTTATAAGTGTGAGAAATGATTTGGAAAGAAAAAAACTATAAAGACTAAATTAAAAATGAGTATAAACTCCAGAGACCAAAACTTTAATTTAATCTTAACTTCTTATTTCGAAAAGCAATATCCAATTGATAGTAGGGAGTTGCTAAATAGAGGTAGTTCATAAAATATCGATATTGACATCAGGAGTAATATGATCAAATCTTGAAAATTCGTATGTACACAGCCTAGTATAAGAGAAGTATTTGAATTCATGCACCAAATTGCTCTTTGGAAAGTATAATTTTAATAAAGTACAAGGCTAAAAATCATTATCATAAACCAACCAAAGTGTGCTCACTTAATCGGCTATCAAAAAAGAATATTATATTTAAACAGTCACACACCTTGCTCAAAAGGGCAGCGAGAGGGATCTTCACCAAAATAAAGAATCAACACATCCACATTTCTACCCTGTAAAACATAGATTCTCCAAGTAAAATATAGCCTCTGGTTTTGATTCTTTTGAAAAATCTAAAAATATATCCTCAAAAGCCTACCACGCCAGAATATAGTGAAGCCAATGAACGAACTTCAGCTTCAGCAGAACAGAGGAACCCTTTCAACTTCTGAAAATAAAAAAAATAAAAAATAATTCAAGACTGACAATGTAAACATTTTCTTATGTGAAAAATTCAGGAATATATTGCGGTTCTTGATATCATATATTGGCATATGCTAAAGGTTCTTCATGTTTATATGCTTAGTGACATTTAGAAAATTGGAACATTTAGCCAATAGAAAAGGTATGCACATTTTTAATCTTTCCCATATTCTCCTAAAGTCAGAATTTACAAGCTCTCACATTAGACCAATCACAGACTAACCTCAATGTCTAACTCCACAGAATGGGGACTCAAAAACGAACATTTTCTTTCACAGCAAATGATTTCAAATTCAATTGGCACCAATTAAGTTAGATATATACACAATTCACAAATAATTGTAGGATAATTTTTTTGTGGAAATCTGAAACTAGAAGTAGCGAAAATGAACAAGGGCAATAATTTATTTTTTTTTAAAAAAAAGATGAACAAGAAGAAAAGACGAGTTGGTGAATGAACTACTACAAACTTATACAATATTTGTGAAAGAAGTAAAGGATATACCTTGCGGAAAGTTTCTGATATAGGACCATCATTTTCAGAGGTGGATAGTTCCTGTACAACTTTCTCTAATCCTTTGCTTATAGCTTGCATCTCCTCTGCCAGAAACTTCAATTGGATCTGGATCATAATTATACAAGTCAGTGCTATTAAATATACAATGCCCATCAACATAATGAACTGAAGAGCCTTGGAGAATTCCAGAACCTTTGCTGCTGGCTCTAGGTTAGCAAGATCCTTGGAGAAGTCTAAAACTTCTGGTAGTTGGTCAGCCAGCACCTATGGGTAACCACAGTGGCAAAGATTTAAACAATAAGGATGCAAAATTCTCCAACTGGAAGTACAAGAAAAGCTATCTAATATATTACCCCAACTTAATATCAGAATTGACTCCAAAACACAGAAGAAATGCATAATCATTAAAAAAAGGAAGGAAAAAAGAAAACAGCAAGGAATAAATAGCAACATGTACCTTACAAAGATAATGCATGAGAGTCATCTTCTTGTTCCGTGCACGTGTCTCGGTGAGTTTAAGAAGGCTATCCAATTTGAATCCAATAGCAGAACCTAAAAGAAGAATGGAGAGTATAAACATATCTCAACTATCAGGCTAAACTCTAAAGATCAATCGTGTCAGTATAATGTGCTACAATATGAAGTCCCATAATAGGTTATAGAAAGTACATGAAATTGATAAAAGGAAATGAACAATGGCAACAATCATGAACTAAAACAATAATAAGAACAAATGATGCAAAATGTGAATTATTCAGTTCTCAGTGTCCACATTTAGGAGGAAGACCAAGGTTCGAATTGAACTCATTCATCATATATCTAGATTTTGGTAATCCACATTTTTTATTTAAATATTATAGAATTAGAAGAAAAAAGTTTTAAATAACCACATAACAACCCACTTGTCAATTCACTTGATCTATTTTATTTTTATCTAGAGAGTTTAAAAAAAATAAGAATAACTATTCTACTAACCATAAGTTCTTACATTTCAAGGTAAAGGCTATATAGTAGGGAGAGACCAAACACCAAAACCAAGTTATGTCATCATTATATTGATTAGGTTTGGGGCATAAGAAATGTATTAATCTATTTTAGTCTGCTTTCCTCTCAACTGGACTTAATTGGCATGCAACTGTGGGTGAAATTATTAATTGATGTAGCAACATCATCGGCGAACATGATGTTCTCAACATTGAAAAGGCTGATACAGAGGATTAATGAAGAAATTCTTTATATCTAAAGTCAGAAAAATAAAATTTATAAAGGAATGACGAAAGGGTGCAGATCACTAATGGAAATTCTTGGAAATTGACTAATAAACAAAAGGGCGATTAACCATACCCTTCAAGGAGAAAAAAAAAAAAACTCCAAGTACAAACAGTCTACTATCACAACACAGGAGAAAAAAATTAAGTAAAATGTGAAAGGGAAAGAAAACCAACATAAGGTGTATGGGTTATATTTACATACACAAGATCACACGTCCATAAAAAAAAAAAACAAAAAAAAGGAGTCTAATGAAGGTGTACCAGGCATGAAGCCTTCAAACATAAATTCTTTTAAACATAGATATGTTCTAAAAATGATGGTAGATTTCTTTGCTACCCAAACTTGCATGACTCATGTTGCATCTATTTACTTCTATATACATTTGTTTTAACTTACCCTTGGCAGTTCCTTGGTTCAAAGCATTTCCTAGAGAAAGTATCGTTTGCATAATTCTCTTTAATTTGACAGAATTCCTGATCTGAATTAGAAAAACAAAATCATCACAACATCGAAAATGTTATCTCTCATTTAAAAAACAAAAATTGAAAGGAAACCAAATTGCCAGAAAGATGTTTGAGGATAAAGAAAGATATCGTGCCTCTTCTGCAGCACTATTCACAACATTCAGGCTATTTCTAAGATCAGAAACCTACATAAAAATATTAACAGGGTCAAACTGGAAATCAATTTAAAATCCATTTTTTCTAGTAAAAATGCAGGTAAATGGCAATCTTTCTACCTGAGAATGGAACTGAATCTTGAATGAAAAAACTCTGAGCTTGGATTCTACCCGCGGTACTTTCATCAACTCCAGGAAGAACTGTAATGAAAAAATTTATGAAGATATAATCCAGATTCGTGCGAAGGTAGAAATGCAGTCTCCACCATTGAAGATAAGCAGTTACACTTACAACTGTGTAAGCGATGCTAAAATTCAAATATTCATACATCTTGTAGTCTAAGATAAGAGATCCAAAATATAGCCCTAAGCCAAAAATCATAAAACATTATATACCTGTTCACATCTTCCTAACTTCTCCTTTTCCCCAGTATAACCCTGTGCCACAATTAATAAAAGTTATAAAAATTTGAAAGAAAGAGGAGACTCATCATGTTAAGGTACTTGAACTCAGCATAATAATTAATCATAATTATCTCCCAACCTTGAGGACTTCCATCTCCTCTTTTGTAGGACAAAACTTTAAGAAGTTCTCAACCTGATCAATGTCTAGTGCCGACTCTTCCAGTGCTAGCACTGAGCTCTGTGAACATTCCAAACAAACCATGATTGATGAATAATAACTCCTATCAGAACTTATCAAGTCAACTAGATAATTCCACATCATGAACAAGACTAGAAAAAGAAAAGAACAGAAATCAAACCATAGTTTTCTTACTAAATAGGACTCCATATTATTGAAAAATAGTTGATTTTCTTTACTGCTTTCTCAGAGACAATAAAAGTAACATCAATCTTACCATTAAATCATGTAATGGCGCTTTCACTTTTGAAAGCATGATTTCACAATTATAAGCTCGCCTATGCTCAATCTGCAAGGAGTGCTAATATTAATCTAAATCAAAATAATAAAAAGGTAGCCAAACAAAATATTATCAACAAGAAAATGAGAGACTATTTAGAAACTACACCATACTGATAAACATTCATTATTTCATACACTGCTCTAAACAAGTGAACACTCATAGTTCCATAAATATGTAGGCAAAATAGGCATTTTGGTCCCCTTTTTTTTTTTCAATTTGGTCTCCTATATTTTATTTTTTTCAATTTAGTCTCATATCTTGCAAATCGTCTATGAATATGGTCCTTTTATCACGATTTCGTCATCTCCCTAACGTAAGTAATGATGTGTCACTCACCAATTGTGCCACGCCAATGACATGTCACCACCGTTAGTGACACGTCATCACTTCCGTTAGGATTTGTAACAGAACTGTGACAGAAGACCACATCAACAGACCAAATTGAAAAAAATAAAAGATAGGGGACCAGATTGAAAAAAAATAAAGATAAGGGACCAAAATGCTTATTTTGCCTAATGTGTATAGGGGAAGAAAATAGCACAGACACTACAGATTTCAAGATGGGTTGATTATATACCAGTTTGGTTATATACCAATATTATCCTAAGAAATTCCAAATCAATTTTGTGCACATCAATTTTGATACTTCACTTTGTCATCTCTAAAAGTTTCCATCATTGATAAGCTGACAGATGACAACTTGCAACTTTATGGTTATATGGTAACAGCATAAAATAATAACCAGTTAATAGATGTAGTTCCTAGTAATTACTTTTCTTGCATTTTCCTATCACTTTCAGATATGAACAACTAGATTACGTAGATAGCCATAAGCACTCTCTGTGCTAGTAGAAACTTAAGCTAAATTACCAGTTGCACTTTATCAGATTTAGGCCCAACTGAGCTTTGGACATTTGACTTCTTGGCAGGGCCTGAACTTGGAACTGCTGCTGAGAAGAGACTCTCAAGCTCAGACATATCAATCTCTGGGGCTCTACATTACGATAATAGAAGCAGAGGCATGTGAGACACTAGAATTATAGAAAGACCATCTGTCATGGAAAATGGAACAGCATAGCCAAATCAACATTACTTGGAAGCTTCACCAGATTTTTGTGTCTCAGCCCACAAACTTCCTTGCACTGCTCTAGATAGTTTCATCCAATGCAATGGCTTCAACTTTTTGGTGTTATTCTTTGAACCAATCGTACGTGACAGAATTCGTCCCTTTGAGCCAGTGGGGGGACTAGATCGAGGTCCTGTTGTGCCTGACACATTATTTCCATCACCACCCACGGAAAGAGATCCTGGAAAAGCACTGCCTGGTGTTAGACCTCCTTCACCAAATGGTATTGGAGGTGGTGGAGCAGCTGGCGCTGCAGGGGCAGGTGAAGACTGTTGCAATGAAGGATTAGGGCAATTTGAGGAGAGTGGTGGTGGTGCTATGGTAGGACCTGAAGCTTTCCCAGAAAGACGAGGAGGTGGTGGAGGTGGTGGAGGCTTAAATCCAACAGGTTGCTCCTCTTTTAGACGGGGAGGAGGGGGGGGAGGAGGAGGGGGTCCAGCTCTAACATGTAGTTCCTTCTTAGGAGGAGGTGGTGGAGGAGGAGGGGGTCCAGCTCTAACATGTAGTTCCTCCTTTGGGGGAGGTGGTGGAGGTGGACAAGGTTCAGCTCTAACTGGTTTATGATCCTTTAGTGGAGGAGTGAGAGGAGGAGGTGGAGTTGGAGGTTGTGAAGGGGATGACTCAGGTCTTGTTCTAACAGGTGGAATCTCCTTCACACGTGTTTTGGGAGAAAGTGAAGGGGATGGCTGAATTGAAGTAATTGCTGAAGCAGAAGGATGGGAAATAGCATCAGCTGGTGACTTACTATGAAAAGTAGATGAGAATTGGGTCCAAGGTGTAGAGCTAGAAATAGATGACTGACTTCTGTCTTGTGATTGGGCTTTAGTTTCCTCAGCAACAGGGTGTCTTGATTTTGAAGGCAAAAAATGATGAGGAGGTGATTCCACGTGGGGAGGAGAATCATGAACTTCTTTAGCACAACAAGTTGAGGGAGGCCGCAGTGGAGGCGTTTGTGGGGAAAGAGAAGTATCCACAGAACCAGATAAGGCAAGATCAGATGCCTGCAGTTTTATGTCAAGATTTGCAGAACCTGTCAGACATTTACTGGAATTCATGGTTCTTTCAGAAGCACCGGGCGTCTCTTGACAAACGATGTCAGAAGTACTAGGCCGTTGTGGAGTAGCATCAACCATGTTGGCCTTATCCTCATCTCTACTCATATCATTATCTGGGGATTGCTTAGGTGAGGACAAAGACTGTATCGCTTCATTCATTTTCCCCTGAGGCATTTTAGGACCTGTTTCATGCAATAAAGCGCCAGTTTCCACATACTGATCAGAAACTGTATCCAACTTGTCGTTCATAATAGCTGAAGCACTTATCTGTTGGAGTACATTTATTGCAGCATCTGCCTTGGGGTTCATCCAGTCCACTTGGCTAAAGATCTCTTGAACCTTGGCAAATGCTTCCACTGGCAGTCCCTCCTTCTCCTCAAAGCATGAGGTGCCATCCACAATAACTGCTGCAGCAGCATCCATCTCTGAGAAAAGGATCTTAATCCAAACATAAACCAAAAAATAAATTCAATGTTAGGAATATATTACCTAAAACAACATGATTATAGGTGGAAACAAGATGTACCTCAGCTCTGAAATCCTTTGGAAAGTGATCTTTAGCATCCCATAAAACATCAATTTCATCCCGATTAAGCATCAGTATATTAGATCTAACGAAAGCTGTGTTGAACATGACTCGGAACATCATTATTTCACGCTCCATGTCCCCACTCAAGTTAATGCTCTCAATCACGACATCACCTTGAATATGGCGATTGATATCGATTTTAATTAGTTCACACTCTCCCTGCAATACAGTAGCAAGGAATTCCAAAATAATTACACAACTTGGATATGATTCCAGATGCATCTCCCTTGCAGGATTAAATAAATTAAACAATAATTACTAGAACAATAAGCAGTTTATCATTTGTTAACATTTCATCAAATTGTAAGGCCTGGAAGCAGAAGCTGCATTGAAATTTGACCAGGATCTGCTAAATGCTGATATTCCCATCAGAACATCCCTTATGTCCTCAATAATGAACTTTGATTGTATGAACTTATCTTCCCTTCCTTCTTTTTAGTATTCCCCCCCCCTCTTTCCTTTTACATTTCTCGGATATTGATGCCAAGTGCAGCCTCTTGTATCACAGACTAAGACCCATCTTAAAAGAAGCTCCCGTATTTGTCAAAGAGGAATAAAGCACTACATGCTCTTCATCAGTATATATGTCAAGTATTTATGTTCCAAGGCTCAAGCTACCAAAACATAATTATTCAAGCTCAGCTCAATAAGCAAAAGAACAAAATTGAGCTGCGATAGAATGGTTTATGAACTATTTAAACTTTCTGCAATCATGCAACACAATTTATAAAGTACTCTTCAAGACAAAATGGTTGAAAATGAAACCGCCAATGAAGGAGGAAAGCAAAAGAAGAGGTAATTATATGTGTGATCAGTGCATGCATCCTAAGAAGCACAGGCTCCGATAACATCATCAACAAACTGAAAAAGCGTAAAGAAATGAAAGAACTGCTTGAACGAATTTTCTTATTGTATTCAACGAATATAAAAGGATTTGTTTTACTTCTCAAAAAGAGGAGCCAGGAGTACACAGAACAATCCATGTGAAGGTATGAGGTAATTTCACCTGCTTGTAAGCCCTGACATTTCTGCTTCTCTTTGGCGTTGAGTACAACATTTTTGGAATTTTATCTGCACTAAAAGGATCCTGCCCATAAATTCTAAGAACGGGATGACAACCACCTTCCCCATCAAAGTTTGGTATAAATCTGAGAATGATGCAGTCCAACATGAGTGCCCTGTCCAATGGAGGCCAATCTAAGGCCACATTCCTCCTGGAAACATACTGCAGATACCTCAATTGGGAAGGGATCGGATTCAACGGCGTCAACAAATGCAAAAGCTCGCGTGGGGCCTGCCTGTAAACCATATCCAAAGTCCTCTGCTCCCCACTGTAAACCTTTCTATAAATCAACAATGCAGCCAGCATGAAAGCCAAAACGGGCCAACCACCGCGTTCACAATGCATCAACAACACATTATGCTGCCCAAGCGAGAGCCAACTTTCACCAGACCTTAAAAAGTGGTGGATGAGCTCCATCTTGAGGACAGGGCAACCCTCGTAGTGGCGAGGATAGTCCATGATGGTAATGTCATACTCAGACATGATGTTTGCCATCTGACTCTTGGTCTGTTCCTCACGGAAATTGAAAACCAGAATGGAAGCATCAGCAAAGTTCTCTCGAAGCTGACCAACTATCCCATCCATGTACACTTTGTAATTCTCTTCGTTCCAAGCATCCGTGGTAAAGCAGCAATCAAAAACTACATTCACAGTCACAACAATCAGTTAAGGTAAATTCAAAATGAAGTTTCCCTTTCAAATTCCATTTATTTATATCTCTTTCCTGCATTTTTCTATTTCTAAACAATCAAACAGAGACCTAATGTTTCTTGAATTATGAAGAAATTTTCACCGTTTTCAAACATATGCATGCAATCAAAGGAATTGAAAGAGAAAACAAAAAGAGAGAGATAGAAGGTACCATAAACTCTCTCGCAGATCTCGAGGAGGCCATCAGGGGGCTTGCGAAAGAACAATTTGCGGAGCATAGCCATGTCGGCGAAGCTTCAGATTCAGGATTTACTCTATGAACGACAAGAGCCCTATCGCAAGCGAGGGATTTGCGAACTGTGAAACCAGAAATTTTCATTCGGCGGAAGGAAATGATTTTCCTTACGCTTTAAGGCAGAAAATCGCTAATAAGCGGTTTTGAATGAATGACTGAAAAGTGAGTTTGGGATTTTTCTGTGGTTCTTTCTCTCTCTCTCTTTCTCTCTGTTTTGTTTTTTCAGTGAAAAGCGATAAGGATGATGGGTCCGTTAGTTTTGTTTCGTAGCTGAATTACGTGACTGCAGCTGAGGTTACCAACCGACTCACACTGACCCGGTCGGTGACGTGGACACCACGACGAGGCGACACGTGTTTAATGGAAATATCCACGACGAGTAACTTCGGTGGAATAACAGTCTGAAATAACCAATTCATATCTATAACTCATTACACAATACACGTGTTTTCCTTTTTCGTGATTTTTCCCATGATGAGTAAGTCTTGAGTTGCCGTTTCCGTACAAGGGGAAAGACACGTGTGTCCATTTTTGCAGGATTAGTGTTCGTTGGCACTGGGATTTCCTTGTACCCCAACCCGAAGGAAAGATCCCCAATATTACGATCACATAAAATGACAAATTTTGCGTAGTACTATTTTTTATCAAGAAATATTAGGTGCAATAGTAAAAAAGTCATATTGTTAAAAAAAATTAAATTTTAGAAAAAGTATTTATTGAAAGAACTTTTTAATAGAGTGATCTAAAGATCAATCTCATAAATCAAAGAAAAAAAATGTTATAATTTTAAATTTTTTTGTTATATTTATTTTAGGAAAATTATTAAATACATGGAAGTAAAGAGTGTTAAGTGGTACAATTCTCTATCCTTCCAATTAAGTTGAAAAAAATTCTTCAATTAATACAATGAATTGATAATCTATTTTGGCCCTCTTAATTCTGTATATACATTTTATTAGTTATAACTTCTTAACTAATTGCTTAACAAACCATACCTAATCCAATTCATATCAAAAAGCCTCATAATTGATCCATTGAAATAAAATCTATGTCGCGATAGTGATCGCAGCGGGATAACGACTTAAAAATTACAAGAAATTTAAAGGAGTCGCCACCAATTTTATTTTTATTAGGGAAAACTGAAAAACCCAAAAATGATGGTCTGCGTTCAAAAATTCGAGTTCGGGAGTCTAATTATGTACAGGGAAGGGTGGGGACTTAACCCCACAAAGACTCCGATACATCCATCCTAAGACGGCTACCTTAAATCACCAGACAATTTGTATAACTTTTAAAAATATTTATTTTACTTATTTTATCAAAAAAAAAAAATAAAAGCGAACAAACAAATAAATTAAAATTACGAAAATTTAGTTTTGGCTCGACAGAATAAAAATTAACGCTCCTACGTATTCTCGGGTGCGATGAGGAATTGAAAGTCACGTCGTTTCTTTAGAAAGCGATTGTAGGTTGTTTATTTTTTTTTAATTTTTGAAAATTCATTTGATTTTTTTTTTATTTTAGAAAAGAAAAAATCGTCAATTCGCTGCAACTCGACAATTGAAAGTTATAGGATTAACAAGCTGTCGCAACTCAGTTAATCCAATTTTATTATTTTTTAATAAGGCTCAAACATTTGATTCTAAAAAAAACCAATCATCAAGCTGTCACAACTTAGATGATTTTTTTAAAAAAAAATACAAGATTAACAAACTGTCACAACTTAGTTAATCCCGTTTTATTTTTCTTAACAAGATTTAAATATTTGATTCCATTTTTAGAAAAGAATAACCATCAAGCTGTCATAACTCAGATAATTCTAAAAATCACAAGATTAACAAGCTGTCACAACTCAGCTAACTGTTTTATAAAAAGAAGACTTTCATTTTTGTTTTATTTTAAGAAAGGAAAGTACAAGGTCACTATTTAAAACAAATATCTATAAGAGAAGAAACATGTCAATAAATAAAAAACAAGGTAAAACAATATATTATAAAAAAACCTATTATTTATAAAGATCCATTTCACTAAAATAACATAAATTTGCAGATCAGGCTCACCTAATGTTTTTTTTTTAACTAAATTAACAAGAAAAGAAAGAAACAAATAAAAGAAGAATAAAAGGATGATCAGCCCACCACAAAGACATAGGCCCAAATGCAAAATAAGACTTAACAAAAACAAATGTTAAGTTAAAAAAAAAACACAAAAGATGTCCAAATTTCCCAAAACCAAGATAAAGCCCGAGAAATGAAAGAAGCAGAGAGAAAAAAAAAAATTACATCAGAATTAATTTATAACAAGTCAAACAATAAAGAGACGTTCAGTCTATGAAACAAGCAAAGCAGAGGACCAAGAAATGGGTTTCAAATGGGAGGGACGGTGGCTTCAGAGGTTGTTGGCGGAAAGGGGCTAGGACAAGGTGGGTCTCGCGGTGGCCGGCTTGGGTGGTTCTAGGTCCCAGTGGAGGGTCACGGCGCTATGGGCGGGGTTCGTGGCGGCGGCGTGGAGGTTCTTGGGTTGGTTTTGGTGGTTGCGGATTGCGGGGGGCGGCGGTTACGGTGGGCTGCCGGTTGGTGCGCGGCCGGATCCGGTGAAGGACAGGTGGTGGGTCGTTCGGGTTTGCAGGTGGGTTTCGAGGTGGGGACGGATCTGGGCGGTTTGCTTGGATTGGGGTTCCGAGTGGTGGTTCGCAGGGGCTGTTGGGCGGTGCGAGGTGGTGGCTAGTGGTGGGTTTGAAGCAGGGGTACATGGTGAGGTGAAGGGAGGGTGGTGGCTGGGTTGTTGGGTCCGAGGTGCTGATGAGCACGATGGCTCATAGTGGTTTCCATGGTGGTTCCGGTCCGGTGGAGGGTGATGGATCCGCAGGTGGGGTTCTTTGGGTGGTGACGGTTTGCGGTTGTGGGGGGGGGAGGAGACGGTGACGGTGGGGCCGTGAGGGGGAGAAGACGGTGGTTGTTGTGGTAGTTGGGGTGTATGGGCGATGAGCACGGTGGCTCATGGTGGTTTCCACCGTGGTTCCAGTCCGGTGGAGGGTGATGAGGTGTGGGGGATTGGGGTGAAGCTTGGTGATGATTGTTATGGTGAATGGTTGGGGATGTTATCTGGTTTGCTGAGTTGACTTAGTTGAGAACTTGGCTAAATGGTGGTAAGGGATGAGGTTTGAGTGTTCTGTGAATTGGTGACAGATTTTTGGTCGTTGAATAGACACCAGGAGGTAGAAAATGCATAGGGAAGTATAATATCTACATGTTTCTGAGTTCGAACCCGGGGAAAATGGATATTTTACCTTCAACGGGAGATTGGGAGGTAGCTGGTAATGAACAAATGATTCTTGCAAGATAGTTTAGCTTCCCAGAAAATTCTTCTCTTCACTTCCCCTCTCTGCTTTTTTTTTTATTTCTCTAAAAAAAAAACTTCCGAAGCCAGAAAATTAGCCCCCATTGCTTCTGCTGTTTCTGTTTATATAAGCCAATTCTTTGTGAATCTGGACAAATCAAGCCTGGGGGACAAAAACTGTGTGGTTTCTGCGATGGAGAAACTGAATTGCAGCTGCAGTGGTGAAGGTGGGGAGCACACAGCCTTGCCTCTGCTGTAGCCTTGTGTACGTGAGGGAGTGAGTGGGTGTCTTGCTCTCTGTGTGTGTAGTGTAGGTGCTTAGTGAGAAAATGGAAAAAAAAATAAAGAAGACCAGGAAAGCAACTGAACTCATACTCCAAATTGGAAAAAAAGCAAAAGGGAAGAGGGTTGAAGGGTTGCAACGGATTGCAACCTTCTCATTTATTTATTTTTACTTTTTTTGTTGTTGTTATATTTATTTTTTTTATTATTATTATTAATTTTTTTTTGTCACAAAACAAAATAAAACAAAACAAAATAATAATAAAAAGGTTAAATAAAATTTGGATCAAACAAAAAAGAAAATAGGTTAAATAAAATTTGGACTAAAAGAGGAATGCGCCAAGAAAAAAAAGGAAACACTTATCATGTTATTAATTAATTTAATTTTTTGTTAATTTGTATTTATTTTTATTTATTTATTTTATTTCATTTTTTTAATAAAGAGAAATTTAAAAAAAAGGTCCGGACAAAATTAGGTGTTCACAGTTGCCCCTATTTACTTGTTTCTTATTAGATATTATGATTAACCACAGTTTTTCATATTATCGTAGTAAGAAACGAGTAAAGACGTGAACTTAAATTTTGTCCGATAATGCATGTGATGATGTGAATGAATAAAACAAATATGTTGATTGGAAACCAGTGAGCTCAATTGTGGATTTACGAGCCATTGCAGCATCGTTAATCTTACCAAGGTGAAGCTCAGCGTAAAGCCAGAGACGTCACCGTATTGTCAATAAGCTGTCGCAGCTCAATTGACGTTTGTTTTATTTTTATTTTTTATTATTATTATTATTTTTTAAAAAAGAACTTAAATGACATTGAGTAACTTTGTGATTCGAAATCGTGAAAGACAATCGGCTTGACCCTGAAGACAATGGGCTTGGCCCAAAAGACAATAGGCTTGGCCTGAGCTTTGAAATGGCAGTGGACTTAAATGCGGATTTACGAGCTGTCGCAGCATCGTTAATCCTAGCAAGGTGAAGCTCAACAGTAAAGCCGAGACGTCCACAAGATATTGTCAATAAGTTCGTCCGCAATTCAATTGACGTTTATTGATCAAAAGAAATTTTTGTGTTTTTTTTTTTGGAAATAATGCTGGGTGACCTCGTGACCTGAAATTGTAAAAGGTAATGGGCTGAGCCCGGAATTAAAAGACAGTGGGTTTGACCCGAAATTTTAAAGACAATGGGTCTGGCCCAAAATTTAACATGACAGTGGGTTTGGCCCGAAATTTAAAATACAATGGGCTTGATCCGAAATGAAATGCAATGGGCCTCTGTGTCCCGAAAATGAAAATTCAATGGGCTTCTGTGTCCCGAAAATGAAATGCAATGGGCTTCTGTGTCCCGAAATGAAATGCAGTGGGCTTCTGTGTCCCGAAATTTAAATGACAGTGGGCTTCTGTGTCCCAAAACTAAAATGCAGTGGGCTTCTGTGTCCCGAAATTAAAATGCAATAGGCTTCTGTGTCCCGAAATTTAAATGACAGTGGGCTTCTGTGTCCCAAAACTAAAATGCAGTGGGCTTCTGTGTCCCGAAATTAAAATGCAGTAGGCCTCTGTGTCTCGAAATTTAAAATGCAATGGGCCTTTGTGTCCCGAAAATGAAAATGCAATGGGCTTCTGTGTCCCGAAAATGAAATGCAATGAGCTTCTGTGTCCTGAAATGAAATGCAGTGGGCTTCTGTGTCCTGAAATTTAAATGACAGTGGGCTTCTGTGTCCCAAAACTAAAATGCAGTGGGCTTCTGTGTCCCGAAATTAAAATGCAATAGGCTTCTGTGTCCCGAAATTTAAATGACAGTGGGCTTCTGTGTCCCAAAACTAAAATGCAGTGGGCTTCTGTGTCCCGAAAATGAAATGCAATGGGCTTCTGTGTCCCGAAAATTAAAATGCAATGGGCCTCTGTGTCCCGAAACTTAAAATGCAGTGGGCCTCTGTGTCCCGAAAAATGAAATGCAATGGGCCTCTGTGTCCCGAAAATGAAAATGCAGTGGGCTTCTATGTCCCGAAAATGAAATGCAATGGGCTTCTGTGTCCCGAAAAATGAAATGCAATGGGCCTCTGTGTCCTGAAAATGAAAATGCAGTGGGCTTCTGTGTCCCGAAATTTAAAAAGACAATGGGCTTGGCCCAAAAGAAATTTTTTCTTCTTTTTCCTTCTTTTTTTTCTTCTCCTTCTTCTTTTTCTTCTTCTTTTTTTTTAGGAAAGATCATCAGGTCAGTGGACCTAATTTTATTTTTTTTTTGTGAAAGCTGCCAAGCCAAGGACCTGAAAAAAAAAATTTTTTTGACACTTCACCAAGTCATGGACCTGAATTTTTTTTTTAAAGCCTTTTCTATTTTTTTTATAGTGAAGTCTGGCGTGAAAGCCAAAGACGTTACTTTCAAAGCTGTTGCAGCTTATTCTCTCGTGAAAAGATATTGTACTATTCATTCCTGCAACTCAAAATCTAAAGATCATGTCAATATCATGTCAAAAACTTTCTCTTGCATTCTTGATATTAATTGCTTCCTCGGAAAACTTTGATCCATCAACCCCGGGAGCAGGCTCTTGCAAACTAGGGCTTATCAACCTGTCTCAAATTCCTTGGACTCTTCAAACATTTGTGTACCTTTCCTTTCTCTTTTGGTCATCAGGAACACATTTTCCCGTCTTCTTCCTGACAAGGTGGATTGAATATGGGGTAGACCTAGTCTTCATCCCTCGATTGAAACTTCTAAACCGTTATTGGTCTAACTTATTAATCAAAGGATTGCCATTAAATCATCAAATCAATGATATTGAACTTATACTCCTTTTGATTGAAGCATTTTGTAATAAACTGTGTGATTTCGCAAGTATGAAAGGAGCAAACATGATAAAAGAAAGCAGAAGAATAAGAGAAAAGAAAAGAAAGAGAAAGGTACTTTCATTTATTGGAATGTTCACAAACACATACAGGCATTGAGAATGATAGAGAATACAAAGGATGGTCTTTTTGTTTGTCTCATTTGCTCTTGGTGGGTATTCTCTGAACTTAATGTACTGCTTGATATCATGGAACCAGGGTTGGCCGTCTTCTTCTTCCTCAACATTAAAACAATAAACCGGTTCACTTTGTGCCTTCACTCGGATGGGCTGCGTATTAGCATGAATATCCAGATTGGTCATTACAGCTAAAGTGGCCAGGGCATCTGCGAATTGATTCTTATCTCGAGTCAAGTGCGAAAAGGTGATCCCTTCAAACTTCTCGACCAACTGCATCAAATATTTCTGGTATGGGGTCAACTTTGGATCTTTAGTTTGCCATTCCCCATTCACTTGATAGATTATCAGTGCCGAATCTCAATATACTTGTAGTTCTTTCACTCCTAATTCTATTGCATCTTTCAATCCTTGAGCACACGCTTCATACTCAGCAACATTATTGGTGCAATCGAACTCTAGCTTGATGGCGACAGGTTATTACTTCCCACTTGGTGAGGTGACCACTGCCCCTATGCCGCTTCCATACATATTGACTGCTCCATCAAAGTACATCTTCCATATGTCTTCTTCATCTGACTCTTCTTCTTCAACTGCTAAAACATCTCTATCGGGGAATTCAGATATCACAGGTTGTTTGTGATTAAGTGGGTTCTCAGCTAAGTGATCTGCAATTACACTCCCTTTGATGGATTTTCGAGTCACGTGCTTTATATCGAACTCAGAAAGAACCACTTGTCACTTGGAGACTCGTGTGGAAACATGAGGACTTTCAAATATGTACTTTATTGGGTCCATTCTTGAGATCAGCCAAGTTGTGTAGTACAACATATATTGCCTCAACCTTCTTGATGTCCATGCTAGGGCACAACAAATCTTTTCGATTGTCATGTAGCGAGACTCACACTCATTGAACTTCTTGCTCAAATAGTAGATGGCATGTTCTTTCCTTCCTGCCTCATCATATTGCCCTAACATTTCTCTCATGGATATCTGTAATACTGTGAGGTACAATATCAAAGGACGACCAGGCGTTGGTGGCACCAAAAGCTTCCTGACAACATTCATCACATTCTCCTGGTTGTTGTTTCTTTAATAGCTTGAAGATCGGCTCGCATATACTAGTCAGATTGGCTATGAATCTAGCGATGTAATTCAGCCTCCCGAGAAAGCTTCTTACTTCTTTTTCTGTTTTGGGAGCGGGCATCTCTTGTATCGCCTTGACTTTGTCATGGTCCACTTTGATCCCTTCCTTGCTAACGACGAAACCAAGCAGTTTTCCAGTTGATGCACCAAAAACACATTTTGCTGGGTTTACCCTTAACCTGTACTTTCTGAGTCTTTCAAACAGCTTTTGTAACACTTCCACGTGGCTTTCCCCTTCTTTGGATTTGGCGACTATGTCATCCACATATACCTCAATTTCTTTGTGCATCATATCGTGGAACAAAGTAACCATGGCACGTTGATAGGTGGCCCCAGCATTCTTCAAACCAAACGGCATAACTGTATAACAAAAAGTTTCCCATGCCATGATAAACGTGGTCTTCTCTTTATCATTCGTGTCCATGGGAATCTGATTGTATCCAGAATATCCATCCATGAAAGAGAATCTATGACCCTTTGCAGCATTGTCGACGAGGACGTCAATATGAGGTAATGGGAAATCATCTTTAGGGCTAGCTTTGTTCAAATCCCTATAATCTACGCACATCCTGACTTTTCCATCCTTCTTCGGAACAAGGACGATGTTTGCTACCCATTCTGGGTGTCTAGATACTTCTAAAAATCCTGCATCCAACTGCTTGGTGACTTCCTCTTTGATTTTTAAGGACATTTCCGGGTGCATTCTTCTCAACTTTTGCTTTTTCACTTCAGCATTGGGGTATAGTGGGATTTTGTGAGAAGCTATGTTCGGATCCAACCCTGGCATATCTCGATAAGACTATGCAAAGACATCCATATAGTCTTTAAATAACTTGATCATGCATTCCCGCTCTGGATTATCCACCAATCTTAACTCTTTCTTGTCTTCTTCAGTTCCCATATTGATCATCTCTACTTCTTCCTCATTCAGGCTAAATTCTCTCTCAGACCTTTCTACCAACTTGACAAGCTCCTCGGCAGCGTCCCTTTCTTCATCTGAGTCATAGGTGTCTATATCCATCATTGAATGAGAACCCATCTTTAAGCTTTCAGGAATATCTTCATGGGACAATGACTTTACAAGACTCAAATCCCTGGAAGATTTATTTATGCCAAATTGGAAACTATTGACAAAGAAAAAAAGAAAAAAAAGAAAAAAAATATGGCAATTGACAGGGCTAAGAAAAAGATAAGTTGATGATAAAAAGAAACAAAACAGGGAATCAACTGAAAAACACAAAGTTCATTGCATTGAAATTTCGATAGAAGATCACATGAGTAGTGAAACACATGAAAACACACAAGTTCATTACATTAAAGCTTCAATAAAAGTTAACATATCTCCGACATCATAAGAGTCTAGGATAACATCATGATTAAATAATTACTTTATGGCAATCACGTCAATTAACGCCTCAGATCGCCAATTGTCCAGAGGTTTCAAGTTGTTGGAGGGCTGAATAGCATGGTATTCTCCTGAGTCTTCTTCCACATTATTAATGATTAGCAGAACTCGAGGACTGGAGGTTCCATTGATGACCTCAGCAGGAACAGGGAATGTTTCCTTCAAATGAGGAATAGTCCTTTTCACTTTATTCTTCTCATCGAGAGTCATGCTTTGCTTCATCGTATCTGCATCGTATCCCAGACCATGTCTGCTCTTGTTTTCTGGTAGGGTGATTGTGGACTTGGTTCCTTGTAGCTGAATTCCTAAACCTTTCCCGGCTTGATAACCATTCTTTGTCATGATGCAAGTCATAATTTGATGAACATCTTTAGAAGGTGACTCGTCTTTCTCTGCCTTTGATTCCACCAACTGGAAGCTGTGTAAGAAATTCTCCACTTCTAAGTCTGTGTTTTCAACATAAGGCACTGAAGTAGACTTCATTAACAGGATTTCTTCTTCTCCTCAAATGGTAACCAGACACCCATTATTGATGTACTTCAAGCATTGATGCAACGTTGAGGGAACAACACCGGCAGCATGGATCCATGGTCTTCCTAAGAGCATAGTATATGTAGGTTCGATCTCCATTACTTGAAACAGTACTTGGAAGCAGTTCGGGCCTATCTCAAGTGGAAGAGTCACTTCTCCCATGATCCATCGTTTTCTTCCATCGAAGGCTCGCACTGTCATTTCTTGAGGTTTCAGATCTTCTACACTCATAGTCAGTTGAGACAAGGTTGTCCTTAGGAGGACGTTCAAGGCGGAACCCCCATCAATCAACACTTTTGCAACTACATATCCCCGACATTTCAAAGTGATGTGCAAAGCCCATGGGTTATTTCCTGTCGAGCGTACCACTTCTTCCTCAGAGAAAGGGATCACATTGATGTGCCTTATCGGATCCACCATACTCACCAAGGCTTCCGGGGTAACATCCGGCTTCACGTAGGCTTCATTTAATACCCTCTGCAGTGCCTTGCGGTGAGGTTCAGAACTCATGATGAGTGACAATAGAGAGATTCGGGCTGGAGTTTTCCTGAGTTGTTCTACAATGTCATACTCGCTTTGCTTCATGATCTTTAGGAATTCTTCTTCCTCTTCTTCCTCTTCTTCCTTTGTTTCTAAGAGGCTTGCTTTTCTTTTTCCAGTCTTATCTTCTTGCCCATAGTACCTACCGCTTCTTGTAATCCCTCCTATGCCTACGACATTCGTCACTGCTTGCGCGGGCTCTACTATCTTCGTAATAGAGGCTGAGGAGGTTTGCCCTATGTCTGCTATCTGCGTAGTAGGGGTTGAGGAGGTTTGCCCTATATCACCTTGCATCTTTACCTTGACATCATACTCTCAGGGTACAGCACGGGAATTACTGTAGGGAAAAGGTGTAGGCTTCTTTATCGTTATGACAACTTTCCCAGAATTTGGGACTTCACTAGTACGCGGAAGTTTGAGGACTAGACGCTCCATAGTATCTATTTCCTTTGTGAGCCCTCTTGTTCGAGTAACATTCACTACCCCCAAAGCCATGAATCTCTGCACCTGAACTTTAAATTCTTGACAGCTTTCAATATCGTGTCCTTTCTCCATATGGTATTCGCAATAAGCTTCAGCATCATACTCAACCCCTGTCTCTTCCAAAATTACTGAAAAACAGTGGCCTGCTTGGACCAGACCTTGGAATATTAACTTCATGGGAGTTTTGACATTTGCTACGTTTTTAATTCCTTCCTTGTCCTTTTCTAACGCATTTACAGTTCCTTTCCCATTATTCGGAATTGGGTTACTAGTAATGCTAGGCCCTTTCTCCTCTTCAAAGTCTAGCTTTCCACAGGCAATCAGTTTCCTAACTATTGTTTTAAATACCTCGTAATCTTCAATTGAGTGTCCTGGGTTATCTATATGGAATTTACAAGTTGCATAAGGATTGTACCAAACTGGGAATGGAGGGACCATAGGGCGAGCAGGGGCGCACGCGATCAGGTGTGCATCAAACAATTGTTGAAACAAATCGGCATTGGAGATTGGAAGCTTGGGAAAAGGGGGTAGATTCACCAGGGGTCGAGTATACCCTTGGTTTCCAGGGTTTCGAGGTGCGGGAGGACGATTGGTATAGGCAGGACGGGTTGGAACGTATGGACGCGGTGGTGGGACATTGTTGACTTGGTATGAAGTTTGGTAAGCTGGAAAAGTGGGTGGAGGGGCTTGATAAGAAGGATATGGTTGGGGATTACGGGGGAAGTATGAGTTTTGTTGTTGTACACAACTGACTTCTGGTTCCTTTTTCTTTACTGGCGCCACTTTTTTAGGGAAATTGCTCTCTGTACTTCCAGTAGGTAATTTTCCAGCTTTTGAGAGATTCTCGATTCTTTCTCCAGCCACAATCAGGTCCGAAAAATCCTTGTAGGTAGCCCCTGCCATCAGCCCAATAAACGGTGCTCCTAGGGTTCCCATAAAGTATGAGCTCATTTCCGACGGAGTCAATGGTGGTTGAACCTGAGCTGCCAACATTCTCCACCTTTGGGCGTATTGCTTGGAAGTTTCACCATGTTTCTTCTGCATTGCCCCAAGTTGTTCTCGGGTAGGTGCGGTATCGATGTTAAATCGATATTGTCCCAAGAATTGGCTTGTCAGGTCGTCCAAACAAGAAATCTTCGAATGGTCAAGTTGCATGAACCATTCCAAAGGTGGCCCGGTCAGGCTTTCATGAAAGAAATTGATTAGGAATCTCTGATCCCGTGACCAAATAGCCATCTTAGTAATGTAGGTTTTTAGATGGAACTTGGGATTGGTGCTTCCGTCGTACTTTGAGAAATCTGGAATTTTGAAGTCCTTAGGGATATTGACTTCCACCTCCGGGCACAGTTCATTAATTCCCACTGAGCCATATAAATTAGGGCCTTGAATAGCTTTGATTTGTTCTTGCATCTTTTCAATCAGTTCATCTCTTAACTTTTCTTTCTCTGAGTTGCTGTTAAGGAATATCTTTACTGGCCGCTCAGGAGTACCCTCCGCATTGTTATTTCCCCCTTCATGATTTCCATTCATAGAATCGTCCTCTTCATTCACGTTATTGTTTACATTTGCATTAACTCCAGGGCCAAAAGAAGCTCCATTTGTGGTTCTAAGGGTCTCGGTTAACTGTCTCAGTAAATCCTTGACCCTTGACTGTCCTTCTGCCATCGTATTGATTCTTTCCCTCATTTCATCCATCTCTTGATTCAAATTTCTTTCTGAACTTAACATCTCTCTTAGCCTAGTTTGCAGCCTTGTTTCGTAGGTCCGGGTTTGTGCGATCTGTGTTTTCCTAGGACGAGCAATGATTCAAAACTTTTACCTGAAAATGATGAAAGTCAAATGATTATTTTTCAAAAAAATATGTTCATTATTTGTTAGAGGACCGTTAGTGGTTTTATGCTAAGTAGATTTGAAGTGAGTATCTTCGATCTTTGTTTGTTGTGACTATTACCCAGAATATCTCGTTCAAAAGTATTGAGCCGCAAGTGAAATATGAGATCAGAAAATAAGTGTCGAGACAAGCATACTTCATTCATTCAACCGAAAAGATATGACAATTAAAAACATTGCTTCATAGTTGACTACATCATGACCTAACCGAATAAGATTATTCCCTATCTGAATACACCTTGGCCATTTATTTCATCTGCCCTATTAGGTCTTTACAGTACTCAATGAAGTCACTGATTTCTACTGGTGTCTCAAAAGGATTAATCATCTTATCGGCCTTCCTCAAATGATATGGGGTATTTGCAATTGCCGAATTAGCCAAACATGCTAATTTTGCAAAACGACTCCTCCAAAAATATGATTCTTCCTTCCATCCAATGATGTCGCCTTTTTGTTGTTCCACCTGATTCATTAGTTCCTTCATTTTTTCATGCTCTTGTTGTAATGCCACCTCATATTCTGTAATTATCTTTTTCATGTGGAGTTTCTTGTTTTTGATCACATCTTCATATTGCTCGGATACCACTTTCATCTGCTGCCTCATTTCTTCTACCAGTCGCATCGCATTGCCCTGAGTTAATTTGGCATTCTTGAGTTGCTCCTTAAGTTGTTGGTTTTCAGCCATAACTCTATCTCTTTCTTGCCTTCGGAACCCTAATTCCTTGTTTGCGGCCCCCAGACAATGCTTGGTCTTTAGCAGGTAATCGTGTTCCATCTTTACCTTTTTGTTAGCCCCATCGAGAATGCGATCCTTTTCAATATTTTCTCACTTCAAGGCTACACATTCATGGCGGGTCTCTCTCAACTCAGCTTCCATCTTCTCCTTTTCCTTTTCCATCTTTGTGATCTTAGCTTTCATTTCTTTTGTCTCTTTATTTTCAATCAAGGCTGAGGCTGAAGACCCATCAACCAAAGGAATTGTTGGGGATTTGAATGGCAACTTGATTTCCTGAACTCTATCTTTAACCCATTAGCGGTAATTTTTCTTGGCTGCACAACTTCTAACTCCCAGTTCTTTTCCCCTTCGGATGATCCTGTCCCAAGCACTTCGGATCTTTTGAAGTGACTCAGTGTTTTCCATGTCATCATAGTAAAGAACAAAAGGGGTTACTTGGACTTCCGCAGGTGGTCCCATCATAGGGTAACCAAGTTGTCGGTGTGCCAAGACTGAATTGTAGTTAATACACCCTCGTGTACCCATGGGGGGTATGTTTGGAAATCCTCCACACTGGTAGATGATAGCCTCTATATCTTTCCATCGAGGATACCATCTAATCTGCTTTTCATCCAATTCTGCCAAATGGTCCGCCCATTCACGACTGCTCTTATTCTTTAGCTGATACATGTTGAAGTCAGCGATAGGACACTCTGTTCTGTATGATCTGTTGAAAATATGAGTTGTGAGCCAAACATATAACATCGGCAAGCAATAGAGGATTATCTTGCCATTCTTTTCGTGGCAAAAGTTCAAGGTGCAATAAACATCTGCGAGAATGGCTAGAACCGAGTTGTTGGTGTTAAACTTGCAAGCCAGGAACACATCGATCGATGCATAATCCACATAGTCATCAATATTAGGGAACAAGACTAAGCCATAAATAGTAAGGGCTAGCATATCTATGAAAGCATCTCAATCTCTATTTTTGGCTAAGTGACGCATATGTCCCTCGAGGTATTCTCTCGAGAACCCTTTGGTTCCATTCCTATTTTGTTGCGCACCTTGTATGTATCTAGCGTGCACTTTCAGAACATTTGCTACTGTTTGGATTGATGCATAGTGTCCTATATAAAAGTATGGCTTTTTACCCTCCAACGGCAAACCCAGAATCTGCTCACATTCTTCCAAAGTGGGAGCTAGCTGAAAATCTTGAAAGGTGAGACATCGAAGAGGCGGGTCATAATATTGGGCCGCTGCGGTGATCGCTTCCACTTGCACATTCACCTCTAATAAGTCCAGAATTTTCCCATACTTTGTTGCGAGTGTCAAACGTTGGATCTTCTTTAGCATTCGGCCCATGATCACCAGGCTCTCAGTGTTAACTTTCTTGGCCTTGAGTCGCAGAGTTTTCTTCAAAGTCATATCCTTGTGATCTGATCCCATATTTATTTCCATCAAATGTACTCACTTGAAATCTTGATTGAGTTTAATGGTTCTCTAACAAATTCCTGAGAAATGACAAAGAGATTAGAGTGTAGTAAGAAGATGATGCAAGGATGCAAAGTACTTTTTTTATTTTCTTTAAAATGAACGCAATGAAAAATAGTTGGTCCACTAACATTGACTTGCACCCCCTTTTTTTAAAAAACTTTTCTCTCCTTTTATTCTCAAGTAAAACTTGTCTTTGAATGGGGTGCGATTAGGTTTATCACATTAATGGATCATACTACATATTATGTATATGTACAAAAGCAAATATGACATAGATAAATTCGAAAGCAAGAAGAAGGTACGCTCTCTGTGTGCCCTAAGGGATTGCCTTAAATTTGAGGAATTCTACCTTAAGGTTCTATGGGTCTTTCTGATTCGTGAGAACTCTCGTTGGGTGGCTCTTCTATTCTAAAGGCCTCTAGAGCTAAATCCCATTTCATAATATTGACTGCAAACAGTGGGTAAACCACCAAGTGCGGGACGTTTATGAAAAAAGCTCACTCTAGATGAGGTTTTCGCAATAACCAAACAGGATGTACATCCAAAATGGCTACCACTACGCAACCTCTACTTAACTTAGGTTCTGCTCAGACCCGGGTATAGGGCCCTACTCGAATGTGTGTGATAAATGTGTAAGTGCGGTGTGTGTAGGGAGCATACAAACCTTTATAATCCTAAAATCTACCCACATTCTGCAAAACAAACACAAAACAAATTCCAAAGGAGCCTCTATCCTAAGGTTTGCATAATAAATAAATAAAAATAGTTAAAATAATCAATAAGCAAATTAAACAAAATAGAAGATCAAGGCAAAACGAAAAGGGTAAAACAAACATATAAATATCACAAAATTTGCACAACTAATTTACAAAGGCTTGACTCTCAACTTCCCCAGCGGAGTCGCCAACTGTCGCGACCGTGATCGCGGCGGGATAACGACTTAAAAATTACAAGAAATTTAAAGGAGTCACCACCAATTTTATTTTTATTGGGGAAAACTGGAAAACCCAAAAATGATGGTCTACGTTCAAAAATTCGAGTTCGGGAGTCTAATTATGCACAGGGAAGGGTGGGGACTTAACCCCACAGCACCCCTGATACATCCATCCTAAGACGGTTACCTTAAATCAGTTGTACAATTTGTATAACTTTTAAAAATATTTATTTTACCCATTTTATTAAAAAAATAAAAAATAAAAACTGAACAAACAAATAAATTAAAATTACGAAGGCTTAGTTTTGGCTCGACAGAATAAAAATCCTGCTCCTACGTATTCTCGGGTGCAATGAGGAATTCAAAGCCACGTCGTTCTTTAGAAAACGATTGTAGGTTGTTTATTTTTTTTTTAATTTTTGAAAATTCATTTGATTTTTTTTATTTTAGAAAAGAAAAAATCGTCAAGCTGTCGCAACTCAGACAATTCTGAAAGTTATAGGATTAACAAGTTGTCGCAACTCAGTTAATCCAATTTTATTATTTTTTAATAAGGCTTAAACATTTGATTCTAAAAAAAAAACTAATCATCAAGCTGTCATAACTTAGATGATTTTTTTTTAAAATACAGGATTAACAAGCTGTCACAACTTAGCTAATCCCGTTTTATTTTTCTTAACAAGATTTAAATATTTGATTCCATTTTTAGAAAAGAATAACCATCAAGCTGTCATAACTCAGATAATTCTAAAAATCACAGGATTAACAAGCTGTCACAACTCAGCTAATCCTGTTTTATAAAAAGAAGACTTTCATTTTTGTTTTATTTTAAGAAAGGAAAGTACAAGGTCACTATTTAAAACAAATATCTATAAGAGAAGAAACATGTCAATAAATAAAAAACAAGGTAAAACAATATATTATAAAAAACCTATTATTTATAAAGATCCATTTCACTAAAATAACATAAATTTGCAGATCAGGCTCACCTAATGTTTTTTTTTAAAATAAATTAACAAGAAAAGAAAGAAACAAATAAAAGAAGAATAAAAGGACGATCAGCCCACCACAAAGACATAGGCCCAAATGCAAAATAAGACTTAACAAAAACAAATGTTAAGTTAAAAAAAAAAAACACAAAGATGTCCAAATTTCAAAGCCAAGATAAAGCCCAGAGAAATGAAAGAAGCAGAGAAGAAAAAAAAAAATTACATCGAATTAATTTATAACAAGTCAAACAATAAAGAGACGTTCGGTCTACGAAACAAGCAAAGCAGAGGACCAAGAAATGGGTTTCAAATGGGAGGGACGGTGGCTTCGAGGTTGTCAAGGAGAGGGGCTAGGACGTGGTAGGTCTCGCGGTGGGCGGCTTGGGGTGGTTCGGGTTCGGTGGAGGGTCACGGCGCCATGGTCGGGGTTCGCGGCAGCGCGTGGAGGTTCTTGGGTTGGTTTTGGTGGTTGCGAATTTGCAGGGGGCGGCGGTTACGGTGGCTGCTGGTTGGTGCGCGGCCCGGGATCCGGTGAAGGACAAGTGGTGGGTCGTTCGGGTTTGCGGTGGGTTTCGAGGTGGGGACGGATCCGGGCGGTTTGCTTGGATTGGGGTTCCGAGTGGTGGTTCGCAGGGGGGCATTGGGCGGTGCGCGGTGGTGGCTAGTGGTGGGTTTGAAGCGGGGGTACATGGTGAGGTGAAGGGAGGATGGTGGTGGGTTGTTGGGTCCGAGGTGCCGATGAGCACGGTGGCTCATGGTGGTTTCCACGGTGGTTCCGTCCGGTGGAGGGTGATGGATCTACGGTGGGGTTGCTGGGTGGTGACGGTTTGTGGTTGTGGGGGAGGAGACGGTGACGGTGGGACCGTGAGGGGAGAAGACGGTGGTTGTTGTGGTGGTTGGGGTGTGTGGGCGATGAGCACGGTGGCTCATGGTGGTTTCCACGGTGGTTCTGGTCTGGTGGAGGGTGATGAGGTGTGGGGGATTGGGGTGAAGCTTGGTGATGATTGTTATGGTGAATGGTTGGGGATGTTATCTGGTTTGCTGAGTTGACTTAGTTGAGAACTTGGCTAAATGGTGGTAAGGGATGAGGTTTGAGTGTTCTGTGAATTGGTGACAGATTTTTGGTCGTTGAATAGACACCAGGAGGTAGAAAATGCATAGGGAAGTATAATATCTACATGTTTCTGAGTTTGAACCCGGGGAAAATGGATATTTTACCTTCAACGGGAGATTGGGAGGTAGCTGGTAATGAACAAATGATTCTTGCAAGATAGTTTAGCTTCCCAGAAAATTCTTCTCTTCACTTCCCCTCTCTGTTTTTTTTTTATTTCTCTAAAAAAAAAAACTTCCGAAGCCAGAAAATCAACCCCCATTGCTTCTGCTGTTTCTGTTTATATAAGCCAATTCTTTGTGAATCTAGACAAATCAAGCCTGGGGGACAAAAACTGTGTGGTTTCTGCGATGGAGCAACCGAATTGCAGCTGCAGCGGTGAAGGTGGGGAGCACACAGCCTTGCCTCTGCTGTAGCCTTGTGTACGTGAGGGAGTGAGTGGGTGTCTTGCTCTCTGTGTGTGTAGTGCAGATGCTTAGTGAGAAAATGGAAAAAAACAAAGAAGACCAGGAAAGCAACTAAACTCATACTCCAAATTGGAAGAAAAGCAAAAGGGGAGAGGGTTGAAGGGTTGCAACGGATTGCAGCCTTCTCATTTATTTATTTTTACTTTTTTTGTTGTTATATTTATTTTTATTATTATTATTATTAATTTTTTTTGTCACAAAACAAAATAGTAAAAAAAGGTTAAATAAAATTTGGATCAAACAAAAAAGAAAATAGGTTAAACAAAATTTGGACTAAAAGAGGAATGCGCCAAGAAAAAAAAGGAAACACTTATCATGTTATTAATTAATTTAATTTTTTGTTAATTTGTATTTCTTTTTATTTATTTATTTTATTTCATTTTTTTAAATAAAGAGAAATTTAAAAAAAAGGTCCGGATAAAATTAGGTATTCACAATCTATATACATAAATGTAGTTAAAGTTGGTTCCTGCAAGTATATAGGTTTGTCCTCAATGCTAACTTAGTGAGCATCGATGCTTACTAAAACATTTACTCTCGATTTAATAGTAAAAAATTGAAAGGATGAAATTTGTCATCTATAACCAGTTAAGTTGGTAAAATTATTTTAAATGAAAAGTTGTTCCTTTGATTCGAGTGTGAAGTTCAATCAAATAATAAAATTTTAATTCTACTAATAACTTGTAGTATAAGGCAACGAATCGAATCGTTTCTTGAGAATCAAGATACCAATCAAACCAAATCAAGATCACACAGGAAGGATTGTGTATGCAGAATATAAACGTAATAATTAAATATAAGAAAGAAAATCAAATCGCAAAGTAACCAATTCAAGAAATCGTCAGAAATCTAGTTGACTTGTCATTGATCACTAAACATGTATCTTGATTGAATTAATTGATTAATCTATGATTGATAAAAATCTTTACATCAAACACATAGAATTCAACACTAGATAATCACCTAGAATTTAACTAATAAATAATTTATAAATCTACAGTCGCTAGAATCATGTAACCTATGTTAGTTTAACAACCAAAATTCAATTAACTCAGATTAACAAATATGCCAACCTAACCTTTTTCAATTTATATGACTAAACCATAATTAATTAATCATAATTTAATCACAAATCTTAATTAGGATTAAGGATTCAATCAAATCAAATCACTCAATAGAAATTTTTAATCATGTAATTCGAAATCTATATAAAGAGAAGAAGAAGAAGATAATTAATTCAATTCAAAATTGAAATTAGGAATAGAATCTCAAAGCTAAACCAGAGTTTCCTCAAGATCTTTGGATTAATCTCAAATAATTAGCTCTCCATGGCTGCCACACACAATTTACAAAAAGAAAAGATAAAACTATAGGTAGAAGAATCAAGTAAAAATGGTTAGAGTTTCTATCTATCTCAGATCCCCTCTCTATAACAAAATAACTGACTTAAAAATTAAGAATGATAATTTACCCTTATGTTAAAGTTAATTTTCGGCCTCTTAGCTTTCCTTGGCCACCAAAATCAATTGATTTGAGTTTTAGATGAGAAAGTTATGTCTAATTCACTCTTAACGGGTCTCTGATCCCGTCATCCGACTTCATAGGGGTGAAATGTCATCAAAACGTTGTAATTTCAATTTGCAATTTTCATAAAAGTTGAAGATATATGTCTTAGTGCACACTGCTCGGGTTACGCGACAGAACTCGAGTTTTGACTTTCAAGTCCAATTCAGTCCACTAGATATCCAATTCAGCTCTGGGGCTATTCATGAAAATTATAGAGTTCTCTCTTATTTTTCTTACAAGATAAGATATATAATTTTTAGATATCTAGAACTCAAGATATGGTCGAAATACAGAAACAATGTAAAATCCTAATAATGCTGAAAAAATAAATAAAGCCTAATTTGAATCCAAACTTATAAAATGTGGTCAAAACCAATCAATTAAGCATATAAGATATCAAAAAGACTAAATATGAGGGTTAACTAATGTATAAAAATCATGTTTACCATCATTTAATGAAAATTAATTGCAAAGTTGGTCTCACCTCTCTAGTTTCTCCTTCTCTCTTGTCACTGTCGTTCACTATAGGAGCCCTCCATCAGCATTTGCCATCAACTCTAGAACAATCACTGCTATACATCATTTAGTATTACTTAGTGTGGTTGATAAAACAGAAGATATATTACCATAATTGGATAATAAATGCTTAAGGAGGGACACATGATCATATGACTTAGAAGAAAAGACAGCCTGGGGTATGGTTGAAGAACCTGGGGATCCTTTAGCTACAGTAGTAACAAACACAGACTTAAAAGAACTGAGACGATGTTGAAACCTGTTTTGATCAAACCTTGAAGAACATGTGGGACAATTCTCAATCAAGTGTCTTGAGTCTTTACAATATCTATAACATATAGGGGCAGTGAGCACAACTGAAGGAGACTGATCAATATCTAGTTTCTCCATTATATTAAGGAAGAATGCAAAAAACTAAACTTTCGGAGTTTGAAATCTATATCACAGTCTAGAGTCTGGAGTCTGAAATCTAGATCGAAGTCTAGAGTCTAAAGTCTGGAATCTATGATTAGATCGAGAGCCTAACCTCTCTAATACAAAGTTAGAAATAAAAATAGGAAAACAAATATTGTTAATTTGTGTATATTTATGAATGAATGAATACAGAAAGACTAGCCTCTATTTATATAAAAAAATGTTGTACAAGAAAATAAAATAATAAAATATAATTATGTACTAAATTAATTATAATCATCCATAAAATTAATCATGATCAATCATAATCTTAATCATCATTAATCACGCTAACAACCACTGTCAAGCACAATCAACAAGTTAAGCTTTTTCTTCCCAATCTCGGTAAATTTCTTCTTTTTTAATAATAATTTCTTTTGAATTTTTTCTTTATATGCATATTTAGGAGAAAATGTGGTGAAATTTCATCCAAATCTAAAGCTTTGATTTTTTTTTTCTTTTTCAAATTCAACCAAAAAGAACTTTCAATATTTGGATACAAGATTCTACAGATCTAGATTCATCTTCGGCCCCACCGACTTTGGCACAGTCCCCGCTGTCTTTGCCATGAGACAGAACCGGGATCCCATGAGCCACCACCAACAACGATGGCAAACTCAGAATTGACAACAAACCAAGATATGCGTATTGACGAAATTTCATCCGACAGCTGATTCACTACTCTTGTCATAGTTTTCTTGACTCAAATATTTGTATATTGCCAAATTTTATCCGACAACCTTTTCACTACTCATCTAGTGGTTAGTTCATTAGTCATGCTATAGTTTTCCAACTCTTTCAATTTCATCGGGTCGCCGGTTCAATACTTATCTCTGACGTTGAAGCACCTAGAACACACAGAGTCTATTTTGTCATCCAAGTAGTGTTTGAGGTAGGGTTGTGCTATTATTATTATTATTTTTGTTGAGTTGAAGGTTTTGATAATTATTTATCCATGGGAATGGAAATAAGAGTAATTGATAATAAGTTGTAGAAGTTTATATGACAGGACACATTGAAACATGATCTCGTCGAAAATATTATGAATATGGTATGTGACTTGTGAAAGATGATTTGGTGAATGAGTTTTTTTTTTGTTTTTTAATTTATTTAATTTGATTCTATAGAATGATGCATTTTAAGTGGAAAACTGTTGATTTCGTTATGCATTAGTATTAATTAAGATGTGATTATAGTTGTTGTGATTTTGTTTTGCGTTGGTAGTTATTAGAAAGTGCACAAATTGTGCACTGAATTTTTGAAAACAAAAAAGGGGCAAAAATTCATATTTTCATAGTATTGTTAATAGTGTTGTTAAAATAAAAAAAAACATGGAGGACAACATTGTAATTTTCAAATCTCTCAATATAATATAAGTTAACTTAAAACAGAATGACCAGTTGTCAACGGTCGAAACAATGGAGCATTGATGCTTACAATGAACATTTTAGAATCCTCCAAAGCATATATAGTGTCATATACTCTTAAATGATAATACAATACCTTAGAAATAAGGAGACGTTTACAATATACCTAAAGAGATTTTGAGCATCAACGCTCCATAGATTTCCACCATTGATGTTGTTAAAAAATTGATCAATGGTTATTATTAATCACATGTAACTTGGATAACAAGTGATTTGGATACTTTTGTAAATTATAAATTTAGTCTTCAAAATACACAAAATTATATATCTACCACCCTCCAACCTTCACCCACTTCACCATCTTCATCAATCCGTGATCAATCACCAAACCAGCCACCATCTTCCACCACCTTCACCCATAACGCACCAAACAACCCCTTCGTCCTTACCCAACTGTGAAACAAAGCCTCCCTATCTCAGTTTCGCACCACCAAAACAACATCACCACAAAACCACCAACAACTAAGTCCAGAGTGACAAAAATCCTAGCAGCATCACGATATGGGTCGTGTGGTGCCAGTCTGAGGTGCACGCACGACGGATCTGGGTGGAAGTCGCTTGTGGCATTGCGGCTCAAGGTGGGTCGCGACCAGATTTAGGTTAGTGTGGATCGAGGCAGAAGATGACTCGTGGTGGCTCTAATTGACGTAGGTGTCTGGTTCTGCTCTTGACCTGTTCTGGTGAGGACGACAGTGAGTTTGGTCGCGAGTTTGTGTGTAAGTGATACCGCTGGGTGACAGTGCACCAGGGAGATGAGACGATGTCGAGATGTGGTGGAAGCTCGGTTTTGTGTTACCGGCAAGACTTGAGGACGACAACGGCACCAAAGCAAACAAAGGTTGGAACTTGTGAAACATTCATGATGATAACGTTGCCACTATTCACTTTCCAAACGAATTCAAACAGAACTTCATTCTTAGTTGAAGATGACGATCTCTCAGCAGAACGATGTTGCCGGTGACTGGAACTCCTCCACCGTCACTGCCATCTACAGCTACAATTCCTCCATTTCTGGTGGCAACAATCCATTAGAGAAGAAGCTTCACTAGAAGCATTTGTTAAGCATAAAGGAGTAAAATGAAAAAACAGGAGGGGTGAGGGGTTAAAAAACAAATAACATTAGATTTTTTAATAAATATTAAAAACTGGTACTAAATGTAAAAAAAAAATGATAATAATAGATATAATCAATTAAACATTGATGTTCCAAATCTATTTAGGAGCATTGTAAACTTTTTCTAGAAACAAGTAATCCTTCACATTTCAGTAAAAAAAAAGCAATTATTCATGTTGTCTACAACTTTGACAATAAAAAGTGAAAACAATTATTAATTACAAGTGCTGCATTATTAATTAATAATTCAAATCAAAACATTAAGCACACAATACTTTACTTATTCTATATAAATTAATATATCAATACATTAAAGCATATCCCATCTCATTTAATATTATTTCTAAATGATATTAATTATAAATATTAACATTAAATACAAGGCGTGGGTTAAATGGCTAGTTCATAAAAAATAATTTGCCGATTAGCATTGGGTTGCACTCTTTTGGTTTTTTTCTTCTCTCTTTTTTGAAATGCAATTAAAAAATTAACATTGTATTTGGATGTTTTTTCATTAATAAAACAGAACATAATAGGTGGGAATGAACCGAAAATGAATATAACATAGTTACCATTCTCTTTGTTTGAAAGTTTCATTAATGGAATGAAACGAAACAAAACATGTGTTCTCTCTATTTCATCTCAATTTTGAAGGGAACAAAAGTTAAACATTTGAAGGGAAGAGAAAGGAAATGATTCCCTATGTGTTTCATTCTCTTTTCATATATTTTAAAACTCTCAAATATGAGAAGTTATTTCCTTTCCTCTCGTTCCCTTTCCATTCTTCTTATTATCTATTATTCAAACATAGTGTAAGGTGCCCGAACATGTGTTAAACAAAAAAATGGATAAAGTATTAAAAAAATGTTATATTTGTGAGATAAATGGGTAACAGAATTTTAAATTGGCACTTGTTAGAGCTATATATTTCTTCTCCTTGAAGCTATATCAAGGGTTACAACTTAAAGTTAAAAATAACATAAATAAAAAAAAGGGGGAAAAACAGATTTATTGTGAGATGTGAGATATGAGAAGCTGCGAGGAAAGTGACATAACAAATAAAGGGGCTCGGTTAAGGCACAAACTATGGTGCCTTGTAAGACACTGACTTTGGACCACCAAACAACTCAACTAATGAGTACTTTAGAACGTGGAAATCTGCATTTGATATGCGATTGAGGACTCGCAGAATAATAGACAATCAAACTTCACAGCTACCTACACCTAACCAAAAAAAAAAAATTATGACCAGCCACGCCACCGACAATTTTAGAGCTCATAAAAAATTCTTGTGTTAGCACTGTTTTTGGTTTTGCCATTGTCTTCTTCTATATGTTTACCTAAACTCATTTTCAACAAATTTATGCCAATGCCTGGAATCTTGTTTCGAGGGCTGATAATCTCTTTGCCCGAACGCTTACATGATGTGAGTAACAACATCGTAACTAACATCCTTGAGCGAGTTAGTCTTGTACTCTTGTAGAATTGTAGACTGTCTTTTTTTTTTTTGTCTATAATAGTAGACTGTGTTACTCTTACTAATTCAGAGAGAGGGAGGAATCTTAAATCTTTGGGCCAATCTTGATTCTTGAGGACTAGTAAAGTTGAACTTGGACTAAAACCTAAACCCAAGACCCGTCCTAGCCCAATCTTGTGGCCTCGCTGAATCACATGCTCGAATGTTCTTCTCTTACATTAGTATTTAATTAATATATGTTGTTTTTGGTATATATATCTACGCGTATTTTTTTTATTGTTGGCTCAACTTGCAAATACTTTAATTAAAAGACATGTTTTTTCTTTTGACGGGGTCAAAGACATGTTAGAAACTTTGAAACTAAATAATTCATAGGATATTATTTACAATTAATTCCATATACTAAACAATTGAATGAGTTCTATTATATTATAATTTCATTCATATTTCATAGAATCATTTTTCTTTACACCACATATGATATGAGTCTCTCTCATTTTTTAAGACCATAAATCTTTAATGTAAAACTAATTCCCAATCAAGCATCGATTTGTCCTTAGCCATAAGTTGCGTTAAGTGAACTTACAACTCCTATATTGCAAGTAAATTTCATGAACATGAAACTCAATTTAGTAAATCAACCATTCATTAAGTCCCTCTTTTTTGTTATTAATTGGCTAATGCTTCAAGCCAAACTATGACTTGACTCTGTTAAAAATAAAATATAAAAAAAAGAACTATGATTTGACTGGGAACAATTGCTTAGCGCAAATGAAACTTAATAAATTAGTAATTTTTTGAAGTTTTGCGCAAATGGCAAATGGGGTGCTCAGATTCATAAGCAGAATGCATTTCTCATTATAGGCAACAGTTAATTGGAATATGGTAAGTCGTGTATGGAAGTGGCTGCCGTTATGTTTGAAATTAAAATCGTGAAAATCACGTTTTGAAACTCCATCACAATAACAAGATGCATGTGAATGTCATGAACGCGCATAAACTGCAAACCAACGATCACTTTTCAAGTCAATGAATTGCGTTATTCTCTAGAACTTAAGTTATAAGAAAAAAAAATCAAAGTAAAAAAATAAAATATATTTATTTTTTATTTAATTTTAAATATATCATAATTTTAATTTATTAAAATTTAAGAATAAATATAGTTTTATTTATTCACTCAAAGATATATTCATTTAAAAGAAGTTTTACCTCAATTATAAATTCACTAAACTAGAATGTGAAGTTATACGAAAATGGTGTGTTTTATTTAGTTATATTACATGCAATATAAATTTAGTATATTTAATGTCTATTTATTCTATTAATTAATTAATTTTAATTATAAATTTAATTAAATATTTTATTTCAAAATAATTATTTTTTTGTAATTTTATTTATCTAGTCACATTTAATTAATGATAGATTAAGAAATAAAAAAATACTTAATAAACAAGTATAAATAAACAATTAAATATAATAAAAAAAAGTTGATAACCCGCTAGTAATTAGTGAAGCATAGGGGTGGAAACAGATTAGGTCAGACTTTATCTTAAACATGCATGACTTATATCTCAATTATAAAACTTGAATCTGACTTATGAGCTTGTAATAATCTAATTTTTAAGGTTTGACCTGATATTTTTAAAAGCATGGTCTGATTTGAAATCGTATTTAAATATTTATTTTGTAATGAGACATTTAAATAAGATAACAGACTTACCTTTAAATAAGTTAACATGCTTTTATATAGGCTAATAAGTATACCTTTAAATAAGTTAACATGCATTTACATTGGCTAATAGACATACCTTTAAATAGGTCAACATGTCTTTACATAGACTAACAGACTTAAATATTAAAATAAGCTAATGAGCTTACTTAGGGTCAATAAACTTTTGTTATAACTTAATACTCACTTTTTAATTTTATAAATATTCACTACTTTTTTACTTTAGTCTTTAGTCGATGTGAGTCTTTGAGATATATCAAGTTATAAAATTATTAGAGGCATATAGTTGCAAAATATGAAGATCAAACATATGTTCCTCTAATTGCAACATGAATGCAAGAAAGACAAGAGTTATAATGAATTATCATCATGATAATAACTGCATGTTCTATAATGAATTGATAAGAAAGATAATATTATAATATCAATAATTGATAAGGTTAACATATTACCCAAATAATTCTACAAACAGCTAAATGAGTTAGACATGAAACATAGTTCAATAACTTTGATAACTTTTCGTCATGTTTCTGCAACTAGAGACAAAATAATTACACGATTTAATCATAAAAAATTAAAATAATAACTTTACTTATGTTATTAACACATATAAAAATAAGAAATTTAGAAATATTATAGGTTATATCTTCACGTGTTTTGCGAATTATATGCCTCTAATAATTTTGAACTTAAGATATCTCTACAAAGACATCGTCCAATTAAAAAGTAGAGTAGAAAGAAAGAATGAACATCTATAAAAGTAGGATGTGAGTGTTAAGCTTATTATTTTTATTATAATAAATATATTAATAAATATATTATTTTTATTATAATTTACTAATTTAGGTTTTAATATTGACTTTTATTAAAATTTAATTAAAAATATATTAATATATTATAATAAATTAATAATTATAATTTATAATTATTATTATTATATTATATATTATATGTAGTTAAACAGTAGACTAGGTCTGTCGCGCTTAAAAAGCTTCTATTAGATTGCTTGAGATCTTACCTTTTTAATTAAATAGACTTTTAAAAAATATTGACCTAATTTGTTTAGTAAACAAGTCAGACAAAGTCATTCCTCAGGTAGGCCAAATCATAGACTTTTGATAGACATCCTAACCTATTTTCACACCTAGTAAAGCTACGGAACAAACGTCCATAATATCTCTAATTCATGATTCACCACTTTGTTGTCAATAATACAATAATGATATTTTTATTTATTTTTTTATATTACTTTTTATACTTTTTTTAATAATATTTATCATATATATTTTTTCTTATAACTTCTTTTTACTAAATTACATACTTTTAAAAAAAATATCAACAGTGTGTGATTAACATTTTCCTCAATAATAATAACATGGTAAATAGTTTAAGCACATAACATATGACATGGTTATCGTTATGATATGTGATGGACGGAGAAAGACACAGTAATGTTTACGGCAACGTGGGGCTGCGACGGTCTGTCAAACTCTGTCCACATTTTGAGGGGCCCACAAAACGACCACTAGCAATACCTCTCCCTCTCACACATATAAAAAGAAAGAAAACAAATCCACGGCCCTTTTGGGATTTGCTGAAAGGGTAAAAAGTGGTATCTGGCTGGCTGGCTGGCTCTCCTTTCACACCCTTAGTTTCAATTCAATCCCACAGAGCCCAAAGCTTGCCTTGTGAGCTCAATTTCTGCTCATAATGGCTTGCAGGCTTGCAGATTCCTTGCTCCTATTCAAGGTTTTTTATTTATATCCCCCTTCTCATTGCTGTTGCTGTTGCTGTTGTTGCCTTGTTGGGTTGTTTGTTTTTATTGTCTTATGTTTTGGTTTGCAGGTCTCCCATCAGAAGCCAGTTCACAGAAGAAACATTGCTGCCCAGTACTCACCAGGTATGTATGCACCTCGTTGGCTCTCTAATCAGTTTTAACTTTTAATGTTGTATGCATTTATAGTCCACGTTTTGAGTTCCAGGTGATGTCACTTGCCAATTGCATTTATGAGTCTGTATCACTCGCAATTGAGCTCAAGAGACTGGAAAGAAGAGGACTTGGATGAAAAGAAATTAAGAGTCGCTTAACACTTCCTGGTTTCAATATATGCAACTTAATTGGCTTATGAATTCTTGCTATTTTGTGGATAGGTTATTGGCTTATTATAAGCTACATGGGTTTCAGGCTTTCAGCCTTTTATTGATAATATGAAAATTCGTAAGAAAGTTCAAAATGGTAATATAACCTGCAAGATATTATGTGCTTTATGCTTTGACGATGATATGCCAAATGGAAATGGTACAATCTGCTTCAAATACCCCAATTATCGGTTCAGTGTGATAACTTGTCTGTCATCTTTTAGCCATATTGATAATATTCTTGGTGCTAAATTTTCATAGAGAACAATTATGTGCAATTTTTTTACCATTTACCAACAATGAAAGATGGCCCCCAGTAGCCGGTGCTGGTGGCATTGCTGATCAATATCAGTTAGTCCTTTGAATAGGGATTTCCTGCATTAAGTTGCAGTGTATATATATATATATATATTTTGGGGAAAAATTTAATAATTTTATGTCTACATGGATCACAAGTACCTTTCTATATCCCTGGCCTGGACTGAGTAAATGGTGCCCTGGGGTAAATACGAAGCTTATGTTCAACTCTTAATGGGCATGAATGATATGGGTGCCTTTTAAATAATTTTTGTCATTCTGCTACAGGCATATTTAATCTAAAGGGTGCTGGGCTTATCCAGAAAGGATTCAGGCATCAAAGACATTTTATTCCTAGGAAGAAAGTTGCTGTCATCCAAGCTGTGGCAACTCCAGTAGAACCATCTCCAGCTGAAAGTGCACCATCTCCAGCTGAAAGTGCTGAGTACAGAAAACAACTAGCCGAAAGCTATGGTTTTAAACAAATTGGAGAACAGCTTCCAGACAATGTTACTTTAAAGGACGTCCTCGAGTCCCTTCCTAAGAAGGTAGTTTTTCTTTAGAATTTTAGATCTATGTCATGTTTCATAGCATCAGCACTGAACAGGACTTTTGTATTAATTTGTGGAGTCCCTTCTTACATATTCTGTTTTATACAACGATGTATTTGTTTGTACACTTAAATAACATTCTTTAGTCTGTTTTCTTCTTGCATAAGAATATTAAGAAAGTGTTCATAAAAGCATGTTTGTGTATATGTTTATAATAAAGCATCAATGATGACAATATTTGCTGCACATTATGAGAAAGAAAAAGTGTCAGAGTCTGTGTGTAATTCTTCAGTCTCTAAGCTACCTCTCCGCACTTCTGGCATTAAATTGTACTCAAATGTATTTTAAAAGAAAGAAAGAAAGAAAGAAAGGATTTGTCTTCCTTTTCTAATCTTTGAATGATATTGTGGTAACAATTTTCATTTATAATTAATCGATAATCATGATGGATATTTTTTCCTTAACATATTTTGAAGGTCTTTGAGATTGATGATGTGAAAGCATGGAAATCAATTTTGATATCTGTCACTTCCTATGCTCTGGGGCTCTTTATGATTTCCAAAGCACCCTGGTATCTACTTCCTCTGGCTTGGGCATGGACAGGGACTGCAGTAACTGGGGTTAGTTCAATATGCATATTTTCTTTACGAGTATTCTTTGCTGGTTCCTCAGATCCTTCTCACTCCATTCTCTTGGCAACTTTTTTCCCCTTAAAGATCTTGGCCAACTTTTGTTGTTAAGTTTTGAATCCTCTTTCCTTTTCTGCCATACAGTTCTTTGTTATAGGCCATGATTGCGCTCACAAATCATTTTCAAAGAACAAATTGGTAGAAGACATTGTTGGAACTTTGGCCTTCTTGCCACTGATTTATCCATATGAGCCATGGCGATTTAAGCATGACAGGCATCATGCAAAAACAAACATGTAAGCAGTGTTGCCTTCTAATTTTTTTTTCTCGGTGCATCTTGTAAATTATCTGTAGCATCAAAATTTATGCTGTAGAGGGACTGGCTAAGATTTCTACTCAATATGGAGTGCAAAACTTAGTTTTTTGTCCTCAAATTCGCCCTTATAAATTTAAATTTGAGTATAGTGGACAATGAAGAAAAAATTGTCGCTTACTTAAAATGATAGTGGGATATTGTGGCATTTTGTTACATATGATATTTCTTTTTCCAATGTACGGGCACACTCTGTCCCATATGTACTCAAAGTCAGGTAGTACTAATGCTGCAAGGGTAAAATGCAGGCTATACACAGTGTGTACTGTATGAGATATATAATGATAACACCCATGTTTTGGAGAAAATCCTATACCATATTTTATGTGCATGGCGAACACGAATGCTCATATGTAGGCTTTGCAATCTCACTCGACCCATGAGTACCCAAACTGCTCCGCACCACAGCTGTGGGGTGGGGCAGATGCGGGTTGGGGTCAATCCTCTCTACCCCGCTTGGCACCCCTTATCTTAATGAGCATCATGCCTAACTTAGTAGTAATGAAGTCAATGTTTATTCATATTAATATCTTTTTGCAAAATGTAATTGGTTTTCCCTGGTTTAACCTTATTATGAACTTGTCTTTTAATTTATATGAGTTGGTGAATTAATCTTAAGATTGTGAATGATTATTGTACACTTTTTTATTTAAAATATTCATAAGTGCGGAGCGGGTAGGGTGTGATTTTTAATATTTTCTTGTGGAGCGGATTCAGATTTTCATCTCTAGAACCCACAGGGTGGGTAGGGACGAGCTGAGTGATATTTTGAGGGGTGCAGGGCGGGGTTGGCTTGGTCAAAAACCCACCCCTATCTGCCCCACTGCCAAACCTGCTCATATGAAACTCCTCAGTCTCTCTCTCTCTTGCCATTTCCCACCTTCATGTGTTGAAGCAGTAGCTTCACTGTTTCATCATGTACTTTCAACTCTAAGCCATATCTAATGCTACAGGTTGTATGAAGATACTGCTTGGCACCCTGTTTGGAAAGAAGAGTTTGATTCATCTCCACTTTTGCGGAAAGCAATAATATATGGATATGGTCCATTTCGACCTTGGATGTCTATAGCTCACTGGTATGGCACATAGAAGAATTATTTTTATTCATTAAGGTCAACTATGCCTTGGAAATGTTTGTACAGTTCCTCAAGTACTACTTGATTGACTTGAGCAGCCTCAATTTCATATTTTACCTTTAGTTTATACTGAATCTTGATATCAATGTGCATCCTAACAGGTTGATGTGGCATTTTGATCTGAAGAAGTTCAGACCAAATGAAGTAAAGAGGGTGAAGATAAGTTTAGCTTGTGTTTTTACCTTCATGGCAATTGGATGGCCATTAATTATTTACAAGACTGGAATCATGGGATGGATTAAATTCTGGTTGATGCCATGGTTGGGCTATCACTTCTGGGTAATTTTACTTCCCATCTCAAAAATTGATATTTTGTTTATCACCATTGGCTTTTTTGTTTTTATTTCCTTCTTTTTGTTTGGGTGGGTTGTAGTGATATGCATATATTTAGGTAGGGTAGAGATGGAGCCTTTTTCAATAATCAGGCGTTGGATTAAACTTCTGATTTATGATTTTTTCTTTTCGTGTTGGTTAGTGGTTAGTGCTGACCTTGAATGCTATGATGCATGACTTACTGTAAGTGGAATGAAGCAATACCAAACTACCCCTTGCTGCTTGGGGTTATATGCTGCCAGAAATTTGAGGGCAATGTCATAGTTCTAGCATCATGCTTGCCTTTTTTTTTTAATATTTCAACAGATCTTTCATTTGTTGCCATATATTGCAGTCTTGCTGACTTATTAAACTCTAGTTAATTTTCCCCCCAAAATACTGAATACTCTGGCCATGCGTCTATCAGTTGAAAGTTATAGTAAAGAATCCTGTATCTAAGAGATGTTATTTTACTTCCAATCATAGATGAGTACTTTCACCATGGTACATCATACTGCACCACACATACCATTCAAATACTCAGAAGAGTGGAATGCTGCACAAGCACAGCTTAATGGAACTGTTCATTGTGATTACCCTCAATGGTAATGGATTCTTTCTTCTCCTTTCATTCTAATGTATGTTTTTCTTGCCAATAAATTGACACATGGAAGTGGAATATGTGCATAACTGGTCAGCTGCTGCTGAATGCTTTTTCTTTCATCACTTCTCTGAAGATGACTGATCTTTGATTCTGTGAATAATTTTGCATAATTTATCTATCTTGTCCTTGTGTGTGCACTAGTGTTGAAAATGGAAAAGTTCAAGAAAAGACATTAAAAATAAATTAAAAGAAAGAAGTGGATCTTATTATAGATAGGTGAACAATGTTTTCCCAGGATGAATTTATCTGAAAGTACTATCAATTGTTCTTATATGATATGAAGGAGATTTTTACAAGTGCTTACATATTGCATTATACATACAAATCTATAACTGATGGGGATGTAATCCCAGGTTGCTATTATCAATTTAATTATGAATCATCTTTGAAATATTTTAATGCTTACAATTTCCTGATATATCCATTTAAATCTCCACCACCAGTGTATATGTTAAATTTTGAAATCACCTGATTATCCATACCATATGTTATGGCCCCTGAATTGCCTCTCATTTTTTAAGCCATATACAGTACTCCCCCCCCCCCCCTTTTTCTGTTCTTCTTCTTCCCAGTTATTCTTCAAAATGCAGCCTTGCAAAATTAACTTGGTAACCATTGGGTTGACTAACTGGGATATTCTGACTCCTTTTCTGAACAGGATCGAGGTTCTATGCCATGATATTAATGTTCATATTCCACACCACATATCCCCACGGATACCAAGCTATAACTTACGAGCAGCCCATAAGTCTCTACAAGAAAATTGGGGAAAGGTAAGATCATTCAATAATGCCAATATCTTTTTCAGCTTGTTCATGTGAGGGATGAGGGACAGTGTTTGATTGTTCGCATTAATAGTATATTACCATTGTCATCACAATTAACAAGTAATGGCTTTACCTTCTTCGCCGTTCTCCAGTCTTCATCTTAAAAAATGAAATGAAAATGTTAAAGAATATTTGCTTTGCCATTAAAACTTTTTTCAGATATAATACAAATAAAAGATTTTGAAGTTTTGTTTATTCCAGTAACACAAATTTGTTCATGTTTGAACAGTCAATCAATTCTAAACATTATGAATGTCCAACTAAACCACTACTCCCATATGGTTAAAATCTCTAAAAGAATAGCATTGTTGCTAATTATTTCTATCTTATTTTGTTGTGTTGGTCAACAGTATCTGAATGAGGCTAGTTGGAATTGGCGATTGATGAAGACAATCATGACAGTGTGTCATGTGTACGATAAGGAGCAAAATTATGTTGCCTTTGATGAACTTGCCCCTGAAGAATCCCGTCCAGTTACATTTTTGAGGGAAGTCATGCCTGATTATGCTTGATTAGGTCTAAGCTGGCTCGTTCGCATCTGAAATTAATCTGTGTCAAAGTAGGTGGGTATGGCATTCATTTTCTTGTTTCATGTTTTTTTTTTATTATTATTTGGTTCTATTTTTTATAACACGTATAACAAGTAGAGAAAATTGCTTGGAGCTCTTTTAAAGTTCACGTTTTAGGGTAATCATGTTACCAAGTTGCGGATTTTCCAAGGGCAAGCCCGAGAAGCATTCATTAGGTTAAAGTAAATGTTATAGTAATCTGAACAGCGAGATTCTTGTTAGATGATCACGTTGGAAGAATATTATATTATACATATACAGTTGCGTAACGGATAAAAAAACACGTGGAGTGTAGCACAGTGGTTTGAGCTTAATGGCTTATACTGAGTACTGGCAATGTTTTCTTATTGCAGGGTATCTTTTGTTTATATGTAGCTAAGATTTAAGTATTTATTTTTCTTCCTGGTCTAATGACAAGTCCGTATCCAACCATAACTGTTTGCAAACTTCAAAGTGGTACGATCCTCTAAACATAAATAAGGCTTTCCTTGTGGAGAGACCAAGAGAGCCCCATCAGTCTTGTTACTTTCTCCTTTTGATTAAGTTAATATTTAGAACTTCGATATAGAAGAAGGTAGTCTTGCTAGTTAGAATCTGTTTACATCATACCTTGGGATTTATGTACGCCTTTGATGGATTTGGTGCAGCCGAAAGAGTTCAAAGCATATTTTTGTAGTACTAACAGGGAAAGTAAAGTGACCTAAAAGCTAAAAACCAAAGCCGCAACCCACCCCACCCACCAGTGACACCTTTAGCCAAAGCGATTCTATTCAAAGCAAGCCCGTAAGGTATAGCAGTTACAACTTACAACTTTCAACTTTCAACTGCTCACATGCGAAGGCACTACTTTCCTTTATTCCCTTCATCCTTCTAAGGCTAGTGAGAGACTTCATCGCATTTACTCCACCATGTTAATTGAAAAAAACAAGGTCAAAAGAAGGTAAGAAAGAGGATATGACTATCCAAAAAAATAAAGAGAGAACAACTAAGGGCTGCTATGAACTCGTCTGCAAGAGATCTCAAGTTGTGTATGAAATCTGATTCACTAGTAAAAGAAAATAAGCAATCCATATATAATCTTCTCTGTAGATTTGCACAAACTCCATTACATCTAAGGTAAAAACTACTCATAACATGTATGCCAAGTTAAAAACTACTCAATCTCGTATATACAAGTTTTAGACTCAACACTTCATGAAGAAATGCAGAAGCAATCTGGATATAGCAAACTAAGGAGAAGTAACCGTAAAGTAAGGAAGCCGTTGTATATAAGTATAAACTAAATCATATAATTGGCGGTGTTGGAGTCTCCCATATATCAAACACATTCTCCTCACTATGAAGCGCGAAAAGCCTATCCCCTCCAATGGAAAAGTCACATATTGAACCACCATAGCTTCGTCTAAGCCTGGACGTCAAAACCCATTCAGGGCCACAGAACACTGAAATGCAATCATTCATGGACGAGAAAAGTTGCCCTCCATGCAGTGCCAGCTTAGGGTAACACGGTTCCTCTGGCATCTTCCCCTTCATTAACCTCCTTCTTGAGCTCCACCTAATGCTTGTGGCCGCTGAACTCCTCAAATCCATGAACCCCAAATCCTCAAACTCATTCACCACACAAATGGAGTTGTTTTCCTCCATTGCAATGGCATCCCTCACCCGTTTTTCATCCACAGCCAAGGGAGCTCCCATATCAGACCAACACCAAACCATCTTCTTCTCTCTGAAATCCAACAGGCTGATGTAACAGTTGTCCTTCCTAGGAAACATAGTAGCAACCAACAAACAGTTGCTCCCTTCCAACCACTGAAGCTTATCAGCATCACCAAGTGACCAACCCAAAGGCTCATAGAAGAAATCAATTTGCTTCCCAGTGACCTGGTCCCAAACACCAACCCCATACTCATTGCTCCTTCCTTTGCAACTAGAAAATATCTTGTAATCTGAACTAAAGCTCAAAGCACCAGCAGTGTAACTCTTAACTTGATTCTCATGATAAACTTGGAACTTGTACCTGAGTTCCCCAGTATGTGAACTGAACAGACCCATCCCACCATCACCACGACCAAGCCGTTCGCTGACACCAATAACTATGTGGTCTGAATCAACCCAACCAACATCATTAACTCTTTGGTAATCAAGATTAAGAGGAGGGTGTTCATCTAACATCCAATCGTAGACATGAACCATGCTACCATGTGCAACACAGCAACCACCATCAGGGCCAGCCCGAATGGCTGTTCCATCACCCGGTGCTTGACCCGGCACAGAACGAGAGAGGCTCAACCTGTTGCCATCGAATGGACCCCACCTTGAAGAACGAACGTGATCGACGAGACCGTAGTACAAGGCTTCTCTGTAGAGGAGCTTCTCGGGGATGTTGGGTGGGATGTAGAGTTCGCCGTTTCGGAGGAGATCGAGGAGAACGGCGAAACAATCGGGGTTGCGATCGATGAAGTGCTCGCTCGAGTTGTCTGGTAGTAGATTCCAGTTATCGTCGAACATTGCCCCGAACATAGAATTGCGACCTGCATTGGCAAGGGTTGTAGCTGTTGTTTCAAACACTCTGCCTCCTACGTTGAATTTCACCCTGTCTTTCTGAATACCCATGATTGGGTTCGCTTTTCTTGCTCCAAAGTTTGAAACTTTTTGAGAAACCCAGATGGAGATGGGGGTTCAACAGATGCAAGCTTGAGCAAGAGAAGGAAGAAGGAAGTTAGTTCAATTGGATGAACACAGGGTTTCAGATTTCTATAGATAACTAACAGAAAAAGCAGAGGTGTAGTTGCTAGAAAATAGCAGAAAATTGTTTAAAAAAATAATAAGTAGGATTGAAGAGGAATGCTTTTTCGTTGAACAGAAGTGAATTATTATGGTTGAAGGCTTGAAATTGAAGCAAGGGAAAATGGGTATGCGACAGGATCACAGGGCAGGGTAGGGGTTAAGCAAAAGAAAAATGATGGAATTGTGGGAACACAAGACATGGGGATTGAAGGGAGACGGGTTCAAAAGGTGGGCTTTTAAAATCGTGGGATTTGGTGAAGAGGAATTAAATTGGGTTGGAGCGGTTGGAATTCAAAACACAATTGACTCAGTTTGATCTCTCCCTCTAAATCACTCTGTTTTTCTTGTCTCTCTGTTTATATTTTCTTCCTTTTTCAAAAAAAAAATTTCCACCTCTGTCTGTCCTTTGGCTCCATTGGTCGGGACATAGTTGTCATAAAAAATAATATGTGATGGGGTCCAATCAATACTATTTGATCATTCTTAATATCACATCCAACGGCTGAAATGAAATACGATTGGAGGGAATAAGGTACATCCCGGTGGCAGGAGATAATAACCCTTAGTAAATTGTTTATCTGCTTTGCTGAATATTTAAGGTGGCTGGCTTCTCTCAGTTCTTCTCATGAAGTCAACTTTTCTGCGCGGTCTAGGCGTAAAGAAAGCGCGTTATGAGACTTTTAAAAGTGATTATAGATTGTTTAGAACTCGAATTAATACGAAAGGGATAAGAAAATTGAAATTTTATGAGCAACTTATTATGTTTACTCTTTGAATTTTATAGCTAATAAGGTTAATTTACTATTTATTGGGACGTTAACATGTCTATATCATTCTTTAGTTCATTTGGAGGAGTCTTTCTAAACTTAATTGGAAGGCACTCTTTAGTTCATTTGAAGTGCCAAGTTTCACCAATAAATTATTCTAAAAAAATACACACCATAGGAGTTTTTTTTCTTAACATTTACTCGATGGTCATATTTAGTTCTCAATATATAAACAAGATAAGTTTTAATGTCAGTACTTATCAAGTAGATATTGACTTTTCCATTTTGTCTTTTTCATGTAATAAGATAAGTCCCAATTTGCCTAATAGCCTATAAGAGTATTTTCTATTTAAAAATTAAATAAAAACTCATATTGCTCCATCCGATTCAAAAAATGACTTATGAAATTCGAGGCCATTTCCTCCTTAGTTTTTTTGCCTTGGTTTACTCAGCTTTTTTTCCATAGCCCTGTCCCACAACCACACTGCAACTCGCAGTAGCAGCCCGTGGACGGCAAAACTTTCATACTTACTACTTAAGTATTACGCATTTCTTTAGAGCTTTTGAAGTACTCAATACGTTCCACTTCCAATTCCTATTTGACAAAGTAAAACGACAATGAGTTTAAATGCATAATTAAGCACTGCGCAGTGGGTTTCTCCTATGTCAAAAAAAAAAAAATGGTGGAAGAGGGTCTTGTGGTCTTGCACCTCGTTCCTTTCATTTTCATTGACATTGCGAAATCAGAATAAACATGGGATGGTGGACCCTTGACTCCAAGTTGATATCGTGATAAGAAAAATTCAAATCATACGTTGCTACTACATGTAGTTTGATCTCTGACAAAGTTTGGTGGCTATGTGATGGTCACAATCTACTTTTTCGTTTTAACTTTTGAGATAAGGGAGAGGAATGAGGATGAGGTCGAATGCTTAAGAAGAGGATTATGGATAACAAACTTAGGATTGCTCTTGAGTTCCAAATCTAAAAGATTGGAAATTTTCTTAAACTCGAAGGCATTATGGACATCATAGTTTTTATTCGTCTTATCTTACTTTTAGTGGGTATGACCAAACATTTCACATCAAGTCGTGTCAATAGAAGTGTTAACAATGGAGTTTGTTTAACGAATTATCTAGTTTCATTATGTTTGCCATGGTATATTTATGGTAATAAGAGTTTTTATCTGTGTTCAGTCCAGGTGTATGATGCATTGGTCTTATTATTATACATCCACAAGTTTTGAACAAGTAATAATTTGTATTCAATTTTTTACTAATAAAAAATTTATCATACGGAGTTTTACTCTCATAAAAACATGAAATTTGAAACATACTTGAATTATTTTGATTTTTGCAAGCTATTCAATCATCAGTTTTATTATTTATGATAAATGAAAACGATTGACAAAAGGTTAGTAATTAATTATATAAATCCACTCATGTTACACGGCTACACCTTTGTATAGACTGAAGAATTAGCAAAATAATGCATGGGAGTGAGTGATGTGTACTTGAACTCATATAGTTTGAAATCATACTATCAATAAAAAAAGATAAGTTTTTTAATGTTCTAACATTTTTTTTTATTAAATCTCTAATATTAAGGCATGCTTTTTTTAAGCATAATACTAGAGACTAGAGATTGGAGAAATGGAGTAATGTATGAGCACATATTGAAACTAGCCTAACCACCATTAAAAGCACAACTAGCAAGCATATTGGTCACATTATTTTTGTCACGAATGAATTTTCTATCTTTTCCTCGTCTTGAATAGAATACAATAGTGTTTGAATTTGTTTCTTGTCATTAGTTTTTTTTTTTTTCAACTTTTCGATTTGATTCAATTGTTTTTTTCACATTTTTGGGCTGAATCTGAAAGTCGTGACTAGAACATAGTTTATTTTTTTTCCTGGGGTCTGTCAAGTATAGTGTGGGAACTTGAACATAGACTATGGGCTTATGGGCCAGACTGCACCTTGGAAGTTTACCCATTATCACGTGCCAAACTCAGACCAGTTAAAGGCAACAGATCCTGCAACAGATTTGAGTGGCCCAGGCCCAGGCCCTACCACTCATAATTGTAGAGAGAGAAAGAGAGAGGGAGAGAGAAAGGCACAGTGGTGTTGGTGTAGGGTTTAATAGTAGCCACCGTTTAACTGATACTCCTCTTTCGCAGAAGCCGAAACCTTCTGCTTCTCTTCTCTTCTCTTCTCTTCTCTTCTGCGTTTCAACTTTCCACTTTGCAGCACCCCCAAATCCCCACGCGTTCCCTTTCAATTCAGAAATTGAAGCTTCTGTAAATCCGCAATGGCACAGAGTTTCTTGATCCAAACGGAAACACTGAATCCGCCGGATCCTTCACCTGCTTCCGTTTTGTTCCAGAGGAGAATCGAGTTTCACCCTGCCAAGAAGCCTTTCAAGGGATTTTCCAATGATTTTCATCTCGAGACCCTAAACCCTACCACCTCCGAGTCTCGACCAGCTGGTTCCGCTCTCGGTACCTCGCCTGCGGCTGCTAAGAAGCACGACGCTTCCGAATTATCCGAGTATGGCTTGGATCCGGAGCTCAGCTTTGGGATTACCTTTCGAAGAATAGTGAGTTTGTTGATTCATTTCGCTAATTTCATTGCTTTCCCATTGCTTTCTTAGCCTGAAACTTGGTCGGTGAATGGATAATGTACCGTTTGATAATTTGAGATGCAAATTGTTTTACGCTTTATTAGGAATCTTTGATTTCGATATACACTTCTTTTCTCGTTATGTATCCTTTTTCAAATTCATTCCACTTTCACTCACTCTCTGTTTTTCACTTTTCTAATCATGTGAATCTTCTCATGTTCCGCTTTACCACAAAGCTTTGTTTGTTTTATTCTAAAATTTGATTTGATATTACTATTTGTTTGGATTTGATTAAATTATTTCTTTTCCCAGTGTTTGTTGTTATTCCCTCTCTCATTTTTCAAAAACTCTTCCTAGTTCGTGCAGTTTATTTTGAGTCTGGCAATCTTCTTGTTTCTTTCTTTAAAATGATCTCACATTTCTGTGAAGGAAACTCTCTCTCTCTCTCTCTCTCTTCTCTCTCTCCACATTTAGTTAATATTTTTTCACTAACGCCTGTGCCATCTTGCCTGCTAAAGCTTCTCTTGTTGTCCACATAACTCTAGTTATATGTTGTGGACAATATTAAACTATTTGATTATTAATCCTTAAATTTTTGTTTTGGTCTTGAATTGAAATTTACTTCTACTTTTGCGTTACTAGATTAGTTTAAAATGCAATCTCTAAACACCTTCTACTGATCCTCTCCTCCTCCAAAATTTTATTTCCTTATTCTTGGTGAAGACTTTGGCATTTTATGGTTTGGCCTTTATAGTCTATAGTCTCAGTTAAAAGGGTGCTATTCATATTTTTCAGGGAGCTGGATTGCGAAATCTTGGAAACACTTGTTTTCTCAATTCAGTACTGCAGTGTTTGACATATACAGAGCCTCTAGCTGCATATCTGCAAAGTGGCAAGCATAAAAATTCATGTGAGCATCAATGCATATCTTCACTTTCCATCCATTTCTGTGACACATGCCAGATTATGTTCATGGAAATACTTAATTTATGGTTCACTTTTGCATAGATTATGTTTTCAAAATTTCTTCTTTTAGTTTGCAATGTTGCATCTGTTGTGTGTGTGTGAGGGAAGTTATTTGTATATTAAATTTCTAATTATGTTTTACAACCATTGTAGGCCATATTGCTGGATTTTGTGCCCTGTGTGCAATACAGAATCATGTCAGTCGTGCACTGCAATCAACTGGGAGAATATTATCCCCAGAGGATCTGGTTGGGAATCTACGGTGTATCCTTAGGTTTTGAGTTTGATTTATGAATGAGCAATTAAGTTTTATTTTTATTTTTATTTATTGTTGTTATAGGCATTTGATAAGAATTAGGCCACCTTTCTAAACTATTGTGTTTGCTTTTCCTATCTTTCTGCACTATTTATGCATTTATTCCTTTGAGCCAAGGTGAAGGTAAGATTGGAAAATACCAGTATCCAAGCAATCTGTTCTGGAAACATTGCTAGAACCAACTTCTTGCCATTCATTTACCAAACCATGAGATTGTCCTTGTGCATCTATTTGGAAGCCTCCCCATTGTTGATTTACCTTTTTCAACTTCTTTTAAATGGGGAAAAGAATGAAACAACAGTACAGGAGATAGCATCTTTTGTCTTTTGCTACCCCTTTAGTTATTGCAGATGATAAGATTATGAGGCTAAGCAAATTGTCATTCACTCTTGTATAAGTGATATTTGGAACAAGATTTAATGTGCTAGATTCTGTTTGCTGAGGCATAATACTGTTTGTTAAAGTTAACTTTTAAGCACCGCCCCCCCCCTTTTTTTGGGGGAAACAGCACTGTCTCCTTTTATTTGCTTGAAATTTGTTCATCCTGACACAAGATCAGGCATATCAAGAAATTTCCGAAATGCAAGGCAGGAGGATGCACATGAGTATATGGTGAACTTACTTGAGTCAATGCATAAATGCTGCCTCCCTTCTGGAGTACCAAGTGAATCACCTGGTGCTTATGAGAAAAGTTTGGTTCATAAGATCTTTGGTGGTCGTCTCCGGAGTCAGGTAACTGTTTCTTGATTCCTGGTGGAATTTTTTAGAGTGATGTCATTACTAATCGAGGTTTGAAAATGGTTTTCAGTTGATATGTCACATATAACCTGGGAATCTATATAGAACAAGATAACATTTGTTTCCTGTAATTGATGATTCTGTCGTTTTGTTTACCCTATTACAAAAACTCAAAATAGTTTTTTGGTTGCTTTTTCCAGGTGAAATGCCAGCAGTGCTCTTATTGCTCCAACAAGTTTGATCCATTCTTAGATTTAAGTCTTGAAATATTCAAGGCAGATTCATTACATAAAGCACTTGCAAATTTCATAGCTGCAGAGTGGTTGGATGGAGGGGAGAGGCAATACCATTGTCAACGATGCAAGCAGAAAGTTAGGGCTCTCAAACAGCTAACAATTCATAAGGCACCTTATGTGCTAACGATTCATCTAAAGCGGTTCCATGCGCATGATCCTGGACAAAAGATTAAAAAGAAGGTTCAGTTTGGCTGCGCACTGGACTTAAAACCTTTTGTCAGTGGCTCATACGTAAGCAATTTTTTTTTATGATATCAATTATCTCACTTTATGTACATATACCTCTTGTATTCTTGCAAAACTCTTGTTAGATAAAATGCAAAAATCTTGTCGCTAATATTTGTGTTGTCATGGGATTACTATGTTCAAAAGGACAGGCTTAGTCTTTTACAGATTCTTGTTTCAAAATTTTTGCTATGCTGTTTGACTACCTTCTATTTGTGTCTGTAACTTATAATATGGTTATGTTACACTTCTTACCTTCAACTTTCTCCTGTTTAGCAGGATGGAGATGTGAAGTACTCTCTTTATGGGGTTCTGGTTCATTCTGGTTCTAGCACTCATTCTGGCCACTATTACTGCTATGTTCGCACTTCAAATAACATGTGGTATACCTTGGATGACAATCGGGTACTGAAAATATCCATATCTAATTTTCTTTTTCTAGTGTTACAGGTTTTGCAATTCTTAGTACTAATTTTATAAAATATCAATAAACTGAGAAATAGCAGTCAGTGTCTCTAGAGATGGGAGGAACTAGAAAGAAAAGTAAATATTATCATGTACAATAGCATCTTTTCTTGATATCTATTTAGTCTATTCATAATTGTTACCTCCTTTGAATTTGACATTATTGTTGTGTCAATGTTTGTTTCATTGAAAAAAAATTGTGAGCATTAGGTAATTGGTTGTTGTCTTCTCTAGAACTCTGAGATGCCTCCAAATTCTTGGATGAGTTAGGTTGTTTGTTCTCAGAACTGGATAAGTCTGATGATTATATGCTATGGAAATGGCCTGCATAAAATGATGACTGTCTTTTGGAGGAATACTATCATTTAGCCAGATGTTGTCATATTGAAGTTAACCCATTTTGCACTGTTGCAACAGGTAAGCCATGTCAGTGAGCGGGAAGTTTTAAATCAGCAAGCTTACATGTTGTTTTATGTCCGTGATAGAAAAAGTATTGTTCCAAGGAAGCCTGTTGACATTGCTAATAAGGAGAATATGAAGGTGAACATGAATGGTTATAGAGATTCTTCAACTTCAAACCAAGTATTGAAGGATGTTCCAAATGGTCTAGCAGAAAATAAATCTTGTGGTCAACCTTCTTTGACTGCTGAAGCTCAGAAAAATATGTCAGATGTTGATTCATCAAGGGTTCCCTTTATGAAGGATGCTCTGGTTCAACAAAAAAATAGCATCATATTAGCAGAAGAAAGCTTGATGCAAAGTAAAAAACCTGTATCTGAACCTTCTTCCAAGGCACAGCCGCAGAAGGATTCACCCGAAGGGCTCTCTGTTACTAACTCAGGACCTGAATGCTTGTCATCATTAGATCACTCTGGAAAAGACTATAGTCTCCCTAATAATCTGAAAAGTTTAGTTGCACCAGCTGGAGACAATGTTCGTATATGCGATGAGACTGAGATTTCAAAAGAGGGCATGAAAGACTCTCCTTCCACAGAGCCAACCTTCAATCATCGCCAGACTTCTACTGGTAAACATGTTACTGACGGAACACCTCAGTCTCAGAAGGTAAATAATTTCATACTTTCAGTATCCTTTTTGTGCTGAACTGGTGCTATTTTAGTTTTCTTGATTACTGATCTGTGAATCCTCTCAGAATAATTTTGTCGCAAAAGTTGGTGTTGCTGCACCTCAAGATTCAAGCACAAATACGTCAAACAACACTAGCCCTATAACTTCACTAAATCAACTGAAAAACATTAACCATCAGGTTTCTAAACTATCCCCTTTGTTTGCCCATTACTTTGAGCCTTATTGTTTTAATTTATTTACCCTATTTTTTTTATTTTTAGGTTGGAGCTTCTGCAACTGGTTCAGTGTGTGATGAAGCGGGTAGTAAGGTGTGTGAAATTGCTGTTGGTTGTCAAGGACTGGTTCTTCATGAGTCAGTAAATAGATTGTCGGGTGTGGAGAGTCTTAATCAAAAGCACATGAAAAAATCAAAAAAGAAGTTTCTGAAGTATCAGGCATCAAGCATGCATCTGCGCTCAACCTTCCTTTTAATGGCATACTTAGGCCCACGGAAGAAGAAGAATCACAAAAGAAGTAAATGCCGGATGTTGGTTTTGAAGAATCCAAATAAAGAAAAGTTGGATAAACATGCTTTCTCATCAGATGTTGGGCCATCTACACCTGGAAAGGCTGATGTATTTCCCTGTGTGTCAGGTTGTTTTGAAAGTAGGGCAGCCAAGACTGGTTATAAACTTGGTGCTAATTTTAAATCTAATGAGAAATCTCTGATAGAAAATACTGTGGACGGAGAGTTTAGGAAGAGAATTGATCAGGACAGTGCTGTGCTTGCAACAGCTATGCAAGTAGAAAATATATCTGGTTCTGGTTCAGTAGTAAACCAATTTGAAGCTAGACAAGCTGATAGTCTACGAGATGGTAAAAGAGATCAAATGCATAATAGTTTGATGAGTATGCTTACCCGAGGTCTGGAGGAGACAGTTGGTAAGTTTCTATTGATATTTCCTTCCCAGTTCTTGTCTGGCATAATACATGAAATTTGTGTTCTATATCCTTGGTAGTTTCATCCTTGTTCTAGTCCTGTGCATAGTAGTCAATCCCGGATCGCGGCGCGTAGCCACTGACCCCAAAAATGCTATAGTGGGTCACGGAGCGGCTGCTATACTGAAGAATAGGGGATATAAATCAAATAATCTATAATACACACACATAAATGCTCAAAAATCAAAGTGTACTCAAAATTTAAGCCAAATTCATCATTAATAATCAAGAGTCATATCTTAAAGACTTAAAGACACAAACATCACTAATTTAAGGCATAAGTAACAAGTCAATAATAATAAAAGTCAATGAGCACTGGGTTGCAAATAGTGCGTACAAGAAAGGGGGCTGCCGGAAAATGCCTGGGTCTGGCCAGAAATCACCTGCCAGAGAAGACTCGGAGCTGGGTTTTGTCAAAAGAAGAGGGGAGGGGCAGTGGGTTCTATCGAAGAAGTGAAGAGAAATCTGAGAAAAGAACCTTAAATAGTCTTTAAGCATAAAAGGAATGAAATCCTAAAACTAACCCTAAATTAAACCTTAGTTGTCGAAGAAAGGGAAATGCAGAATTGGTTTTTCTATATCATCACGGTGTAGCGGCTGCGACTCCAGTGAAATGGCAGCTATTGTGGCCGTGATTCCCGCTACTCAGAACTGCGAATTGGTGCCACGATAATGCCGCTATTGTGTGCTATTGACTACTATGGTCCTGTGAATGGTGTAGTTGCATAATTGTTGATGTGCTGCCTTTGGATTTGTTCTATGATAATATATAGTATATACTTGTATGTGGTCAAGTAAATACATTTACTTGCACATTTTAGTGGGCTACTCGAGTTGACCTTAAAAATATTAGCATATTATTTTCATGAAACAGTTTTTTCTTTTTTTGGAGATCTCTAAGATCAGATAATATTGACTCTTGGGTAAATAGCCTAACTATTATGCTCTGGCAGTGGCTTAATTGTTTGACTGGATGCCTCTGTAGCCTAGCCTGTAAGGTGTCATTTGGTATGCGAAATCTTGCGTCTTGCCAGTTCCTGGGATTGACTTGTCTAAATTGTGGAATACCCTTGTTTGGTAGGAGTGTTAAGAGAAGAGCCTATTTAACTTCCATTGTAATGAAATATTGGGGGTAGGTATATTGAATTTTCTCCTATTGCGAATCCTCATCTTGTGGGATGACAACATTGCCTACTTGTGTTAAATCTCATTCCACCATTCTCCTCTTTCTATTTTATCCATGCAACCTCTTGCCTACTTGTGTTAAATCTCATTCCACCATTCACTTCTTACTCTCTATTTTATCCATGCAACCTCGTTCACTGTCAAGTGGGTCTATCTAGGCTATATGGTTGGGGCCGGTAGTGACAGTGACAGCAATAGTGGCAGTGGCAGTGGCCATGGACCCATGGTGGACCTGGTGGTGGTTACAGTGGTGCTGGTATATTGGTGATCTCCAAACTGAATCAAAAGTGATCAGGATATCAATGTTTAGTGGGACTGCTTCAAGTAAACCAAACAAATTTTTGCAGTATTCATATGAATAACATTTACTTGGAAAGTGGTTTGGAATGCGAATCTTTCATTTCCACATGCTAAATGCCATCTAAATAATGTTCATCCTTGATAAATCAAAAGCTTCTTTAATTAGTTTAGCTCAATTTGTAATCTGATGGTTGAATACTTGAATTACTTTTCCCCCTTTATTCTATATACTATGAAAATCTTGGTACCTTAATGCTTGATATATAACATGTCTGTTTTTTATTTGGGTACAGTTGCACGTTGGGATGATATAGAATTGCCTCAATCTCAGTCCTTGCAGTCAAGGAATGACAAGATTGTCAGCATTGGATATGTCGGGGATGAATGGTGAGCTCAGCAATCTTTTCTTTTATTCCTTCTTTATTATTTATAAAACGTATTAGTTTGGGTCTTCCTGTGTCGTGACTAACTGATTGCTTAAAGAAACATTTTTCCCCAAGTCCGTGGTTTCAGAGTGAGTTGAAAAATCATCATTTCAAAGATTTGTCTGTGCTGAAAAAGTATTCTCTTATTTTATTTTTATTTTTTTTGGTGTGAAATAATTAGAGCTTAAAATTTTACTTTTTTCTTCTTTCATGTACAAATATGATGTAATGATTGCCTTTACATAGTATGTTGCCTTGTAGATTCACTTTGTTTTGGCCTAGGAAACCTTTAGGCTATGATTGGTATGGTGGGTTCAAATGAAAAAGAAAGGAAATTGTTAGTGTATGCAGACAGGTTTTTGTCCAGTCACATGGATAAAATCTTGTCTTTTCCATCCAGTTACGCTCTACCAAACATTACATTAATCACGATGTTTGTAGATATGGTGGGGGCAGGCTTCGGATTTGTCATCACCGAGTGTCACTGGACTATTTGGATGAATAACTTAGCATATTCATAATTTTGTATCTTGCCACCTCAAATTTTTCAGGGATGAAGAATATGATAAGGGGAAGAGAAAGAAGTTAAGGGGCTTCAAGCACAGTTTTGGTGGGCCAAATCTTTTCCAAGAAATTGCTACCGAGAAATCTAAGTTTAAAAAAGTAAAGTTGGACCAATCTTGCTCAGGGAACCCGCCATTCAGGATATGATGTTCAAAACAAATTGCCTTCTAACGTCTGTGGGCTTCTTGTAGCAATTATTTTTTTTGCCAACGCTGAAAGTGTAGTGAAGAGAGCACCTACCTTACTCTTTTTTGCAGTACAATTTTGTTTGCAGGATCATATTATTGTCTTTGGGGCAGAACCTCAGAGGGTTGGGTTTTCTGTGTACTTGTGTTCCTGTAGATCATTTCTCATTTCAGACAACTATTAGCTGCATGTTCAAGTAGTGAAATGAAACCCATTGTATTTCTGCTGTAGTAGCTGCGCGTCCTAGCCCAGAAATTTTGTTCATGGTTTTCGTATTTATTAAGACATTCGGTACTTAATGTTGCAAAATATGTGTCTTTGTTGTACTGGAGTTGCATTTGGCATTTGGTCTGTGTTTGGATTAGTTGTAAAAAAGATTATGTTAAAATCAATTATGTGTATAATTAATTTTAAAGAAAATTATGAGAGTTAATTTATGTTTGGATATCTTAACTTATAAATGGTTGTAAGACAGTTTTGTTTGGATTGTATGAAAATAATGTCTTTATGTATTAAATTATCAAGAGATGTGAAATAATTGACAAAAGTTTTTTAGTTGAGGGTAAAATGAAGTCTATTTAAAAAAAAAACTGAAATTAAATAATTATAATTATATAATGCTAAAACTGTAACTTTTTTTTTTTAAAAAAGTTATTTTTAAAGTAAAAAAAAAAATCATTAACGTCTAATATGTCGATCTAAACATGTTTGCTTTAAAAAAAAAAAAAAGAAGTTAATAAATATTTTTCTAAAATAATTTAGCAAAAAGAAACATGTAGTTGGAGACGATCAGTTATAATTGATTGACCCTTATGCCATGTTTTGATTTTCGTTTGGCTTCTAATTTGTTGTTATTCTTCAAATCATGTACACAAGCGTTAGAGCTGAAATTATGATAAATTGACCGTGCTGGTTCTGTATCTTTGTTTTACATGATGGACCCATGATTGATGGTTAATCCAATTTTAAAGACATTTTGTGATACTCCAAACATGGGTACCGCGTCAGATTTATCTTCAATTCTGGGTGATATACAAAACGCAATATTAATAGTGTTTTGTACCCTTTTTTTTTTCCCACTGATATTTGTAAATCGAACATAAATAACTTTGTGTGCAACAAACAAAGTAACCAAGAGTTAGTACTTCAATTGAATTTCCCTACCATATTTTCTACTGCTATCCAAAAGGAATTTTCTACGGATGAAATTCGAAGCCCTACTATCCAACTGTATCGCAATACTCCCAGAACATCCAGCTAGAAGAAATTAATACACTGTACTGAACAATTTAAAGCTATCTGAAGTTGAATGAATACATTTGGCTCATATGTCACAAGTCCTTCTCCAAAGACGTTTGACCTTCAAAATCGGGCAGCACAGTAGTTTATATTTTTGTAGCAATTTTGGTGCCATGATCTGGCAATTCATTTAATGTCAACCTTTAATTCAACTGTCAACTGTTCTTCCTCTGGCTTTAAGACCCTCTCTAGTCTCTAAATTTACTACTTTTAGGAGCTGAACTACTTCTTAATAGAAAATTGGGTTGTATCCTTTTGTTAATTCTTTGTTAAATGTTTACTTGAAAATATAAAGTTTTTTTTTATGGTTAAGATTTTCTTTTTTTAATATAATGGTAAGAATGAAGTTTAAATTTAAGATCTCATATAAACTATCTAAACCTTTTACTAACTCAATTTTAATAGCTAAGATTTTCCATCGAGAAAGTATTTGATTAGAACTTTAGAAGTCAAATACTTAAGAGACCCAGAGAATTTTTCTATAGAGGGAATTTGGTATAATAAGTGACGATGGGAGATTTTTTAAAGTTTTATGGAAAAAGTTCTACAAGAATCTCCGCATTGGAATTAGAATTTAACTCAATAGTTATTTTGTTGTAGCATAATTTATTACCGTAGGCATCTGATTTATTGAAGTGTTGGACCATGATATCATGTGTGCCTTTTTCTCCTTACTTAACCTTCTTATTGTTCTTCTAACGCTTCATCCCCTAATAAAATACTGAGGACAAATGTAACCAAAAATAATAATAATAATAATAAAAGCACAGAGAACAAGAAAGTACTCTTCGCCCACTATTGTCTTAGTTATTTGTGCTAAGCTAATATACACAAGGTATCGATTTTTAGTTTCCATATCGGTTTAAGTAGGAAATACATTTGCATGACGATTTATAGATAATAATGAAGGTGTTATCCTTGCAGCTTAGGCAAGAAGTGTTCTTGGAGTAACGAAAAAGTTTTAACTATATATTATTTAATGTGTATATTATTATTTCAATTATGTAATTTATTATTATCTTTCACTTTGACGATATTTTTAATGTTATAATTAAATTGATACAAATTGAATAATACAAAATAAGAATCTTTTCTTACTTTAAGAGTATCTAAAAGTTTATGATAGATTAGTATTAGTGTATATGCAATCTTGAGATTTGGAGAATATATCTGAATTTATTATTTATTGTAAATTTGTTCTAATAATTAGTATCATATCTCATAATAATATTTTAAAAGTAAGCTTTTGAGAAATTTATAAAACACTTGAGTTACTTACACTTGAAAAAAATAAAAGCATTTTAAAATAAGCATGGACTAACAAGAATAGATTCACCTATGTGATTTTTCACATGACAAGATAATGTGAAAAAAAAGAGATAGATACAAAAATTATAAAAAAAAATTTACAAATTTTGACTGAACCCTACTAATAAAATTTCTGTATGTCTTTCTCTCTTTTCCACATGACCTTGTCATACAAAAAATTGAAAGAATCCATTCTCATAAGCCAATAACCTTATAGTTTAGTGACATTTCTCATGGTCAACAGGAGCCAGTGATAGACTCAAGAATTTTAGTTAATGGAGACAAAGTATATATACTAAAAAAAATCTTCAAATGTCTTTATCTAATATCACATACTATTATTGAAAATACAAAATAAAAGAGATCAATAAATTATTTAATCATTTAGTAAACCTAAAATCTTTGCATGTATAATTTATTGCATATGATTATTTATGATATTTATAGCATATAAAATGATTTAAACAATGAACCTAAAATCTTTTAAAATAATATTTAATATATATTCTATAAGTCTGTTTCTTTTTGCTTTAAAATTTTAAAAATTAAAATTAAATCAAAACAGTAAAATAATGTTAACTTGTAATCATCAAAAGTTTAGAGTTATTACAATTTACAAGAAGAAAAATGATTTTATGAGTTGAATTATTGTTATATTTTACAATCACTTATGTAGGTAATAGACAATCAAGACAATATAATGAGAAGAATATATTAACATATATACATATAATACAAATTTAATTTAAATTTTAATAGGAGCATATGACCTCATACCTTATAAGGTGAATCCCTCACTGTCATGAGCTATGGTGTTTAAGGTGTTTGATCCTCTATAATTCATATTTTTCATATTATTAACCACCTAGATCTCAATAGAGATATCTTTAAAATAAAAATAAATAAATAAATAAAAACTTTGCTATATACATTCAAGCGTATTATAGCACCAAAAAGAATAATCAAATTCGACAGCTATAGTATGGCAATTTTATAACTTTCATTTATTTTATTGAGTTTCATCAATTATTGACCCCTTCTGATTTCCCATAATTTCTGCACGCATAGGTTGCTTTAGTTTTCTCTATCTTTTACGCGATGATGTCCTATTTTAATTATTAGGTGTCGAAAATCTTAATGTGTTGGCACGATGTTTGAAGATAGTGTGAAAGTGTTGTGCATAATTTTAAATTGTAATTGTAATCATAGTTACAAAATTTATTAAAATCGTAATATTATGAATAATTACAAAAAAATGTGATTAATATAATTATAATTATGATTATAATATAGTTGTAAAAATTATTAAAATTATAATATAGTGATCATAATTACGATTGTAGACTTCAATTTAAAATTATGGTACTGTGTATAAGATTTGTTCTCAAGTTGTAGAACCTTCTGATATTCTCCATAATTTATGACTTGTAGGAGCATGCGCATGGTGGCTTAGAAAGATTCATAAGATCTTCATATAAGATTTTCACATATCTCATGGAGAACTCTCCTGCCGAAGGAAATCATATAATAGCTCTCTCTCACACACACACTCTCTCTCTCTACTTAATGGAATCATGTACTCTCTCCCTTCCCGGCTTGCTTATAATGGCACTCTTGGATCTAGATTAGGTTTGCCATGATATATATTTACATATACATACTTGTGCTATTTTTTTAATATATATGATGGACCTGATGAGTCCATGAAGTGGTCCCTCCCTCTGGTACAGGAACATTATTTGGTTGACGTGGTTTGAAGTATAAGTATGGTGGCATGATTAAGAAAATGGATAATATTAATACACATAAGTGTCCGCATAAAAATATTGGTGGGGATGTTATGATTATTCATAGTAATTTTGTCGGTTGATTTCATGTTACTCATTAAGCCTCATCCCTCAATCAATGCAAATCATTAGACACTGACGCTGATCATTTTCATCCTCTCCACTTATTGGTTGTAGCTTCTTAGTGCGCTCCTCTCTCTCATTCGACAAATACTTGGTGTAGAATTTGTTTATACAATTGTATAGATTAAATTAATTAATAATTAATATATTATTATTTAAATATTAATTAGTTTAATTTATACAAATATTTTTTATATATACACACAGTCAAATATTTATGCCTATTGGCCCAACTTGGAGGTTTACTTTTAAAATTAGATTATTTTTTGAGCGTGTTTCATAAAATAGTAGCGTTATTTGTTTATTTAAAATATTTTAATTTTTTTTAATTTATTTACAAATTTATTTTATATTTTATAAAAATATTATAATTATATATAATTTAATTTAATATTTTTTTATATAAATTTATAATATAAATATAATATATATATTTTAAATGTACAGATAACATAAAAGATAGCAACTTGCCATGTGCAAACACCTAATACTGTATTCCTATGTAGATGAAGATTTGTATTCGTAAAATAAAGGAAATGAAGTTAGCTCAGCCTTTGAAAGTCTCATCTGCTAGCATTTCCACCAACGAAGATTCAAACAAGTATTAGAGAAAGAAGGGATTGTGGGCCACAAAAATTGGTAGAACAGACTATAACTAGTAACTACGACACAGAATTAACTCTAGTCAAAACCACTGGGCATTAGACAATATCTGATTAACGATAAACATGGAAGGGAAGAAAGAAAGAAAGAAAAAATGTCTTCCAACACAAACTGCATCATGTTATGGGCAATATTGGTCCTTTTGGATTGCTTCACAGATAAGACAAACTGTCCGAAGGGCTAAAAACTTTAAACTAAAATGGATTATAGTTTGCTACCAAAAGAAAGAAGGATTGTTGTTTATCTATTTCCAGTGATCAAATCAAGAATGGTCCACCTACTACTACTAGAGGGTCCACATGGTAGATTCTTGGTGACTGCCATTGTCCCTAGAGCCTTACATGCATTATATAATTTGCTACCTAGTGAGCATAAATTAAGGTGAAAAAAAGATTCACTTAGAAAAATGGGGAAGAAGGGAGCTTTTTTCTATGTTTCAACTTTCAAAAGTCAAAAAAATACAGTACACATTTTCTACCAAGAAACCCAGCTAATCCATTGAAATGAATCATTATCACACAATTGCTTTTGGGAGTGGGAGGTGGGCTGGGAGGCCACGATAATATAGTTAAGATGTTGGTAAAACCAAGAGCATTCCGTGTACCAACAACATTAATTGCACAACAAAGATCAAGTCCCTGCAACTTTCAAGAAAAAAGAGGTGAACGAAACAGAAAGAGGAAGAAAATTCAGGATAGTCAGACACCCATATATTTGGGCCGAGTCATATCCCACTAAACCGCAGTTAGATTCTTTCCCAGTAAGAAGTCATGGTATCTAGGATAAGATACTATTACTAGCTGAAAATTACCTTATTTTGAGGTTGGTCGAATCCAGACTTTGAATTGTTTATTCATACTTTTTAATTTAATAATAATAAATGAGTAATCGACCACCTCAGATAATAAGTAAGATTGAATTAAGTAATAGGATGAATTTCTATAATGTCACATATTTGAATACACCAAAAATTAAAAACTAACACATATATACATAAAATAAATTCAAGACTAAGTTACATATTTACTAGAATAAGAAATGATAAGGGAACGGGGTTCGTTTTTTCCTCGTATAATTATTATATCAAAAGACTTTATTTTCTTTTTTCCATAGACCAAAAAATGGTGATAAACACTCTCACTACACTCAATGAAGAATCATTGAATTCCCACCAACGAATCATTAATATATTCACCAACCATCAACCTCAACGATATTTAAAAGTTTTAATTTTCTTACACTATTTTTTAATACTAATTTTTATATTAATTAATAATATAAAAATTTTTAGTTAAAATATAAAAATTTTTAGTTAATAATATAAATTTGTTGGTTAATAAATATTAATCAATTATTATATCATGACTAATATTTTTTAATTAATTAATATATATATATTAATTATAAATTTATATATCATTAATTAATATAAAAATTGATTTAAAAAATAATTATTTTTTTCATTTTATTTTAATTCTTTTCTCAATTATGATGCTCTAACCGACTGCATTCTTTATTCTGAGATATTTTTATATGTATACAAATTTATCACGTTAAATTTATATATAAAAATAAAAAATTAAAAAAATAAAATAATTTTTTATAATAAATAAATTTAACGAGGGTTATTTTTTTTATCTTTTTAACTTTTTATCTCTGTATATAAATTTAACGTGGTAAGATATGCATATAACAATATCTCCGTTCACTTTTCCATCTTGGTACACACTGGTCTGCATGTTGCGCTGTCTGTGCCTCATTTGAAGGGGGAAAAACCCTTCTTGGAAAATCAGTTTCTAGCCCAAGAGTTCTGCTGCCACTTAAGAGTAAAGCATCACAGCCTTTTCCACAGTCTAGAGTCTAGACAAAGACAATAGTTTACTCCTTGCATCGTTTGTTTCTTTATTTATCCTTCTTTTTGTTGGTTCTCAGGGATCTGCAAATCCGGACAAGGCTTGCTCACATTCTCTTGTTATAGTCCACAACCTTTGTATTATTACATTAGAGTGAATTTGTTTCCTTAAAAAGTTCCACTGGTTTTTTTAGCTTGTGTCCTTCTTTTACTCTCTCTTTAGCTTATGCCCTTCTAGTCTCCACGGTAAAAAACTGTTTCCCATGTGAGATTTTTTTTTTTTTTAATCACTCATCTCCTTCAAACTCAGCATTACTGTGTATTGCTGTTAAGTTCAAGGAGATTCAGACTGCATAAAAGTACTGGCTGCCATTGAGTTAAAACAATCTGTCATACTGGTTTTGAAGTTCTGAGAGGGGCATTTCCCTGTGGTTGTGGAGGTTTTGGGGCTGTTCGTCTGCATCATTTCTCAGTATCAAACATCACTACCAGATGGGTTTGGGATTATTTGGTTCTGTTCTGGTTTTGACACTCTTGTTCAAGCATTTGGCGTCTCAGCAACCAAATTCTGATGAGTTATTTGTGTCTGAGTTCTTGAAGAAGATGGGTTTAATGTCCTCCCAAGCCTACAACTTCTCTGCTTTTGTTTGTTCATGGCAAGGTGTTTCCTGTGATGCCAATAAAGAACATGTTGTTGAGTTAAACGTTTCTGGTATGGGCCTCTCTGGCCCTATTCCTGATACCACCATAGGCAAGCTCAGCAAGCTTCAATATTTGGATCTTAGCAACAACAAAATCACTGCCTTGCCTTCAGATTTCTGGAGTTTAAGCTCTCTCAAGAGCCTTAACCTTTCCTCCAATCAGATTTCTGGTTCACTGACTAACAACATTGGCAACTTTGGTTTGCTAGAAATCTTTTACTTGTCCAGCAACAATTTCTCTGAGGAAATTCCTGAAGCTATTGGCTCCCTTGTGAGTCTGAGGGTTCTCAAACTTGACCACAACAGGTTTGCACACAGCATACCTTCTGGGATTCTCAAGTGCCAGTCTCTAGTTTCAATTGATCTTTCATCAAATCAGCTGAATGGAACAATTCCAGATGGCTTTGGTGCTGCGTTTCCTAAGCTCAGGACCTTGAACCTTGCTGGGAATAATATTTATGGTCGTGTTTCAGATATTTCTGGGTTGAAGTCCATTGTGAATCTCAACATATCAGGCAATTCGTTTCAGGGTTCTGTCATGGGTGTGTTTCAGCAAAGGTTGAAGGTCGTGGACCTTAGTAGAAACCAATTTCAAGGCCACATTCCTCAGGTACTGTACAACTCTAATTTCAGTTGGTCTCATTTACTTTATCTGGATCTGTCAGAGAATCAGCTTTGTGGGGAAATTTTCCAAAATTTGAATGAGTCCCTTAACCTAAAGCACCTTAATCTTGCACACAATAGATTTACCAGGCAGAAATTCCCACAGATTGAAATGCTTCCAGGGTTGGAATATCTGAATTTGTCCAAAACTAGTCTTGTTGGTCACATTCCTGATGAATTCTCACAACTGAGTAATTTGAATGCACTTGATCTTTCTATGAATCATCTTATTGGGAAAGTTCCCTTACTGAGGAATAAACACCTCCAAATTCTTGACCTTTCAAACAACAATTTGAGTGGAGCAGTCCCTCCATCTGTCTTAGAGAAGCTCCCCTTGATGGAGAAATACAACTTCTCTTATAATAACTTAACCTTCTGTGCTTTAGAAATCAACCATGATATCCTGCGAACAGCATTCTTTGGATCAGTGAACAGTTGCCCAATTGCTGCAAACCCGAGTCTTTTCAAAAGAAGAGCCACTCAACACAAGGGAATGAAGCTAGCTCTGGTATTGACCTTCTCAATGATCTGCTTGCTTGTTGGACTTTTATTTCTAGCATTTGGTTGCAGAAGGAAAACAAAAATGTGGGAAGTTAAGCAAAATTCATTCAAGGAAGAACAGAACATTTCAGGTCCCTTCTCATTCCAGACTGATTCAACAACGTGGGTGGCTGATGTTAAGCAAGCAACATCAGTCCCAGTAGTAATCTTTGAGAAACCATTGTTGAATATTACATTTGCAGACCTCTTGGCTGCAACTTCAAATTTTGATCGTGGTACCCTTTTGGCTGAAGGAAAATTTGGTCCTGTTTATAGAGGCTTTCTACCTGGTGGTATTCATGTAGCCGTTAAAGTTTTGGTGGTTGGATCTACATTGACAGATCAAGAAGCTGCAAGAGAACTCGAGTTTCTTGGTAGAATCAAGCACCCCAATCTTGTTCCTTTAACTGGATATTGTGTAGCTGGGGATCAGAGAATTGCCATATATGATTACATGGAGAATGGGAACTTGCAAAATCTGCTTTATGACTTGCCACTTGGGGTACAAAGCACAGATGATTGGAGCACAGACACATGGGAAGAAGCTGACAATAATGGTATTCAAAATGCTGGGTCTGAAGGGTTACTCACAACTTGGAGATTTCGCCACAAAATAGCCCTTGGCACTGCCCGAGCATTGGCATTTTTGCATCATGGATGCTCACCTCCAATTATCCATAGAGCAGTTAAGGCTAGCAGTGTTTATTTGGACTATGACTTGGAACCAAGATTGTCTGATTTTGGGTTGGCTAAGATTTTTGGAAGTGGCTTAGATGAGGAGATTGCACGTGGTTCACCTGGTTATGTTCCACCAGAGTTTTCTCAACCAGAATTTGAATCCCCAACACCAAAATCTGATGTGTACTGTTTTGGGGTTGTTCTCTTTGAGCTAGTAACTGGAAAGAAGCCAGTTGAAGATGATTATCCTGCTGATAAGGAAGCAACTTTGGTAAGTTGGGTTAGAGGACTGGTAAGAAAGAACCAAGCTTCAAGAGCTATTGATCCAAAAATTCGCGATACTGGACCAGATGAACAAATGGAGGAGGCTCTTAAGATTGGGTTTCTGTGCACGGCTGACTTGCCCTCCAAGCGACCAACCATGCAGCAGATAGTTGGACTTCTAAAGGATATTGAACCTACTGCTAATTAGCTTGAAGGACATGATGAAAAGGAATTGAGGTCGTTTAATTTAATTTAATTTTATCTCTTTGATTTGTTTTCTACTTGATGAGAGCTTCCCATGCAACCATGAAACAAATGTAAAGCAGTTGAATTCTGGAATTCTGTTTTTGATGTTGATCTCTTTTTTTCTTTTTTTTTTGCTCCCACCATTTCTGGTAGATGAAGAAAGCTTTGATGAATATACACCAGAACTTGATCTTTGAACTAACTTGTTACTGCAGCATGTATTCCACTTTACTTATTCTTTTTTATCTATTCATGTATAAACTAAATGCCTGTTTGAAATTAATTCTGTAAAACTTGAAACTCTAGAGTCTAGACGAGTAATTTGGTTGAATGTGGCATTATCTCTATTTTCATGTGTACATTTGAAGAGATTTGGGGACAAAGTCACTTGAGAAAGGCTTATGGTTATGGGGCTTTCTTGACGTAATAGAACGATATTACTGGGGAGGCTACCCCATAAGCAACCTTGACTGTGACTGTATTCTTTCCAAATGCATATTTCAATAAAAACATAACTACTGATTCTACAAGTGGATCTGTGGTAGAAAGACGTAGAGTTAAGGCAAGCTGGTGGGGGCAAGAACTATAATAATTTTACGGTACTGAAGTTGTGAAGTGAAAGTTGGACCACCTCCGGCCCATTTACTGGTTGAAGGTTATCCTTGTGATTATTAATTAATAGGGTATAGATGTGTCACGAGTGATGACATTAAGATATGGTAGCTTGGTTGAAGTTCAGAATATAGCCTCTTCCATCTTCTCTGAATGTCAAAACATGTTGATGGTGTACAAAAAAAAAATCAACATCTTGTTGAAAGAAAAAGTGGAAAAACAAAAATGCAGAAATGATGTTTTCACATAAAAAACTTACATCATTCTTGCACCATTTTATTTTTAAACACTCCCTCGGTCCACGTTAAGAGAAATTATTACATATTCTTCAAACACAATTAAGTTGTTATTTTTAAATTAGTGACTTAAAATCTATGTAAGTTTGTTAGAAATTAATGATTGAGATCTTTTTTGAAATATGCATTTTTTGTCTGGATAAATTATTGCATGTTTTTATAACACAATAAATGCATGTTTCAAGATAGATTTCTATCATTAATTTTAAATTATTGACTTAAAATTTATGTAAGTTTATTGGAAATCAATGGTAAAAATCATTTTTGTAGCATGCATTTATTATGCTCCTAACATAGCAAAATCTCTTGTATGCTAAAGTTATTGCACAATAATTAATAAATTCATTAAAAATTCTCAATTATAAGCAAATTTATTTTGATTGGCTGAATTATCTTTTATTGAAATGTTCAAAATATTATTATTATTTTACTAATATTCTCTCTCACTTATTACTGTTAAAGGTAAAGTTAGAAAAAAAAATTAATAATTTATTGATTTTTAAATAAACAGATAATTTTGAACACAAAAGATTTTTAAATAGACAAATAAAAATAGATGAAGAGAGTAATAAAATAAAAAAAAAATCAAACATTTCAATACACTTATTTAAAATTTCTATGATATCTTGATGAGTTTAATATTTAAAATAAGTTATTAAGTATTCATTAAATATTAAATTTATAATAAATATTTAAAAATAATTAATAACTAATTAAATACTTGACAACTCATATAAATATCAAATTCTAAAAAAATACTATACAAATTCTCAAAAATAATATAAATATTTTGATATGCAAATATCATAACACCATAAAAAATTGTGTTTATGTGTGAGAGAGAGAGCATATAATGATGTTGGAATGGAGTGGAAAAAGGCAGAGCCCAACACACAGCAACTCAAGTAGGCCTGCTTACCTCATCCCGGTATCATGCATGATAACATCTTAACATGCGGGGCAATGGGAGCATGATGATTGCAAGTTTCAATCTTGAATGGTCTCTCAGATTTAGTTGGCCAGCACCTAGCATGCACCTTTTTCACTGTTGAAAATCTTTAATCATGAAGACGGATTTAAAGTTATGAACAAAATGTGACCTAGATAATAAGCTATGCTTAGATGTTAAAAAAAATATATTTATTATTACTCTTTTGTATTTATTGCTAGTATCATTTTTATTTTATTAGTTTTTTATTAAATAATTTTTTATTTGTTCAATGATTCAAACTTATTTATTAAAAAATTAATGCAATAAAAGTAACAATAAACATTTAAGAGTGATAATATACACTTTTTAAAAATAAATAAATCAATGTATCACATCTTAGTAATGAAGACTTAGGATTTAAAGTAAAAATATATATAAATAGACTTAGGATTTAATTTTGCCTTCGCTGGAGAAAAAAATATAATTAAAGAAATGAGAAAAATTCTGATATTGTATTACACATTTTTTTAATGAACATATTGTATTACACATCAATAAATCAATAAATAAAAGCAATAATAAAATAAATATAATATAATATAAAGTTCCCAATCCTTATGTTCAGTATGATCGATGGTACGTGGGGGTGGAAAAGGGGGTGTGGAAATTTACTCTGCTGTTATTCTGCAAAATTTCCGTTCCACTTTCGTGTTCCATTGGAATTGGATTGCATTTCAAATCTTTCCTAATTAATGATATCGCACTTGTATTAGTGGAGGATAGATAGCGATTGCTGGCGATCGTGTATTATTATATCTATTCTATATTTTTTATTTTTTATTAGGGTCAGTGATGTTTGGGTGAGGTTGTACATATTTTTAATAATGAGAAAATATTACATATTTTTAAAATAGTAATAAATGTATGCTTTATGAAAATATTAATCATTGATTTTAAATATATTCACATATTTTTTTAAAAAAATAACTTAAATCAATAATAAAAATATTTTAAAATATACATTTATTATTACTCAAAAACATAATATAATTTCTTCTTAAATAATTTATTTTTTAATATAGTGAAAGATAAATAATAAAATTAAAAAATTTATAAAAATATTTTTTAATTTAACTTTAAGAATTAATATAACTATAATTTAAATATATAATTATATATTTACTACATATCACATGTTCATCTATGTTATATATGTTCTATACTATTATACAATAATTCTTCTTTCTGTTCTTCAATTTTCTTTTTCTTAAAATATTATCATCATTTAAGTAAACACAAACATAAAAATTATGTCTACTTTTAAATTTTCGTCAACTTTTCACTGTTGTCAATTTTTTTAATAATTTTTGTAGCCAAAATTAAGGGTGTTAATTAAATCTGTTAGTTCATTATTTATTTAGTCCATCCGTATTTAAATCGAATCCTTCTAAACTTCTTTTACCAGAAGATAGGTATTCATTATCTACGTTATGTATAAAGGGGATTTCTCATTTTTTAGTTCAATTTTTTTTTTCAAAACTATCATTATTAATTACTAATTTAAAGATTCAAAAATAAATATAAAAGAGGATAAAATTATAATTACTTATTATTACTAATTTAAATATTTAAAAATAAATACAAAGAAAATAAGATTATAAATGTATTTTAATACTTATTTAAATTATAAAAAATATAATTCAAATAATCTTTATCATTATTTATTTTTATCTTAAAAAAACGAATTGACAAGTATTTAAAATAAAAGAAATATACATTTCTAAGATATAAAGTAACAAGTAACTACTCAATTAAAAAAAAAAGTAATGAGTGGTCTGACAAGTTAAGAAAAAAAAAATAAGATAAGAAAATCATCGTAACCCCATGAGTCCTAACAATAAAATTAAGGAAAAATCATAAAGACAAAAGAACAAGAAACATTAAGGCTCTATTAAACTTAGGGTATCTTGATAGAAATAATAAATTTAATGAATTGTATGAATTAGGCTAGTCTAGTTAATGGATGGTTTTTGAACCAACCAAATTATCTATTGGATACCAATGGATATCCATATCACAAACAAGTTCTAACAATTTATACGGTTAAAATAATTATTAGATAAGTATTTAATTTTAATAATATATATTGTAATAATCAATATATGTTGATTTGAGTAAAAAAATTTAAGTTTTTTAAATATGTGATTTTAAATTTAATTTTAAATTTTTATATATAAAAATATTATTATTATGAGATATTTTCAATCAAATACTTGATAGTATTATAATAAATTAACTTATCACCTATTAGATGGAGGATATAAAAACAAAAAATACTATATTTATTCTTTTAGTATTTATTAATAATAATAGTTTGATGATATATTTATCACGGAGTAAAAATCAATAATCACCAATCATCATAAGCCATGTGGTATTAACTAATTATGCACACTAATTTTATGACATCATCTCTATGAGCAATCAAATATTCAACGAGGATGGTATATTTTTATTATTATTATGACCAAGTGTTATTTGAATAATTTGTATACACTTTGATTAATTTATATTTTTAATTTAGTTAAAGACAAATTATTTACACATGAATAAAAAATTTCATTAAAATATTTTTCTCGGCATAATCTAAGAAATTAACAAAACTAATATTTAAATATATGATCATGTACACATCCATACTTCACATTCTCATCACATACAACTTGGGTTTTACGAGGATGGCATTCTGTGTGGTCTTTTTTGAACATTTGGGTAAGGTTATTCTTCTACATGGATAGATCATAGTCATAGATGTTTTATAATTTTTACTGCAAGAGAAATAAGAATGAAAATATGTCAGGTGGCTAATTGAGGACTTATAGTATGACTCATTTAAGATTTAACTTGATCTATTTCGTTTATAACAAAAATAGACTAAATTTTTTTAAAAAATTTATTTAGTTAAATAAACTAGACTTTAGATTTTTAAAAAAGTCTTTTAAGTTTAACAAGTTAACTTATTTAATTATATATTTTTGATGATTTTTAATATTTATATAATATAATTATTTTTATAAATAATACAATATTATTTTAAAGTTTATGTTCATTAGTCTATATAAAAACATAGTTTCATTAGATTATTTTATTGTCATATTTAAAAATAAATTTGTTAATTATTTAAAGATTTTATTATAAAATAAGTTTTTAAATAAATTTTTTTAAAAATTTTTTAAAAATCCAAATCTTAAAAAATAACCTATATTAAATAAATAAAATAAATTATCTTATATTTTAATAAATAAATCAAACTCATTTAAAGTAAAATCTGGCCTACCTTATCCTATTTCCGTGATGATATGATATATTACTTAATCTAAGTCATTAATTTAATAAAAAAAATATCAATGACTTAAACCAATTACAGAAAACCTGTTTAGCAGGTTTTCTTTTTTTGTTTATATTTCTTTTCAAACACTACCACCACCATCATTGTTGTCGGCCGACTTCCGTACGCCGCTTGCCAGCCACCGTCTATCGACCATCAACCACCATTTTTTTTAAAGTTATAATGTTCATTTTATTAAGTTGCGTAAATGTATAATAATATCGCTTAAAATTGTATTATTTTTTATATTTTTTTATAAATAATTATACATATTAAAAAATTCTACATTTTAACTAAAAATATTCTACACACAATAAAATTTTAGAGTTTTTAATATATATAATTATTTATGAAAAATATAAAATTAATATAATTTTAATTTATATTAAATATATAGTTATACAACTTAAAAAAATAATAGTATAACTTTAAAAAAGATAATGGTTGGTGACAACTATGGCCAATCGGAAGTGGTGGCCAACCGATAGTGCTGACCGCATGGAGGTTATGGCCAGCTAGCAATGGCGACTGGCCAAAAGTGGTGGCAGCTAGTGGCCAATCATCGACGAAAGACGGCAAACAACAGTTGGTGACTAATGAACGATGACAATCTCTGATTGACAATGGCAACGAACGTTGCCAATAGACGATGGTTAGTCGTTGACAACAATAATAATGTTCTAAAAAAAAATAACTTGCATAAAAAAACAACTTGATGTAGCAGGTAAAATAAAAAAAAATATTATACATCATGACTTAACAAAATGTATAATAGCACCCGTCAATGATTGAAAGTTAAGAAGAAATTACCAAAAAACTAGAGTTGCAGCCGCCTCGGCTGCCAGTCCCAGATTTTTTTGGGCTTTGGGCCACCTTATTTCAAGAGACAGTGACATTCAAAATGTAGTCCAATTAAAAAAGGAGTGCTTTCTTTTTCATTTATTTTTTGTCCTTTTCTTGTTTCATTTTATTTTTTGTTACATTGTTGCCTTGAAGATCTATTGGAGGGAAAAAAATATTTTATCTTTTTTATCATAATAATGTTGTGATACTACTTTTTTTTTAATCTAAGAATATTATATTTATTAAAAATGGATTTATTTTACTCCATATTCGACTCAAGTATGTTTAATTAAACTTTTCTCATATTAAATTCCCATAAAATTGTTTATTTAATTGTGAAAAGTTTTTTACTAGCATTATTTTGATTTTATTGTCAGCTTTCCATACTTGTGTTTATGTGTGTTTTTTCTTTGTCATTTTTTGGTCACAGGCTCAATACTTTTTTGGTCTTTAATTATGATGTCATTATATGTGAAATTAATCTTTGTATAGTGTCATGATTATGAGGTTTTTTTAATAATTGTCTTCTTTAAATACTATCGTGACTAAAAAAACTCTTTCAATAATTATATTTTCTAAAGTTTAAGTTTTAATCCTCTCTTTAAGAACCCATGTTTAATAATTTGAAATAAGTGGTGATGCAATTTCTTCCGTATCAAGAATAATATTTCGTTTCCTTGGATAAAATATGATTCCGTAAACCCACTGGTCTTACATTCACCATTAGATACCCGTTATTGTTATTGTTATTGTTATTATTTTAATGGGAAGCTGAGATTCTTCTATGGGAAAGCATTAAATTTTGCAGTGAAGACAATCGAATAATACATTCTCAACCCAATACTTTTGTTTCATTCAATGCCGATTAGACCATTAAAAAAAATAAAAAAAGAGAGAGAGAAAATCTTAAGTCACTGCAAATCAAGAGATTTTTTTTATATTATTTATTACATTAATTAATTTTATGAGTTATTATTGTTTTTAAATTTAACTATATTTTTAAAGATTTTTCTAGACATTTATTAAAATAGTAAACTCTCACTTTAGTTCATAAAATTGTATGTACTAGTCACATTAATTTTTAAATTTTTAAAACTGTCAATTTAATTCTTGAAACCTCAAAACGTCAGTCACGTTAGTCTCTACGTCTTTTTTCATCAGTTAAACTTAACGGACACACACGCATAGCACGTTAAGTGTTAAGTTAGAGGCTGACGCAGCCTCCTATCTCCCAAAATGACGTAGTTTCACACGAAGTTATAGTGTGAAAGTTTGTATTTATAATTTTGGTCCAAAAAAAATTGTCTCAAAGTCCTTGAAAAAAAATACTCCCACTGTTCTCTCTTTCCCTACTCTTCTGTCTCTCATTTTTGCTTTTCAACTAAGACTTGAGCTCAACCACAAGTGCCTACTTGAAAATTTGAATGGATCTAAATGCTTTCAGGCCAATAACACAATCTTAAAGTCATGTTTGCTCATCAAAATCATAGACCCCTACGACCATCTCACTTTACCTCTGCAAAATCTGGGTTCCATACCATGACATTCACCAAGTGCTATACGATTCTTTCCCAATTGAAAAAAAGGTACTAGCTTTGGATCTAAACACAAAGTCATGCACGCTAAGTTGTCTTTGATTTGAACAAATCCAGAAACTTATGGCTGATTTGAACAAACCCAGAAACTTGTGGCTGACTTTTCAGATTTTAAAATTCATGGACTAATGTAATTGGTGTATGAAATTTCAGGGACTAATGTGTCTGATATATGAAATTTCAAGGACTAAAGTGAATGTTTACTTGAAATTGTTCAGATCTCCACCCAATTGCAACGGCATAAGGACTAAAGTGAATGTTTACTTGAAATTTTTCAGATCTCCACCCAATTGCAACGACATTTTATCTCCCCATCTGATCACTCATTACACAACATAAACCAACAAAACTCCTTCAAACTCCTTCTCACTCAGCAACCCATCAAAACGCTCCAACAACGACAAACCCTCTAAGAATAACTCCTCCTTGGAAACCACCCCTGTGCCACCAGAGCACAACTCTGGTTTGGAGACAAGTGTGCTGAAACAACAAGAAGGAGTAACATGGGCTATGGTATTTTCTCTAAGATTGGGAGCTTCACCAGCTTGATCATTTCCACTTCCACCAACGACACATTGGCGTTTGGATTTGGTACCAGTATCCTTGATGCGTGATCGTTTCAGTGGCAGCACCAGAAAGTGATAAGCATAAACACTGATTTTCAGATTTTCAGATTTTCAGTGTTGCAATTGGGGGGATTTGAAAAATTTCCCTCCACCTCCAATATGACGTCGTTTCATTATTGAGACCTTTGTTTTTTGGGGCACAAGCAAAATTACGTCGTTTTGGGAGAGGTAAGAGGTCACATCAGCGTCTAACTTAGCACTTAACGTGCCACATGTGCGTGTCCATTAAGTTTAATTGACCGAAAAAGACGTAGAGACTAACGTGATTGACATTTTGAGGTTTCAGGGACTAAGTTGTTAATTTTAAAAATTCAGGGACTAATGCGACCGGTGCATACAATTTCATGGACTAAAGTTGGGGTTTACTCCTTATTAAAGATACAAATAAGAAGTTTTAGATAAAATTTAGGTATTTAATATATTGAAAATTAAAAAATCTTACTTTTTTATTTAAAACCTTCTATTTTGATATCTTTAACAAGTACTTTTAACAAAATTCTATTTTTAATGTTATAGCTATTTTGTTATACATTAAATAGTATAGAGCAAAATATTTATCTTATTCAAAATACCTAAGAGTCTTTCTAAAAAAATATGTTTTAGCTAAGAGTTTTGCTATATTGTCATAATAATCTTCTTAATGCTTAATTAAAAAGTATTAAAATGAAAAAGTAGATATATTCAATGTCTTCAAAATATAAAAAATGTTCAATACTCTCCTCATTTGATAATAAGGTGAATGTTAATTTGTAGTTTTTCTAATAATCTTAATATATAAAACTACCATTAAAATATAAGAATATTAAATTTCATAATTCTCATAAATAAGAAAGTATGAAGACACTAACCTTTATCTATGAATAAGAGCGAACTGTATTTCAAGAGTGTTAGAGATATCTCAAAAACTTATTTTTTATTTTTTTGCTTTTCTTTTTTCTCTTTTTGTACTTTAATGATGGTGAAGAGATAAGAAAACCCTTTACGGTCAGGAATAAGACCTTGAGTTTTATGTAAAAATTATTTCTTAAATACTGTTAACTCCTATCAAGTTAACAGTTACTATAATTATAAAACTACCCTTACTATTTTACCCAATAAGAGTTTAGCTCATTAACTTAATTTAATTGCTTAATAAACTAATAAGATAAGTCACATGTCCATCACATAAGACATTTAATTTAATATTCTTCCACTTGGCTCATATGACATTACTTTCTTTATAGTTTGATAAGTCTATCAAAACATTATATATATATATATCCAAACTCTTCTTTATATTGGATACATCATTCATCATGATAAAAATGAAAACTAACATGAGTCATGGCGGTCGTACATCATTTAATCGACATAGTCCTTTCCATGTACTACAGAGTTAGTCTTCTCCTTGACATAACCTATAAATAGGAAGCACATAATTGGTCTAACAATAATGTCTTTATTAAAGACAGAATCTGTTATCATCATTCATATTCAATCATGTATACAAACTCAGAAAATATGTAAGACATAAATATATTAATTAATGAGCTTAAAGTATCAAAGTACATAAAACATAAACATTGACATAATATACAATAATGTCTACTTGACAACAATGTTCATACTTTCAATATGTCCATTAAATGTTTTTGGTGGTAACCTTTTTATCAAAGGGTCAGCAATCATAAAATCGGTGCTAATGTGCTCTATTGACACTTTATGTTTTTGAACTTCTTATTTAAAGGCAAAGTATTTCAATTTCATATGTTTTACACCTTTAGAATACTTGTAGTTTTTAAAAAAGAAGACAACTGTGAAATTATCACCATAAATTTTTAACGGCCTAACAATATTGTCGACTACTCCAAGTCCTAAAATAATTCCGCAACCACTTAGCCTAAATCATGGCCTTAAAGCATGCCGCAAATTCAGCTTCCATGGTAGATGCAACAATAACTGATTGCTTTGCAATCTTTCATGATATTGATCTTACAACTAAAAGATACAAATGGTTAAATATGGACTTTCTTGTATATATACAATTGGAAAAATCTGAATCTGAATATCCAACCACCTCAAGATGATCGAATCTTCTATAAGAAAACATGTGATCCTTCGTTACTTGTAAATATCTTAAGACTTTCTTTACAGCTTTCCAATGATCCAATCCTGGATTACTCTGATATTTACTCAACATACCAACTGCAAAGCTGATATCTGACTTTATACACGTTTGAGCATACACCAAACTCCTAACAACAGATCATAAGGAATTATTTCTATTTGTTTCTGTTCCAAGTCATTCTTTGGACATTGCAAAAGACTGAACTCGTCTCCTTTTTTATTTTGAACGGGTGATGCTAAACATTTTTCCATTATGAATCTCTCTAAAACTTTATTGATATATGTTTTTTTAGACAAGCCTAACAATCCTTATGATCTGTCACAGAATATTACTATTCCAATCACATAGCTTGCCTCTCCCATATATTTCATTTCAAAGTTATTAGAAATAAACTTCTTAGTCTCACTTAATAAACCAAGATCATTAGTTGCAAGCAATATATCATCAACATATAAAATCAGAAAGATAAACTTATTCTCATTAACCTTCAGATATATACACAAATCAACAGTTTTTTCCTTAAATCCAAATGATACAATAATATCTTTGAATTTGAGATACCACTGTTGGGAAACTTGCTTAAATCTATATATTAATTTCTTAAGTTTACATATCATGTGTTCTTTCCCCTCAACTGAAAACCTCATTGGTTAATCCATATAAACATCTTCCTCTAAATTCTTATTTAGAAAGATAGTTTTCACATTCATTTGATGCAACTCTCAATTATAATGAGCTACTAATGTCATGATAATTCTGAAAGAATCTTTATTGGAAATTGATGAGAATGTTTTCTTATAGTCAATGTCATCTTTTTTAGTAAAATCTTTGGCAACAAGACGGTCTTTGCAACGTTTAAAGTTGACATGAGAGTCACGCTTAGTCTTAAAGACCCATTTACACTCAACTCTCTTACACCCTTTAGGTAATTCCACAAGGTCTCATACATCATTATGTTTCATTGATTTAAGTCCATCTTTCATGATATCTAACCATTTATCAGCATTATCACTATTAATGGCTTGTGAAAACAAAATTGAATCATTATCATTAATTCCCAAGTCATTTTCTGACTCTTGTAGATACACCACATTAGTCATTTAGAATAACAGATCTCCATTCTCTTTAGGATGTTTTTAATGTTATTTCTTGCGGTTGTTCTACTATAGGTTCACTGTTAACCTCAAGATAATTAATTTGTTGTTCTTCTTGATTGTTATACGATTCAACAACATGAGGAACAACAATTTCATAGGTAGGAGCACAAGTCAAAGGAACTTATACTTTAACTTTCTTAATATCTATATTTCGTGAAGCTTCACTTCCACTTATCTTATTATTCTCAATGAACCAGATATATACAGTTTCAACAATTCTTATACTATGGGCATGACAATAAAAAATATATCATTTTGACTTTTCTGGATAACTAACAAAATATTCACTAATTGTTCTTGCATCCAGTTTCTTTTCATGTAGATTATAGATTCTTATTTCTGTCTGATATCCCCAAACATACAAGTGCCTTAAACTAGGTTTCCTACCTGACCACAATTAAAAAAATGTATTTGGAACTGCCTTAATAGGAACCCTATTCGACACATACATGACAATTTTTAAACCATATATCTATAATGACAAGGGTAAAGACGTATTACTTAACATGCTCCTGACCATGTCCATTAAGATTCGGTTACGCCTTTCTGATACATCATTTTATTGTGGTGTACTTGACATTGTGTATTGAGCACATATGTCACGTTTTTCTATGAACTTAGCAAATGAACATAAGTATTATCCAGTTTTAACAAATCTTCCATAATACTCACCACCTCTATCTAACCTTACGATGTTCAACTTTCTGTCTAATTATCTTTCAACTTCATTTACATAAATTTCCAAAGCATTCACTACATGAGATTTCTCATGCAGTAAATAGACATACACGTAATGTGAATAATCGTCAATAAAAGTGATAAAATACTTTTCTTTATAGAAAAAATTGATATCAAATGGTCCACATATATCGGTATATATAATTTCAAGAAGCTAAGTGATTCTTGTGACACATTTTTTTATGTGTTTTGTTTGTTTTTCCTTAATGCAATCCACACAAATATTATGTTTAGTGAAATCTAAATCTAGAAGGATATCATTCTTTACCAACCTTTCCATTCTTCTTTTGGAAATGTGACTCAAACGTTTATACCACAAGTAAGCAGAACGTTCAATCACTAAACTATGTTTAGTGCCAACATTATGATGTAAGGTCATAAGAGTTTCAACATATAAATTATCAAGATTCAATTTATATAAACCATCACAAAGTATACAAGAACTAATCATATATGTATGTTTATACAAACTAAAATATTCATTACCAAACTTAAAATAGTATCTAGCAACATCAAGTTTAGATAAAGAAACTAAATTCCTAGAAATACTAGATACATAATGTTACCAAGTGGCCTCAAACTCAAGAGGGGGGTGAATTGAGTTTATGAAATATTTTCGCAAATCTTTTGCAAAGCATTTGTTTATCAAATTTTCGTTGAAACTATTGTTTAATTGAAGTAAATAGATAAATGTGATCGAATGAATCACTCACAAATAAACAACCTCAGATAGAAAGTATTCAAACAAAGCTAGATATCAAACTCAACTCAAGCATATATAATTAAAGCATAAAGTAAAAAGATAGAGTTAAGAAGAACAAACACAATGATTTAATCTGGTTCAACCTGTAACATCCCGAAAAAATATCTGTTAAATTATAAATAATCATTTTATAATATTCATGATTTTTAAGAATTTTTCTAGAATTTTTCGGAAATGTCGAATATTTTAATATATTCTTCGTTTTGCATGTACACTGAGCTGAGAATTGCTGCGGTCAGTGTAACGCTTTGAAAATTATTTATTTTACCACGAATAGTCATTTTCTAATATTTGTGAATTATGTGAATTCTTTCGAAATTTTTCGGAAACGACGAATATTTTAATATATTTCTCGTTTTACGTGAAATTTGAGCAGAGTCGGGAAAACGATTGTAACAATTCAAGAATTAGAAAATTATATGACGGATAGTCATTTTATAATAATTGCAATTTTTGAAAATTTTCTGAGATTTTTTCAGAAACGTCGAATATTGTAATATATTACTCGTTTTACGTCTTGTAGACTTTGGAATCCTGGAGAAACGATGTTTTCTCATGAACCTTGAACTATGGACACATCGACGGGGGATCTTACTAAACCCGAGGTTGGTCACAGTTTACGAGGTTTCATAATTTTCAAGAAATTTTAACAGATAAAACAAAATAATACTGCAAAAAATTTATCTGTCAGATTAATTAAATACTGACTTTTGTCAACTGTAACTATTATCCATTGGATAATAGCATGTAATAAAAATCCTATCATATTATCCTAATGCAATCTACTTTATGTCTAATCAATCCACTTTAATTCAAATTTAATGTAAAATAATCAAAGATTCTTTGAGAAACTTTGACCAAACAATGACCAAGAAGTCCTTAGCTTCCAAGGGAAGCCAAAAACTCTCTCTTCCCTCTCTCCCTATGCACGGCAGCAGCAGCCCAAAACAAGGGGGAATTAGTTTGCTTTCATTAATTCATTTTACCACACAAAATTCATTTTAACCAAAAACACTTTCTCTCTCTTCCTTTCTTCTTCCTTCTTCACTTTGCTTTTCTCCTCCTTCTTTCTAGAACCCTCCACGGCCAGCCCCTCTTCTTCCACTCATCCATCACAAAAAAATTTTCCAACTACATTTTCTTAATCCTCTCCCTCTCCTAAACACCTTTCTTGCTTGGAGCATCTTGAGATTCCATCATCTTCATCACTTTCTTCAAGCTTCAAAGTTAGGGTTTTTGGGTAAAGTTTTAAGACACTTCTCCTCTCCTCTTCATTTTCGTGTTCATGGTCCTCTTGGTGACCATCCATGCTTTATTTTTCAAGCATTGGTGATGTTTTAACAAAGTTGAAATTTCTAGGGTTTCTTGGAGATATAATCCGAAATTACAAGGAGATTTCTTGGGGTTTCTCATGATTTCTACACTTAGGTAAGAGGAAGACACTCCTTCTCAACCTCTATTAGCATCTAGGAACCTTGATTATGTTGTTTGTGGGAAAAACCCTAGTGAGGGTTATTCTTTAATTTGATGATTATTATGTTTACATGTTGATTTTATGATATTTATGACATTGGATTGATTGGTTGTGTATATTAATATTTTGGATTGGATTGGAAGGTTGAAAATGGAAGAAAAACAATTGAGAACCACTTTAGGGAGGCCATGGTTTTTGAGCTTGAAATGGGGTAAAGTGTGGACAAATTATGATGAGTACAAGACTTAAATCAATCAAGTGATAAAATGAAATCAATGGAAGAAAACTTGGAATTGGAACCTCTTGGGAGGTCACGATTTTTGGGCCCAAAAATTGGGGTTCTTAGTGAACCAATGCATCAAGTGAAAGACTAAGTAAATTAAAGGTGTAATTTACAATTGATAAATTGAAAAGATTGGGATTTGGATCCCTTGAGAGGCCACGACCTCTAAGGCCTTTGGAGGCTTAATTATGCAATTTTTGGTAACTCTAAAGCATAAGTAAACAAGTGGCTAAACTCTTAGGTAATGAACTAAAAAAATTACCAATTGAAAGAATTGAAGATAATTGGGAACTTCATAAACTTTAAAAGAACCAAGAAGGAGATTGTCATAAGATTTGGGTAACTTCAAGAGGACAAGAACAAGAGAGAGCGAGATTCTAAGAACTTAGAATGAATAAGATTAGAGAAACCAAATTAATTATGAGAATCAAATTAAAAATGAACCTAGTAGGAAGACTAAATCCTAAACAGGAATGCATAAAGGACCTTAGAAATGTATTACCTTATTTGATTTCAATATTATGACATTACGGGTCCATGCGAGTGACCATATATATATATTGATGTTCTCTTGGCCAATTGTGGCATATTATGGAATTATATGAAATTGTGAATCATACATGTTTATGCATAGAGTCTTATACATTTGTGAATGTCCTGTGGACTGTTGTAAGGCCAAGTTGCCTAGGAGATTGAACACACCTTAGTGCGGGTGCGAGTAGACTAGTGTAGGTCATGTGATGACCTTGGGGGCGTCGGGGTGCGGGTCCTTCACAATGGGTAGTTGGTAGCTCTTCTACCCGTGGGGCAAACCGATGCAAACGCACCGACGATCCGGACCGAGACACTGTCCTATATCGTGATCTAGCGTGGACTGTCTGTACAATGCCTGATGTGCACGTGGAAATTATTGATGTATAGCACTTTGGCCGCGGCAGCCGAGTTACAGACATGTCTCCTGATCTTTCTCTCCGACTGTTTGTGTCTAGCTCCATGGAGTAGGAATCTGAGTACTGTGTGTACATGCATTATGGAATATGAAATCATCTGATAATTACTGCTTTGTGAATTTGAACTATTTGTTTAATGTTACAATAAATGACTGCTTGAAACTGTTTATCTGCTTACTATTGAATTTACTGCTTATTACTTGGATATGTTGTTTCTGAACTGCGACCTGGGCGCGTTGCGCCGTTTTGTTTCTGCCTGCTATAATTAGTAATGATGGTAGGATGTCTTACCTCTTTACTGTATTTCTATTATTTGCTGCCTGTGTGTACACTGTATTGATCGAAGACGACGGTAAGGAGGCGGAAGATCCCGATTTTCCTGGCTTCTGGCCCGAACGGAACTAGCATTTACTGAGGCGATGGCGGCACGCATGCGCGGATTTCTAGGTGATGTGCGTCTGACCTTCCTCGGAGGACCAAAGTGCTGGCATATCAACTTCAGTTCTGATCGATGCGTCTACCTGGGGGACGTGTCAATTTCCCTAGCTTGGAGACGTCATGAGGAGCCGATCCTCACTTGCCATGTCAGCCTGCGACTAGAGTTCTACTTACTCATTCGGGAGATGTGGGGTGATCGTTACTACACCTCTTGGGAGAATTCTTTTGATTCTACCGCTCGGGCTCCTGCCCGTGGTTCCGTGGTTTCCATGGAGGTTTCCTCTGAAGAAGAGGATCCTGCTGAGGACCCGGATACGGTCCCTCCTCCTCTGAGGGACTGATTTTACTGGTAGTTGCTGATTGCTGCCAGTGTTTTATTTTGGGGGCCTGATGTATTATTTTGGTGGACTGATCTTCAAAAATGATATGCTTGGTGATGGATGATTGAATTGATGAATTGAATTTGATGGATGCATACCTTGTGAGATTTTGAGCCTAATGGATGGATTCAACATTTATGTCATTCTCTTCTTTCTTGTGTGATTTTCACTCATGTTAATAACCACTCTAGAACTTGCTTTGTTCTTTTTGAAGCTACATTTCACTTGCATGCATAAACATGATTGAGACCCTTTTTCTTAATTAGCTAGTTTAACCAAATAGCCAACCTTGCTTTCAATATGATATCAAGCACTCTTTTGACTTCTTGAAAATTCTATGATTCATGCCAACCTTGTATATTTTCCTTTGCTTAACCCCTTTGAGCTTATTTGACCATTCCTTGTTTCTAGCTCATTATGTGCCTTAAATGAAAAATTTTGTTCTTACTTTACCTTAGGGAATAAAAGAACATTAGCCTGGTTAATGGATGAGTTTTTGAACAAGTGTGGGGGTGTGTGTACAAAATGGTTGTTGAAAAAGGAAAGAGTGCCAAAAAAATATATATATAAAAAATATATAAAAAAATAAAATAAAAAAAATAAAAAAAAAATAGAAAAGGATTGGGAAATGAATATGTAAAGGGATATACATTAGAGTTGGGATGAACTTTTATGCTTGTTATTTGAACTCAGCTCTCATTTGCTTTTATTCTCTTTGGTATTTATCCTCACATATCCATTATATCCTCTTCTGTTTCCTTGACCTCACTACAACCTTAAATAAAGTCCTCATGATTTGTGTGTGCATGTGTTTTGAGTAGTGGAGAAGTAGAAGATAAGCAAGCTTATGGTAGTGCAATTTTCATGGGTTGAATTGAGTGAAATACCTACCTTTTAACACTTGAGAGATTAAGAGGGAATCTTGTGAGGATCTATCATTCTTAATTCATTCTTTTCAACGGAAGTTTCCTTGCTTGTTGGTTTGTGATGTAAAGAAATGTTACCTCATTTATGCTTTGATCCCTTGAATTTCCTGTTGCTCTTCTTGCTTCATTGAGTCCTTTAGAGTTTTTAGCTTTTAAGTTTGTGTCGTTTGTCTTTGTCTTCTAACTTTAGTTTTATATGTTTTGCCCAGGAGTGCAAAAAGCTAAGTGTGGGGAATTTGATAATCACATATTTTATTCATTAAGAAACCCTTATGTTTAGTTATTTACACTCTTCATGTACTTAATTGACTGAATTTGATTATGTTTTGTAAGTTTGAACTCGAATCGGACTTAATTGATTTTTTCAGCATTATTCGGGTCTTACACTGCTTTTACGTATTTTAGCCATATCTTGAGTTCTAAATGTCTGATAATTATGAATTTTACCTTGTAGGAAAGATAAGAGAGAGCTCTACAACTTTGATGAGAGCTCAAAGTCAATTTTAGACATCTAGTGGAGCTAATTGGGCATGGAAATCAGAATACGGGATTTGTGACTGGAACTCGAACAGTGTGTAGTAACCAGAACATAATTCGAGTTTGGGCATATAAAATGGGCTGAAAATTTGTAATATGAAAGTTAAGACCCATATGTACAACTTTCATGTCAAGCACAAAACTTGATTCGGGCTCCTTGATGGAGATATTGGGTCTGAAAGTCAAAATAGAGGTGCTGAAACTGGTCCTGAACAGTCTGTAGTAATTGAGTCATATCTTGGGCTGTAGGACGAATTTTTGGGTGTTAGAAATAGCTTTTCATAGTTCTTGTATATTTTTCCTTCATTGTAATGGAGAGCTAAGTCACTTCTAGTCAATTTGGGACTCTTGAAGAGATTGTGGTTTGGATTCTTGAGACCCTGGTTTATGTAATGTATTTGATTTATATTTGGATTCTTCTTCTCTTCTTCTTCTTTTGTTTTCTTGATCTTGAATGCATGAATGGTAATTCTGTTTATGTTTATTTTAAGATTAAGTATTGTGATTAAACTTAGAGCTGATTGATTTGAATTAATCACGTAAATGAAGATTGAAGATTTGTGATGAAACTTAGAACTGATTGATCTAAATTAATCACGTAATTGAAGAGGTTAGGTTACTGATTGGTGCCTAGGTTAATTGAATTCAGTGCTTAAATTGACATATATCTACATGAATGATGCGTCGCCAAACTCCATAGAAAGGGTGCCAGCATGCACGTCTATCTTGGTCTTGGCGGTCTTGAGGAATGGTCTGCCTAGAATCAATGGAGCATGGTTTGTTGGAGACTCATCTTCCAACAAACCATGCTCCATTGATTCTAGGCAGACCATTCCTCAAGACCGCCAAGACCAAGATAGACGTGCATGCTGGCACCCTTTCTATGGAGTTTGGCGACGCATCATTCATGTAGATATATGTCAATTTAAGCACCGAATTCAATTAACCTAGGCACCAATCAGTAACCTAACCTCTTCAATTATGTGATTAATTTAGATCAATCAGTTCTAAGTTTCATCACAAATCTTCAATCTTCATTTACGTGATTAATTCAGATCAATCACTCTAAGTTTAATCACAATACTTAATCTTAAAATAAACATAAACAGAATTACCATTCATGCATTCAAGATCAAGAAAACAGAAGAAGAAGAAGAAGAGAAGAAGAATCCAATTATAAATCAAATACATTACATAAACCAGGGTCTCAAGAATCCAAACCACAATCTCTTCAAGAGTCCCAAATTGACTAGAAGTGACTTAGCTCTCCATTACAATGAAGGAAAAATATACAAGAACTATGAAAAGCTATTTCTAACACCAAGTGTGTGTTGTTCCTAGAGCTCTCTACATACTTCCTTTTATAGAGGATTCAGAGTAGTAGTAGATGGGTAGATGGGATTAGTAGGTGGATGAGTAGGTGGATGAGTAGGTGGATGAGTAGGTGAGCTACCTTGTCTCTGAAATTCTTTATTGCTGAACTCATTGATTTCGTCATTTCTGAGCCAAGTGGTCTTCATGAAAGTTCTAGGAAATTGTCTAAGCTTTCCAATGGCTCTGGAAACACCCAAAAATTCGTCCTACAGCCCAAGATATGACTCAATTACTACAGACTGTTAGGACCAGTTTCAGCACCTCTGTTTTGACTTTCAGACCCAATATCTCCATCAAGGAGCCCGAATCAAGTTTTGTGCTTGACATGAAAGTTGTACATATGGGTCTTAACTTTCATATTACAAATTTTTAGCCCATTTTATATGCCCAAACTCGAATTATGTTCTGGTTACTACACACTGTTCGGGTTCCAGTCACAAATCCCGTATTCTGATTTCCATGCCCAATTAGCTCCACTAGATGTCTGAAATTGACTTTGAGCTCTTCATAAAAGTTGTAGAGCTCTCTCTTATCTTTCCTACAAGGTAAAATTCATAATTATCAGACATTTAGAACTCAAGATATGGCTAAAATACAGAAACAGTGTAAGATCCGAATAATGCTGAAAAAATCAATTAAGTCCGATTCGAGTTCAAACTTACAAAACATAATCAAATTCAGTCAATTAAGTACATGAAGAGTGTAAATAACTAAACATAAGGGTTTCTTAATGAATAAAATATGTGATTATCAAATGTATATATATGATTCCTTGGGGCGGTATAGTTTTGCTTTTTGGAAATTTCCAGTCAGTATCTAAAATACATTTGACATTTATATATATATATATATATATATATATATATATATATATATATATATATATATATATATATATATATATATATATATATATATATATATATATATATATATACATATATATATATACATATATATATATATATACATACATATATATATATATATATATATGCATACATATATATATATATGCATACATATATATATACATATATATATATATATGTATGCTATTCAGATGTGAGTTCTATTTACTATTTTATTTTTCATCGTTATTCATGTAATTGGCTAGCTATCATGAGCAATAGTTTTGATGATAACAAACGTGAAGACAAACATGAAGATGATGAGAAGACCAAGTCCAAGATCTTCAAGAATAAGCTTTAGGACTTAGGATCCTTGTAAAAGCCTCATTGGATATCTCATTAATTGGCATTGCAAAGAAATGTTTTCAAAATTGTTTTTCTAAAATTAAACAACCTTTTTCTGGTCATTTGAAAGCATTTAAAACTGGTTTTATAACAGAGGTATTCGAATACCCTGTTAGGTATTCGAATAGAGTGTTTTTCAAGTTTGAACGTTTTCTATTTTTCAAGGTGGTATTTGAATACCCATCTATGGTATTCGAATAACCTGTTTCGAAACTGATAATTCCTGCTGTGCCAAAACAGAGGCATTCGAATACCCCATATGGTATTCGAATACCCTAGTTTCAGAATGAACCTTTTTAAATGAGACATTCGAATACCCTTAACTGGTATTCGAATAACCCAGCCTTAATCTGTTTTTTAAAAGAGTTTTGGCAAGAGGCATTCGAATACCTCATAAGGTATTCGAATACCGTTCTCCAGAAATGGTTTTCACGAAACATTCGAAAATGGCAGCAACGGTCATATTTGCTTTTAATGGTTTCTTAATTGACACCCAACGGCTAGTTTCTTCCATTGCTCTATAAATAGAGACCTTGGGTCTCTTCTGAAAATCCCCAACCACTTGAATTATTTTTGCTTGGCTGAAAACGAGTTTTACATTATTTTCTCTCTTTTCTGTGCTCTCTTTGCCAAAACCTTGAGATATCCTCTAGAGAGCTTATTAGCACTTCAATTTGTAATATCTACTCTAAGTGAGAGTTTATTTTTCATCTATTCTCTGCTTCTGTAAAAGGGTGAGGTATCCCTTAGTGAATTTGTGAGGGTGAGGTATCCCTCTAGTAAAAGGGTGAGGTATCCCTTGGTGTAAAGAAGGTGAGGTATCCTTCAAAGGGGGTGAGGTATCCCTTGGTGTAAAGAAGGTGAGGTATCCTTCAAAGGGGGTGAGGTATCCCTCTAGTAAATAGGGTGAGGTATCCCTGTTGTGTAAAGGTTGCAAGCACCTGTTGTTAAGCTTGTATTGAATAGTAAAAAATCTCGAACTGTGTTTCGGGGACTAGACGTAGGCCACAAGTGGTTGGTGGTCGAACCAGGATAAATATTGTGCCTGCTTTTCTACCCTTATTCTCTTTATCTTTATGCACTTTATTTATTCTTGCAATTTAATTATTATCTGTTCTTCTTATGTTCATCTCATTCACGACTTTTAATAATTAAATTCAGTATAATTTATTTGTTTAAGGCTTTTGCGAAAAAACTTTAATTACTCAATTCACCCCCTTGAAAGATCGAAGCCACTTGGGTAACAAGTGGTATCGAGCTACACTCTTGTATAAAGAGCTTAGCCGCTTCAAGAGTACATGGCTTCATCAAATGTTTTATCAGAAGCAACTTCCATAAATCGACCACCCTTTTTCAATGGGGATGGTTATGCATATTGGAAGGAAAGAATGAAAATCTTTATAGAGGCTATTGATCTAGATGTGTGGGATCTTTGTCGAAAATGGCGCATTTATACCTACACGCGTTGTCAATGGTGTAAAAACCGAGACACCTAGAAGTGATTGGTCTAAAAATGATAAAAGAAAAGTTCAAAATAACTTAGTAGCCAAAAACATCATTACCTCACTTTGGGACATGATGAATTTTTTAGAATTTCAAATTGCAAAATCGCTAAAGAAATGTGGGACACTTTACAAGTTACCCATGAGGGTACTAGTGAAGTTAAGAGGTCGAGAATCAATTCTCTAACTCGTGAATATGAATTATTTACTATGAACCAAGGAGAAAGCATTCAAGAAATGCAAAAGAGGTTCACCCACATTGTTAATCATCTTGCATCATTAGGAAAGAATTTTACTAACGAAGATTTGATTAACAAAGTGTTGAGATGTCTTAGCGAGGATTTGGCAACCAAAAGTAACAAACAATTTCAGAATCGAGGGACTTGTCAACAATGTCTCTGGCTACCCTCTTTGGAAAGCTTCATGAGCACGAATTGGAACTAAACAGACTAAGTCAAAGTGAAGAAAATGACAAGAAGAAAAAGAGAATTACACTCAAAGCCACCACCTCCACTAATAAAGATGAAGACGATAGAGATGACGTGGACAACATAGAATTAAATGAAGAAAACCTCAACCTTTTAGTAAGAAAATTTGGTAAGTTCCTAAAGAAAAAGAGAACTCAAAGAAGATCGCCATTTCCCCCAAAGAAAGTTGAAAAGAAACCCTCTAAAGAAAGAAGAGTCTACATAGCATGGAATGACAACGACATGGACTCCACTGATAGCTCAGATAGCGAAGAAGCTCAGCTTTGTTTTATGGCCAAAGGAGAAGAAGAAGAAGAAGAAAGCGACAACGAGGTAAATTCTGACGTATCTCCTTCTTATGATGAGTTACAAGATGCCTTTGAAGAATTACATGACGAAACAATTAGGCTTACAAAATTAATTTCTTCATCTAAGAAAACTATCTCTTCTTTAGAAAATCAAATTCTAATTTTGAATAAAGAAATTGAAGAATTAAAAATTGAAAATGAGACATTATGATTAATTGATGCATGCTCATATCATTCTTCACATGCTTCTACTTCGTATTCTTGTTCTTCATGTCATTTGCTTGAAAATAAACTTGAAAATTTAAAGAACACCCTTGCCAAATTCACATGTGGAAGAGAAAATTTAAATATTTTATTAGGAAAACAAAGGGTTATTTTTCAAAAAGCTGGAATAGGATATAACCCGAATAATCAACACAAATCCTATAAAAATTTCTTTGTTAATTCTAGCATTTCATGTAGCCCATTTATTAAATGTTTCTATTGTGGGAAGAAGGGTCACAGTGCTTCAACATGCAATGCAAGAAAGAATGTTAACACAAAAATTGGGATAAAAATGGTTTGGGTTCCAAAGGGTACATTGCCCAAAACTGACACTCAAGGACCCAAGAAAATTTGGGTACCAAAAACAAAAAATTAAATTGTGTTGCAGGTGTGCTTGAAAGCCTAGAACTGACTTCGGCATTTTTGAAAGTGGTTGCTGCAAGCACAAGACTATAATAAATTCCAAGCTCTCCTTCTTGTCTCTATCAGGCTTGGACTTGCATTCATATGAGTATTTCCATCAAAAGGTAAGCTTTCTTATCTCAAATATGCCTTCTGGATGCAAAATATATGCTTTTATGTTTGAGTTATTCGAATACCTCCCTGTGGTATTCGAATACCATTGCATCTGTACGTGAAAATCCATGTTTTTCTGATAGGTCTATTCGAATACCCTCCCATGGTATTCGAATACCATACATCAGTACAGAGTTCTTGTGGTTTTATTAGCTGGGGCATTCGAATACCCAAATGTGTATTCGAATAACCTGAAACATCTTTATCAGTACTTGTCACATGCTATCTGGAGTATTCGAATACCTTCCTAGGCATTCGAATACTTGCTCCTTCTGGAGTTTATAAAATGTGATGGGTATTCGAATACGGCAAGAGGTATTCGAATACCACATGACTGAAAGCAAGTTTTACGACGTGTTCTTTGTTTCGTTTCTGCTTCCTTTTCTTATACATATGCAATGAAAATATATTCCAACTATGAATAACATGCTTTAATCTTATTTCATCAAGCCTTCATTTATGCCTTATATGAAAATCACATGATGTTCTTAAATGCATATTTCTTGGCTTGTTCTTGCCTTTTATTTTTTTTTCTAAATTATGCTCAATGTAATTGGCTATTGTTTTGATATACGAACAAGTGCAATAAGTGGTATATGAAATATTTAATATCTATGTTTTTATTGACATATGTCAGATTTATAAGAATTTGTTAACAAGTGGTAAATGCTTAGAACATCTTGACAAGTGATATCAAACAAGTGGTAAATGCTTTACATTTTGACAACAAGTGTTATCAAAGTGGTATGAACATAATAACAAGTAATAACAAATGATATCAAACAAGTGATTTCTTGGCCAAATTAATCGATAAATATATTTTTGCCCTTGAGAATCATTTGCTGCTTTTGCCTCATTGTTTTAAATGCTTATTGGCTTATGAGTTTGACTAACCCCTATGGATCCAACATTAATGGATACCAATGAAAGCACTCTGAATTTTGTTGTAGGGAGAACACTACCTCAAGCATAAATTTAAATGGAAAAAATTCATTCAACTTGAGGACATGCATATATTGTTTAATATGATAAAATGGGAAAGAAAAATACTTGCCCCATCTTTTTGATCATGACAAAAGGGGGAGAATGGTATCCAATGTACAAAAGGGGGAGAACAAGTTTAAATGTCTTTGTTTGAGAAAAGTCAAGAAAAGAAAAAGTCAAAACAAAAATAGAAATTGAATTCCAAAAGTAGGGGGAGGCTGTGCATATCTCGATGAAAATCACCTCTTATGAAAAAGAGGGAGAGTAAGTATCTCTAAACTAACTTTGTGAATTCCAATTTATATGAACTAATGCTTTTCTCAAATGTTAGTTTGTCATCATCAAAAAGGGGGAGAATGTAATTGGCTAGCTATCATGAGTAATAGTTTTGATGATAACAAACGTGAAGACAAACATGAAGATGATGAGAAGACGAAGTCCAAGATCTTCAAGAATAAGCTTTAGGACTTAGGATCCTTGTAAAAGCCTCATTGGATATCTCATTAATTGGCATTGCAAAGAAATGTTTTCAAAATTGTTTTTCTAAAATTAAACAACCTTTTTCTGGTCATTTGAAAGCATTTAAAACTGGTTTTATAACAGAGGTATTCGAATACCCTGTTAGGTATTCGAATAGAGTGTTTTTCAAGTTTGAACGTTTTCTGTTTTTCAAGGTGGTATTCAAATACCCATCTATGGTATTCGAATAACTTGTTTCGAAACTGATAATTCCTGTTGTGCCAAAACAGAGGCATTCGAATACCCCATATGGTATTCGAATACCCTAGTTTCAGAATGAACCTTTTTAAATGAGGCATTCGAATACCCTTAACTGGTATTCGAATAACCCAGCCTTAATCTGTTTTTTAAAAGAGTTTTGGCAAGAGGCATTCGAATACCTCATAAGGTATTCGAATACCGTTCTCCAGAAATGGTTTTCACGAAACGTTCGAAAATGGCAGCAACGGTCATATTTGCTTTTAATGGTTTCTTAATTGACACCCAACGGCTAGTTTCTTCCATTGCTCTATAAATAGAGACCTTGGGTCTCTTCTGAAAATCCCCAACCACTTGAATTATTTTTGCTTGGCTGAAAACGAGTTTTACATTATTTTCTCTCTTTTCTGTGTTCTCTTTGCCAAAACCTTGAGATATCCTCTAGAGAGCTTATTAGCACTTCAATTTGTAATATCTACTCTAAGTGAGAGTTTATTTTTCATCTATTCTCTGCTTCTGTAAAAGGGTGAGGTATCCCTTAGTGAATTTGTGAGGGTGAGGTATCCCTCTTGTCGCAACCGGGATCGCGGCGGGATAACGACTTAAAATTGCGAAAATTTAAGGTTAAGGGAGTCGCCACCAATTTTATTTTTTATTAGGAAAAATTGGAAAACCTAAAAAAATATAGTCTACGTTCAAAAACTCGAGTTCGGAAGTCTGATTATGCACAGGGAAGGGTGGAGAATTAACCCCAAAACACCCCTAATACATCCGTCTTAAGACGGTTACCTTAAATCAGTTGTGCAAATTTTTATAACTTTTAAAAATATTTATTTTACCCATTTATTAAAAGATAAACTAAACAAAGAAATAAATTATGAAAATTTGATTTTAAAAGAATCTTATTCCCAAAATTTCACTCAAAATCTTTTCGAGAAATGAACCATCAAACTGTCGTAATTTAAATGATTCTAAAAAGGCAAAATTAACAAGCTGTCGCAGCTCAATTAATTTTATTTTCTTTTCACAAAGTTCAATTATTTTTATTTTATTATTTTTTTTAGAAATTTTGGCACCTTTCATAAATAAATTATGCGAATTTAATTTCATTTCAAAATTTTACTCGAATTTTTTTTTTAGAAAATAAACCATCAAACTATCACAATTTAGATGATTTTAAAAGGACAAAATTAACAATTTCGTCATAGCCTAAATTAATTTTATTTTATTTTCACAAAGTTCAATTATTTTTATGCTATTGTTTATATATATATATATATATATATATATATATATATATATATATATATATATATATATATATATATATATATATATATATATTTTAGAGTTAATTATTTGTTTATTCATTTTAGTGAAGAGATAAAAGATAACAAAGAAATTAGAATTAAAATGTGTAAAAACGTACAAGAGCCAATATGTACAAATGAAAGAGTTAAAGAAAAGGTATTAAGAACAGCGCAAGCTCAATCCATTGAATCAAAGGAAATTTCGTTTCCACATCTATATAAAATAGACAAGAACCTTTTGGATAAAAAATGTAAAAATTCAATTTGAAAAGAATCTTGTTTCAAAATGTCACCAAAAATTTTAGAGAAGTGAATCACCAAGCTGTCACAATTTGGATGATTCTAAAAATAAGATTAGCAAGCTGTCACAGCTCAACTATTCTTGTTTTATTTTTTTTTATACCAAGTTCAATTATTTTTATTTTATTTTATTTTATCTTTTTTTTTATTAAAATTTTTTTATTTATTCACCGTTCTATTTTTTCATCCCCTTTTTTTTTTTAAAAAAAAAAACTACGTTAAGCACCAAATTTTTGTCTCAAAGCCCATATATATATATATACATACATATATATATATATATACATATATATACATATATATACATATATATACATATATATACATATATATACATATATATACATATATATACATATATATATACATACATATATATATATATATATGTATCAAAACACCTGACTTGTAGACTAATGTCTCCACACAGGAAAATAAAGGTAAAGCCTCCGATTCAAAGTGAAGAAAGAAAAGACTAGGATTATTGCATATGGTTCCACTATTTCGTTGTTCCCTTTTACTAATGAATTAGATCCTGCACCCATACTTTGTCATGATTGGTTAATACAAAATTTACTCCCAATATCCTGATTTGTACACATCTCAGCACCGCAGCTTCTAAAAACAAAAATACAACTACCTTTCAACATTTAAAACAAACAATCAACTCTCCATTTAGAAAGGCTTTGTATCAAAAGCAAATTTAGTAAACCAACAATAGGAACAACAACACGGTGTTTAGCCAACAGCTTGCTACCAACATCACATTCACTCATTTAAACTTAACACAGCATACATACTTGTATATTCCATGAACCAGAACAATATACCAAGCAAACAATTAAGGCTTTATTACAAAAAGCAAACAAGTCCACTCATCCAGCACACCTAATAGGTTACGTGATTCGATTCTGGCATAAAAAATGCTATGAATGACCAAAATGCAAGTATCACAAAAATCAGATCAAGTAAAAAAAAAAAACTCAAACTCCAAGAGTCAGCCAACTCATCACATTTAGACATTCACCAGAAAACATATATGCTTCCAATCATTGACAAAATGAAGACTTATTATCAATAGGAAACAATTAGGATCAGGGACGTCACAAGAACAATTGGAAAGGGATTAAACAAAGAACCACAATTCTGATAAGAATTTTTCTTAACGAAAAATCACAAAAGAAAACCTTTCATACAAGCACTTAGAACTCCAGCCAACCAACATCAAATTTAGACATTCACCGTGACATGCTTATGCTCCCAATCATTGACAATATGGAGACTTATTATCAATAGGAAACAATTAGGATCAGGGACATCACAAGAACAATTGGAAAGGAATTAAACAAAGAACCACAATTCGATAAGAATTTTTTTCACTATGAACGGACGACCAACAGCGAGATATGCAAATTCTCTAAATGGAGCAAACAATAATAAACACAATGAAACCTCTCTAGGCCTCTTCATTAACCGAAATCAATTAGTACTAATAGCACAGGGAGGCACCCCTAAGGAAAGGAACCAAAGATTCTCGACAGGATCCGTGAGAATCGAGAACTTTAAATAAATCAACACGACAAAAGGAGACGAGAATAACAATGATATTAAATTGATTTCTCAAAACAAACATGATAAGATTCAAGTGAAATAAAAAAAGGGTCATGCACTCATGAAACAACACATACGCGTATAATGGCTTCTTGTCAAATACCCCAATCACACAACCTTGTTGAATCTAGGCATTCTAATATTTGCGGGAAGAAAAATGGTTACCTACTTGCTCAAGAGAACATAGCCAAGTACCAATCCTCATCAGTTATTCAGTAGAGCAGACAAAGAGGAACCCAAAACAAGCAAGCACCAAAACACTCTCCAATAGTTACCATCAATTTCCTCACAGACTATTCCAACATTTAGTCATGTAATTTGGGAGCAAAACGAATCAACATCATAGGAAAGGAATAATTTTACACATCATATCTCAACTCCAAAACTCATGTAAACTAGACTAAACAATCAAATGACCCACAACACGAAAATGAACACAGGCGACTCAGATCAGGCGGAGAGAATAGATAGTTTAATCAGAACAAGAACTCACAAAATGCAAGGTTTGAACACACAAGTATCAAATGGTCAATTCATTAAACAAATAGTGTGTAACACCTAAAAAAAAAAAACTAAACAACATCGAGACTAACTGAACCAATATGCCAACTTCAATCGAATATCGCAGAATACCAAAAATATAACATGATAATTCTTATTCATTCCCTATTCTCAATACAGCCATGGCAAAAAAGAAAAAAAAATGAAATTACCGAATGAGGATCTCTCTAAATTGTTGAATACAAAGAATGACTCTGACCCTCTTCTGATTTTTTCGATCCCTCAATTTTCTCTTCTCAAATTTTCTAGTGCTCTCAGGGAATTACAGAAATTTACCCCCCCAATTTTCTCTCTGAAAGATACACAGAAAATTCCCTTTTTTTATTGCATCCTCCTATTGAGTTCTCGAGAAAAAAGAAATTCTAAAAAAAAAAGTAGAGATTCCAACCCCTCTAATCTTTTCCCAGAGAACCCTCTTTCCGATCGAACACTCGAGAGAAAAATAAAAGCTCACCAAGGGGAAGAGAAAACCGAACCCCTTTCTCGTCTTCATCCTTCGTATTTATGGTGGCTGGTTGGGTGAGGAAAATGACGGTTGCACTGTGCTTCAGAGCGTCTGTCCTCTCAAACCTTCCATTTTCGTATTTCTTTCCTTTCCTTCACGCAAACTCCACCCTCTGACTCCTGCAATCTTGAACTCCCCTCACAACTTCCATTTTTGCATGCTCTTCCTCTGCTCCACGCAAAATCCCACCCCAAAATGGTATCCTCGGGCCGTGAGCTTTGTCGTGAAGGGGCTCAAAGAACCGTTGGTGAAAGCGAGTCCGGGGGAAGGACCGTTTGGCCATTGCTCTCCACGTTAGGGGTGCGATGGAACACGTCGGCTATGGTGCGCTGAGAGCTCGTGATGGAGGTTGCGTGAATGGGTGGTTTGCCACCTTGGGTCTCCATCATGGAGGCCGCGGGGAGCTAGGATAGGGATGAGGTAGGGAGAGAGGCCGGCTGGGGTGAGGTGAGGCCGATGGGGCTTGGGGTGAATGAGGTTAGGGTTTTCCGGAGAGAAGGGAGAGGAGGCTGCGAAAATGGGAAGGGGATCTGGGTAAAGGGCTTGGTGGATCCGGGTACAGGGTCATGGGTAAAGGGCTTGGTGGATCCGGCACGGGGTCATGGATAAAGGGGCCTGGTGGATCCAGGTCGTGGGTCCCGGGTAAAGGGCTTGGTGGATCCGGGTCATGGGTCCCGGCCGACCAGCCCAAACTCCTTCTCTTTTTTTCTTATTCTTTATTATTATTATTATTTATTTTTTGCTTTTCATTATATTTTTTAGATTTGTTATTTTCTATTAATTTAATTAGTTTTAATTTTTTTAAATTTTTAATAATAATAATTTTTTCTAATTAATTTTTTTTTAATAAAAAAAATCTTTTTAGTGTCCGGACAAAATTGGGTATTCACAGTTGCCCCTCTTTACTTGCTTCTTACTAGATACTAGGAATAACCGTAGTTTTTCGTATTATCGTCGTAAGAAAAGAGTAAAGACGTGAACTTAAATTTTGTCCGAAGATGAAATGGCGCTAATTGCAAACTAGTAAGCTTAAGTGCGGATTTACGAGTTGTCACAATGTTGTTAACCTTGCCAAGGTGAAGCTCAGCGTAAAGTCAGAGACGTCACCGCATTGTCAATAAGCTGTCGCAGCTCAATTGACGTTTGCTGATCAAAAGAGTTTTTTTTTTTGGTTTTTGGTTTATTTTTGTTTTTGGAAATAATGTTGGGTGGCCTTGTGACCTGGAATAATAAAATAATAATAAAAAACAATGGGCATCTGATGTCCTAAAAATTAAAAGCAGTGGGTATCTGTGTCCTGATATTTGAAATGACAATGGGTTTCTGTGTCCCGAAAATTAAAATGCGGTGGGCTTCTGTGTCCCAAAATTAAAATGACAGTGGGCTTCTGTGTCCCGAAAATTAAAATAACAATGGGCTTCTGTGTCCCGAAAATTAAAATGCAGTGAGCTTCTGTGTCCCAAAATTAAAATGACAGTGGGCTTCTGTGTCCCGAAAATTAAAATGACAATGAGCTTTTGTGTCCCGAAATTTAAATGACAATGGGCTTCTGTGTCCCGAAAATTAAAATGACAATGGGCTTCTGTGTCCCGAAATTTAAATGACAATGGGCTTCTGTGTCCCGAAATTTAAAATGACAATGGGCTTCTGTGTCCCGAAAATTAAAATGCAATGGGCTTCTGTGTCCCAAAATTAAAATGACAGTGGGCCTCTGTGTCCCGAAAATTTAAATGACAATGGGCTTCTGTGTCCCGAAATGTAAATGACAATGGGCTTCTGTGTCCCGAAATTAAAATAACAATGGGCTTCTGTGTCCCGAAAATTAAATGCGATGGGCTTCTGTGTCCCGAAAATTAAATGACAGTGGGCTTCTGTGTCCCGAAAATTAAAATGCGATGGGCTTCGTGTCCCAAAACGAAATGCAATGGGCCTCTGTGTCCCGAAAATATTTTTGTTTTGTTTGTGTTCTTTTTTTTTTGTTTTTTTTTCATTTTGTTTTGTTTTTTGTTTTTATTTTTGTTTTTGTCTTTTTTTTTTTTTTTTTTTACAAAGAAGCTAGGCGTAAAAGCCGAGACGTCACTTTCAGGCAAGTTGCTTGCAGCTCCCTATCTTTTGATCATGAAAAGATGTGGTACTGCAACTCAATCATGTCGGTGGATCGAAAATATTAAGAACTTTCACTTACCTGCTGGATGCTAATTGCTTCCTCGAAAAGTTTTGATCCGTCAAACCCGGGCACAAACTCTTGCAAACTAGGGCTTATCAACTCATTTCAGTTCCTTGGGATCTTCAAACGTTGAGGTGGCTTTACTTCTCGAGTTTGCTCATCACCACACAGCTCACTCTTAGCATTGCAGATTGTATAGGGAGTATGTTTTCATTTTCTCCCTTCATTTGAAACTTCTAACACACTTTTTTATCTAGCTTGTTAATTGGAGGATTGCCATTAGATTATTGAGTCAATGATGCTGAATTTGTATTGCATTTCATCGAAGCGTTTTGTAATAAACATGTGTGATCTCACAGGTATGAAAGAAAGAAAAGAATAAGAGAGAGAAAAGAAAGGTATTTTCATTCATTTGAATGTTCTCAAGCACACAAAGGCATTGAAAACGTCAAAGCATACAAAAGATGACGTAAAGACAAGTGCGAAAGGTAATTGCCCCGCTTGGATTCCTTTATTCTCTTCGATAGGACCTAATTCTCGATGGATATTACAACCATTGACTGCCAATGATACAAATCCTTTTCTACGATCACCGCACCAAATTTGCCCCGCTTTCTTTTCTTCCACCACTTGCTCAAAATTGCCCCGGTTTTTTTTTTTTTTTTTTGGGTGAGTTTTTCAAGCGACATCTCCTATGAAAGCCTTTGCCGACTTTACTTTTGCGTGGTTTAAATGCCCTAACTTTTGCTTAGGCCGCCCTTGCGGGTTTTCGACCTAACGGGTTTCTTCTTTCTTTTTCTTTTTTTTCTTTTCTTTTATTTCTTCTCTTCTCTTTTCTTCCCTTTTTTTTTTAGGCATAGAACTTCTTGACTGCATCAGCATTTGTCGGCCTTGACAATTCAGTTCCATCCATATCTGTCAAAATTAAGGCTCCTCCAGAGAATGCTTGTTTAACAATGTAAGGCCCCTCATAACTCGGTGCCCATTTGCCTCGGGCGTCTTCTTGGTTTGGAAGTTTTTTCTTTAATACTAGGTCACCTGCTTGAAACTCCCTAGGGCGTACTTTCTTGTTGAAAGCTCTTGCCATTCTTCTTTGGTATAGTTGCCCATGACAAATGGCTTTTAATCGTTTTTCTTCAATCATGTTTAACTGCTCATACCGAGTTTTTACCCATTCTGCCTCTTCTAGCTCGGCTTCCATTAACACTCTTAAGGAAGGGATTTCGACCTCTATAGGGGAAACTGCTTCCATGCCATATACCAAGGAAAATGGTGTTGCCCCAGTGCTAGATCGGATATTAGTGCGATATGCGTGGAGAGCATGGGGAGCATCTCATGCCATTCTTTGTAGTTGACCACCATTTTGGCTACTATTTTCTTGATGTTCTTATTTCTTTTTCTACTTGCACCATTCATCCGGGGTCAGTAAGGAGCAGTAATGTGGTGTTTGATCTTAAACCTTTCGCACGTGTTCTTAATTTCGGTGCTATTGAGATTTGGGGCATTATCTCGTGATAATCCTTTCCTGAATTCCATATCGACAGACAATGTTCGCCTCAAAAATTTAAGGACGACCTTTTGAGTGACCTTGGCATAGGAAGCGGCCTCTACCCACTTGGTGAAGTAATCAATCGCAACTAGGATAAACCTATGGCCATTGGAAGCTTTTGGGTTTATTGGCCCAATGACATCGATTCCCCACATTGAAAAAGGCCATGGTGCTACCATATTATGCAATGGGACAGGAGGTGCATTAATGCGGTCAGCGTATGCTTGGCATTTATGACACCTTCGAACCAATCGGATTCTATAGTGGACCAGTAATAACCGCATCGAAGGATTTGGCGAGCCATCATGATACCATTGGCATGTGTTCCACAAACCCCTTCATGAACTTCGGTTCGGATGGTGAGAGCCTCCTTAGCTTCTACACATCTGAGGAGCGTACCATCATGATTCCTTTTGTATAGTATCTCCCCGCTCAAAAAGAAAGCCATGGAGAGCCGACGGATGGTCTTTTTGTTTGTCTCATTTGCCCCAGATGGGTATTCTCTGAACTGAATGTACTGCTTGATATCGTGGAACCAGGGTTGGCCGTCTTCTTCTTCCTCAACATTAGAACAATAAACAGGTTCATTTTGTGCCCTCACTTGGATGGGCTGCACATTAGTATGAATATCTAGATTGGTCATTACAGCTAGGGTAGCCAGAGCATCTGCAAATTGGTTCTTATCTCGAGTCAAGTGTGAAAAGGTGATCCCTTCAAACTGCTCAATCAATAGCATCAAATATTTCTGGTATGGAACCAATTTCGGATCCTTAGTCTGCCATTCCCCATTTACTTGATAAATTATCAGTGCTGAATCTCCATACACTTGTAATTCTTTCACTCCCAATTCTATTGCAACTTTCAACCCTTGCGCACACGCCTCATATTCTGCAATATTATTGGTGCAATCAAACTCTAACTTGATGGAAACAGGGTATTGCTTCCCACTTGGTGAGGTGATTACTGCTCCTATACCACTCCCATACATGTTGACTGCTCCATCAAAGAACATCTTCCATGTGTCTTCTTCATCCAGCTTTTCTTCTTCAACCACTAAAACATCCCCATCAGGGAATTCAAACATTACAGGTTGATCGTAATCAAGCGGGTTCTCAGCTAAATGATCTGCAATTACGCTCCCTTTGATAGATTTTCGAGTCATGTGCTTTATATCAAACTCGGAAAGAACCACTTGCCACTTGGAAACTCGTGTGGAAACGTGAGGGCTTTCAAATATATATTTCATCGGGTCCATTCTTGAGATCAGCCAAGTGGTATTGTACAACATGTATTGCCTCAACCTTTTTGACGTCCACACTAGTGCACAACATGTCTTCTCGATTGCCATGTATCGGGACTCACAATCATTGAACTTCTTACTCAAATAGTAAATGACATGTTCTTTCTTTCTTGTTTCATCGTGCTGCCCTAACATCGCTCCCATGGACGTCTGTAAAACCGTGAGGTACAAGATCAAAGGGCGGCCAGGTGCAGGTGGCACCAAAATAGGAGGACTTTGCAAGTAAGTTTTTATTTTCTCAAATGCTTCCTGACAAAGTTCATCCCATTCTCCTGGTTGTTGTTTCTTTAGTAACTTGAAGATCGGTTCGCAGGTACTAGTCAAATTGGCTATGAACCTAGCGATGTAGTTCAACCTCCCGAGAAAGCTTCTTACTTCCTTTTCGGTCTTAGGAGCAGCCATCTCTTGTATTGCTTTGACTTTGTCAGGGTCCACTTTGATCCCTTCCTTGCTAACAACAAATCCAAGTAGTTTTCCAGCTGATGCACCAAAAACGCATTTTGCTGGGTTTAGCCTTAACTTGTACTTTCTGAGTCTCTCAAACAGCTTTTGCAACACTGCCACGTGGCTTTCTCCTTCTTTGGATTTGGCCACTATGTCATCCACGTATACCTCAATTTCTTTGTGCATCATATCGTGGAATAACGCAACCATGGCACGCTGATAGGCGGCCCCAGCATTTTTCAACCCGAATGGCATAACTGTGTAACAAAAAGTTCCCCAAGCTGTGATGAATGTGGTCTTCTCTTTATCATTCGCATCCATAGGAATCTGATTGTAACCTAATACCCATCCATGAAAGAGAATCTATGGCCTCTTTCGCATTATCGACAAGGACATCAATGTGAGGCAATGGGAAATCATCTTTAGGGCTAGCTTTATTCAAATCCCTATAGTCCACACACATCCTGACTTTTCCATCTTTCTTTGGAACGGGGACGATATTTGCTACCCATTCTAGATGTCTAGATACTTCCAAAAATCCTGCTTCTAACTGCTTGGTGACTTCCTCCTTGATTTTTAAAGACATTTCAGGGTGCATCCTTCTCAATTTCTGCTTTTTCGCCTCAACATTGGGGTATAATGGAATTTTGTGGGAAGCTATGCTCGAATCCAACCCTGGCATATCGCGATAAGACCATGCAAAGACATCCATGTAGTCTCTGAATAATTTGATCATGCTTTCTCGCTCCGGGTTATCCACTAACCTTAACTCTTTCTTATCTTCGTCAGTCCCCATGTTGATTACCTCCACTTCCTCTTCATCCAGGCTGAATTCTCTTTCTGACCTTTCTACCAATTTGGCAAACTCTTCAGTGACATTCATATCTTCATCTGAATCATGGTCATCTATATCCATCATCGAATAAGAATCCATCTTTGAGCTTTCAGGAATCCTTTCGTGAGACAATACCTCTACAAGACCCAAATCCCTGGAAGGTTTATTTATGCCAGATTGGAAATTATTGACAGAAGAAAATATGGTATTTGGACAAGGCTAAGAAAAAGCGTAAGTCAAGAAAAGAAACAAAGTAACGGATCAACTGAGAAGGGCACAAGTTCATTGCATTGACATTTTGATGAAAGATAACATGAGCAGAGAAACATATTAAGAAACACACAAGTTCAATACATTAATGCTTCGATAAAAGTTAAAATAAATTAAGGATTACAAAAGTCTAAGATAGCTTCATGACTAAACAATTACTTTATGGCAACCACATCAAATAACGCCTCAGATCTCCAATTATTCAGAGGTTCCGAATTATTGGAGGGCCGGATAGCATGGTCTTCTCCTGAGTCCTCCTCCACATTGTTAATGATTAGGCGGAACTGATGACTGGAGGTTCCATTGATAACTTCAGCGGGTGCGGGGAATGTTTCCTTCAGATGAGGAATCGTCTTTGTCAGTTTATTCTCTTTTTTTTCCTCATTGAGAGCCAAGCCATGCTTCATCATTCTTTCTAAAGACGCCTCATATCCTAGCCCAAATCTGTTCTTGTTCTCTGGCAGGGTAACCATAGACTTGATTCCTTGCAACTGAATTCCTAAACCTTTCCCGGCTTGATAACCATTATTAGTCATGATGCGAGTCACAACTTGGTGAACATCTTTGGAGGATGATTCTTCCTTCCTTGTTTTTGCTTCTATCAGCTGGAAGCTATGTAAGAAGTTGTCCACCTCAAGTTCAACGTTTTCAACATAAGGCATGGAAATGGGTTTCATTAGTAGGATTTCTTCTTCTCCTCGAATGGTAACTAGACATCCATTTTCAATGTATTTCAAGCATTGGTGCAAGGTTGAGGGAACAACACCAGCGGCGTGGATCCATGGTCTTCCCAATAGCATAGTGTATGTAGGCTCAATCTCCATTACTTGAAACAGTACTTGAAAACAACTTGGACCTATCTCGAGTGGAAGGGTCACTTCCCCCATAATCCCTCTTTTCCTTCCATCGAAGGCTCGCACCGTCATTTCTTGAGGCTTCAGGTCTTCTACACTCATAGCCAGTTGGGACAGGGTATTCTTCGGGAGGACGTTCAATGCGGAACCTCCATCAATTAAAACTTTTGCAACTACATACCCCTGACATTTCAAAGTGATGTGCAGGGCACGCGGGTTACTTCCTGTCGAACGTACCACTTCTTCCTCAGAAAAAGGGATCACATTGACGTGTCTTACCGGGTCCACCATGTTCACTAAGTTTTCCGCGGTAATATCTGGCTGCACATAGGCTTCATTCAACACTCTTTGCAGTGCTTTTCGATGAGGTTCAGAGTTCATGATAAGTGACAAAAGAGATATCCGAGCTGGAGTCTTCCTGAGTTGGTCTACAATATCATACTCGCTTTGCTTCATAATTTTTAGGAATTCATCTTCCTCTTGTTCCTTTGTTTCTATAATGATTGCTTTTCCTTTCCCAGCCTTATCTTCTTGCCCATAGCACCTGCCGCTCCTTGTAATTCCCCCTATGTCCCCAAAGACTCGACTTGTTTGTGCGAGCTCTGCTATTTGAGCGATAGGGACTGAAGAGGTTTGCCCTACATTACCTTGTGTCTCTACTTTGACACCATACTTCCAAGGTACGGCATGGGTATCATTATAGGAAAAAGGTGTAGGTTTCTTTATTGCTATGACGATCTTCCCAGAGTTTGGGACTTCACCAGCACGCGGAAGTTTGAGAACTAAACGCTCCACGGTACCTATTTCTCCTGCGGATTCTCTTGCTCGAATAACATCCACTATACCTAAAGCCATGAATTTTTGCAACTGAGTTTTGAACTCCTGACAACTCTCAATATCGTGTCCCTTCTCCGTATGGTATTCACAACAAGCTTCACATTCAAATCCTACCTCCTCCAAGGTTACTGAAGAACAATAACCTGCTTGGACCAGACCTTGGAATATTAACTTCATAGGTGTTTTGACGTTTGCTACCTTTTGAACCCCTTCCTCGTCTTTTTCTAATGCATTTACAGTTCCTTTCCCATGATTCGGAATTGGGTTCTTGGTAATGCTAGGCCCTTTCTCCTCTTCAAAATCTAGCTTTCCGCAGGCGATCAGCTTCCTGACTATTGTTTTAAACACTTCGCAATCCTCGATTGAGTGTCCTGGGCTGTCCATATGGAACTTGCAATTTGCATTAGGGTTGTACCAAGCTGGGAATGGGGGTACCATGGGGCGAGCAGGGACGCATGCGACTAGGTGCGCATCGAACAATTGTTGAAACAAGTCAGCATTGGAGATTGGCAATTTTGGAAAAGGGGGTAGATTTGACGAGGGTCGAGCATACCCTTGGTTTCCTAGATTTCGAAGAGTGGGAGGACGATTAGTATAAACAGGGCGAACGGGAGTATATGGATGTGGTGATGGAACATGGTTCACTTGGTATGAAGTTTGGTAAGCTGGGATATTAGGCGACGGGGCTTGATAAGCAGGGTATGATTGTGGATTACGAGGAAAGCGTGAGTTTTGTTGTTGCACATAGCTGACTTCTGGTTCTTTTTTCTTTATGGGTGTCACCTTCCTAGGAAAACTGCTCTCCGTATTCCCGATAGGTAATTTTCCAGCTTTTGCAAGATTTTCAATCCTTTCTCCACCCCAATCAGGTCAAGAAAATCATTGTAAGTTGCCCCTGCCATTAACCCAATAAAAGGTGTTCCTAAGGTCCCCATAAAATACGAGCTCATTTCTGACGAAGTCAGTGGTGGTTGAACTTGGGCTGCTAGCATTCTCCATCTTTGGGCATATTGTTTGAAAGTTTCACCATTCTTCTTTTGCATGGCCCCTAGTTGTTCTCGGGTAGGCGCAGTGTCGATGTTAAATCGATATTGCCCCAAGAACAAGCTTGTCAGATCATCCCAAAAAGAAATCCTCGAATGATCAAGTTGCATGTACCATTCCAAAGCTGGCCCAGTCAGGCTCTCATGAAAAAAATTGATCAGAAACTTTTGATCCCGTGACCAAATAGCCATCTTAGTGATATAGGTCTTTAAATGAAACTTTGGGTTGGTACTTCCGTCGTACTTTGAGAAATCTGGCATTTTGAAGTCCTTTGGGATGTTAACTTCAACCTCTGGACACAATTCATCGATTCCCACTGAGCCGTATAAATTAGGACCTTGCATGGCTTTAATTTGCTTTGCTTGCATTTTTCCCATTAATTCATCTCTTAATTTTTCCTTTTCTCGAGTTATTGTTCGAAATATTTTTACCGGTTGCTCATGGGTGACTCCCCACTTGTTATTCCCCTTGTCAAGATTTCCATTCATAGAATCCTCTTCTTCATTCACGTTGTTATTCACATTTGCGTTCGTTCCAGTGCCGACAGAGGCTCCATTTGTTGTTCTAAGGGTCTCAGTTAACTGTCTCAGTAAATCTTCGACCCTTGATTGTCCTTCTGCCATCGTATTAATTCTTTCCCTTATTTCGTCTACCTCTTGATTCAAATTTCTTTCTGAGCTCGACATCTCTTTCAGCCTAGTTTGCAGCCTTGTTTCGTAGGTCCGGGTTTGCGCGATTTGCGATTTCCGAGGACGAGCAATGGTTTAATTTTTTTCTTTTACCTGAAAATTGTAAAAATTCAAATTATTATTATTATTTTCGGAGATCAGTGATTGTGTTCATTATTTGCTAGAGGACCGTTAGTGGTTTTCTGCCAAATAGATTGAAAGTGAGTATCTTTGATCTTTGTTTGCCGTGACTATAACCCAGAACGTCTTGTTCAAAAGTATTAAGTCTCAAGTGAAATACGGGATCAGAAAATGGATGTCAAAATAAGCATACTTCATTCATTCAACTGAAAAGATGTGACAATCAAAATACATTGGCTCTTAGTTGAATACATCATGACCTAGCTAAATGCGACTATTCCCTATCTGAATATGCCTTGGTCATTTGTTTCATTTGCCCTACAAGGTCCTTGCAGTACTCAATGAAGTCACGGATTTCTACTGGCGTCTCAAGAGGATTGACCATTTCATCAGCCTTCTTCAAATGATATGGAGTATCTGCAATCGCCGAGTTAGCTAAACATGCTAACTTTACAAAGCGACTCCTCCAAAAACGGGCTTCCTCCTTCTCTCCATTGATGTCCCTTTTTTGTTGTTCCACCTGACCCATCAGTTCCCTTATTTTCTTTTGCTCTTGTTGTAATATTGCCTCGTACTTTGTAACCGTCTCCTTAACGTGGAGCTTGTTGTTCTTAACCGTGTCTTCATATTGCTTAGATGTCATTTCCATCTGCTGCCTCATTTCTTCCACTAGTTGCATCGCGTTATTTTGAGTCAATCTGGCATTTTTGAGTTGTTCCCTGAGTTGTTGGTTTTCAGCCATAGCTCTGTCTCTTTCTTGCCTTCGAAGCCCTAGTTCTTTGTTTGCAGCCCCCAAACAACGCTTGGTTTTCTGCATGTAATCATGTTCTATTTTCATTTTTTTGTTAGCCCCTTCGAGAGTGTGGTCTTTTTCAGCATTATCTCTCATTAAGGCTGCATATGCTTGTCGAGTCTCTCTCAACTCAGCTTCCATTTTCTCCTTTTCCTCGTTCACCTTTGTGAGCCTTGCTTTCAATTCTTTTGTCTCTTCATTTTCAATCGAAGCTGAGGTTGAAGATTCACCAACCATAGGGATTGTTGGGGTCTTGAATGGTAACTTGATTTCTCTAACTCTGTCTTTAACCCATTGGCGGTAGCTCTCCTTGGCTGCACAACTTCGGACTCCTAATTCTTTTCCCTTTCGAATGACTTTGCTCCAAGCATTCCGGATATTCTGAAGTGACTCAGCATTTCCTGTATCTGTGTAGTAAAGAACAAAAGGGGTTATTTGGACTTCTGCAGGTGGTCCCATCATGGGATAACCAAGTTGTCGTTGTGCCAAGGCGGGATTGTAATTAATACATCCTCGCGTACCCATGAGAGGCACATTTGGGAACCTTCCACACTGGTAGATGATAGTTTCTACATCTTTCCACCGAGGATACCATCTAACTTGTCTTTCATCCAATTTCGCCAAATGTTCTCTTGCTCACGGTACCGCTCTCTTGGTCTTCACCGGTACATATTGAAGTCGGCGATAGGGCACTCTGTTTTGTATGATCTACTAAAAACATGAGTTATGAGCCAAACATACAAGATTGGCAAGCAACAGAGGATTCTCTCTTGCCATTCTTTTCGTGACAAAAGTTCGGGTACAATAAACATCCGCGAGAATGGTCATGGACCGGATTGTTGGTGTTAAACTTGTAATCAAGAAACACGTCAATTGCTGCATAATCCACATAGTCATCAATATTAGGGAATGAGACTGTGTCATAAGTGGTGAGGGCTAGCAAATTTATGAAAACATCCTAATCACCACTTTTGGCTAAGTGATGCATATGTCCTTCAAGGTACTCTCTTGAAAACCCTTTGGTTCCATTCCTATTTTGTTGCGCACCTTGCATGTCTCTCGTGTGCACTTTCAAAACATTTGCTACGGTTTGGATGGATGCATAATGTCCCAAATAGCAGTATGGCTTTTTACCTTCCAACGGCAAACCTAGGATCTGCTCAAATTCTTCCAGCGTAGGTGCTAATTGGAAATCCTGAAAAGTGAAACATCTAAGGGGTGGGTCATAATATTGGGCCACCGCAGTGATTGCTTCCACTTGCACATTCACCTCTAGTAAGTCCAGAATCTTCCCATACTTTGTTGCGAACATCAAACGTTGAGTCTTCTTCAACAAACGACCCATAACCACTAGGTTTTCAGTGTTGACCTTATTGGCCTTGAGGCGCAGAGTCTTTTTCAAGCTGCTATCCCTATTATCTGATCCCATATTTCTTTCCATCAAAGATACTCACTTCAAATCTTGGTTGGGTTTAACGACCTTCTAATAAATTTCCTGAAGAACGACAAAGAGATTAGAGTGTGGTAAGAAATATGATGCAAGAATGCAAAGCACTATATATATATATATATATATATATATATATATATATATATATATATATATATATATATATATATTATTTTTTTAGTTATTTAGACCAAATGATAAATAGTTGGTCCATTAATATTGATTTGCACCCTTCTCTTTTTTTTTAAAAAAAAAAAAGGAAAAAAAAAACTTCTCTTTTTTTTTTATTTTTGAGTAAAATTTGTTTTTGAGCGGGGTGCGATTAGGTTTATCACATTAATGGACCACGCTATTTATTATGTATATATACAAAAGTAATGATGACATGGATAAATTTGAAGATAAGGAGAAAGTACGCTCCCTTTGTGCCCTAAGGGATTGCCTTAAATTTGAGGAGTTCTACCCTAAGAATCTATGAGCATTTCTGATTCGTGAGAACTCTCATTGGGTGGCTCTTCTATTCTAAAGGCCTCTAGAGCTTAGTCCCATCTCAAAATGTTAACCACAAGTAGTGGGTAAACCACCAAGTGCGGGACATTTATGAAAAAGGCACACTCTAGATGAGGTTTTCGCCATAGCCAAACAGGATGTACATCCAAAATGGCTACCACTACACAACCTCTACTTAGCTTAGGCTTCACTCAGACCCGGGTATAGGGCCCCCGCTCGAACGTGTGTGATAAATGTGTAAGTGTGGTGTGTGTAGGGAGCATACAAACCTTTACAACCCTAAGAACTACCCACATCCTGCAAAACAAATGCAAAAGAAAATTCTGAAAGAGCCTCTATCCTATGGTTTGCATAATAACACAAAATCACAGTTAAAATAATCAATAAATAATTTTAAAAAAATAAAATAAATAATAAGAGTAAAACAAACATATAAATATCACAAACATTTGCACAACCAACTTGCCAAGGCTTGACTCTCAACATGTCCCCAGTGGAGTCGCCAACTGTCGCAACCGGGATCGCGGCGGGATAACGACTTAAAATTGCGAAAATTTAAGGTTAAGGGAGTCGTCACCAATTTTATTTTTTATTAGGAAAAATTGGAAAACCTAAAAAAATATAGTCTACGTTCAAAAACTCGAGTTCGGAAGTCTGATTATGCACAGGGAAGGGTGGAGAATTAACCCCGCAAAGACTTCCTAATAATACATCCGTCTTAAGACTTAAGGCATTTTAAATCATCGGTTGTGCAAATTTTTATAACTTTTAAAAATATTTATTTTACCCATTTATTAAAAGATAAACTAAACAAAGAAATAAATTATGAAAATTTGATTTTAAAAGAATCTTATTCCCAAAATTTCACTCAAAATCTTTTAGAAATGAACCATCAAACTGTCAGTAATTTAAATGATTCTAAAAAGCAAAATTAACAAGTTCGTCATTTCAATTAATTTTATTTTCTTTTCACAAAGTTCAATTATTTTTATTTTATTATTTTTTTTATAAATTTTGGCACCTTTCATAAATAAATTATGCGAATTTAATTTCATTTCAAAATTTTACTCGAATTTTTTTTTTTTTTAGAAAATAAACCATCAAACTATCACAATTTAGATGATTTTAAAAGGATAAAATTAACAATTCGTCATAAAATAAATTAATTTTATTTTATTTTCACAAAGTTCAATTATTTTTATGCTATTGTTTATATATATATATATATATATATATATATATATATATATATATATATATATATTTTAGAGTTAATTATTTGTTTATTCATTTTAGTGAAGAGATAAAAGATAACAAAGAAATTAGAATTAAAATGTGTAAAAACGCGTCTGAGAGCCAATATGTACAAATGAAAGAGTTAAAGAAAAGGTATTAAGAACAAAGACAGCTCAATCCATTGAATCAAAGGAAATTTCATTTCCACATCTATATAAAATAGACAAGAACCTTTTGGATAAAAATGTAAAAATTCAATTTGAAAAGAATCTTGTTTCAAAATGTCACCAAAAATTTTAGAGAAGTGAATCACCAAGCTGTCACAATTTGGATGATTCTAAAAATAAGATTAGCAAGCTGTCACAGCTCAACTATTCTTGTTTTATTTTTTTTTATACCAAGTTCAATTATTTTTATTTTATTTTATTTTATCTTTTTTTATTAAAATTTTTTATTTATTCACCGTTCTATTTTTTCATCCCCCTTTTTTTTAAAAAAAAAACAAAAACGTTAAGCACCAAATTTTTGTCTCAAAGCCCATATATATATATACATACATATACATATATATATATATACATATACATATATATATATATATATATGTATCAAAACACCTGACTTGTAGACTAATGTCTCCACACAGGAAAATAAAGGTAAAGCCTCCGATTCAAAGTGAAGAAAGAAAAGACTAGGATTATTGCATATGGTTCCACTATTTCGTTGTTCCCTTTTACTAATGAATTAGATCCTGCACCCATACTTTGTCATGATTGGTTAATACAAAATTTACTCCCAATATCCTGATTTGTACACATCTCAGCACCGCAGCTTCTAAAAACAAAAATACAACTACCTTTCAACATTTAAAACAAACAATCAACTCTCCATTTAGAAAGGCTTTGTATCAAAAGCAAATTTAGTAAACCAACAATAAGAACAAAGAACACGGTGTTTAGCCAACAGCTTGCTACCAACATCACATTCACTCATTTAAACTTAACACAGCATACATACTTGTATATTCCATGAACCAGAACAATATACCAAGCAAACAATTAAGGCTTTATTACAAAAAGCAAACAAGTCCACTCATCCAGCACACCTAATAGGTTACGTGATTCTGATTCTGGCATAAAAAATGCTATGAATGACCAAAATGCAAGTATCACAAAAATCAGATCAAGTAAAAAAAAAAAACTCAAACTCCAAGAGTCAGCCAACTGTCATCACATTTAGACATTCACCAGAAAACATATATGCTTCCAATCATTGACAAAATGAAGACTTATTATCAATAGGAAACAATTAGGATCAGGGACGTCACAAGAACAATTGGAAAGGGGATTAAACAAAGAACCACAATTCTGATAAGAATTTTTTCTTAACGAAAAATCACAAAAGAAAACCTGATACAAGCACTTAGAACTCCAGCCAACCAACATCAAATTTAGACATTCACCGTGACATGCTTATGCTCCCAATCATTGACAATATGGAGACTTATTATCAATAGGAAACAATTAGGATCAGGGACATCACAAGAACAATTGGAAAGGAATTAAACAAAGAACCACAATTTTTCGATAAGAATTTTTTTTAACATAGTTCTATGAACGGACAATATACCATGATAGATATGCAAATTCTCTAAATGGAGCAAACAATAATAAACACAATGAAACCTCTCTTAGGCCTCTTCATTAATCTTGAAATCGATTAGTACTAATAGCACAGAGGCACCCCTAAGGAAAGGAACCAAAGATTCATCATTCAGGATCCGGAAAATGGCTTTAAATAAATCAACACGACAAAAGGAGACTCATTAATAACAAAGGCTGATATTAAATTGATTTCTCAAAACAATCATGATAAGATTCGGTGAAATAAAAAAAGGGTCATGCACTCATGAAACAACACATACGCGCATAATGGCTTCTTGTCAAATACCAGGCACACAACCTTGTTGAACAGATTCTAATATTTGCAGGAAGAAAATGGTTACCTACTTGCTCAAGAGAACATAGCCAAGTACCAATCCTCATCGGTTATTCAAGATGAGCGGATTCAAAGAGGAACCCAAAAGCAAAACTTGAAGCACCAAAACACTCTCCAATAGTTACCATCAATTTCCTCACAGACTATTCCAACATTTAGTCATGTAATTTGGGAGCAAAACGAATCAACATCATAGGAAAGGAATAATTTTACACATCATATCTCAACTCCAAAACTCATGTAAACTAGACTAAACAATCAAATGACCCACAACACGAAAATGAACACAGCGACTCAGATCAGGCAGAGAATAGATAGTTTAATCAGGGAACAAGAACTCACAAAAATGCAAGGTTTGAACACACAAGTATCAAATGGTCAATTCATTAAACAAATAGTGTGTAACACCTAAAAAAAAAAAAACTAAACAACATCAGAGACTAACTGAACCAATATGCCAACTTCAATCGAATATCGCAGAATACCAAAAATATAACATGATAATTCTTATTCATTCCCTATTCTCAATACAGCCATGGCAAAAAAGAAAAAAAAATGAAATTACCGAATGAGGATCTCTCTAAATTGTTGAATACAAAGAATGACTCTGACCCTCTTCTGATTTTTTCGATCCCTCAATTTTCTCTTCTCAAATTTTCTAGTGCTCTCAGGGAATTACAGAAATTTACCCCCAATTTTCTCTCTGAAAGATACACAGAAAATTCCCTTTTTTTTTATTGCATCCTCCTATTGAGTTCTCGAGAGAAAAAGAAATTCTTAAAAAAAAGTAGAGATTCCAACCCCTCTAATCTTTTCCCAGAGAACCCTCTTTCCGATCGAACACTCAGAGAAAAATAAAAGCTCACCAAGGGGAAGAGAAAACCGAACCCCTTTCTCGTCTTCATCCTTCGTATTTATGGTGGCTGGTTGGGTGAGGAAAATGACGGTTGCTGTGCTTCAGAGCGTCTGTCCTCTCAAACCTTCCATTTTCGTATTTCTTTCCTTTCCTTCACGCAAACTCCACCCTCTCGACTCCCGCATCTTGAACTCCCTCACAACTTCCATTTTTGCATGCTCTTCCTCTCCGCTCCACGCAAAATCCCACCCCAAAATGGTATCCTCGCGCCGTGAGCTTTGTCGAAGGGGCTCAAAGAACCGTTGGTGAAAGCGAGTCTGGGGAAGGACCGCGATTGGCCATTGCTCTCCACGTTAGGGGTGCGTAACGCGTCGGTCTTCATGGTGCGCTAGAGCTCGTGATGGAGGTTGCGTGAATGGGTGGTTTGCCACCGGTCTCCATCATGGAGGCCGTCGCAGAGCTAGGATAGGGATGAGGTAGGGAGAGACGACTGCTTTGTGGGTGAGGCCGATGGGGCTTGGGGTGAATGAGGTTAGGGTTTTCCGAGAGAGAGAAGGGAGAGGAGGCTGCGAAAATGGGAAGGGATCCGGGTAAAGGGCTTGGTGGATCCGGCATGGGTCATGGGTAAAGGGCTTGGTGGATCCGGCATGCAGGGTCATGGATAAAGGGGCTGGTGGATCCAGGTCGTGGGTCCCGGGTAAAGGGCTTGGTGGATCCGGGTCATGGGTCCTGGGCCGACCAGTGCCCAAACTCCTTCTCTTTTTTTCTTATTCTTTATTATTATTATTTATTTTTTGCTTTTCATTATATTTTTTAGATTTGTTATTTTCTATTAATTTAATTAGTTTTAATTTTTTTAAATTTTTAATAATAATAATTTTTTTTAATTAATTTTTTTTAATAAAAAAAAATCTTTTTAGTGTCCGGACAAAATTGGGTATTCACACCTCTAGTAAAAGGGTGAGGTATCCCTTGGTGTAAAGAAGATGAGGTATCCTTCATAGGGGTGAGGTATCCTCTAGTAAATAGGGTGAGGTATCCCTGTTGTGTAAAGGTTGCAAGCACTTTGTTGTTAAGCTTGTATTGAATAGTGAAAAATCTTGAACTGTGTTTCGGGGGCTGGACGTAGGCCACAAGTGGTTGGTGGTCGAACCAGGATAAATATTGTGCCTGCTTTTCTACCCTTATTCTCTTTATCTTTATGCACTTTATTTATTCTTGCAATTTAATTATTATCTGTTCTTCTTATGTTCATCTCATTCACGACTTTTAATAATTAAATTCAGTATAATTTATTTGTTTAAGGCTTTTGCGAAAAATCTTTAATTACTCAATTCACCCCCCCTCTTGAATACTGAAGCCACTTGGGTAACAATTCATATTTCGAATCGTTAAATTTAAAAAAAAATACCGCCATTTTACTCACGTATTAAAGTATCATGCAAGTTAACTTTAAACTAAATGAACCGGGTCTTAATTGTTCAAAATTTTATTTTTTGCATTTTCTTTTATGTTTAATAATGTGACGTTCCCTCTCGAAAAGGGGCGTTATACAACCACCCTTTGTGACCTACATCCAGTCCTCAAGTAAACCACTCAAGATTTTTCACTAAACTTCAAGCTTGAACGAGTGCTTGAAAATCTTTACATAATAGAGCACTTACCACACCTTGGGATACCTCACCTTTTGTGTTTGAGCCTCAAAATTAGGATACCTCACCCTTTTCACTAGAGGGATACCTCACCACTTTTACAACATTTGAAGGATACCTCACATTCTTTACAACAAGGGATACCTCACCCTTTACAATCTTTGAGAAACCTAACCCCATTTACAAAGAATCAAAGTGTATATAAGATAAAACTCTCACAAGAGTAGATTACACAAATTGAAGCCCTGTGATGCTCTTCAAAAATATCTCAAATATGTACAAAAAAATAGCACAAGTGATTTAATGATGATTCTTGGATTAGAATGATTAAAAGATGTTTCTCAATTGTTGGTTAGGCACAAATGATGCCTCACGATGTGTATTTATAAGTTTTTAGAGCAAATGAGCCGTTAAGGGCATTAATGGGCAACATTAAATGTATCACATATAGCCGTTAGGCACTACCAGAATGCTGGTAATCAATTACACACTCTTGGTAATTGATTACATGGTTGTACGAACGTGTTCTTGGCTTTCTGGACAGGATGTAATCGATTACCAGCCTTGTGTAATTGATTACATGGCCTATGCCAAACTTGTAATCGATTACCGCACTTGGTGTAATCGATTACCATATCTTTGTTTAGCTTGTAATCTATTACAACACTTGTATAATCGATTACCTTGCCATTTGAACACATTTTTCAAGTCCAATTAAGTCTCTAGGTCATTTTTAACATTGGGAACTTGGACTAAACAAGATTTACAAATGTTTAACATAATCCAAGATTGAAATCAACATTTATTTAAAATATGAACTTTGAAAAACAAGTTGATTTAAGATATCTTTGAAAAACCATTTGAATATAATTGAGATACCTTGAGAGTATTTCGCAATGATGTTCTAAGACCTATATCTAATATACATCTTTTGATCTTGGTCTTCTTCTTTTGGTTTTGGTCTTTTCTTTTGATCTTGGTCTTCATCTTGACTTTGTTATCATCAAAAATCATTTGACATGCTTCAAGATATAAACATTCACATTCTTCCCCTTTTTGATAATGACAAAATAAACATTGAAAAGAGAGAAATATTTGCACTTATTTATCTATCAGAGATTAAACGCAGCTCTTCCCTGTAATGTATGCATGAGATAGGATAAATGATTTTCATGTAAAAACGCAAAGCTCCCCTATACACATGCAACATATTTCACTAATCTCTCCCTCGTTGACATTATAAAAAACAACATAAGCATTCAACATTGTATAATACCAAAAATTAGCCCATTAACCAATTATTGACAATTAGAGAATAACAAAGTATAATTATTACAGCCCAGGCAGATTAGATGTGATACCAATAGTGAAAGCATATGAAGAAAAAATATATCAAATTTTATAATCATTGATAGTAAAAGGATCCAAAGTCATATACAAATATAAAGGAGCTATGGGTTAGACAATATATAAACAAGAAATCATCATGACAAAGCTTGATGGCAGATAAAAATATGGATGTCCCGTGTGTTTTTGTCTTTTAAAACCCTGTGTAATCGATTACAATGGCTGTGTAATTGATTACGCATGTTCTGGATTCCTAGTAATCGATTATATATGTGGTGTAATCGCTTACATACCTTTTGGGAATGTTGTAATCGATTACATTGAAGGTGTAATCGATTACCTGCTTTCTGACTTGGCTTGTAACGCTTGGCAGAGTTTTTGTAATCGATTACAAAGGTCTTGTAACCGATTACCAGATTACTAAAACTCATATTTTGCATGTTAAACAGTAAATAACTAATTTTAAACTTTTCAATTTTGTTCCAAAGCATTCCAAATCAGTTCCAAACATCATGCAAGCATAGAAACTAATCAGATTTCGATTCAAGACTTATGTTAATGCTAAATTACCACTTTTGCCTAGAATTACACCATTTTGATTGATCGGTGAAGTTTTGAGCTTCTTGGAGATCTTTGGCATGATGAAGTATCTGCAAAATAGCTAAAGGGGAACCTCCGATGCTCAAGTCAGTATTGGATTCAAAATTAATTAAATCAAGGTAGTTGTGCAGCAAAAACACCATATTATGCAGCAAATTTCAGATTATGCAGCAAGAAAACAGATTATATAGAAGATTGTGACTTTATACAGCAAGAGTGACAAGTTATGCATCATTTTGCAAAAAATCACAGATTTGCAGTAAAATCATGCATTATTCAGAAAAATGCATATAATGGAGCAAATTAGTGAATTATGCAGTAAAATTATGCAACATGAGTTTAGATGCATGATTGATCAAATATGCCAAGTTAAGGATGTTTTATATCAAATATGTTATTTCAAACAAGAAGTGAACTTATCTAACATATTATTATATATAGAGATATTTTCAAGATATAATGCTAGAAAAAGTACGACTTCAAAGGAAGTTAAAGTATAAAACACATCTCCACTTATCAAAAGGTTGCAAGTCTAAGCTTCTTAGAGACAAGGAAGAGAACTTGAAGTATTTTCTGATCTTATGCTTGTAGCAGCCACTTTTGAGATTCCAAATTTAGTTCTTGGCCTTCAAGCACACCTACTACACATTTCAATTTTTGGCTTTTGGTCTCCAAATTGTCTTGGGTCATTTTGTGTTAGAGTTAGGCAAGGTGCCTTTAGGAATCCAAACCATTTTAGTTCCAACCTTGGTGTTTTTGTTCTTTCTAGTATTACATGAAGATGCACTATGCCCTTTCTTACCACAATAAAAGCATTTGATAAAGGGGCTAGTTGATGTACTTGAGGAAGCAAATAAATTCTTATAAGATTTTTGTTGGTTATTGGAGTTGTACCCTAAATCGGTCTTTTGAAAAACACATCTTTGTTTCCCTAGTAACATATTCAAATTGTCCCTTCCCAATGTAAATTTTGCAAGTGTATTTTTCAAATCCTCAATTTCATTTTCAAATGTTTTACATGATGAGCAAGAAAAGGATGTAGATACATTATCAAGTGATGAACATGTCATGCATGAAGAATTGACATCAATAAGTCTAAGAGTTTCATTTTCTATTTTTAGTTCCTCAATTTCTTTGTTTAAAATAGATATTTTATTTTCAAAAAAAGAAATTGTTTTCTTAGATGATGAGACAAGTTTTGCAAATCTCATAGATTTATTATGCAATTTTTCAAATGCATCTTGCAATTCATCATAGGAAGGAGAAGAATTTGATTCAAAATTTGAAGATGTTACCTCCATGTCATCTTTATTTTCCTCTTCTCCTCTAGCCATGAAACATAGATTGGCTTTCTCATTATTCGAGCTATCGGTTGAATCTATGTCATTATCATCCCAAGTTATGTAGGTTATTCTTTTCTTCTTCTCCTTTGAGAACCTCTTCTCATACTTTTCCACTTTCTTTTGATAGATTGAGCACTCCATCTTCATGTGACCAAATTCTCCACATTCATAGCATTTTGGAGTGGATGAGGTTCCTTCCCTTTTGTGATAGACATTCTTTTGGGAAAAGGGAGGTCTTTTTTTAACTTCATTCTTCTTAAAGAATCTTCCAAATTTCTTTACTAGTAGGTCAAGATTCTCTTCATTAATTTCCAAGTCATCTCCATCATCTTCATCATCATCATTGATCAAAGAGGAGCTAGTCTTGAGAGCAATTACCTTCTTTTTCTTGTCAAGCTCCTCATTTTGGTTGAGTCTGTTCAATTCCAATTTATGTTCTTGAAGCTTGCCAAAAAGTGTGGCTAGGGTCATGGTTAAGAGATTTCTTGACTCCATAATAACCGTCACTTTAGGTTGTCAATTCCTGCTCAAACATATTAATACTTTGTTAATAAGATCTTCATTAGGAAAAATCTTTTCCAATGAAGCAAGATGATTTGTAATATGTGTGAATCGTTTTTGCATTTATTGAATGCTTTCACCTTGGTTCATTCTAAAAAGTTCATACTCATAAGTGAGAGTATTTATCCTTGATCTTTTTACTTCACTAGTACCCTCATGAGTTACTTGTAAGGTGTCCCACATTTCTTGGGCAAATTTATAAATTGAGACTCTAAAGAACTCATCATACCCCAAAGTTGTGGTAATAATATTTTTAGCTCTCAAATTGTATTGAACCTTATTTTTATCATCATCCGTCCATTCACTTGTTGGTGTATTAATTTTTACACCATTTACAACTTGTGTGGGGACAAAAAGACTATTCTCAATAGCATCCCACACGTCTAAGTCAATAGTTTCAATAAAAATTTTCATTCTTTCTTTCTAATAAGCATATTCATCCCCATTGAAAAAAGGAGGTCTATAAAGAGAAGAACTTTCAGAAGAAAAATCGTTTGAAGTCATCACTCTCTTGAAGATGCTAAGCTCTTTATACAAGAGTCTAGCTTGATTCCACTTGTTACTAAGTAGCCTCAAACTTAAGAGGGGGATGAATTGAGTTTATGAAATATTTTCACAAATCTTTCGCAAAACACTTGTTTTTCAAATTTTCGTTGAAACTATTGTTTAATTGAAGTGAATAGATAAATATGATCGAATGAATCACTCATAAATAAACAACCCAAGATAGAAAGTATTCAAGCAAAGCTAGATATCAAACTCAACTCAAGCATATATAATTAAAGCATAAAGTAAAGAGATAGAGTTGAGAAGAACAAACACAAGGATTTATCCTGATTTAGCCAACCCTTGTAACTTATATCCAGTCCTCAAGCAAACCGTTCGAGATTTTCTACTAAACTTCAAGCTTGAACAGGTACTTGAAAACCTTTACACAATAGAGCACTCACCATACATTGGGATACCTCACCCTTTGTGCTTGAGCCTCAAAATCGGGATACCTCACACTTTTCACTAGAGGGATACCACACCCCCTTTACAACCTTTGAAGGATACATCACCTTCTTTACAATAAGGGATACCTCACCCTTTACAATCTTTGAGAGATACCTCACCCCATTTACAAAGAATCAAAGTGTATATAAGATGAAACTCTCACAAGAGTAAATTATACAAATTGAAGCCCTATGATGCTCTTCAAGAATATTTCAAATATGTACAAGAGCACAAGTGATTTAATGATGATTCTCGGATTAGAGTGGTTGAAAGATGTTTCTCAATTGTTGATTAGCCATAAATGATGCCCCAAGATGTATATTTATAAGTTTTTAGATCAAAGGAGTCGTTGGGGGCATTAATGGGCAACATTAAATGTATCAAATATAGTCGTTGGGCATTGTCAAAATACTGGTAATCGATTACACACTCTTCGTAATTGATTACATGGCTGTATGAACGTGTTCTTGGCTTTCTGGGCAGGATGTAATCGATTACCAACCTTGTGTAATCGAATACATAGCCTCTGCCAGACTTGTAATCGATTATCACACTTGGTGTAATCGATTACAAGGCTTCTGTCATACTTGTAATCGATTACATGCTCAATGTAATCGATTATCATCTCATTGTTTAGTTTGTAATCGATTATAACACTTGTGTAATCAATTACCTTGCCCTTTGAACACATTTTTCAAGCTCAATTAAGTCTTCAGGCCATTTTTAACATTGGGGATCTTGGACTAAACAAGATTTACAAATGTTTAACATAATCCAAGATTTAAATCAACATTTCTTTAAAATATGAACTTTGAAAAACAAGTTGATTTAAGAGATCTTTGAAAAACCACTTGAATATAATTGAGATATCTTGAGAGCATTTTACATTGATGTTCTAAGACCTATATCAAATATACATCTTTTGATCTTGGTCTTCTTCTTTTGGTCTTGGTTTTTTCTTTTGATCTTGGTCTTCATCTTGACTTTATTATCATCAAAAACCATTTGACATGCTTCAAGACATAATCATTCACACATAAAAAGTTTCAAATAAATCTAAATGATGTCTAGTGTCTAGGATTAAACGATAAGTTTCGACACCTTCCACTAGAACCTTTACTCTATTTCCCATGAAGACGAACTTCTCATCTGGGCTTATAGTTTGGATTATAAGGAATCCTTATATTGTATTAGAAATATAAGTTGTACATCCAGAATCAATCCACCAAGTATTATGGAGTACTTCAATTAAATTTGATTTGAAATATACATAAGCATTAAGACATTCTTTTCGAACCAAGCCTTACACCTTGGACAATCTTTCTGAAAGTATTCAGATTTTTCATAGAAATGACATTTATTATTATTTGACTCTTTCTTCTAGATTTTGATAGAGGACTCATTAGGGATGGCAACTAGGCGGGGCGGGGAAGGGTAACAACCCCCTGTCCCCTACCCACGCAGATAATATTCGCCCACGCCCTGTCTTCATATCTGCATGGGTACCCATTTATCATTCTCCCGCTAGTAAATGGATACTTGCAGATATCCGCAGGTACCCAATAAATTTAAAAATAATAATAATAAAATTCAAAAAATTCAAAAAAAAAATAATATTTTGGTAATATTTAAATAATATTTGAGTAATAATAAGGTTTTTTTAGTAATTTTATATAAAGATATTTTGAAAATTTTATTTGCGGGTACCTTCGGGTAAGGGGGAAACCACCCTTGCCCCCATTGTTTATTAAACGGAAATAACATAAACTGGTATTTATATTCGCGGGGGAAATTATATGGGTATTACCCGCCCCTGTCACGGGTATTACTCGTGGGTACCCGTTAAAATTGCCATCCCTTGGACTCATCAATCTTTAATGATTTTTTTCCCTTTCCATGTTTCTTTTCAGCTCTCTTTCTAACTCCTTGATAGTTCACATAATGGATAAAGTGATTTCCTTGATTCTTAAGTCTAGTTTCATCCTGAACTAACATACTGTACAATTCATGCATATTTCATTTATCTTTCATGGTATTATAATTAATTTAAAATGAACTATACTCAAGCGGTAATGAGTTCAGAATGAACTATACAAGGAAATTCTCATCTACTTCTATTCCAAGTAGCTTGAGTCTTGCTGTAATGTTTGTTATTTCAATGACATGCTCATTCATAATACGAGAACCATCAAACTTCATGGTAGTTAAAGTACTCACTAATGTCCCAACAAGAGACTTATCAGTAGTTTGGAAATGCTATTCCACAAAACTCATGAATTCTATAGCACTTTCAGTTTTGGGAAGAACCGACTTGATGTTGTTTGCTATGCTTATTCGTATAAACTTCAGACTCAATTTGTTTGACTTTTCTCATACCTTATAATGAGTTTTCTCTTCATTGCTACTAGCAGCAGTAATAGCAGCAGGTTTCTTAACTTGGAGTTCCAAATCAAGGTCCATTACACCAAGGTAAAATTGGACTTGTTCACTCCAATTAGAGAAATTCAATCAATTAAAGACTAAAACAGACGAAGCAAGAAAATTTAAAGAAATGAGGACAAATGCTGCAATAATCACATGCTTAACATTAATACTTTGAGTCATAAATTAACATATTATATAGATTCAGACAACAAATCACTTAAACATTCAATGTATATCAATTTTCTCCTTTTGATGATACATCAACATACAACAACAAACATAATGATGCTAACAAAATTTAATATTATTTGGTAATGATATATGCACTAACTAAAAAAAATTATTATTTTTAGATATAGAAATAAAACTAATAGTGCACTTACGCTATCAATAATCATGTCTATTTATTATAAAGACAACTAAGCAACCTTTGAGTGATCCATTAATACCTTATAACAATGAACTTCAATTTACCTATACACAAATAGTCATCATGTCATTCAAAGCATCTACTCTTTGGGTAATTGAAAAAAGAATTTCCATACAATTTGAAATTAAATCAACTTAAAAATTTGATCATTTTGGTGATTAACAAATTTCACATAATATCAACCCAAATTGATAGCATTATGCATAAAAATCAAATACTATATATTCTTTAAAACAATGAAACTTGAAGTCATTGATTTACAAAACAATATTGCAAACAATCACATAATATACAATTATATTATATTGAAACAATATGAAAACAATCATATAATAGAAATAATCAAATATTATAAACAATAAAAAAAAAAGTCGTTGTTTCTCATAAGACATGTCGAAGATATCATGTGTAGCGGAGACCAAGTTTCAATCAACATATAATTAGGCTTAACGGTTCACTATTAGAATTAATAATATATCATAAAATTAATTCACAAAGTGCAGCATAATAACATAATATAAAACCATCAATTTTCACAATTAAGATTTATACAAATTGGAAAAAAACCAACCATCATCAATGGAGAACCATAAATTATATAATCTTGCTCTAATACTTCACGTTAATTTGTAGTTTTTCTAAAAATCTTAATAAAGAAAACTTTCATTAAAATATAAGTATCTTAGAATTTATGATCTCATAAATAAGAAAGTATGAAGACACTAACTTTTATTCATGAATAAGAGAGATCTAAAAAATTCACTTTCTATTCTTTGACCTTTATTTTCTTACTTCTTCTATTTTAGTGATGGAGAGAGAAGAAAAAAATCCTTTGCGATTAGAAACAAGACCTTGAGTTTTAAGTAAAAATTATTTCATAAATACAATTAACTTCCATTAAGTTGACAATTACTATAATTGTAAAACTACCATTTTTTTTACTTAATAAGAGTTTAACTTATTAACTTACTTTAATTATTTATTAAACTAATAAGATAAGTCACATGGTCATTATATAAGACATTTAATTTAACAATTAATTATTAAGAAGATTGATTATAATGATTTAAAATTATTCTTTTGCTAACGAGTGCCCTTTTTGAGGAATAAAAAATTATAAGTCTTAAATTAAAAGTTAAATATTTAATACATTGAAACTTAAAAATACTATTTTTCAGTTAGCACTTATTACTCTTCTTTTTTTTCCTTTCTGAATAGCTAAAACTTATTTAGAGCTTAATATTCTTGATTACTTAACAAGTGCTCATCTTTATTTTATCTACATCTATATCTATAATTATATAGTAAAATTGACTTCAATTTGATAAATGCATTAATGACTTGAATTTAATAAATATAGTTAATATTATTTAAGTTATCAATATATATATGCATATAGACTTGAATTAATAGATACTATTAATGATCCTTTAAATAGTGTTTTTATATTATTTAATTAAACAAGAAAAATAAAAAAAAAAAATGATATTATCATTCTTTAAGAACCTAAAAGTTTATGTAAAAATAAATTTTGTCTTTGACAGATATCCTCACACCATTTGAATATGAGACTAATCACGTTTAGGATATTGAAGTTGTTCTTCCCAATATATATTAATTCTATTAACATAATAATAAAAAATATAATATGTAAAAGATTTTTTTTTTAAAGTTAAAGTTTTTACTTTAATATTTTTCCAAGTAAATTTTAATATTTTATTTATTAATATGTATAATAATTTAAACAACATCAATTAATTTAGTATCAGTCTCATTATTTATCCAACTAAAATATATCAAATTTATCTAATTTATTTATAAAATTATTTTATATATCACAAAAATATTATAATCATATATAATATAATTAATATCTTTTTAACATAGCTATACAATGTAAATATAATATATGTATTTTGATGGTCATAAAATATTTTTCATTTAGTACATATTTGATTCATTGTGTGTTTGAGATAGATGTAAAAATTTGATTATTTCAATAATCGATTATTTGATAATCGATTATTTCAATAATCAGTTATAAAAGCTTGATTATTTCAATAATCGATTATGTTTGATATATTAGTTAAAAATCGATTAACTTAAGTTAATCTGTTTTGTTTAGATAATATAAAAAAAAATCACTTTTATGTATTAAATTATCAAAATAGGTATATAATAATTAAACAATTTATTTGATTGATTAAAAAAATTATTTAATTAAAAATAAAATAATATTTCTATGTCACTGTTAAGAATAATCTCAACAAATTTTCTAAATAATACTCAACATTTCGCTTAATGTGCAACAACTTTTTTACCCATTTTTAAGCTGTTGCTTTTTTTCATGGCATTTACCAAACACATTGGAGAAGGCTTGCAACAGCTTTTTTATAATAAAAAAAAACTGTTGGATAGGATAATTTAGCCGAACCAAACACACTATCAACTTAAAAGCTGAAACCAACAACTCTTTTATTTGGAAAAAATTGTTGCACGGTGCACTGGTTTGTTCAGGAAATTTGCTTCCCAAAATCAACAGCTTTTTATTCAAGAAAAAAGTTGTTGGAGGTGCATCTCTTGATTAAGCATTTTTTAAAAAAATTTGTTAGGATTATTTTTAATAGTGATATATAAATATTATTTTATATTTAATTAAATAATTTTTTAAATTATTTTATATTTATTTTATTAATTTAATATATAAAAATAATTTTTTATATTATTTAAATAAAATAAATTAACTTAAAATTATTTTTAATTAATATATTAAAATATAATTAATTATTAAAATAATTAAATTTTTATAATTTAATTATTAAAATAATCAAATTTTTATAGTTGTTTCAAACGTACCCTTAATATGTTACTCATAAGAGCTGTACTATTTCATCTGGGAAACTTTTTCACAATCCGAATTGACTTTGGACCAATAGAATTAAAGACAAAAAAAGAAAAAAATAGGTGTGAGAAAAAAATTGACACGGTAGGTAGTGAAAATAAACCGTTCTAGATAAACGTTCGCAAAAAATTCACGTACTCCAGTTTGTGATATTTAACATTTTTTTTAAATAGAGTTTAATTTTAATATATTATTAGTGTAAAATATTTTATATTATTAATTAATTAATTACATATTATTATACGTATAATTTTTAAAATAATTATTATAAAATTAAATATTTTTAATAATAAAATAATTTATAATTAAAAAATAACGTAAAAGATTTTAATACTAATAACGTGTTAAAATTAAATTTTTTAAAAGATTAAATGATCAATATTATAAACATATTATTATTATATATTACAAACCCACATCATCGGGTTGGAAAACTAATAACAAATATTTAAAATTTGTTTTTAATTTGTGTTAATTTAAATCAAAAAGATTTGAAATTTTTAAATATATAATTTTAAATTTAATTTTAAAATTTATGTATATAAAAATAATATTATTAAAAAAATTATTTATATAATTAATTATATTTTAAAAAATTAATTTTTCATTTATTAAAGAAAAATATTATCGTAAATAAAATAAAAAGTATTAAAAAAATAAAAATAAAGATGATTTTGGGAAATGAGTTACTATTGTGTCTGCCTAAATGAAGAATGGTAAAGATTCATTGATCAGTGTCAGCAATCAGTAATAATCAGACGGCCAGGATTGGATCTTAGGTTGTTGTTGGGGATTGGAATAAAAACACAGGGACCACCGCACCGAGTGAGTGAGTGTCCTCCATCTTCTTCTTCTTCTTCTTCTGCGTAGAGTGCATAGAGAAAGAGAGAGAGAGAGAGAGAGAGAGAGAAAGAGAAGCATCAATCAAGGGATGTCGGACGAAGAGCACCACTTCGACTCTCATGCGGACGCGGGAGCGTCGAAGACGTATCCTCAGCAAGCTGGTACCATTCGTAAGAATGGCTACATCGTCATCAAGTCCAGGCCTTGCAAGGTAAGCTTCCCTTTTTCTCTTTCCTATCTCAATTGAATAATGAATTTCTCCATCCATTGTAACATCTTTTATTCTTCTTATGCGATCCTTCATTTCATGTTTTCAATTACAACGTTTATTACTGGATTCTTTGATTTGGACCTTGTGTTTCTATCTTATGCCCAAACTCACCGTTTTTCTCATAACAAATTTGATGTAGCTGCTATTGTTTAACATGCTCCCCTTCTTGTCTTGCTTTATACTCGGTAACTTTTGAACCAAAGTAATTCGAACCTTAGATTAATTGTTTTGATTTGATTTGATTGTGTTAAATGGAGAGAGAGAGATGATCATAGTGTTTTTTTTTTTGTGTGACTCTACCATTCAGTATGGTGCTGCATGTTTGACCTAGTCCTCTTTTAAATTAAAATTAATTTTTGTTTAAAAAAAACTGTGTCCATCTTTTTCAATTTTATATTGTTAAAAGATGGCTGCTGTAGCTTTACGTTGTCCCACACTCCTCTTGGCATGTGTTCTCAAGATTTTTGTCACACACACATACTACATACATAAGTATTCTTCTAAAGACATTATTATATGTTTACAAGTACAGTGGCTAATCAGCAATTTGCACTTTGTTATTTATGTGTTGATACCCCGTGTAGCAAAACAAATTTGCTGAGTCTGTTGTAGTTTCTCTCTCGCACTTCTCAGATAATATATGCTGCCAAAGTGTCAGTTCGTTGACGCTTGACAATAATAACAATGGATTTTTGGTTTTGCTCTGTTATTTGTTTGTTATTATAATTTAAGATAGTCAGTTAATTAAACTTCTTTTTTGTGCCCCGTTTGTTTATCTTGACAGGTTGTAGAAGTTTCTACGTCAAAAACAGGCAAGCATGGACATGCAAAGTGCCACTTTGTTGGAATTGATATTTTCAATGGGAAAAAGCTTGAAGATATTGTTCCTTCATCCCACAACTGTGATGTAATGCAACTTTGAATTCATTTATGTATGCAATATTTGGTTGCGATGCATTTGCCAGTCAGTACTGCTCTTTTTACAGGTTCCGCATGTGAATCGCACAGACTATCAGCTGATTGATATCTCTGAAGATGGTTTTGTAAGTTTTCTTTTACTTCTGACTCTGGAGGTGTTAACTGTCAATGAAGGCAATTTTGTAATGTAGTTTGTAAAATTAAAAGTGGAGAAAGATAATTACTATACGTTGTGGGAGAATATTACTTTCTCTATGTCTGCTGAGGATACCATGTTCTGAAAACTGACATTCTACCTAGTGGAAGTTTGCTTTAGAAGATAACAATAGTCTTCTGACATGTTCTCATTACATGAAGAAAGTCAATATTTCCCATTAATTCTACCCAGGGGATGAGAATAACATTTTTTTTCCGGAATTTCACAGAAAACTTTACATTCAATTCAAGATAAGATCTTTTGGTACATAATTCAAGATGGTGCACTTCCAACCTGATTTTTTTCTCAAGTTGAATAAATATAACTTCTACTCGTTTATTATTATTATTTTTTAAAAGAATGGAAAATTATGACCTTAACTGGTAGTATAAAAGCAAACACGTCAACAGCAAGAAAGACAGTTAGACTATTATGATATTTACTGAGAGTAGCAAAGCATTCTTAACCAACTGGAGTGGGTTTCTCTTAGGTGAGTCTGCTGACTGAGAATGGAAATACCAAGGATGATCTGAAGCTTCCCACTGATGAGGCGCTGCTTGCCCAGGTATCCTGTTGAAATCTTTTTTAAAGTTGCTTTCCTTGCTTGATGTGTTTTAATTTTTAGTGATGATCTTATGCTGCATATGTATGCTCTGTTAATTGGTTTCTTGCATGCTTTTGTATTTAGATTAAAGATGGATTTGCTGAAGGAAAAGATCTTGTGGTTTCTGTCATGTCTGCAATGGGAGAAGAACAGATCTGTTCCCTGAAGGACATCGGTCCTAAAAATTAAAATGATGCTATGGCTGTAGCTATAGCTGATAGTACACCTTTTCTTCTTATGTTGCTAACAAGTAGTTTTTTTTCTGATGCATGTGTGCACAATAAACTTCATAAGATGGAAAATAGCTTGTACTTGAAACTCATCAAGCTTGGGATAGGGAAAATGGAAACAAGTTTAGCTGTTGTCCCATAATCAAGGAACACTACAGTCTCTGCCGGATGGAATTGTCATAAATATCTTATATATCTTTCACGTTTTTGTTGAGTTTAATATTGAGCCCTATTACTCCTCTCTGTGTGCACTTATCAGATGATAAATACGAAGATAAATTTAGGATAATTACTGTAGTGGATGCATGGAACACTTGGTGAACCAGATATTTTCAAAGATTGATATGAAGGATGAATGTGTAGCCATTTTGATTTGGGATTAGATCGGTAAAATACAACGGGCTCTAACTATAATATGCATGCATAGCCTTTATAATTAGACGATTCTTGGACTAGTTTTATCTGTTGTATAGTGGATTAGTTGTGTTAAGTGTAGACAATGCTGGCGGTAGCCAAGAAAAATTATTCTGTAATAACACCTGGGATGGTTGTGAATGTCGTGATTGAATGATGGTAGTGAAAATATAAACAATTTTTTTTTATCTGAATGTGAAGACATTTATAATTAACAGACTGTATGTTTCATTTAGAAGACTAATCCAAAATCAAAATGAAAAATAAGTTTCGTTTGCAAGTCTATATGCAATTATGCATGGAGAATCCTGAAATATTATCTCAAGAAAATAGCAAATAAGTATCAGAAAATTTATTCAAGAATGCAAAAGGGAGTGAGATTTATAATTAAGGGATGTGCTACTCTCATCATGTGACAATAGGGAAAGGGTAAACAAATCGAAGAAACGAAACATGCTAAATCTTGAAAAAAGGAGATCAAAATCAAAGTATGTTTCGTCCCGGGATTCAGCTAGCTTGATAAGGTGAAATGAGATCATTAAGAAGCGGTTTTATTTGACGACCAATAAAAAGAATAAGAGATATGGTGGTAGAGATATAATCCCCAATGAGATTCCAATTCTGTTGAAAAAAACACGCATGGTAGGTAGCCATCTTCACCAGGAGCTTTGTGAGGCCCAAAACTGAACATGGAGAAAATCTTACCTAAATTATGAGCATGATAATTAGGTATACTAAGTTAATCAGAATTTGATATTTTCATAGAATATTATGAAATTAATTGTAAAACATAAGAATCTATAAAAATATTAAGTCCTGATTGACTTAATACACTCAACTAAATGTCCATAATTTAAGTAAAAATCTCTCCTGAACATAAATTGCACAACATACTTCATCTTAAGAAATCTCCCTTCCAACACTGTTAAGGAGGTGAAAATCCACGGACGGAAGAGACGACATAGAGTTACGGACATTCATGTTCTCTTTAAAATTTAAAGAGATATTGGTAAAAAGCCGCGGCAAGATTTTTAAGATCCTCTTCATCATCAATCCAATTACCATGACCATAATGAAGATTAAGGGTGTGTTTAGATTAACTGTAAAAAATAAAAATTCAATAATCGATTATATGTATAATTGATTATTATTATAATTGATTATAATAAAATTAATTTTATATTGTGATATGTTAATTGAAAAATAATTTTATGAATAATATTTTTTGTTTTGATTATTTAAAAAAATTACCTATTTTAATAATAAATTACTAAAGAGAATATGAAATGATTTATTTATATTATATAATATTTTAAGTTTTAGCATTACTTTGATAAAAACATAACATAATTAGTTTTTGATTTTTTTCAATAATACTAAAAAATGGAGATTATGAAGAAAAGTCTTTTAACCCATGATTTTTTTTTATCACTTTAATCAATTTTATCTAAATATCACTTAAACCCATGAAAAAACTTTTTTAGCAAAACATAATTTTTACCAAACATATGCTAATAACTTGGTTTCTGCGCCTTCTAATTATATAGTTTGTAGTGGTAATATTTGGTGTTTCTATCACCCTCCATAATCCCTTTACTTGTGTTTAAGCTCTAAAATAATTGTAAATAAGTTGTATACTCTATATTATTATATTTTTAAGGATTTTGTTTACGTGTATCCTAAAGGCACATATTAAGAATTAAAAATAACACTTATTACTTTTTATTAATTACTTAAAGAATAAAATATTAAATATTTTTTGAGCCTTTAAGATAATAAATATTTGTACTTTTTATTTAATAACTTTTTTTTATTCTTTATCATGTGCCTTTAGGGTGCACGTTAACAAAATCTTATTTTTAAGTATAAATATAAACATTTTAAAACTTATTTGTTGATGTGTGTATATTGTGATTAATTTTGCTTTTGTGTTTTTTGGGTAGCAACCCCGCAACCTACCAAAAATATGTATATTGTGATTAATCTTGTCCCATCTTCCAGAATGTATGTGTCCATCATAAGAGATATATATTACAAATTGGAGAAGTAGCAATATACTCCTTTTATTTTAAAATATTTCTTGCTTTAGGAAAACTGATTTGTTTCAATTTTTCAGTCGCTTTAGAAAATTAACAAAGTATTAATTTTTTATTCAAATTTATCTGTATCTTTTAATATATTGACTTATTGGAATGGAAAATAATATTTAGTTAGATGTAATTAAATTTTTTCTACAATTGAAGTTATTTAATCTTTTTTAATCTTTGTGCAATTACCTAAAAATCAATATTTTAAAATATGCGAAGTAATGTGTTAATGTGTTATATAATATAATGCGATTCTCTTACAAAGGGCATTTATATATTAATTCCCATCAAGAAGGAATACTAGATTTTCTAATCAACAAATAGCAGCAGGAATCCCCTTTAGAGCACTTGCATGGAAGACTCAACCTTTTAAGAGGTTTTATTCTTCAAGCTAGGTGGGTTTCAGATTGTGCTGTGCCTCGCCAAAGCAGCATTAGTTTGACCTAAGCTTATAAAAATGCATCTCATAAATAATATATATGCAGAATTGAATTTTGTTAATTTCCTCAACCATTGCTCGATGGAGACAGTAACTATAAACTGTAAACTAACATTGTTGACAAGAGATAGTATAAAAACTTATCCTCTTTTGGAGCTTTGATTGATGAATGAACCACTTTGTATGTATTTTGACTAGTTTATTTTATTTTCATAAAAATCTATAATTAAAATGATCCAAAGAAGGTTTTTGGTTTAAATTCTTTTTTCAAGTGTAAAATAATCAAGATTAAACATATACTTGATGCTTAATTGAATGCGTTATTTTATATATAATTTTTTTTATATGTATTGAATTAGAAGAGTTCTTTTTTTTTTTTAAAAAAGATAAAACACTTTGAAAAAGCACAACTTATGTTTTTTAGTTAGAATTATACTTTTGAATAAAAAATCATTTTTAGGACATGAAGAATCTGTATAAACTGTAAACATAAAAAATATTTGTCAAATATTGCATATTAACATAAAATAATTTTTTTGTCTTTTTCTTTTAAAAAACTCATCCAAACTAAATAATACAATACTTTTTTGCATTAATTCTGATTAAATTTCTCTCCAAACAATTTTAGAAGCATATCTTTCATGTTGACCTTTAATACATTATGAATTATTCTTTTAACGGCCCCTTAAATGAATATGTTTATTTATATTTATTATAATAACTAAATAATGGTGCTTATTATAAGATAAGGAAATTTATTTGACTTGGTCATAGTAGTAGCTATGATATATTATATTCATCCCAAATCCCAATTCATGCTAAGCTTTCAAGTGGACTATTCTCTATTCTATCGTTGATTTCCAACTTGCAAAACTAACCCCAAATTCCATCTTTCTATGTTATTAATTTATTATGATTATTATTAAACACCTTTTAAAAAAGAGGAACAGAGTTGTCCACATTGGATTGAAGTATCATTAATGGTCAAAAAAGCAAAAGAAAAAGAGAAACGGCTCACTGTGGCAAGTCAAACTAAAAGCACCAGTAACATTGAAACACTGACGGCGTCAACGAAACCACAAATTCAACAGTAGACACGGCGGCATCAAACGTAACGGAGAAACGACGGCGTGTGTTACCTTGTAGCAGAGAAGAAGAGAAGAGAATAAGCACCTGAGTGAGTCAATGGCAGTCAAAGACACACAAACTCTCTCACACTGAATCAGAAAACTGTGGCAGTGGCGGTTCGTGAAACCCGAAACGTTTCGGTTTCGGATACTATAAAAATTTAAAACTGCTAGAAACTTTGGCGTCGCCATGGCTGAGCAACACAGTTTCGAAGCGGGATCCCCAGAGCTTCACCACAAAGGAAAGGATTCAGAAGGCGACGATGGAAACGAAGAAGAAGAAGAAGAGATTGATAAACGAGTCACTGAATCGCCGCTCACCACCGAGTTACCGACTCCGACGGAGTCCAATTTAGAAACCCTAGCTGTTGTTCCCTCTTCGGTTGTGCACCGTCGGAATGATGGTACGCTTCAATTTCAATAAGTGTGTGTGTCCTTTTTCATCCAAATGAATATTGTTTTTAGTGAATTGTGTGCTTGATGTTGCAGATTTGCAGAGGAGCTCTACTACGCTGAATAAGGGTGGCAAAGCCCAAAGTAAGGTAAGGTTAGAGCATTTATCATGTGAAATTTAATTTTTTTTAATAAGATTTTAAATATTGTTTTGTTGTAATCGATTAAATTTTGTAGAGGGTTTTGGTTTTCATGTTTTACTGGGTACCTCAGTTTTTGTGTTTATGTGCTTGAATTTGTCAACTTTGCTTGAACATTTCTGACAGTGTCTAGTTTAGGGTATGGCTAGAATTGGGAAACCCCAGCTTGAACGTTTGGCTTCTAAATTTCTATTTGAGGGCACATGCTTCATAGTACAATTTTTTCTCAAGTTAACGTAAAAGGTTTCTAAAAGTCGTTCTGATTAGGGATTTTAACTGTAGATGATTTGCTATATATAGCTTGTTCTTAAGCACTTGGTGCTTTGTGGGGACTGGGGAGTGTAAAATTTCAAACTCTTGAATTGCTTCAAAGTCAGAATGAGGCGTGGGTGTTCCTCTATTTTCTTTTATTTTCCTCTTTGTTTTGGGTCCACAAGATCATAGTTAGTTAACTTAGTTTTGAATGTGTAGTCTGAGAACAACACAGATAAATATTAATTTCTGCGTTACAGATTAGAACTTTGGATTTGGAATGATCGCTAACTCCATTATAATAAATCATTCCAGCTGGGGGTTAGGACTAATGAAACTTATTCTAGGCATAGACTTCACGGGCCTCTTGTTTACATTTTTTTTCCATTCAAAAATGTATGTGGATGTTTAGAACTAGAAGCTTCAGCTTAAGCTTACAAAAGAGTTCATACCTGCCCTGCTAAATATACTAATGGATTGATCCCATAAAAAGGAGGAATAGGATTACATGAAACTTAAAATAAAATAAGAGGAAATATCCAGACTCTAATAATAAGCTACAAAATAATCTGAAACCCTATCAAAGGTACTTGTTGCGTATAATAATAGGCTTGTTCCAAAATTGAGACTTGAAGCTTTATATAACTCCTGTATGATGTTTGTGAAGATTCTTAGAATACTTTTCCTATCTCAGTGGTTTACACTGCACATTTCTGAAATTTAACACTAATATCTAATACACTGATGAAGTGTCTATCTGATGGTGCCTTTAGTAGTAAAAAATATACAGTCATGAACTGGTAGCCATATAAGCCATTCTTGAGATTTCACCTAACAACTTAAGCTTTTAGGAGAGTTGGTCCTTGACAGGTATTATAGCCCCCAGGAGTTTGATCTATGATGCACCCTTTCTTCATAATTAAATTAAATTTTAGTACAATTACCAGGTGTGTACCCATGCTTTGTCTGGGCTTGTGCATGAGGGGGTGTTTTAGAGATGCAAACCATTATTGGGCCTTCGCCAAACAGCTTTGGCTTTTGGGGTACTTGGTCCTTGACCCTTTCTTCATAATTAAATTAAATTTTAGTACAATTACCAGGTGTGTACCCATGCTTTGTCTGGGCTTGTGCATGAGGGGTGTTTTGACAACCAATAAGCTTAATTTTGGAATTTGGCTTCCTATCTCGATTCAGCCGAGATGCATTGATTATGGGACCAGAGTCGCATTTTGGTGTGTGTATTGGTGTATGGATGTACAAACGGTTTAGATTATGCAATGATGATTTGAAAGTGCAACACAGAAAACTAATTTTCTTAAATTCTTAGTAACAGTTAATATCTCCCAGCCAGGTGGCATACCAAGGTTTACTGAACAATTAGTCATTTGATTGCTTTTCTCTATGAATGATTCCTAACATAAAACAATATTTTTGCATTCAAATTAAGCATCAGAAACTTGCATGTTCTGTACATCCCACATATATTTGGTCTCTTTAGCACTAAAGTAGGCCATTTCATGCTCAGGAGACAGTTGGACCTCCTGAAAAGGAAATTATTGCAAGAGAAACAGTCCAGGCACCTCCAACTCAGACAGAAAATCAGCCTCAGATGTCTGTGTGTTCAACTCAATTTTCTGAACTATCACCAACTTCTGTTACACAACCTTTATCATCTGTTCCTAGTCCAACTGTACCAAAACAGAAAATGTCTCCTCCAAAGGTTAATAATGTGCATGTGCCAGAAGTAGACAAAAAAAATCCTTCTGGTGGTAAAACCTTATCTGCTGTTTCTGTTGCAAGGACATCAGCATCTGACGGATACAACTGGCGGAAATATGGTCAGAAGCAAGTGAAAAGTCCTACGGGTTCTCGAAGCTATTACAGGTGTACTCATTCAGACTGTTGTGCTAAGAAGATTGAATGCTGTGATCATTCAGGTCATGTGATACAGATTGTTTATAAAAGTCAACACAGTCATGATCCCCCACGGAAGACTAATTCCACTAGTGAAAGTAAGTTTGCGTCTTCCAATGAACCTACTGAAGAAAACAGTGTTCCAGAGCAGCCTATCGGAGTTCTGAAGGATTCTGAACCATCCCTTCCTTCAAAAGGACCTCTACAAGAAGCACCTTGCAGTGCTGATAAGAAACGACAAAACTCTTCTAATATCAGTGATAATGGTAAAGTTATTTTGAAGGAGGAGCATGTAAATGAGCCCGAGCCAAAAAGAAGGCAAGCTTGCATATGAATTAATTTTCTTTATAGAAAAAGTTTAGACAATAAGCCTATTTTCTTCTAATTATGGCAGGATATAATGATTTAATGTTCTCTCCTTTAATTTGATAACCAGAATGAAGAAAGGTGACTTAATGTACTTGGATTCTCCCGTAAAATCTGGAAAGAAACCCAAGTTTGTTGTACATGCAGCAGGGGATGTGGGGATATCAGGTGATGGATATCGGTGGCGCAAGTATGGACAGAAAATGGTGAAGGGGAATCCACATCCCAGGTGCATGCCTATACATTGTTTGTTTTCTGTTTTCTTTTCTTTTTATTTTTTTGTGAATGTGAATTTCATATTTTTGCCTTGACAAGTCTGTCTCTCTAGACGAAGATGGTGAAAGTTTTGCTGTATTTAGATTTAAAGGGTGTTTAAATTTTTAAAAAAAAAAATCAATGAAATTTTAGAATAAGATAAACAGTTGCAAGTTGCGATTATTTGCTTGTAAGCAGTTTGAAGACAATGATGCAAATATCTTATTTCAAGCTAGTGCCTTTTTTCCCTGCTAAGGCTAGATTTTCAAAATAATGCCCCTATTCTGTTCTTTCCCTGTTTTTCTGTGGGAATCCTACTCCTAAGTCCTAACTGCTGAGCTTCATAAATAATTTCCTATTGGGTTTAGGTTAAAACTTTACTTGAACACCCCCAACTCTCATTGTCATAGTTGTATTCAGGGATCAAGGATAAAGGCACTACCGCACTAGTATGTTGAGATGAAGTTCCTATAGGACTGTTGTCCTGCACCTTCTAACCACTAGCATCCCCTCCCAGTCTACTGATTACTTTTGAGTGTTGACTACATTATCAGCAACCAGAATTAATGTTTAGGTGGATTTTGTCGAAAAAAATTAATGTTTAGGTGCATATTCTCTTATCTTTTTTGGGTGTGACAAGTGATGATAGAAGCATCTTATTTATAGCTTGTGGATGCATTTTTGCTTGACTTTCTATGCTAGAAATCAACAAGTGTCAGCAACTGGGACATGTATTCACTTTTTATTGTCCAAAAGCACTTGGATGCAAATATTCTCTCAATTTTTTTTGCTCACATTATTTATGGTAGGAATAATAATCGGTTGATCCTTTCCAAAACAGGGAGGATAAGATTTCTTATCTTTCTGGAGTCAAAGTAAAGTTGTGTTGTTGGTGGTGTAGTCCTTTTCCTTCTGTGCTTTGCTGAGAAGAGCTGCTTCCTATGGGGAAAGGGGTAAGGGACAGATGTTTAAGTGATGAAGCAGCAATTCTCTAAAATAAAGTTTGCAAACAGTTTAAAACCCCCTTTTTTCTTTATATGAGCTGTTTACCTTCCCTTTTTTTAAAAAAAAAATTCTTTAATTTGGCCATTGAAATTGAAATCACTTCCTTTTCTTTTGATCAACTGCTTGAATCTTCAGAAACTACTACAGATGCACTTCTGCTGGATGTCCTGTCCGAAAGCACATTGAGACTGCTGTAGATGACTCAAATGCTGTCATCATAACATACAAGGGTGTACATGACCATGACATGCCTGTGCCCAAGAAACGACATGGCCCACCAAGTGCTCCTCTTGTGGCTGCTGCAGCACCTGCCTCCATGAACAATTTGCAGTTGAAGAAACCTGAATCGCCACAGAAGCAGAAAATTTCTACTCAATGGTCAGTGGACACCGAAGGAGAACTAACTGGGGAGGCCTTGGACCTTGGGGGTGAGAAAGCAATGGAGTCAGCTCGAACGCTTCTGAGCATAGGTTTTGAAATTAAGCCTTGCTGAATCTTTCGGAAATCATGCAGTTGTATCTATATAAATTAATTGGCAGGTCTCTTGTAATTTCACTGCTTCCCATGTTTATCTTCTTGTTTTTTTCTTCCCCACAGTATTTTAGTGGAACAGTTCGTGTATATTTGCTTGTACACCCGTTCAACGCGTCTGAAACAGTTTGCTAGTGGTGGAACGAATATACAATTGATTGGCGTCCTTTTATTCTCATGGTAAATTAGAATAGCATTATCATTTCCACTCTATTGATTCGATATAAAGATAATGCTGGGGCAACAGCTCAAACATGTTGGTCAATTAAACCAAGATGTTTAGATGGGAATGAACTTGGGCCAACTATGGCGTGCATTACATATGGGGTGATGCTAGATGCTTGCATGAATTCCAATTGCACTTAGCATTTTGTTCTGTCACTGTTCGATATCAAGATTCTGATAACCCAAAAAGGGGGGCAAAAAAATCCGGATGGTTACCCAAGGCCGTAAGCAAGCTTACTTGCATTTTGTATCAGAGCATCTGATTTTCATGAAGAGAAGCAAAATTTATGTAGGCCTTCCAATGTTTCCAAATTTGGATAACCCATATCGTCCAGTGAATAACTTAGCAAATCCGCATGCCAAAAATGTACTTTTTCAGTTTGTAGACTTCAAAAGCAAACAACTTACTTTTCTTTGATGTTGGGGTGAATATTGTGGTTGATTGTCCTTATACATGGTATTTGGTAGTTGATAAAGCTTGGCCGTTGCTGCATTATGCTTATAAATTATATGTGGTATCTACATTGAAATTACAACTAATTTCGCTTGGAAAGATTAAACAGAAAGGTAAGGTTATTAATTGTTTTATTTTTTATTTTTTATTTTTTCTCAGAGTGTTTTTTTACCGGATAGGTGAGAGACTAATTTCCTATGTTACGATCAGACACTTAAGCAAGAATCCCTTCTAACCATGTTATTTTTCTACACATAAATCTCGAGGTCGAACTCAATATCATATGTTTACATGACCTGAGTTCCTTCCACTCAGATCAACATATGTTAGTAATATTTATACTTCTTTTTTTTAGTGTCAAAAACTCATTCTAAATACAAACTCAAGGTGTACACATATGGGGTATGGGGTACTATGGGTCTTGTATTTGGGTATTTGACTTCGGTGTGATTCGAGTACAATTAGAGTGGTTGGGTATGGCTCGGGTACGACTTACTCAATTTTTGACAAAAAACGACCGCGTTTTGTATCCTTTAATAGTAGAATATGTCATCCCCCATTTACTTATTCAACCCCTATTGCTGTCTCAATCTCAACCTAGAGGCACCACTAGGGCTCTTCTCTTCTCCACCCAGTAGCTTGCTCTCGACTCAACCTAGTGATCTCACGGTGGCAAAACTCTGACAATCTCGCGACACCAGAACCCCAACGATCTTGCGGCGAGGATCGAGGTTCTGCGCAGTGCTCAAGCTTGGCAAACTCCTGTAAAACTCCATTGTAACTCGTTCTCAACGCACTTAATCCCTCCTCTCTTGTGTACACTTCCCATCTACCTCAAAGACGAAATATCTAAATGTATGTTTTTGTTCACTCACTTTCACTGTGATTCTGATTTTTTATTTTTTATTTTTTATTAAATGTCGTCATATTCGACAATTTAAGTATTGCAGTTTCTTATTATAGATATTGTATTAGTTAAACAATTTAAGTTCATTTCTATATTTTATTTTAAAATTTGTGTTTTAATTTGCACTTTATGTTGTCATATTTTATTGTGTTTTAATTTGTTCTTATTTTTTTGAAATTTTTTATACCCCATACCTATATTTATACTGTATATCAGTACTATACTAATATCGGTGCAACGTAGAATAAAGATAATGATTTATGGAGAAACAATCATTCTGTTTTTTTATTAATTGCTTTGTGTAGAGGGGTAAAAGGGCAAATGCACATATCTACACATGCATTTGGATCAACTATTGATTATTAATCTTTTCTTTTTTCATAATTATAATTTATTTAATGTCATAATATATTTTAGTCAGTAGGAACTACAAATATTCTTTGCATAATTTTTTTTTAGTTTTGTTAAGAAAATTTATTAAGAAAGTTAAAATAGAGTTTTTTTTATGAAAATAAAATATTTAATATATTAAAAATTAATTTTTTTATCTTGTTTTCATTAAAGTCTTTTTTTTTAACTTCTTTAGGATATTTGTTAATAAAATTCCTTTTTTTTAACTCATTAACATTAAGATTCTGTTTAAGCATTAGATTATTTTTAAAAAATTTAAAAAATTCTCCTAATTTTTTTTTAAATTATAAACTATTTTAAAATATAAAATAGATTAATTGAAAGATACGTCAACGATTGAAAGTAAAGTGTACTGGCCACAGCCGGTAAAATACTAGTGCAAAAACCGGATTTGCTGGTTAACCCCAATTTTTTATTCTGTTTTCATTTTCACTCTCTCTTCCTATCTTCTCACTCTTTGGTGCTTTTTCACTTCATCTCTCACAAAATTTTTTCAGAGTTATACCTTTGTTTGTTTGATCAAATCAAACCCCACTCTCTTTCTCTCTCTTCAATCTTCAACGTTCCTGTTGTTTCTCACTCCCAAAGCCCACCCTTTTCCCCCGCATTTGCCCGGAAAAATTCATTGCTATTTTCTGGGGGAAAAAAGAAAAAGAAGAAGCATGAGAACTGCAAAGGAATGTGTATAAGCAGCACCGTTTAAAAGCACCGTCCTTTTTACCTTTTTGAGGTTGCAGTGCAGAGCTCTCTCGTTTTCCACAATGCAGAGAGGAATCTGAGAGTCTCGCGGCTCATTTTGAAACTCATCAGAATATAGAATGCAACTCCACTTAAACCCTAACTTTTCTCAAAAGGTCAACCCATTGTACCGAGTTTGATCGCGTTGTGCTCGTAAATCCTATCAGCTTCAAGCTTTTCTGGGTTCTGAGCTGATTTGGAATTTAGGGCTTTAGAGGAATGGGGCTGCAGTGTCTTAATGGCTCTCAAATTGCTGGTTGTGGATGGCTCTGAGTGTGTAGTTGGGTGATTTGAGGATTTTGAGTGATACCCAGTGCGTTTTGGAAGTGAAAATCTGAGATCTGTTTTGGGAGCCACATCACTGTGCACCAGGTGTTTGCTAAAGTTTGATATTCATTCTTGAGCTTTCGAACTGATAAAAGAATGAGTTTCAGTGAATTTTTATGGGTAGCTGGTGGATAATTAGTGCTTAAAGAATCCACTGGAGGGGTGGCTGGTGAGGTAAAAAATCTTAAGGTGATTGTTTTGGTGGGTTGTGAAACCAAAGAGATTTGTTTCAATGTCAGGAGCTCCCAGATTGAGGTCTATGAATGTTGCTGATTCAGAGACAAGGCCTGTGCTTGGTCCAGCTGGAAACAAGACAGGGTCTTTGAGTTCACGGAAACCAGCTTCAAAGCCACTGAGGAAAGCTGAGAAATTGAGGGACGATGTTGCCTCAGATAAACAGAAGAAATCCTATGAATTGTCTTCAGTTGTCACTTCCTCTCCTTCTCCTCGGTCACATTCTGTCAGTGTTCCTACGGTACTACGCCGGCACGAGCAGCTGTTGCATTCTAATTTGTCTCTGAATGCTTCATGTTCATCTGATGCATCCACAGACTCATTTCATAGCCGAGCTTCTACTGGAAGATTGACTCGGTCTAATAGCTTAGGTTGTACGAGGAAGCGGTCCGTGTCAAAGCCAAGAAGTGTTGCTTCTGATGGTGTGTTGGAATCTCCAACTGATGCTTCACAATCCAAGAAGAGGTGTGCCTGGGTCACTCCTAATACTGGTTTGTTCTTTTTCTTCTTCTTCTTTCACTTTCCCTAATTGTTTAATGATAAGTTGTTTTTACTATAACCCTTTTGGCGGATAGTTCAGCTTATGATTCTTTTGAATTCTGAATTGCTTTCACGAATATGTACATCGTAGTTAATTTCAATCGTCTTGTCTTATTCCACATTTTTTAATGTATTTGAGCTGATATTGACATATTGTGAATTGTATGATTCTTATTTAATTTCAAGATAAATTTCAATTCTTGAAGATTGAAAATATAAGATTTTACTTTAAATATATACCTCCATTTGGATATCATTGTATACTTTTGCCTGTTGAAGAGAAAATTGGGAATTCCTAGTGAATAAATGGTATGAACCTGATATAAGTTGATGGCAGTAGAGATGAATGTACACGAGCCAGCCATACCTTTCCTAGAAATTCCTCCAGAATACTTATTTTGAGTTTAAAGTTCTGAACTAGATTGGCTTTTTTTTCAATGTTTTGTTTCCTAACTAAGTTTACCTGTTGATACTAGAACCATTTTATGCTACTTTCCACGACGAAGAATGGGGAGTTCCTGTACATGATGACAAGTACGTGATGCACAAAAAATAATCTTGTTATGTTGGTTGGAAAAGGAATGTACCTTCTGTTAGGTTTTGCTTGACACTCTTTTATCTCATGTAGGAAACTATTTGAGCTTCTTGTTCTTTCGAGTGCTCTGTCTGAACTCTCTTGGCCAGCCATTCTAAGCAAAAGGCACATTTTTAGGTATTGTCTTTGCGGAAGTTCTGTTTTTTTTTTTAATTTTTCCATTCTTAACCTCAAATCTGTACTGGTTGGCTGCTACCTCAGCTGTAGCCTATTTTTGTTAACAAGTTTCTTTGCAGGGAAGTTTTTGTAGACTTTGATCCAGTTGCTGTGTCAAAATTAAACGAGAAGAAGATGATGGCACCAGGAACCACTGCAAGCTCCTTACTTTCTGACCTTAAATTGCGTGCTATAATTGAGAATGCACGCCAAATATCAAAGGTAGATTAGTTTTCTCTTGTCTTTTGCAACCTTCATAATGGAATATGCAAACTCTTGGGTTGGTTCATAATTACTTATTAATTGCTGGACCATTGGAAGCCAAGAGAACCATGGGATACAGGTTTGGCGATATTTCACTGCCATCCCCTAAATCCATTATTCTGTATTGGGTGTATCTGGATTTAGTAACTTGTCCAGGGGACAACAAGTGATTTTACCAACTGGTCTAGGTGGTATTTCGTACTTTCTTATTCACAATCTATGAATATAAAGTGGAATCCTGGGGTGCCTGCATGTTTATCCTTATTAGGATATGGTTGTTATGAAAGAAGTCAACTACTTAATGTTTTGCAAGATGGGAAGCTTTTTTTTTTTTTTGAATTTATAGCTTTATTTTCTGCATTGATCTTTGGGAGAATTTCCTAAACAGAAAAGCAAGTCAAATATTTTTCAAGAAAGAAAACGGAAAGGATTAATTGCCAATGTAGAAATGAATGATCCTACTTACACTGTCATTTTTCACAAACTTTGCACACTGCACAAACAGTTTATATGACTGCATTTGAGTTTGGCAAAATAGTGGAGCCACTTAAATGCTAGATTGAAAAACAATTGTGCAAGCAGGATAATTCAATTCTGTTTTGATAATCAACAGATTTTGTTCCCTCTTTTAAAAAGATTTGAGTTACTTTTCTGTGATCTTCAATATAATATTTTAATATTTTAACTCATATAAATTACCGATAAGTTGTCTTAAATATTCTGCTCAATCAATTGAATGATTTTATCTTCTTTTTTTTTCCCCATTTTTTCCCCCTTAATGATCCATTGAATGACTTAAAATTGGTGTTTAATGGTCATTTGATCAGGTAGGTTAGGTCATAAAGGTAATTGGGTTGTGGTCCTGATCCTTATTCAATTTGCATGACCCATATGGGACAAACCATGATATTAATCTCCCGTACAGCCTGAGCTTCTTATTATCTAATTTGCAACAGTGATATGCAACCTAATTATTTGGATTCTTTTAACCAGCCAGCATGCTTAGCTGGTATGTCCCAAGACACCTATCAGTCTTGATACTTTTCCAACCATTAAGCACTACAATGCCCTTTTTTACTGAACTGCCATAATTGCAGCTTGCACAATTTGCACCATGGCTATGATTATCATTGCAACTAACTTTTTGCAGGTTTTACTGATGCCAGGTCATAGATGAGTTTGGGTCGTTTGACAAGTACATTTGGAGTTTTGTGAACCACCGGCCTATAGTTGGCAGATTCCGATATCCTCGACAGGTTCCTGTTAAAACACCAAAAGCTGATGTTATTAGCAAAGACTTGGTGAGAAGAGGTTTCCGTGGCGTGGGTCCCACAGTCATATACTCCTTCATGCAGGCTGTGGGGTTAACAAATGACCACCTCATCAGTTGCTTCAGATTTCAGGAGTGTATAGCTGCAGCAGAAGGGAAGGAAGAGAATGCCATCAAGGATAATGCTCAACAAAAGGAGAGTGATGATGTGATGGAATCTGATCTGGCCATTGCCATTGATGATTTGAGTTTCTCCTCAGAATGAATGATGGCTCAAATGTCTTGGCTGATAGAGATCCTGGTTCTATTGGCAGTTCACTTGGTGTTGGTGGACTAAATTTGTACTACTAAGCCTTAGATTGAGTAATGATGGAGGAGAATTTGTGTATCAATCTCATGGAGTCCCTAAAAGCAGAGTTGAATTAAATCGTATGGGCAACCATGCTGTTTGTATGAGGCTTCTCGAGGGAAAGCCTTAACAGATTGGTGTACAATTTTTTGTACAGTCAAAATATCAGTGATTAGAATTCTCTTTTAAGCCAATGGCAGGAGGTAATAGATAATCAGTTCTTATTATTCTGTGTTACACTGTTACCGTTTCATTTTGATTATAGCTGCATACATGCATGCATTGTGTTGGACAGCTAGAGTTTGAACTGATTGGTGAGTCCCAATTGTGATGGATGACAAAGATAGAACAATGGCTGTGTTTCTTTATCATCGTGGGAGCAGGAGTACGCAAAGTTGATAGACATGTTTGCTCCTTTTGGATTGGAATCGCCATCAGTTGTGGGGTATTACTTGGGCTCTGAAAATGATAATTGTGACGGATGGTTGCTGGTGACGTGCAATGTTTCAGAACTCTCTTGAGCTCCAAGTCTCCAATTACTTTTAATCTTAAGCAAAATATTTTTGGCCCTTTTTTCTTTCTGCATAGCACCATTTTTATTATCTGATTATTTACACATCTACTTTCATTATATCATTTATGATGATATAAGATTTGATTAGTCACTGATGTGTAACAATTTTTTTTCTTTTTTTCTTTTTTTAACAAAAAAGAGTGATAGGTAAGTTCGTGGAGTTCCAAACAATCTCATATAATTACACCTTAATCTGAGGTTCATTCTACATGAACCTACCTACCCTCCCCTCTTTTGTTTTTGTTTTTTTTAAAACCAATTATTTCTGTGTTTTTGCTCAAGTAATGTATACACATGGACGAAAACTCAAAATTATCATCATTATAGAAAATTAAAAAATTTCAATGCTATGGAGGTGTCTCTTTTATAATCCTTGATAATGGTGAATTTTTGTCTTGTGTGCATGATCTCATTATTTTCTGCATGTGAAGACAGCTGCAGAAGCGTATGAAGGCATAAGTCCATAAGGTAAGGAATCTTGATTTATATTTTCCTTAGTGACAGCTAAAATTATTGTTCATTAAAAAGAAAGATGATCAGGAGACGGATAGCATATTATTGAGTCACTAAAAATAGCACCACAATCAAAGGGAAGATGTTATCTATATATAGCCTTTAACCACGACAAATGACAGAAGAGTATGCAACTAAAGAAATAAAAAACAAACCAACAACATTGTCCACAGAAAAAAAAAAAAAAAAAACCACAACAGCAACAACCTTCACCACTGTGAGATGAATGTATCATAGCACCTATGCCCTATAAGATTCGAAAATGACATCTGCAAGCATTGAACAGAAAGGACGTTTAGCAGTAAATTTAAGGAGTCGTTTGAGAACAGGAAAATTGATTATTTTAATAATTAATTATTATATATTTGATTATTATTATAATTAATTATAATAAAATTAATTTTATTTTTATATATGTTAATTAAAAAATAATTTTAAATTAATTTATTTTATTTAAATATTATAAAAGATTTGTATTTATGTATTAAATTATTAAAATATGTATAAAAAATTAAAAAAATTATTTAATTAAAGATAAAATAATATTTATATCTTAAAATGTAAAGAATAATCTATAATATAAAATCATAAATTTTAATCTTTAATAAAAAAAAGCTTTGATAATAGATTAAATTTTGTGTAAAAATTAAAATTAATTTTATCAAATATGATTAAATAAAAAAAGACTTTTCTTAAAAAAAAATTGTTGGCAATTTTTTTGCCAAACATGCACTAAGCATATCAGCACTAGTAGCAACTCAATTAATTTAGATTGTTCGTAAAAGAATGTTGTTTATATGTTCTGTTATGAAGTCAGATATAGATACGGGAGATGACACGAATATAAATATGGGACACATCAATTTTAAAAATTGTAAGAGATGGACACAATATATATATATATATAATTTCAAAATTTTAAAAAAAATTATAATTCATTAATATCATTTCTATAAGTTTAAAGTTTTATAATATTTTAATATATGTCAATATTTACTATCTAGTAAGCCCCTCCTAAAAAATATGGAATATAATTTCTATTGACATAATCTAAAAAATCTCTTGAACTAACTTCTCATAATAGAACTAATCATATATAAGTATATGTGCATACAAAAAATAACTAAATGAAATATTGGTGTGAGGTAAGTTTTTCATGACGAAGTGGATGACTTGAAATACGAGTATAGGTAGAAGGAGCGAGATGAAAATAATGTTTGTGTGAAAAGATAAAACTTAAAAGTCTAATAATGGTGTGTGAAAAAATAAAACTTAAAATACTAGTATATGAAAATAGTAGCTTGAGACATCAGTCATGTAAGCTTGAGTGAGTTGTACTAATTGAACGTTAGTCATGAAAACTAAATTTTTTTTAAAAAAAAATATTAATGAGTCGTGTTCAAGTCGTGTTCAAGTCGTGTCCGAGAAGTGTTTGAGCGTGTTCGAGAAGTGTTCGAGCGTGTTCGAGACATGTCAAAACTAAAAAATTAATCTTTTTTAATATGACACATTTAGACACATATGACACGTGTGTCATACGAGTGTCTTCATGTGTCTGACATGAATACATGTCTGATACGTGAACACACTACACGCCTCATAATCATCGTATTCGTGCTTCATAGGCTATATGTATGGCCAGACCTAATGAGAACTTTTTTTTTTTGGTATAAGAACTATGAGAACATTTGAGAGTTTTCCAAAAGATCTCTAGCCGTTAGATACAATAATATCGGCCATTCCAAACAACCAATAATTTAAACTGAGATCAATTGAATGATTTTTCATACATGAAATTTTTGTTGCTGGAAATATAATAGTCGACAAGGATTTTGAGTAAAAAAGTATATGATGGCCTACATGGCCTAGATAGGGACTAGGAAAATCAGGTAGACCTCCAAATTTCCAATTGAAGCAGCTCAAATGGATCTTTTCTTAGAGAAAAAAGTATGATTTTAAGATGAGGAAAGTACAGATAAAAGATAAGACATTATGTGGAAGCATAAAGAGAAGGTTGAGTTAAGTACACTCGTTAAGGTTATTAAAATAAAAAATTTAAATAAAAGTAAGTTATTTAATATATTAAAAATTAAAAAAAATAATTTTTTTATTTAAAATTTTCTATTTTAATATTCTTAACAAATGTTCTTATAACACTTTTTAACAAAATTTTAAAGAGAAATAATAACATATAAACAAGAATTTTAATACATCAAAGATCTCTTATCCTATGAACACCCTCTAGTAATTTATTAATTTTACTTTGAGAATATTACCAATATTTTCATAAATTTAGACAAGATCTCAATATTAAAGAAATGGTCCGCTAGGCGGATAGGGTATTGGGTTATTGGCCTTGGGAAAAGCAAGAAAAAGCAAAAGGAATGGCATTTTATGCTCATTTATGTTAGCCACTTCTTTCTAAATAAAAACTAGTACGATGCTAAAAGCTTGCATACCCTAAGAAATGTTGATTGCACAGACTGCTGTGCACAGGAATTTCACATATATGAAATTGCCACCTTAATTTTGAAGATTGAGAATATATTGATGGTAGAGGATGAGTTTGTGCAATTTCTGAACTAGTTTTTCTGTGGACGTGGCATACTCTAGTTGATCACTGCACCTTGCCTACAATAGGTATTGTGCAACAAGGTTTGACTAAGCCTCAACGCTTTAGGAGCAAAATTTATCACCAGCTTCCCACATTGCCAAATTTCAAAAAAAAATTTCTAACGATTCCAAACTTCGTATTACGGACATTAGACATGTGAATCCTTCAAGCAATGTTCACATACATATTGTATCGTGCATGGATTTTTTCACACTAAAATATTTCATTTATATTCAACAAGTAACAATGAAGCATTTTGCGCACAAAACTATGGCTGTCAATGTTGGCCCAGCTAGTTGGGTCAAGCCTGCAAGACTTTACAATTCCTTTGGATGGGGTTGAAAACTTGAAATGTAAGAGGTCATTCTTTTAGTTAGCGTCAGCTCGACAAAATTATTGGTCCAACCGAATTGGTTCAAAATTTTGGATACAGAAACTAGTTATTTTGTTCCCACTTAATTATATTATAGCCCAAAAACAATTACCCGAATCAAACTAAGTTTTTCAGTTTTCACCATCCCAATTAAAAATCCTGCTGGCCGAAAACATTGACGTTAAGTTGCCCATAGGATCAAACTCATTTGATGCACAAACCCAGGGCGGAGCGTCCTTCAACTTGAGGGGCCACCCGAAATTGTTTTCAACTAGTTAGAGATTGCACGGGTAAACGGTCACCCAATGAAACACGTAACATAAAAGTATGGTTTATTGGATTATAAATCAACTTTTTCAAATAAAATAATTGCGAAGAAAAAAAATGTTAATTCTTTTGTAAATTTCTCCACTCTTTTGTAAATTTTGCATGTAACATTTTTTTAACAAAAATAATAATCTCAACTTAGCCAGTTAGCCCTCTCACACATGATTTTTTTTTTTTTTATTTGGCCTTCTATCTCAAATTGGCTAGCTCCGCTCACAAGCCATAGTTTTATGTGATGACATATAAACATTTTAAAGCGGGATTTAGACAAGTACATGACGATTCTTTTTGCCTTGGTTTACAAAATCTTCTGTTTTTTTTATGTGTATAGAGAAAAAAGTCTAAAAGATAAAATTTGATTTACTTTATGTAATTTAAAATTTAAAATAATAAATTAATAGATAATCATATATCAAATAATATATATAAAAAAATAAACATATCTTGAGAACGTATAGTAAATGTTATTCTGACGTAATAGTACATATTTAAAATGTTATCATATGACAAATACGTATTTCAAAAAATTGTCATGTGGTATATGATGCTATATTTTAAATGGAAAGTATAAGAGCATGTTTGGATGAAAAATAACATGATAATACATGTCTAAAATGTTATCATGTGACAAATGCGTCCTCCGAAAAATTATCATATGACATATGATGCTAGAATTTAAATGGAAAGTATAAGAACATGTTTCGTTGGGATTATTTCCCAACCAAACAACTTTTTTTTTTGAGAAAAAGTTGTTGTAATAGTATTCTCACATGTTTGACAAAATCAACTTCAACTTTTGTGCGAAATTCAATGCATTATAAAAGTTTTTTTTCATAATATTAAAATTTCGGCTTATGATTCTAGATTATAGATTATTCCTTACATTTTGAGATATAAATACCATTTTTTTCTCAATCAAATAATTTTTTTAACCATTCTGTGTAACACCCCAATTTTTAGTTAATTACGTTTTTACCCTTATTGTACTATTTTCTTTTCATTTCTGTTATAAAATTAATTTGACTATTTCATAACTCAGTATTTGATTGTTTAGGTGCGATTTAACAAATCAAGAAAATAATAATTTTCGTAGGGAAAATCTTGTTTGATTATTTGGAGAATTTGCGATCTTACTAAACCCAATCCGAATAATACATATAGTAATCTTTTAATTTTTAGGATTTTTTGTATAATAAAAAAAATATTTATCATGCAGAAAAATCTGTGAACCACGCGTTGGCCACTTGTGAGACCCACATTTGCTTTGTGAGACCCATTGTTCGGGTTTGTGGGCCTACTTTTAGGAAAAATTTATCAACGTAAAAGGCATGATGGTAAAATTCTTGCATCAAAATGTTCAAAATCCATAAAATGGTTAGATTTAGTAGATTAGTTAATTTAAAACTTAATTTAATAGATTAGTTAATTTAAAATCTAATTAAGTTAATCTAAAGGGTTTAAGTGGTAATTAAATGGAGTAAAACTTAATTAGTTTTTATCAAATTTTAATTAGACAAATGTATTAGTATAATTAAGTAGAAGATTAAGGATTCTAAGTAAACTAATGATTAACTAAAATACAAAGGAATCTAACTAACTTTTAATTAAACCTAACTAGGAGGACTTAAATATAAATAAGCTTTAAAAAATCAATCAACAATTGATTGAGTTTCCTATAGCATTTTCGGCCATATGCTATAATTATGCATCCAATTATTCAATCAAAATGCAATCATGAAGTCTTACAGGTTAAGTCATCCACCATCCAAATAATCAAAGGCCATTATGAAGCAAGAATTGTCAAAAAGGTTTATTGTTTCAATAAATAGCTCTCTTATTGCACTCTACGGCAATGTATAACGGAGGAAGACTAAATTCACTTCATTATTTTCATTTCAATCATTCCAAATTTTCATCCATTTCTCTTTCTATCAAGAACCCAAAGAAAAACTTCTAAGTCTTCATTTCCCACACCATTCGGCCATCACCTCTTCAATACATTTTCATCCATCAAAAATTTCATCCAACTTCATTTCCTAAATCTAAACCATATTCTAAGAACATCTCTAGTTGTGAGTTTTTGCAAAATCATCCATTTGGAGCTTGGAAAATCACTTTGAAGTTTCTTTCCTATAAGGTGAAAATTCTTGTTTCTTGTTTCTAATTTGATTTTTGATGTTCTAAGCCATGATTGATCTATGGTTTATCTTTTTCATCCATAGTTTATGACTTTATAATTTGTTTAAGCTTGTTAGGATTTTTGTTGAAGCTACACAAAATTTCTAAGGAGGAGTTCAAGGAGATTTTGTCTTCCTTATAGGTAAGAGGAGATTTAATCTCATCAACCATGTGTGGTATGAGAAAATGGATGTAATTGTGGTGAAGAATCCATAAGAATTCATTCACTTGGTTGTTTGTTGTGTGATTAATTTTGTGTGCATGTTTATTGTCTTTTCTATTTGTGATTTATTATGCATGCAAGCATGTTTATAAATTTGATATTTGGTATGTGTTTTATTATTGCTTTAATTTATGGTATGTGTTCATAAATATATGTATATGTTCATGGATCTATGATAATTATTGTTAGATGTGCAAATATGTTGAGATTTGCAAAAGTGTTCCAAAATGAACACAAGATGAAGAGCATGGTTTTTACTATGAAAAGAGAACCAATATGTTCTCAACCATTTTCTGAAAGGATAACTTAGTTGATCTAATTAAGTTAAAGGATTTTTCAATGATTTAATGGATGAAAAAATAATTTTAAACATGGTTTGTATAAAATGGTGATTTTCGCCAAAATATATTTTAATGTTTAATTGGTCCAAAATTTATTTTCTAAATGTAAACTAGTTTTATTGACCTAAAAAAGAATTTATTTACAATGGATTTTCAAGAACCAAATAAGTAAACAAATTTTTATTAAAGTCTAGTGTATAAAAGAAATAAATTTTTGATACTTAAAAATACTTACCTTTGAGTTTTAAAGTATGTTAGCAATTTTTAAAGTGTATTTTATGGTTATAATTAAATAAAGGATTTTTTAAAGGAAAACGTTAGAAAATATCATTTAAAATGGATTTTCTAAACTAAATGTCAAAATTGATTAAAAATGAACCACATAATAAAGAACGTTTCAAAATGATATTTAGAAAGCAAGAAAATATTTTACGTTAGTTAAAGAATAAAATTAAAGACGTAGAAGAATTTATTAAAATCAATTTTTGAGAAAACGTCGAAATTATTACTTAGAGTAATTTTTGTAAAGAAAAATGGAAAATAATGTCTAAATAATATTTTTAGTTTTGGAAAGTTTAAAAATTTAATTTGGAAGCATCAAGAAATATTTTATACAAATTGAAAAGCAATAGAAAATATTTACATTGCTTATTTAAAATAATGATTTTTAAACTACGAATCGGAAAAATGATTTAAAAATGTTACGCGATTGAGAAAACGTTGAAAAATATTTACGTGATTGAAAAACGTTTATAAATGTGACGTAATTGTGAAAATGCGATAAAATATTTATCGACTTGTGGAAACAAATCAAGTTTTTACTATCGAGCCAAAGTGGTGGATTACGGACATTGAAATATGAATCTTGTCAAGTGGAGACATACATATTGTTTTGGAATTATTGATACTAAGGGTATTTTTGTAATTATGGATCATTACATACATAGAGTGGTATGCGCACAATTTGGTTGAAAGTGACAATTGGTGACGAGATAAATTACACCGTTTGGATGGGTGTGATAACTTGTAATGTGTTCGTGAGAACTTGGAGTTAGTGTCAGCTCGACAATTCATTGGTCCAACGAATTGGTTCAAAATTTTGGATACAGAATTGAAAAACACACACTAATTATATTCTCGATAAATACTATTCTTAATCGGGATCTATTGGGGTTCAGTTTTCACCATCCCATGCTGCTGGCCGTAAACATTGACGTTTTGATATGTACTCATTCACACGACGTATTTGTCACAAACCCAGTGCTATTTACACGTGTTGAGGGGCCACCCGAAATAGTTTTCAACTAGTTGGTTGAAACGGTCACCCAATGATGTACATGACATGTCTAAGTATGGATCATTCTCTCGATGTTTGTTTTTAGCTCCAAATGGAGTAGGAAGAGTCCGAAAACATGTTACATATTTAATCTGCATCTTGTGTGAATAGTTATAATTGGATATTTTGCATGTGTGATAATGTGAATAGTTATAATTGGATATTTTGCATGTGTGATAATATGAATTGTTATATTAATTTTATATTTGTTTCTCAAATTGTCGCTTTTCACAAGTATACGTGATGATGTAGATTGTCTCACCTCTTTATATATATTTTTTTGACGATTATTATTTATGTTCAAAAGTCGTTGAGGAAGTAGAAGAGGAAAGCTAAAAGATATTGGATTGTCAATAAAAGGAAAAACAATAAGTGACCGGTAGGAAGGTGAATCGAGATCATCCATATCATATGGATTGATTTTAGCGTGGTATGGTGTTATCGGGTATTTCGTCTTCCGATAATCTTCCCGAGGAGGATTCTTAAAAGGATCGAACTTTTAGTGTTATGCTCAAAAATTGTCATTTATATTGCTTTATTTTAAACCGAAAGTATAAGAGCATGTTTTTAATTAACGAGTTTGTAATATGTAAATTATTTGTACCTATTAAAAATAAAATCATATGTATAATTATGGTGTGTATGTAATAGTTTGTTTTTATTTTATGTTAACATTTTTTTTATTTTATTTTACAATATAATGTTAAAAAAATATTTTTTACAACCTACAACCTATATTATTATATATATTACGTAATAATTTATAACTTGGATTAGAGGTTATTATTATTGTTCGAAAATGTGACATCCCTATTCAGGGTATGACATTCTATACCTATTTTAATAATTTAATGCATAAAAACGATTCTTTTTTATATTATCTAAACAAAATAGATTAGCTTAAAATTACTTTTCAACAAACATATCCAAATATAAAACTGATTCTATTATAATCGATTATAACAAAAAAAATTTTATACAATAATCAATTATTGAAATAATCAAATTTTCATAATTATTCCAAACACACACTAAATATGTCGCTACATTAGAAAAATCATGTCACGCTGAAACAAAATTTTAAAACTAGAAAATAAGTAAAATTGCCAAATTATTTATTATAAATTAAAAACACTTCAGACCTAAAATAAGAAAAAAAAAACTAAACAATGGCGTTTTGCATCGAGCTTCTAGGCTCAAATTGAAATTCATCTCTAATAATAAGCACAATGTCATTTCACTTTTGCATTTCTACATTGCATGATTTAAAGAATAATACATATCTAGAAATTGAACTTTAAGGAGATGATAAACACAACTCGTCCCATTTAGCTCGTGGTTTTGGGGCTGAATAAAATACCCTGGAAATTAGGGCTTCAACTTGAAGTCCCATGTGTGTGGCGTTGTGTGTGGCAGATGGTGCTAGGTTATGGTAGTACAACAGATATTCGAAGACTAACCCATGTGTGCAGCAAAATTTCTAGGCTCGATCATCTTAATAAGATGACATATATGGTATCCTATCTCTTTCTTTCTCACTTTCTCTTTCTCAGTTATATCATATATGTAGCTTTCTTCTTTGATTTGCCCTCACGTTATGGGGGGTCTCTGGCGGTAGATCTCAGGTTGGAGGTCTCTGGTGATTACTTTGATTTGATGATGTCTTGTCGTTAGCAAGAACAAAAATGCAAAGTCAATGCGAGGTATATGATCAAAATGGTGTTTCATCAGAATGAATTGGTGAAAGGCGAATTGACATCTCCTAGACAAGAATACCCAATTCGCAAATTCACCGTGTGAGTTGTCTCTTCCACTTTTACTGCTAATCTTTTTTGGGGAATATTTGGTTGAATAAATTAGGAAAGAAATTATTTTACCATTAATATTGATTATCTTAATTTGATTATGTTTTAATCATTTTAAATTGGTCAAACAATGAATTTAGACATTTACATGGCCAAATTAGTATTTATTAGTGTAAACAGAGAATAAAAATTGGACAGAGAGTAATTAACCATTTATATTGATTGCCTTATCGTGATGATGAGGATGTAATATGATATAGCATTAACATTGATTCTCTATTATGAATCAATCACAAATCAATTTTTTCTATTATATTTGCCTATTTTCTTTGTCATTAATATTGATTCCTTATTATGAATCAATCACAGATCAATTTTCCTATTATATTAGCCTATTTTCTTTGTATAAATTAGCTACTTGCATCTTCATCTAAATTAGCTTCTTTTGCAGGTATATTATCTTCCATTGAGCGCCTCATCCTTTTCAAATTTATGTTCGAATGGTTTTGAATGTTGTTTCAGATTTGATGAGCAAAAGCTCTAACAGCCACATTAGGGCTTATGCTATTGTCAATAGACAATTAAATAGAGGTATCTCATGTTTCTCTTTTATTATCATTAAAGTACATTTATATTATTACAACCATTACCCTTTTACTTTTGAAATTGACCATAACCTTTTGTAGAGAAAGCTAAAATACTCTTTTTAATAACATAACATCACTTCCTGGGATGGTGCCCTACGGTAAAGTTTGGCTCGATCCAAGCTTTATTAGAAGTACCTTGTGGAGTGGAATTTCTCTCATTGATTTGGTGCCCTTTAAGCCAAGTGTTTTTGTGTTGTTCAATCAGTTGATCCTAATGGGCTGCACTACTTATTTATACATGTTATTGAATTATATCAATGATCCAATAACTAATGAGAATGCCTGTAATAATAATGTTTGTAATGTTAGCACTGTTCTTTAAAATGGTTTATTCAATGGACTGTGATTTAGATTATTCCTTTTCAATGTGTTTGTGTGTGGATTTTCTCAACTTTTCTCATATTTAGATATTATGTTTGAATTTATGCCAACTTTGAAATTTCAAAAGTTATAATGCTTGCAATTGTATTATATGAGGATGAAACTCAGAGGGCTTGCCAGAAAGGAATTCTATATGCCTAGCTATTGGCTTTTAGAGTTGTTGCATTTAAGCTGCTTTGGTGGCTCTTAATCTCAATGTTGCTGTGGATAGAGGAAGCATTTTCTACTATTATATTCAGTAAGTTTTCATTCCTTATTGAATTTTATCTCAAAATTTGTCTTCTATTGGAAAAGACATTATGGATAGGGTCTCCACATGTTTAAGATTGTGTTTTATGGTCTATTTTATTTTAAACCACCATCCTATGTTGTTGCTTATTGGATGGAACATAAAATCAAAGTTAATCTCAAATCATATTCAAGTTAGTAGTATGTTGAAGGGATTTGATTAATTTTGGAAATTCGATCATGAATCATGGAATATAACTTGTTTAAGCCAATCTTTGAATTTGCATAAAAAAAAGTTAAGTAAAATATGAACCATAACACTTTGATATTATTATCTTTCATCCTTAAATTTATTTTTGTTAATTTTAGATATTTTCTTATTAGTAATTTTATATTCATGTTTTTATGTTAAAGTTATTTGCAGTCATCACAAATCTCAATTTTTGATAGCTCCAATAGTGTTGATTTGATGAATATAGTACTTCACAACATAATTTCTATGCAATGAGTCCTTCTCTGCTCTTGGAGTTAACCCTTTATAACATTTGTGATAAATCTCTTATGCGTTTAGTTAGCTAAGAGTTTATTTAAACATTCCTTACAAGAAAGTAATCCCCTTACCTAATTTATGATGCCAAGTTAAGCTGCTACCGTTTATAGCCACAAGCCTATTTTAGCTCTTATTGCATTATTAAAGCATATTGGGGGCTCTTTTTTGGCATTTGGTCTTTTTTTTTTATGGGTTCTGAAACAGATGGACTTTTATTTCAATCCCCATTTATATAATAAAATCAAAATAAAACATAATAGGTGGTACCATTTTCTAAGAAAAATATTTAATTAGGGTTGTTCAATTAGAATTGGAGTCATTTTATACAATTATATAAAAAGTCTTTATTTGAAACTTAAAATAAAAAGGTGAGAAGATATCTTCTTTTAACTTAGAACATGAGGGAGCTCTTTTTCACTTTTTTTTTTTTTGTAAAATTAGTGGCATTAATTTTAGAAAATGATTCATGAAGGTATCTTTAACCTTCAATATAGATAGTTCTGAGACTAATGAAGTGACAAGTCATCAACTAGGAAGAGTGACTCACTAATCAAATCAGAGTTATTTCCTTCTCACTCCCCATATCAGATGTAAAGACAAAATGACAGTTGAGGAGTCAAGTGTGTGACAAAATTCTAGGCATGATAAAATTTTAGTTCAAATTTATATGTAATGCAATATTGTAAAATGTGATTATATCGTATTATAAAGATTATGAAGTTGACCATCTTGAACAAGATATTGCAAAGGTAACATATGCTAATGTGTTTTTTTTTCTATTAATTTGATTAATGTGGTCAATGTGTAATTGCTTGTTACATTGATGGTTTTGTTCTTACCCTGGAAGATTATGTTATCAATAGGCCAACTTATTTCATTAGACTCCATAAGGAAATGTAGAAAAAATTATCTTAAGAAGTGCCTATGAGGACCTATTAGCATTGTTGAAGTTGAAGAGAAATGACATAGGTGAAGTTGTCTCAGATGGTTTTTCTCCTAAGCATCCATAGCACAATGATCATTTTGATTAGCAGATTATTCTACTATTCATTGGCAGCTGCACCTCCAATTCCATATTCGCCATTAGCATATTATTCTACTACTATTGGAACTAAAAGTAATATGTTATCAAATTTTGAAGTTCATGGTGAGCAAGTGGACTATAGAGGCAAGGGACAAGTAGGTATCGTATATGTTCCTTGGTTAAAAGAAATTTTTCATATTCATCATTCCTTAATAGAGTACCAAAAGAACAGGATTCCTAAATATGTAGGTTGACCTTTTACAACAGTTGCAAGGTTTTGCACCTCCTCATCATAAAGGTGGCAGAAATGAATGAGGAGACATATGAAGACCTGTATGAAGATTTTTACTATAATTGTTATATATGAAGATATCATATTAGCATAGGTTTTTACCCTGTGCATTGCACGAGTCAAAAACACTAATAATACTTAATACCAGTGTGCATGTTTACTAATGCTTATTTTTGAAAAATAACTACTTTAAAAATAAAAAAACTCTCTTAAGGATCTTTCAATTATAAATTGTTTTAAATATAAAATAAATTAATCTAAACATGCATTGAATTAGCTTATTTTATGTTCAAAATAGTTTATAATCAAAATATTACTTAAAGAGTTTTTAAAAAATAAGCGATTATTTCTCCCAAAATAATCAAATCCAAACATGTTGTAAATCTATTTTAAAATTACTTTGATGCCCCATTCAAATTTGTGGCCGCCTTTGCTTTACTTTTCTTTTTAGTCTTCAAAAATATTTTCACATTTTTTGTCTGTGAGACTAAGGCACCTCTGCTTTAGTTTCTCTCTCTCTCTCTCTCTCTCTCTCTCTCTCTCTCTCTTATATTTATAAATATTTAAGTTTTTCATGATATTCTTACACTCTTTTAGGCATGACTATATGCAGTGTTAAGAAAATAAAATCGGTCAGTTCGGTCAAGTCTCAAGAACCCGACAAAAGGTAGACTGGACACGATTTGAGAGGTTGACCGCTTCAAACTTTTACCATAAAAATGCACTAAGTGTAGATAATGTGTCTCAAACCTGAGACCTAATGTGTGTGAGTGAATAAGTGAAGGAAATGTTTAAACACTTTGCCATGTAAAGTTACTAAATTAATTTTATTATTATTTTTTTCTATTTATATATATATATATATATATATAGGGATCCGTTCTGTATCAAATGTAAGTCTTTTTTTTTTACACTCATTTTCAACCATTAATTTCATTTTCATCTAATAGTTAAGAGTATTTCATTAAAGGTAACTATTAGATGAAAGTAGATCTAACAACTGAAAATGAGTGTAAGAGAAAATCAACTTACATTGGTGTAAATTGATCCTCCCCCATATATATATATATATATAGGGGTGTCCGTGGGTTGGGTTGAGTATGTTCAGCAGTGTTTTTGGACCTAACCCATTCATCAGAGCAATGAGTTGGGTTGGGTTAGGTCGAATAGATTTTTTCACTCAACCCAACTCGACCTGCTCAAGAGTTGGTTGGGTTAGGTTGAACCCGTGAGTCTGACGTATTTAAAAAAAAATTCTAAAAAAAGTCACAATATAAAATCTAACAAATTAATACTATAAGTCTCAATCTCAAATAAACTAAACACTATAAGTCAATAAGTGCATAACAAACTAATAACTAACAAGTCTTACTAAGTCTGAAATAAATTAAATAAAGTTAGTCACAACTCAAATAACAAATTAGTCTCAAACACATACAATTGCATAACATCTCTACCAATAGGTTGTATAGAAGGAACTTGAAATTTAGGTTGCATAACTTGAACAAAACTTTTAAAGCCTTCATTTTCAACAAATTTAAATTGAAGCTCATCAATGATAATCATTTTAGCAAGTGCAATCCTACACTCCAAGCTTGCTCTTCTTCTTCTCCAGCGATACTACATTCATCGCTTGCCCACTCTGCTCGTACTCATAGCTCTGATGTCCACTCTGCCCCCTGTAACTTCCTTGCCCATACGGTGCAGCTGCACTCCCTCTTATGTTCCAGATTTACATTAAAAGAGCAGAGGAGGAAGGCTTACCTGCTGGAGCTGCGTGGTGCAGAAAACTGAAAAAGCTGCAAGAGGGAAGATGGACTCGTGGCTGTGTAGTGGCGTGACTAATTGCAGAGAACGATTGAGAGATCGGGTGAGAGAAGAAGTAACGGTCACGGACTCACAGCAATAGCGTAATCGCTGGGAATGAGAGATCGGGTGGGAGAAGAAGCAATGGTCACTGACTCAAGGCGCAAAAGCTAGGAGCTTGGGAGAACGACTGCACTGCGAAGAACTAGTTGCAAACTCTAGTTGCAGAGAAGAGAGAACTACCAGTTGTGCTAGGACCAGTGGAGAAGGAGTAGATAGATATGATTTTGATGCCTTTTTCTCTTCCCGCTTTGGCCTCTATTTGTTACTGTATTTATATGGTCTAATGATGTTCTTAGCTATATCAAAGATGATATTTACGAACGTTAAAGACATTTTTCAAGCAAAACACATACTCTATCTGTATCACTCTTTTTTTTTTAAAAAAAAAAAGTGTGGGTGAGTTGGGTTGGAAGTGTTTCAACCCGCTATTCAACCTACATATTGTGGGTTGAAGAATTTTTTAATCCGACTCAACCCGCAAACCTAACTCAACTCAACACAACCAATATTTTATAGATTGAGTTGAATCAAAACTCGTGAGTTCGTAGGTCGACTTTCAACTCAATCGCCATGTGCACTGCGCACGCACATAGAAATAGATAGATATATATATGATTCGATTACATTTAAATCATTAAATCGTGAATCAATTATTTCACTAATTTGATGATATAGTTATATATTTTATATATATATATATATATATATATATATATATATATATATGGTTTTACATTTAAATCATTAAATTGTGAATCAATTCTTTCACTAATTTGATGATTAGTTTGATTTTAAAACTTTAATTGTATAAGACTACTCTTATTGAATTACCGAATGATATAATTAAGTTCTCTCCACAAATAACGTTTTTAAAACTTGTATCTTTATTCTTTATGACAATATAAATCATTTGTCATTACACTTAATCCCTAATATATGGGGTGCTTTTGCTCTGTTTTAACTTCCTTTTATATATGTATATACCTAATCATATCTTTATTTTTTATAGAAAAACATTCAATGTTACGAATTAAATTTATGATTCCGTATAAGAAAGAGATTTAAGATATAACCAACTTTTAAAATGTGGATCCTATTGTAATTGTTTTATCTAATTCCTATAATTATCGAAAGGATATTTATATAATCAAAATTCCATTTGTATAAAATCTTTTGTAATAAATAGCATTATTCTAAATTAAATAAATAATAATTAATACGAAAATGAAACAAGGCATTGGATCGAATGAAAATTGCGTCACCATGCAATGTTTGGATTCAAATTTTAAATTTATTATTTAATTTTTTTTACTTAATTATTACTCTTAACTTAAAATTACATGAACAATCTAAATCTAATCTAAAATCTAAAATCTAAAATAATAAACATTTGAGAAAAGCGTAAAGATACAAAATGGCCTTGGTGGGAGGAAAAAATCCGCCATTTCTCCTCAAAGAAAAATCCAAATCCGAAATTTCAAATAATCCAAATAAATAAATAAAAGATAATAATGATGAAAAAAAAGAGTGAGTGAAACAAGGAATGAACTCATCCCAAATCCGAATCCCCGCACCGGAATGTGGACAATGTTGGATGAATTGATCTGAAGGTACATTATAAATAAGATACTCTCTCCCACACCCAAATGGCAGCCATTGCTACAATCCTTGTTTCTTTCTCAACATCTACGTCTTCTTTGTTTCTCACCAGACTCAGCTCGCGTCTCTCTTTAGGTGCCCTTCCTCTGCGTTACCCAACAGGGAAGCTCATGTCTCATACTCTCGCTCGAGCCACTCTTGGCCTCACTCACCCTGCTAACATCGAAACCCCCAAGGTCAAAACTCATAACTCATTCTTCTTTTTTTTTTTTTCCTCAATCTGCCATACCCACGTTTTGTTTCACATTGTATTTGCATTAACGATGAAAAAAGTCACTAACTTGCGGATTTTCTCGTTGTGGGGTTTACTCTTATATTTAACCCTTTTTTTATGAAGTGTTTTCAAAGGTTTTCTTGTTGAGGTTGATTGCTATGCCTATTTGGATTTCAAATGTATTCATGTGTATGCGTTTATTGGTGTGATGCTGAAAATTCCTATTTTGTGTTTGTGAAAATTCCTGGAAGATCACTTTTACTGCCAAGGAGGTTGATGTCACGGAATGGAATGGAGACATACTGGCAGTTGGTGTTACGGAGAAAGACATGGCGAGAGATTCAAAATCGAGGTTTGAGAATCTGATTTTGAAGAAGATTGACTCCAAGTTGGGTGGTCTATTAGCTGAAGCCTCTTCTGAAGAGGATTTCTCTGGCAAAGTTGGCCAATCAACGGTTATTAGAATTACAGGGCTTGGATCAAAGAGGGTTGGCTTGATTGGACTTGGACAGTCAGCTTCCACTGCAGCAACTTTTAAGGGTTTTGGTGAGGCTGTTGCAGCGGCTGCAAAGTTTGCTCAAGCAAGCAATGTTGCCATTGTTCTTGCATCTTCTGAAGGACTTTCTGCACTATCAAAGCTTAGCACTGCTTATGAAATTGCATCTGGTATGTGTTTTTAGATTTATAGTTTTCTGATCATCTATATAAATGTAAGTTTGTGATATTTATATATAGTTACAATTGACGTGTGGGCTTGAACTGTGCTAGGGGCTGTGCTGGGATTATTTGAAGATAATAGGTACAAGTCAGAATCAAAGAAACCAGCACTTAGATCCGTTGACATTATTGGTCTTGGAACAGGACCTGAATTGGAGAAGAAACTTAAGTATGCAGGAGATGTTTCTTCTGGAATAATTTTTGGAAGGGAGCTTGTAAATTCTCCTGCTAATGTGCTCACACCAGGTTTATATGACACTTTGAATTGTGCTTGTATATGATATATTGTTCCTAGTCCTTGCAGTTGTTGGGCAGGCAGTTGGCGTATTTCATTGTTTCATTGCTTTAATACATTGGTGAGGGACTTATGCTTTGCTAAAAATTGATCTGTACTTGATGAATTGTTTATCTCAGGGGTGTTGGCGGAAGAGGCATCGAAGATTGCTTCCACGTATAGTGATGTTTTTACTGCTACAATATTAAATGCTGAGCAATGTAAGGAATTGAAAATGGGGTCCTATCTGGGTGTTGCTGCAGCCTCGGCAAATCCTCCTCATTTTATCCATCTATGTTATAAACCTCCGAGTGGACCTGTCAATGTCAAGTTGGCATTAGTTGGAAAAGGTTTGACTTTTGACAGGTAATTAATTAAACTGTCTTTTTTTTACTTTATCTACAACTCAAAAAGAGAGTGATCAATCTGAAATAAGATTTTCCCTAGTGTGTACATGGTTTTGATTCTGGTACAATAACTTTAGTTGGTTATGAAGTTGAGGTTGATGTCTTTGCTGGTAGATAAATCTTTGATATGAGGTACTAAGTAGATTGCTTCATTGTCTTCTTTCTACATGCATTGCAAATTTGCCATCATGGCATACAAATTATATGGGTAAATTTATATTTTGTTTTTGTTATAATTGTAACTCTTGTGAAAATTCAGGAGTTAAGGAATTTTTTTCTTTTGTTGTTTTGATGTAACAGTTTATAGTTTTTCTTTGTTCTTATTTTTTTTTTTATTGCTTTATCTGTTATTAGTGGTGGCTACAACATCAAGACTGGACCTGGCTGTTCAATTGAACTCATGAAATTTGATATGGGTGGTTCAGCCGCAGTTTTTGGCGCAGCAAAAGCTCTTGGTCAAATCAAACCTCTTGGAGTGGAGGTCAGTCATTTATGTCATTGTTCATGACTTTTTTTCCTTGGAAAAGAATAACATTTGAATTGACTGATTTTAACATAGCTTATTTTGTCCTTCTATCTTTCAGTGTTATTTTAAGACTTTGCTTGGGGGGCTTTTTGGTGATGTGGCAAATCATGGGTTCATATATATATAACTGAGTGAAATTTTCTATCTCATTTAATATTTTTCATAATAGACCTACTGAATATGAATTTTCATTTTACTTTTCTGGTGGCTACTTTCCTTAGGAATAATTTGTTTGGAGTTCTTGGTGAATGTTGGGTGTTTTATGGTGTAAATGTGTAATAATAATAATACATGCCATGGCCAAGTTTAAAACTCCTGCATGTGCAGGTTCATTTTGTAGTCGCAGCTTGTGAGAATATGATAAGTGGAACAGGTATGAGGCCCGGAGACATTGTCACAGCTTCAAATGGAAAGACTATAGAGGTGAGGATTTATTAGGCTTTTTATTTTTAATTTGTACATTTAAAACTTATTGTATGTGGTATTGTCACATAGTATTTGGTGGATTTTGATTCTTTTTCAATCATTTCTTTGCAATCTTTTCATTTTGTAAGAAAACATACCATTAGGTCCAATATTATTTCTTATATAATGAAAATGTAATTGGTGCTCCTTAGAATGTTTTATTTGAATGCAATGTATCATTTATTCCCATTCGAGGAAAGTTTCCCCGTAATAAATTCTGATGTTTTGGGATTAAAACTCGGGTTGAATCATGTATTAAACTGAAATCAATATCTGGTACTAATAAATATATGTATTCAACTGAAAATCAATGAAGTTTTGGCCTCTACAATGTATATAATAGAACATGTGTAGTACTTGATCTTGTTTATTTGTTAAGTTTTAGCATTTGATATCATGTACTAAGGATTTGACATTCCTCCTGTGTAGGTTAACAACACTGATGCCGAGGGTAGGCTTACCCTGGCGGATGCTCTGGTATATGCTTGTAACCAAGGTGTTGAAAAGGTATACGGCTATGCATTTGCATCTTTCTATCCCTTTAGTATCCCCATAAATCATAACAGATCTAGGTTGCCTTCCCCCAACCAAAAGAATTGCTTAACTTTTAATGTTGTATGTATGATAGATTTGGTCATTAACTATTTATTTTGTTTCTAACAAGAGCTAGAGAAAATGTTAGAACCATTCTAATTTGTCTGGCTGAACTAAAAATTCAATTATTTGATGAATATATACCATTGTCATTCTTTAAAAATATCTGCGAAGTTCAAATTCTGTTATGTATACAAGCACTTGCAGAACAAGTGCTGACTTTGGGCTTTTTATGTTTACAAACATTTACTCTGTGGTCATCTTATTTTGGTTTTTGGTATCGTTTTACACAAGCTTAAAACTTGTTAGATGTATGGTTTGGTTTTGTTTTAGAATTGTGCTAACGGGTTGATCAACTGTTCTTCAGATTGTTGACCTGGCAACCTTAACTGGGGCCTGTGTAGTTGCTCTTGGACCCTCAATTGCAGGTAATTATAAACTAAAAATTATTATATTATGTATGGATTTGAGTTTTTTGTAATGACCATATACCAAATTTGCTTGTGAGAATTAGAAAGAGGCCCAATATTTAGTTGACACTGAAAGCACTTAAAATTTGTTTTATTTTGGGGAAAAGAGAAGAGCTAAGCTCTGGGAGAGGCTGGACCTGAAAGAGATATATTTGTGATAGTTCATCTAATTATAATTACTATTGCAAACTATTGTTTTTTAAGGTGTGTTTACACCCAGTGATGACCTGGCAAAAGAAATTCTTGAAGCTTCTGAAGTGAGTGGGGAGAAACTATGGAGGCTGCCATTAGAAGAAAGTTACTGGGAGTCAATGAAATCAGGAGTGGCTGATATGGTCAACACCGGTGGGCGACAAGGTGGTGCTATTGCTGCTGCTCTTTTCTTAAAACAGGTATGTGTTTAATCATATAAATCATGTCATTGTTTTAATTTTTCTACCTAAACTTAATGGGCAATTGCTACTAGCGAGTAGTAAAAATATTCAAATGATATACGCCCATTTTGTCACTCCATGTTTCTCCAAATGATTGTGTGCCACTGCAACTTGTTGGTAGCAGACAAGCAGTGTTCCACATGAAGTGGGTGAATTGGAGCGTGAACTGTCCTGATTTGGAGTGAAAAATTCATATAGAAACCTGGCTTAATAAACATGGACAATGCATGCTTAGTAAATATGGACAATGCATGCTTCTTAGTTGTCTGGCTTTCCTGATGCACATGCATGTTAGGGGTTTCTGAAACAATTGAGCTTTTGCAGTTTGTTGATGAAAAGGTTCAATGGATGCATATTGACATGGCTGGTCCAGTGTGGAATGACAAGAAGCGCTCTGCAACAGGATTTGGCATTGCTACTTTAGTGGAATGGGTTTTGAAAAACGCTTCTTAAATGTGAACTGAAATCTTCAAATCTTGTTACATCGTGAGTGAAGCAGAGGGGATGAGATAAATTCATATTGTGGTGTTTCTGGTTCAATGGGGTTGGTTATATAAATAAGTTATCCGAAGGGGGATGGAAAAGGTGGTAAGCTGAGGCATAGTTTTCGAGCTTATTTCAGTGTATTCATACTTTTCGGTTTTTGTCGTTTAGCCAATAATTCAATTAGCCTCTCATTGATTGCTTTGTTAATATTTTTTCTATCAGCTTTCATCATTACTCGGTCCCTACCTTCCGTCCGTACCTTTTTATTTTTCTTTTTAAAAAATTAATCATTATTTTTTTTAATTTTATCTCATCATTTATTATTTTCACTAAATTTATTAATTATACATATTATTTAATTTTTATAATTTCTTACATATATTTAATAGAGTGAAAAAAGATAATTTAATCATGTTAATTTATATTTCACTTAATTTAAAGTTATTTAATAATGTTTTTAATTCTTGTACAAATCTTAAAAGACATAAAAAAACGAAGGGAGTATGATTCAATAATTCTAATGTCCTTTGTAAAATTGTAGCCATATTCTCGCGATTTTGGTATGTTTATTTATTTATTTTGGTTGAACAAAGGGGGCTGGTATGTTTAGATTTAGAGTAAATTTTTATTTTCATTTTTTAAAGATATAAGTGTCATCAATTTAGTTCATAAAAAAATTTGTTAAAGTGTCATTAAATTGTTTCTTCTTTGTTGGATTGAGAGAAATGAGTGTAAGAATGTCTTAGTTTGGTTATATTTTGCATGATTAAGTGATTAAAATGATTACACTTTTTATTTTCAAGTGACTAAATTGATGTAAAAAATATTTGGAGAACCAAAGTAGTAACACTTTGCATTATTGAAGAAATATATTAATGACAAAAATCTTTTAATTTGTATATTTGAAAGATAAAAATATGGGAAAGATGAGTTTACTCTTAGATTTAGAAGCATAGCTTGGAGGCAAACTGTCTCTACGTCTTAATTTTTTTGGTCTACGTCTCAATGTCTTCTACGCTTACCAGTGATGACCAACCGAATGATACAAGGGAAATTTTTGCATGGACCTGGTCCATGTGCCAAACAATTAGGTCTGCAGCTCTACATCTGATTCGTGCCTAGAGCCGCATTCTAACCGTTTGGACTATATGAAGTTGTGAACTTACTCTATGTAAAATCATTTCAGCATAGGACATTAAAAGTGATCAAAGGGTGTTGATTCTCCCTGGGTCAGTTTTCTTGTTCTTATGCCATAAACAGCACCATGTTCGTTACTTTTAATAAAGGAAAAAGAAAAAATTATGTTGTGGCAACAGCGATATAGAATAAGTGAAGAGTTGTACTCTTTGAAGGCATAGTGTTGTGGTTCTACCAGTAAAGAGTTATACTTTTGACCCATATCTATCTTGGTAAGAGAAGGACACAATATACAGACAGAGCCGGTAAGGATGTTCTAGATTGATTGAAATGGGAAAATAATCAAGGTTACAGAAAAATGAGTTAAAGCTTAGCTTAATGAATAGGAAGTTTGAATTACCCGTAAAACGGTGAATTCATCCAACTTGCATTTTAACCATATTCAAAAAGTACACAGGTAAAGTTCTGTCTTTCTCTGTCATCTTGTAGCAGTAGTGGGATTATGGTAAAGGTTGATTTCATGGGATTTTTATGCGTACATCCTTGATGGCTTTATCTTCCTGGGTGCTGCAATAGGGCTAGGTTTCCATATCGTTAAGTGTGAGATTTATCTGAGATATTGAAGTTGTCTCTTAGTGTGACGCACAAACACAGATACGGTGTGTGGGCATATATATATAAAATATTTTTTCCATAACCTTTTTTCAAATATTTTTTTTATGCATGTATATAGGTATGAGTATCAAATAGATACATATATGATACATAGATACAATTTTTTGTTTAAAAATTAAACTAACATTTATTAAGTATCTAAATATCTAATACGATACTGACATCGTGTCTAACACCGAGATATAACATTACGTTATGAAATATCTGTATTTCATAATTTTAATAGATAAGACTCTTTTAATGTAAATTTGTCTTTAAAGTGAATAAGTAAAAATGTATCTATTATAAAATATTAATGTGTTAAAATTATGATATACTTAAATTAAATCAAAAGTATACACACTCTTACTTATTCTAATTAGAAGAGTTTCTTTCCCTTTTGTTATATGCTTTTCTTTTCTTTTCAAAGTAACTCAATCAAACAAAGCTAATATGTAACTACTGCCTCCAGTTTAAAATTGAGAAAAAAAAAAGAAAACAAAGATATCATGAAACCCAAAAAAAATTTAAAGAATACCCCCAAATAACTGTGAATTTTAATATACTTTGATATATATCTGAAAAACATAACGGTTGATTGTGTACATACACAGAAATTTTGTTATTTGAATACTTAAGCAACACTCTATTCATATATGTATACAATATATTTACTTTAACTTTGCATATAGTATACCACATTATCTAATAACACTTAAATGTCCCTTATGTTTGGATGGAAGATTTTGGAGAGAAAGAAAGGGAAGAATTATTTTTTATTTTGAGTAAATATTTTTTATATTTAATTTTTTTAAATGAATGAATAATATAAAAAATAACTATATAACATTTCAATCATCCTTTATTCATGTTTATAAACATTTTATAATTATCTTAATTTATAAATGAAAAATAAGCATTTCCTTTTCTTTTTCCTCAAAACCCTCCATCCAAACATACTTGTTTTTAAATATGTAATCTATCTGCTATTGAAGTAAACTATTAAATTTGTATTTTGAGATTAAAATATTATCACATTAGTTCTCTAAATATTTTTTTATTAAATCAGTCTCTCAAAAATATAAAATATTACCATATTCATTCTTATATTATCTACTAAATAAGTTTTTAAAAAATGATTTTTGTGATGTTTTATATCTTTACAAAACTAATTTAGTGAAAATAAAATTTTGAAAGACTAATGGGATGACATGCTAGTCATTGGAGAGAGAAATATTTGTGTAAATCTTATCTATATAAGTTGTGTGAATTAAATCAATTAACAAATGATACATTATTATATTTTTAATATAAAATAATTATATGACACAAAAATTTATGAAATTATTAAATACTAATTAATTTAGTTTACACAATTAAATAGACAAAATATACCTAAATATTTCTCCATTGGAAAACCAATTTGATAGGTTAGTCTTTTTTAATGTATATATGAAAAGAGCGTAGAAAAAGGGAAAATTAATAAGATTAGTGAACAATATTTTTTTACTGCTGCCACTAATCCTCTGTGCTAACGATTTTTAAATATAATTTCGAAGTGGTTGGTGGGATTTTCTTATCTTAAAATGAGATATATTTCTTCCTTCTTGAATTTTAATTAATAGAATATGAGGGAAGATCAACTTATATGAATGTAATTTTTTTTTCTCTTACATTAATTTTTAGCTGTTAGATTCACTTTTATCTAATAATTATTTTTAATAAAATAATATCAACTATTAGATGAAAGTGAAACTAATAGTTAAAAATAGATATAAGAAAAAAAAATTTACATTGATATAAGTGATTTCTCATAAAACATATTTTAATTAATAAAATATACATGATAGTCTTAAAGTAGAAGTAGATTAGTTCCAAAAAACAGATCAACCATTAAAAAATATAAAAATTTTTAAATGGATAAGACTCTTTTAAAATAAATTTATCTCTAAAATAAATAAATAAATGCATATATATCTTTAAACTTTAATGAATTAAATTTTAATATAATTTAGATTAAATTAAAATATATACATCTTTACTTGTTTATTTTAAAGAACAATTAATTTTAAAATAACTTTTATATTTGTGTATAACAAATATGGAATCGGCACCAGTAAAATAACTACTTTTCAAGTATAACAATGTCATTCAATCATCTCATTTCATTAAAGAGTTTTTTTTTAAAAAAATATTTGAGTAAAAGGAGACTCTTTCTATTTTAAAATCAAGATAAATTATTAATTTTAATAAAAATTTATAATAATTACCTGCTAATAAGAAATCTAAAGATTTAAACTCAAGTTATGCTATTATTATAAGCAAATACTAGACGAAACCCATGGCATTTCTTTGAAGAGTTTGATTGCAATAATAACCACTTAAAAGTCAAACTCTAGTAATAATATTTTAACACATTAACAAATAATAATGCAAAAGACAAAGAAACAAAATCAGACTCAGTTAACTCAATTGGTAATTGATTCTGATTCAAATGTTTTAAATTATTTTAAGAGTTTTGTTATTTTTTAATTTTTTTAATAATTTTATTAATATTAAATAAAAAATATTAAATAAAAATGTAAATATATTTAATATTTTAAAAACATAAAAAATATATAATTTTTTTTATTTAATAATTAAGAAGATTAAAAAATATTGAATAAGAAAATTTAAAATTATTCAAGTTAAAATAAAGATTTATTAATTTGTATTATCACCCGTTCAACTCAAATCGGTTGCTGCACACTACAGCCACAGCAAATAATGAAATAAAGAGAGTTTATATATATATATATATATATATATATATATATATAAAGTGTTTTTTTTCCTTTCTATATGGTTGGCACCCTCAAATTGGAAGAGAGAGCATAGCCGACGCCATTTAAGGAAGACTAAGAAGAAAAGGGCATCTGACCTTACCTTGGACCTTGGACTCTGGACCTTGCTTAGTTCAGTTAGTTCAGACTTCAGACACAAACCTCTCTTTTCTTTCAGGCCGAACAAACAGAAGAAAAAGGGTGGAAACAAAAAAGAAAAGAAAAACTCCCTTTTTTTGCTGTCTGGCATTTTGCTCAAAGCGTGCCTCCATGACCATGAAAAAGAGTAAAATATAATAGCATGGCTTTTGTTCTCTTTTGAAGCATTCCTTATTCAATTCAATCCATTAAATATGAAGTAGATAGAAGAGAGAGAGAGAGAGAGAGAGAGAGAAAGATTGTTTTTTTGGGAAGAAAATGAGTGTATCCTTGACTGTGATGACCTTCAATCTGCATGATGATCAGCCACAAGACAGTCCTAATTCGTGGGAGAAGAGGAGGGACTTGTGTATAAGCGTTATCACCAGTTACTCACCCATCATCCTCTGTACCCAACAAGGTTCCCTCTTTCTTTTTCTTGTTCTTACTTCTTGGTATATGGTGCTCTTTTAATGTGTGTATTCCTATGCGTGGATCTTAATTTTCATCTGAGTTTGCTAAAAATGGTTGCTTTGCTACCTTTTTCTTTGATCTGGGTTTTGGTGGTGGATCCTTCTGGTTCTGGATGAAACTGGTTTTCAATAATTGCTTGGCCAGTGGAAATGCTTTTAATGGGGATGTTGATGCTTTGATTTGAAGATTTTTGCTTTGCTTGTGTACCTTCTCTAGTTCTCTCCCCTCAGATTGTTGATCTGGGTGCCTTTTTTCTCAACAGCTTGTCCTTTGATCATTATGATTCAGTTTATTTATCCCCTCTGATTTAATTTGCATCTGGATTCAGGAGTGAAAACGCAATTGGATTTTCTTCAGCAGGGTTTGCCAGGTAACTATTGTTTGAATAAGTTGTTCTTCAGCTTTTGAAAGGATTATGCAGTTGTTAAGCATATTTACTACATGCATGGTTTGGCCGCAAGCATTTTTGTATCTTACTTGACATAATGCATGTGCCATAGCCGTGGCCTTGCTAAAGGATTTTATCATACGGTTATGAATAGAAATATCTATAATAAGGTGCTGTTATCTATCATGTTACTTAAAATCTGCTCAAATTTTGAGTAAATTAATGCTCGCTATTAAGATGTTCTAATGTGATGCCTGCACAATAGATGACTGGGTTATGTTAAAATGGATGTGTAGGTCACTCAAAATTGTCAAAAGGTTAAAAAAATTAAGATTCTAACTACAATGAGAAGCTACACGTGTAAATAGGCAGATGCTCTGAAAGCTGTCAAATTTATATACAAAGAGGAAGTGGGAGAGGAGTGTTGTAGACTTTATCAGGATTTCACATGATATAAGATTTCGAAATGATTGAAATATTTGAAATGCCAGTTTGTTCAGCCAACAATCTTGCGGACTGATATGAGTAAGTATGGATATGTACTAGTTGTTTCAGGAAATAATTCCATCTATTTCTAGTGACTTTTCTTCTTTCATTATTTAGTCCCTTTAATTTGCCTTGATTTATGCTCATGTAGAAAAAAATTTAGCTCAAATTGACAGGCTTCCTTTGCTCATGAACATGAATTAATGTTCAAGGCTGGCTTCCAAACTACTTTAATAAACAATTATTCTCCAAGAAAAGCAAATGATGCTTGGAGTCCAAGGAAAGATATGAAAATACCATTATCATGTAATTATGTCCTCAGACATCAATTGTGCTTATCAACTCTTGTCTTGTTATAAGTGAAACCTGATGACAACTGGAAACACGCTATAATAAGGAAAAATGAACGTTCTTCACAAGAATGATCCCTAGGATCTTGTGTTTCCTCCACTTGTGAAAAACTTGTATGGTTGAGGTAAGCTTACAAGATCAAATACAACTCAGATGGTTTTATGTATAGAGGTACACACTGCTCATGGAAAAGGGCTTTTTTTTTAAAAAGAAAAAATGGTGGTGGTTCTAGTTGCTGAAGGCAATAAAAAAGGGGATGGCCTATATAATGTGGAGATTTCGTTTCCAATCCTGTTACTAGAAAGGGTACTATTTTCATCTGCTTGCCTTCAGCACTGGCTTGAGTCCCCATTAGATGTCAAGAACACTTCACTTCATGGCTGTGTTTTTCTTTCTAGAAATGAGAGAATGACTTTTATATAAGCAATTCCCAGTCAAACCCTTTTTGTGCTTAACATTACTCTGCTTCTAAATGGATTCTTCTACTTTGATAAAAATACTCAGGTTATGATCAGTTTGGCATATCTCGAAAAGGGCCCCAAGACACTAATGATGAGCATTGCACCATCTTCTATGATAAGGAAAAGGTATGAGATTATTTCAGTATTATCTGTTTTTTCCCCCTTTTTTGTTTGACTGTTTGGGAACTAATTAGTTGACTGATGTTAGTTTTTTCTTAAATGAAGGTAGAGCTTCTGGAAGGTGGAACCTTTTGGCTGTCTGAGTCTCCCTCTGTGCCTGGAAACATGTCATGGGGTTCTGAAGTTCCTTGCATCGCAACATGGGCTATATCCTTATGATTTAGAGAAGAAATTATAACTTCAATTGTTTTCAAATTGTGTTATACTTTTGTTGGGCAATCTTCGAATCATTTGGTTCTTTGACATGATGTCCACACATTTCAACTAAAAGGAGTCGAGCCACCAGGATTCTCATTTCAGATAGTAAATACAAACATGGATGAGTTCAGTGCTCGTGCCCGTAGACGAAGTGCTTTACTCACTTGGCAGCACATTGCATCCTTACCCCCTAGCCTGCCGGTGGTGTACTGTGGAGGATTCAATACACAAAAGGAATCAACTACTGGACGCTTTCTTCTTGGAAGATCGAGGTAGTTTCTTATTACATATATTTCCATTTCCAATTGTTAGTTATTATCAATTTTGAAGTTTATATCATGTTACTGTTAGGAGCTCAAGTTCATATTTCCAGTAGTGCTTGGTGCAACTATCTTTTTTATTCATTTAAGTTGGATAAGTTGTGCTTTGTGCAACTATCTGTTAAGAGTAGTTTGTAACTTGTGTGTTTACTCTGATTGAGTGCAGGGAGCATGGTATAGTTGGGGATATGAGGGATGCATGGCCTAGTGCCCGTGTGAGGAAAAATGTCTCCCTAATTCGCACTTATCATGGATTCAAGGGTACTGTTTTGCTGCTTTTACACATTTATTCTGTTTTATGAGCATGATACGACTGTGCGCTATTACTGAGTGTTATGTGGTGCTGTTAGGTGACAAACAGGGAGCACTTGAATACCTCAAGTTAATTTTTAGAGCCCTCTGCCTCTGCTGGGATCGCCAAACACAGGATCTTCACATTGATTGGATCCTTTTCAGAGGTAGATCTCTGATTCCTGTTTCATGTGAAGTGGTGAATGATAATATCGATGGGTATTATCCATCCTCTCATTTTCCTATATTTGCTGAGTTTATGCTTCCTCGCACTGTGAGGATGCTAGAATCACCTGTACAAGAGGACAGCTAAAATTCCATTTCTTGCTGTATCTGAGTTCCCCCCAAGGTGCCTTTTTCCCTTCTCGTAGCTGTATCAATCATGAATCTCTTTTGTAGTTTTATTCGGGTTTGTAGTTTATGTGGGGGGAGGGGAGGGGTGTATTCAAGTATGCTTTATTTGCTTCTGAAAAATGTGGACACATCATTATGAGCAAAATTTGTTAGCTGATCACTGCCTCCATAGACCATACCTGAGGATCGTGTATTGAACATAATTCAATTTGCTTGTCAATTTAGGTTGTTCTCAAATGCACTTCTAAATTTGATTTAAGAATGTTCTGATATTTCTGACATCTGATCAGTGACCACTCTAGAAGGTGGATAAATGACACAAATTTTTTATATATGGTTAGATTGTCTGGATTTTTTTCCCCCAAATCAGCTGTTGGAATTCTCGATTGAAGTAATTGATACAACTTTGTCCTTAAAGTTGAAGGGGTGTGTGTGTGTGGTGCTAAAGGACTATTGATCTCTTTTTTTGGTGTGCGGGTGGGAGCAACTAAATAGAGAAACATCATGTATACTAACATATGTTTTCAGATTCGCAATATACACATGATGACTAGTTTTTACTTTTTATCCATGTATAAAATACCAACGATTTGGTAATGACTTTTTCAGTTACTTGTAGTTTCCTAAATAGCATGAGACTATCTGGAACATAATACAAGGTATTCATTTTACTAGCGTTTTCTACTAATTCATTTCTATAAAATGCACTAGATAGTTCAGCTAGTATCTCTCCTTATCTGTATGATTAGTGCCTGGGGGGGGTGGTTTATGATGGTAGTTCGATCCCCATAAAACACTTTAGGAAATTAATTAATTCTTATAGGTGTTATCCTAAGATTCAAATTCGAATAATTGAGGCAGGATGCGCACTTCTTTAATTACTAAGCCAGCTTAAGTTAATTCATAAGTGGCACCACATGATTAACTATTAGTATAAATTTTTTTATATTACCAGTAAAGCAAAATTAATCCTTAATTTAGGCTAGTTTGGATTGGTGGAATTGAGTTGAATGGAGTAGAATGAAATGGAATAGAGATAGATTTCATTGTTTGGTTATATTAAAAAAGGATGGAATGAGATGGAAGTGAGTGAGATAAATTTTATCTCATCTTATAAAAAATTATTAATTTTCTTCTCTCCTCTAATTTGGGAAGTACGAGATAGAGTCATTTTTTTATTATTATTATAATTAAGATTTTATTACATTAATTTTATACCCTAAACTTGGTATGTTTACAATAAGGATAATTCAAAAAAATAAAATTATAACTCTTATCATTTCATCCGCTTCTCCAACAATTGAATGGTAACTTTTACTTTCTATTCTATCCTAAAATATCTAAACAATAAAATGATATTTTTATCTCTTTCTATTTTATCTCATTTTATCTTATTTCATTAATTACTAAATATCCAAATATAACGTAATATAATTTTTTTATACATAAAAGTAGTAGTACGAGACTCATATAGGAAAGCTTATTTTTCTGATCTTACATGATAAAATTGTGCAATTACTTTCTTTTATAATATTTCTCTTAGATATATGAGATGGTCAATCTTTAATAATTTGCATTTATTTTCTTTCTTAATTTTCATGGTTTAATGCACACACTTTTTCCGTCGTATAAATATATAAATTTATATTTTCTTCTATGGAAAACATATTTTCTTCCCATTCTAATTCCCTTTTCGTCTTCATTTATGGAGGTATTATTTAAAGGTTGGAATATATAGATCTACAGTTATACCTTAATAATAGTGTGTTCTTCTTAGTTCTTACCCATATAGTAATATCAATTGTTAAATACTCATGTTTGGTTTTTTGTTGTGATAGTAGAGACTTTTTTTCTTTCGAAAATAGTATTTACATTACATTAAATAATTTAAACGTATAAAAAAAACATTAAATTAAATAATTTAATATTATAAATTCTGTTTGAAAAAGACATCACAAAAGAGAATCAATTTAAAATGGTATATATCAGGAAAATATATTTTTTTTTTGTGGCAAAATTAAAATAAGTAGTTGTCAAGATTTGGATCTAGATCCATCGAAACTTCGTAATTTATGAATGAGTACATAGTCATTGCATTGGACTGAATGCAATCAACTTTTTCCTCCATTAGTCTAATTAACATTAATATAATAATGAACATGAGTGGAGGGTTCTTATTGTCACTACATTGAAATATTAAAAAGGGCCAAAAAAAAAAAAAACAAAAGTTAATAAGTGTGAAATTCACTCTTAAAACAATGCAATCCATTCTATACCGCACAAGTCGTTCTGTGATACACCCTAAAATTGGTACACTCTTTATTTTACCTAGTATAACCGGCCAAGTTGGTTTTTAAAATTTTTTTTATAATTTATAATTTATAATTTATCTTCATTAATTGCTTTATTTTGATTGAAGTCCTTAAGTGAAAGTCTGAGGTAATTACTTTAGTGTGTGTTTAGATTGAAGTTAGTAAATTTAAGTTTAGTTGAAAGTGTGATTTAGATTTTATATTTGAAAAGCTTCAAAAGTAGAAAATGAATCGAATATAAATAATCAAAATCACTTTTAAATTTAACTATTAAAAAGCATGACATTTTTAATAAATATTACCTTTTATTTTATTTCATTATTTTTAAATGTACCAAATTATATAAATGTTGTCATCTTTTAGTTTAATTAACATATTAATATAAATTATATGAATAAATTATATAAATTATTTGTTCTAAACTTTGATCCAAGTAGGTAAAAACTTCCAGTTATGTCTTTATACTTGACATATATCAAAATTTTCTTCTTTACAAATGAATCTACATATAATATTCTTAGATAGATCATAAAAAAAATTTGCTTAAAATCCTCTAAATAAATTATTAGATGAAGCCAAGTTAATTTTGAAATGAATGCACACACAATAGAAATTCAAAACTTCTGATTTAAAACAAAACACAATATTTTTGTCATCAAAATTCATTCTATGATCGCAAAAACATGAGTCATTCAAAATACGTACCTTTCTAGCTTCAACAATGCACAAGGGAGATTTTTGATATATTATTCTCTTTCTTGCAAAATAATCAAGGGAATTGACTATAACAATTTTCCCGGCCACCCGTTCAATTCTTTTCTACCTACAAGAGGTATAAAATTCCCATTCAAATCATGTTTTTTGTCAAATTCTAGCCCATCATCAATGAGTATAGTTTTACACCTTTGAAGCATGTTGAGTAGATGGATTGCATTCCATTTTATCTTCAACACCTTAATGACTGTTTTCTTAAACTTTTGACATTACAAAATGTGTTGTCACAATAAGGTTCCAGGCAAGAAATCTCTATCACAATGTGCTGTTACACACACAACAATCTTGATCTACACATCCTAATAATAACTAACCAAAATGAGAAATGTGCAAAGAAACCAAATTAAGAAGCAACTGAAGTATCTAGTTAGATAAAGGAATACATATATATGTTAGTTTTAAGTACTAATCTTGATCTACCACATCCTGTTTGTATGTCATTAGGGGGAATTTTTGCTTAAAATTAAAAATTTCTCCTCCCTTCCCTTCCCCTATAACTCCTCCCTCCAAACATACCTTGAAGGATTTTTTAAGCTTGAGATTAAAGTTGTAACTACTATAAGGCTTACTTCCCCACCCCACCCCACGCCTTCCTTTCTTCTTACACAAGTTGCATATATCTACTTGAAGCCTCATTACCATTACTATAACTACTTATTAACCAGGAAGGAAAAAAAAAAAAGAAAAGAAAAGAAAAACTATGAGATGAAGCAAAATACAATTTGATCTAACATCTAACATTTTGTCATCATTTCATATAGTCAAATGGTCGTAATATAGTAGGAAATTTGTATTGTGCAAAGAAACATCATTGTAAAGTAATAAATTTTTAGGTAGCCTAAACATGAATTTTATGCCAAATAACTTAAGAGCACGTAATCCTTCACACCCATCACACTTAAAATATTCAAACGAGCAACAAAGTAAAGGTGTTAGGGAGTGGGGGTTCGAGTTTTTTTGGCGGTGGGGTCCGAACCATTGATGTCGAGTCGGGCGGGGAGGGGAGGAGGATGAGAAGGGACAAATTGAGGTTGAGATTTGGGGGATTTCAGGAGGAATTCATTAAAAGCACGAGGGGGTTGGGGGGACAATTAATTATTTTCACAACGAAAAGTCACATAACTCAACTCTCAATACAACAGATCAAATCAAGAAGAAGAAGAAGGATACCTAGAGCAACAGATCGATTCTTTAGATCACGAAGAAGAAGAAGGATACGAATGAGTCTCCGAGAAACAGAGGCCAATCGAGAATAACAATTGAAAAAATATGAATAATTATTCTCAAGAGAAGAGGAAATGTTACAAGAGTCGCACCATTCAATTTTTTAGTTAATACCTAATAATCTTACTGCGACACCAAAACGAGAGTAGCTCCTCATCAAACCTTCTTTTACCCAAGACTATACCTCCACAAGTTTGAAAAAAGAAACTTAACATACAGAATATATGGATATCTGCATCCATTCAAATTCAGCCATAGATGGATTAATAAATAAACCAAATACAAATATAGATTCAAGGATGAACCAAACACGAATCGATGTTAGTAGCATGGATTTCATTTTCTTTAATTTAATTTATACTTGAGTAAAATTTTCTCTCGAACCCCCAAATCCCAATGTCCTAGCCTGCCCCTGCCGTCTTTCTCTTTGACCTGTGTTGCCTCTGACCGTTGTCCAATTTTCTGTGCCACCTAGCCACCAATGACTATTTCTTATTAAATCAATTTCATTTTTTTTATAAATATAAGAATTAATTTTCAAATCAATTCAAATTTTATTTCTTATTAATGATTTTTAAACATAAAATTTAATTTATAAATAAAATAAAATCAATTCAAATAAAATCAAATCATTTAAAATTTTGGTTCATTTCAAATTGCTTAATAACGAATGTTGCATAATACGGTAAATCTGATGCTCGTAAAATTAGATCATGATTCATGATAATTTTCTCAGGGAAAAAGAAAAGTTCTTGGCCATTATACGCTGAGACATTAATCCTCGAATTTGCGCAATAGTGAAGGAGTGCATTACAACCATTGATGTTCATCTTCCAGAAAACAATAAGAATAAGGCACTAAGTACTAGAATTTTTAATTTTTTATTGCAGTCTATTGATGATTAAAACAATGATGTATAGAAGGAATTTAATTAATAACAAATGAAACAAAGTAAAACAAAGAAGAAAACAACCTAGACGAAGCCAAATATATAATACAAGAATAGATTTGTTGAAGCTAATAGTACGTATATGGTTCAAGGTGGCGAAGTTGGTGATATCTAATTGCGGGGACGGGTGTTATCTGGATGGGACACCCCAGTGGCAACCTTTGCAACATCCATGGCTGACGCTTCAGGCTTCTTATTGGAGTACAACACCAAGTAACCTACCACAACAGTTGCTGCAAACCCCCCTATGGCCATTCTCATGGGACAGTGAGGCATTTTCCTACGTTGGTGAAGTACATTTGTGGAATGTAGCCCTGGAGAAGGCTTTTTCATTGCCTCAGCTCCTGCCATCTTCACTCTCCCTGCTCCTACCATTTCCTTTTCTTTCAAAATTCTTGTGTCTATTTTTCTCTTTTTTCAATAACAAGGGCATAATTGTCCCTTAATAACAGATTCTTTAGGCTCAAAATATAAAAGAAATCATCTAAATTGTTTTCTTTGATAACATAGAGACAACTTATTCAGAGGTCCTACATTGTCAACAACAGTCAGTCTAGCAACTTCAGAAAATCCCTCCGCAGTCTGACAGAGCTTACCGTTAAAGATTTCAAGCAGCAGACATGCTTGCTAAGGGCATAATAAGGAAGCAGCAAGGGAATATGGTAATATTAATGTGAAGAAAAATGTTAAAAAGTCAGAATTTTTGTCAATGTGATGTGTTTGTTGACTCTTGGATAGATAAGCAATTCTTACCACTTTATTCTATCTAACAATCATCCTTGTAAATGATTCGAATTTACAATATGTTAATAAGTGATATAAATAATTCTAAAATCTTTATTCTATGGTTTCAGAAGTAACATTTCCATATTAGTATTTATATTTATGTTGTTACATCGACTTTTTGATGTCTACATGCAAGCATTTCACATGATTTATGCGTCTATAAGAAATTTCTGATACTTATTCCAGATGTATCCAGCTTAAAAATCATCAATACCGTGCTTAACACACTTTCTCCCACACATACCTTAATCGTGTCCAGTTTTCAAGTCATCAACTATGCCAGTGTGTAAGTGGAAATTAATTAATGCGACATAGTGAATACATAGCAGAAAACATATTTAGAAATAATAACGAAGGAACAGCCAACACAAATGTAAATTCAAATGAGTTATTCATGCTTAATATTACTCAGATCCCAGCCATTCGAGTCCTTTCTTCTGACACAGACACACACACGCACACATGCATATATATTATATTGCATATAGTCACGGAGACATTAATGCAAAATGTATATATTCTCTCAATCTCAAATTAAGAACATCATCGTCATCATGACTAATGAAACCCCCAACCCCCACACTACATATTTAACGAGAGAATTTTTTTTAACGAGAAAAAATATTTTATAGAGGGAATTTTAAAAAAAAAAAATTTCTTCGTAAAATTTCGTTATTAAATTATGAATTTCTTGTGATGCCATGATAAGTTTGATGAAGAATCCACCGCCTGAACAGCGAGCATCAGCTTGATTAACCCCATCTGGCAATGACCCTCCGCTCCACTTATGAAGTGAATTGGCCCTGAATTCGTAAACCACACCTTGGAATTGCCGTCCTTGAATATTGCGTATTGCACCTTCCATAGTCATCCTCATTCACTACGTGCACAGATTCTGTTCTGTTATCGTATTTAAATACTGTATGTATGTATGCATATATATAACACATGCAAATAATTAGAGTTAGTTTCAGATTCAGTGAGAATACAAGTCAATCTAAATGTAAGTAAACATATATAAAATAAGGAATGGTATGGTAATGGGGAGTTAAATATATTATATTTTACTGAGAGCATCGCCTATCCTGAATCGTTGAGTCTTGGCCCACTGGTTGAGCGAATCTGGCGATGGAAGTGGAACCTTCACAGCCTCCAACCAGAAATTCTCGGCCTTCATAACGGGAAATTAGCAAGCAACACTGAGAACATGCATGAACATGATCAAGAATAATATTGTTGGCGCACGCTTGGTAAGGAAGAAGCCATTGATGAATAGTAGCAATGACTCATTCAGTGTGAGAGGCAAATTTAGCACAGCTGGTTATTGGGTTCTCAATTAAATAGCCTTGCCTTCAACATCAACACTCAACAGTTTAACACAAAGGATTTTTTGGAGCTGACTGTCAATGCGAGTCACTCGGCAATTGGCAGTACATTTTGGCGAATGGCGAGAGCCAAGACACCGAATAACCTTAGATTACGTGCATGGGTTTTAATTTGAAGGAAGAACCTTTTCGTAATCTTCTAGGATGCATGAAACAGATAAATAAATATATAAAAAGACAAGACAAGTCTAACATATGAATGATATATCATATATGTGTTCATATTTTTTTAGGGGGAACTGCTTTTTCGTTCCAAAGTAGAGGCAGCAGGGGAAGGTCGTCACATCTCACACTAACAACATTCATGTACCTTGTGAGTTCGTCTTTGTGACTTATGAGAATAGTAAATGGCACGTACTGATAATACTACATAATAATAATAATAATTTTGATTAAGAAAGCGAGTCGGTGTTTGATTTGTCTTTTATTTTTATTTTTTTTTTAGTTTATATATTTTTATTAATATTTATAAAAGTACTACATTATTTTTACTTTTTTCATCAAAATTGTGTAAAGAAAATGGTAAAATACTACATTACTTTCACTTTCTTATTTTTATTACTTCCTTCTCAAAACTTTGAAAAAAAAAATAAAATAAAATAATGTGATATTTTTATAAATATTAATGAAAATATATCAATTAAAAAACAAAAAATAAACCAAACACACCATAAATTTGTAATAAAATCATGCAAGACCTTTTCTTTCTATTTCATTATTAACTATTCCCTTTCATATTCCTTCTAAAATCGTGTTAAAATCAACATATCTTTTTATTTGGTACAACATAAATTGTGTTTTCTGATGTAAAAAATCTCGAACAAGCTAACAGACATCTATTCATTTGTCACACTAATTATTTGGACTGTTTATTTAGGTTTTTCATGTTAAAATATTTTCCATTAAGTCTACTATGATATTTTGAGTTTTATAAAAAGGGTTAGCAATCTATTCATATAATAATTTTTTTTTTGGTATATACAAGTTTAGAGTGAGAAGAAACTTTTCTCATTTAAAAGCCATCAGTAATGGGATTAACGGGGATAATCAAGCTAGTCAACAATATTAACAGACTTTTCTCATTTAATATATACAAGGGTTATCAATACTAACAAACCAAATTGCCTCCAAAGTCAAAGCCACACAGTTTTGCTTACAAAGTAATGGGATTAACGGGGATAATCAAGCTAGTCATCAAACAGAAACATTCATAACGAGTGAACAGCCTTGCAAGAATATATTTTGTTCCCTCATTTAAGGAGTGTCTTCACAATTGATTTGACATTGAGTTTCTTGAGGTCAGTATAAGACTGTCCACAGCCCACAAACATGACTGGAGCTCCAGATATGTAAACCATTGAAAGTGCAGCTCCCACCTGACAAAAGGAAACATCGGTAAACCAGTAATATTCATCAAGAAGATCTAAATGCTAGGCCAAAATTTAACTTCCTTGCAATTTTATAACTCAAATATGACATACCTTATCATCAATAGTGTCAAACTTCGTCAGCAAGATCCCATCTAACAATCTGGGTGTAGGAGATGTTGAGAGGTCGGCTAATTTCTGCAACAAAATAGCTGGGTTCAATAACTGAGATATACGAAACAAACAACAAAAAACAAAGTTGTGGTTTGACAAAAATATTAAATATATAGAACTGAACCTGATTGAACTTCGAAAGCTGATCAACTGCATCATTACCGACCAGTGCTTCTCCAACAAATAAGATCAGGTCAGGATTGTTAAGGTAGATGAGCTTTGACAGTGCTCTCATCAATGGTTCATTATCCTGAAAACCAGCAGTGACATATCAGATGAACATCAAAGAATCGAAATAAACATCATCAATAAGTATTCAAATATAACCAAAATCATTCAACCAATCCAATATGAGGATGGTCCTCTATTCCAATAAACATACAATAAATGCAAGGTTCATTGGGAAGTACTATGAATTATTGCGAGATCAAGAATAATAGGGGTCGTCTAGTATATATTTAGTACAATCTCATAAATCATTACACTCTTGACTAGAACAATAACTGCAATAATTACCTGCATACGACCAGCTGTATCAACTAGAACCACATCTGAACCATTGCGTGAAGCTTCCTGAATTGCTTCTTTTGCCACAACAGCAGGATCTTTCTCATAGCCCTTCTCAAATATAGGGATCTGAAAAGGGTAGTTATAAGACTATATGCTTACAGGAACTGGTTATGACATGAAGTAAGAATTTATGCATTAATCTTTAAGCAATAAAATCAATATAAACCTGAAGTCTACGTGCATGGGTCCGGAGCTGCTCAACAGCCCCCGATCGAAATGTATCACAAGCAGCCATCATGACACTAATGTTGTGTTGCAGAAGCCAGTAAGCAACCTACACAATGACACATAAAATAGAATATCTCCTTCTGGTTAAAAAGCAAGCCCAACATATATGGAATCTTAAATAAATTGGAGAAACAATATGATTTTCCATCACCTTAGCTAGATTAGTAGATTTTCCAACTCCATTAACTCCAACAAATACAACAACATATGGTTTCCTTTGCTCCTTGGCAGCATGCACATCCCTCAGTATGTCAATAGAACGCCTAGGAGTTAAAATACGAACAAGTGCTTCTTCCATTGCTGCCTGCATTGGTTTTTTGAAACATAGTATCAGTATGAATGTTAAAAAGGCGTATTTAAAAATAAAAGCCAGCATCAAATGTTGATAGGTTAAAAGATAGAAACAAACATGCACTGTTGAAGATATCCTTGTAAATGAACCCAGCTTTTTGCCTTCAAGACTTGCTGCCACTGATTCACATAATTTCTCAGCTATTTCCTCAGCCTACAAGTAACACAGAATGTAAACAATATTAGCTAGCTTAATAGAGTAAAAAGTAGCCGATGGATAACCATCAAGATATAGAAGGGGAAACAAGTAATGCTGTTGAGGGTAAATACATACCACATTCTTGGTCATGAGCCTATCCTTCAGAGCTTTCAAAGCTGGTTCCAAGTCTGACTTCTCCAAATTTGCCTTCCCTGCAATACTGAGCACAAGGATGTGCAGGAATATTCTTATTAGTCATTTCAGGGAAAAGCTGGAAATAGAAATGAAGTAGAAAATTATAAAATCAAATTAAAGTTTTTAAAGTGGCCAGTCAATGTAGTAAGTGCAAAGTTTTTTGCATCCAAACAATGCAATAAGCTTCACCCCCAGTAAATACCAGCAAAGGGAAAATGGAAACAGGACAGCATCCCTAGATTTTACAAAATGAAACTTAATTTCACATGCCAGAGGGAGTGCTTTCAAGACCAAGAATAACAACTTAATTTATTTTGTTCGTTTACCCTTTCTCCCATCAATTTATGTCCCCAACCCCAACTCCTTTCCTAAATTCAAATGAATACCTAATAACATAACAAAATAAATAAGTGCGGCATCTTGATGATACATGTATACCTTAACACATGATAGATATGAAGAGTGGGAAGAAAATACCAATCAAGTTTCAATTAAAGGAAATTTACGATGTAATTTGTATTACTATCACCAGACTGCAGGAAATCATCATTAGAACAATCCAACCGTCAAGGTATCTCATGGAATGGAAACAATGAGACAAGAAACAAAATCTTTACATACAAAGTAGAACATATATATCATGTTTCAGGATCTCAAGCACGATAACATCAATCTCATACAATAAGGTAAAGTACATCTCATTCCAGTAAGATATTAAAAAAGGACTTAACAAAAATCTAAACGAAGGAATATGTGCCACGCCAATAAAGCAAGCAAAATGCACAATATATAAAGAGTAATTTCACTAGTTCAGCAATCTTACCTCTGGAACATAGAGGAAAACCAACCCCTCTTTTTAGCATCAGGCTTGCTGTTTTTCCCCTTGTCGTCATCCTCTTCAGCCTCACTGTCACTGCTAAGAACCTCTTCTTTATCCATCATACTCTCCCCTTGCTCCTTAGCCAAAAAATCTACATTTCTGTCCCCACCCTCATCCACACGATCCGTAAAGTCCAGTTTGGTCTCACGGGGTGAATCATCCCAAACTCTATTTTTCTTTGTCACCTTTTTGGTGGGCTCTGCCTTGGAGGCAGCCTTGGCATCTGTCTTCTTCCCATTCCCGCCTTTGGTCCTAAGTTTCTGAAGCCTATTTACATCAAAAGCTCCAATATTGGAACTTTCATTCTCTTTACCATTCACATTAGTACTACTACTCTTCAAGTTAGCATCTTTAGCAACAACAAAATGGTGATTGGAGTGCCCATTCTCCGATTTATGCCCTTTTTTGCTATCACCATCAGCATCCCCATCACCATTCTTGAGAGCAGCATCACTCTTCTTCCTACCACCACCAACACCACCACCTCCTCCTTCGGATCCAGCCTTGTGCCCAATCCCTTGCTTCTTGTTGCCACCACCCAAAGGATTGGATTTCTTCAAATCCTCGGCACGAGCCTCAGCTTCAATCTTCAGCTGCCTGAAAGTCTCATCAAAATCAGTATAGAGGGTCCTTTTGGGATCGTAAATCTGCGAGAACTCGCGCTTCACCAAGGCAAGCAGGTCCTCCACGTACAAGAGGTGGAGGATCCGCTGGTAGACGGCGACAAAGACAAGGCCAAGGTCGTTGTGGAAGGTCCATTTGAGGGAATAGGAAGCACCCGGTGCATCATAGTTGTACGATGCCGCACCAGATCGCTCCTCCAGAAGACAGGATCGGATCAAGGTGTCGATGGGTGATCCCTTGAGTGCGTTGCCCAGTTCTTTGCAGGTCCACAGGATCAATCCTCCTCTTGTGAATATCAGTAATTGCTCTAACATCTTTTATCACTTCCTGTCAAACAAACAAATAAACCAAATCAAATTCAGAAATTCTCAGATTAAGCAAACCTAGACTAGAATCCAATTCTAATTCTAATCCAAACAAGCATAATCGTGCGTGGGAATTAGGGAAAAGAAGTTCGTCTATCGAGTTGAGTACTTTGAAACGAATCAGAATTCGATTGAAAATTCTCAACAGGGAAATCGGAGCGAGGGAAAAGTACCTGTCGTCTTTTTCTTCTTTTTTTTTCCCTTTGAGCTCTGAGAAAAAAAAAACACAAAAATGGAAATGTAATTATGGGTGAGAAAAATGAAATTTAAAAATGAAATTGGGGATGTTTTTTGTTTATTGACGTGTAAATGTTAGGTTAAACCGTTGAAGGGTTTTATGTGGTAGCTTTAGTTGACGGTGGATTCAGTGAGAAAATGCAGAAGCAGAGGGTATCTATGTAGTATAGACATATATAAATATGACACGTGCTAGATTTCCCGCGCACGCCGTCGTTGACCCAGTAATTCCAATCCCACTGGCACTCCATATTCATAAGGACTTGGCACGCTGCTCCACTCGTTCCCATTAAAAATGTAAATTGAAAAAAAATAGATAATGTCTTTTGTAATTTTTTTATTTTAAAAAAATAAAAAATAGTGGTATAATTAAGAATATGAAAAATTATTTATAGCAATCTTAGAATCGAAGAAAATAAATAGTAGTATAATTAAGAATATGAAATAAAATTAGTGTAAATTATAAAAACTAAAACGAAAATTATAACAATGTTTTATTTAAATTTTTAAGTGTGATGTAGAAAATTTTAAATTAATTTTGACAAGTTTTAATGGTCAAACTTAAAAGGAAATTTATTCAAATCATATAATCTATATTTTTTTAAAAAAAGATTCCACTTAGCAAAAAAATAATAATTTTAAAAAAAAATCCTGATTGGATTGGATTTCTTATTAAAATCCAAAGGAGCTGAAAAAAGAAGAGAAATTAACCTAAAAGATTCAAGAACAACACATATTCATAAAGCTTCATCTTTTTTTTCTTTTAATCTTTTTCTCTCATTTAAATTTTCTTATCTTGTATTTTGATTTCTTAGGTTTATTGATTATTTCACAACCTATGTGTGGCTAATTAGAGAAGTAAATCATCAATAACTTTGTAATTGAATTTATTTATTTTCTTAGTTTATAGAAGATATTTGTTTTTATTTAATTATAGTGGTTTTAATACTTTATATATGATAAGGCTCGTATATGCATAAATATAATGTATTTGGGAGAATGATTGAAAGATGTAATTCAATATTAGAACTTTTAATAATTGGATCTAAGAATTTATGATTTAAAAATAAGATAAATCCTTTGAGAATAAACGAATTATCAAAGAGCTCAATATGTATGAATTAATGTAGTACTATGAAAGTATGTATTATTTTAATTTTAACATGTTTTTTTATGTTTTACAGATACAACCTAATTACATTAAGATAATTCACTTTTAAGAATAATATCAACTTTGACTAAGAAAATTGTAGAAATAATTGATGAAGTGAAACCCCTTCCTAAATGATTAATCCGTGGAGTTTTTCCTATTGTTGCTTGTTTAGTTTCAGTTTGTTTAGTCTATTGCTTAATTTATTTTTCTTAAACTCTTATGAAATTATTAATCTAGATAATTAAAATTTACATAGTTCAGTACTTAATCATGATCCCTCAACAAACAATATCTTAATTTATTACTTGAATGAACAATACACTTGTAGAATAATAAATTCAGATTTATTCTTCACATAATAAATTAAGATTGCGTGTTAGCATGCTATTCACTAAATACTTTGTAACCTGCCATTCTTTTAAACAATGTATGAAGCAGAAACAAAGAATTCCTGTATTTAAAATATACTCCCACTATTCTTTTCTATTTGTCATTTAGAAAAAAGTTCCTTTTTAATATTTATTTGTCATTCTAGAAAATTAATAAAATATTAATTATTTTTTTCTAACTTTGCTCATAATATTAATAAGTGAAAGAAAAAAAATTAATAAAACAATAGTAATATTTTGAGTATTTTAATAATAGATAATTTAATTAAGTGTGATTATTTTTACTTATTATCGAGACTATTTATTGTCTTTTTTAATTCTTGTACAATAATTTTAAAAGATTAAAAAAAAAAGAACAAAGAGAGTAATTATATTTGTCCAGACAAAATCTCTTATTTAATCAAATACTCCCTAGTCAAAATAAATGTTATTTTAGAAACAATATATTTTATTTTAATTTATTTTTTGATTTAGAAAATTAAAAAAGTAGTAATTATATTTTTTATTTATCCTTATTTCTTAGTATCTCTATCAAATAAAATAAAATAACATAATAAAGTGGCAATATTTTAAGTATTTTAATAAAGAATAATTTAATTATATATAATGACATTTTCTTAGAATTTAAATTGTTTTTTATAATTTTCTTAATCTTTATGCATTATTTTAAAAGACACATATTTCATATGTGAGGAAGTACTTAAAACAATACAATCATCAAAGCCATTATAAGTTTAGAAAGCCTAAACTAATAGCATATTTGGTTCGGCTGAATTATGTTATCTAACAGCTTTTTTCTTACATACATAAAAGCTTTTTTTGCTATTTGTAATATGTTTGACTATTTTCACTAAAAGTTGTTGATTAATTTTTTTTACCAACAATAGTTTTTTTTCAAAAGCACACGCTTAAGCATTTTGCTCAAATATCAATTGACTATTATTTTATTTTGAGATGTAAATAATATTTTGTATTTAATTAAATAATTTTTTTTAAATTTTTTTTTTTAATAATTTAATATATAAAAATATTTTTTATATTATCTAAATAAAAAAATTATTTTAAAATTATTTTTTAATAAACATATTTAAATATAAAATTAATTCTATTATAATTAATTATAATAATAATCAATTATATAATAATTAATTATTAAAATAATTAAATTTTCACAATTAATCTAAACTCATATTAAATCTTTATATCAAGCTATAACCGATTGTTCGAATCTCGAGAAATAAGCTAGTCACACAGAAATAATATCAAACAATAGTACTAGAGAAGAAAAACTGCTACGCAATTCTTCTCAAATATGTCATTTGTCCCAAATTCATTGGAATGAATTTTTCATGTGAAAACTTTACATGACAAAATTATATAAAGAAAAAAAAATAGATACAAAAATTTAAAATAGTGGAGCCTTTTTAAAATTTGGATGACCCTATGTTTAAGTTTTTACGTCACCTTTTTATATGAAAATTTAATGTGATCATGATCATTCTCCAAATTCACATGTCCCTATAACACGGGATTAAATCTAAAATTTCATCCACGAATGGACGAATTGCACTGCATTCACCACAAACTTTTTAGAAATTTTTTTTGTTTGGTTCAATGGGGGGCCAAGGCCCAAAAGTATGATTAAGCTAACAAAGAGATAGTACGGGTAAGGGGCAAAGAAACCCCTGAAATATCAGCTAAGAGAAGCCTTGAGAGAGCCTCCCTCCGGTGGTGAGTTCCAAATTTGCAGGTTCATGTCATGATTGAGAGCCCAATTTGCCAACTAATCATCACAGTAATTTCCTTCTCTGGAGAGGAGGGGTGTTGCCTGATTCTATGGGCCAATCATTTTTTGAGGCGAAAAACTTTGGTCCATAAATCAGATTATCGTTTAAGTTTGGGCCATATCAGTTAAGGCCACTAACAATATAAAATCACCTTGGGGCCTAAAACCAGTATGACAACTGACGAGGATATTTAAGGATGTCCATTGTTTGAGTACCTTTTACCCAATGAAAAAGACATTTTGATATGTCTGTCCAAAAAAAGGAAAGACATTGTTTTTTGGTAGAGTGGAGGTCGTCTACGGAATTAGGTGAATGAAAGGGAAGAGTGCACAGTATTTGAGATTTGTTAAGAATCAAACTCTTATCTCGTAGGCAACAAATATATATATATATATATATATATATATATATATATATATATATATATATATATATATATATATATATTATTCTTTTGTTAAAATTTAAAACTGATGAATTCAAAAATCTTGTCTCAATTTTCAAACCAAATCTATGAGTTTATGTTCAAACCAACCTTGATTATTATAGGTACTACAAACTATTATAATAATTTCATAAAATATTAGCAACAATAGAGATATTCATGGCATGGTATTCTGCTTAAGTTGTCTAAAGTCAGTGAACTCTAAACTTCTGCTCAAATCTTGAAGTTATATAAGTGAGTTTTTGCGTAAAATCTTTACATATTTTTGTTGTATATAAATTACGATATGAGTAGTATAGAGAGGTGTCAGTTTCTATAGGTTTTACTAATCAGTATAGTTTACAAAAATCGTATTATTAGTGTTTCAATCTGAAACCCAAAGGACAATTAAATAACCATACATGAGCCACTTCAGATTCTGAATCTTACACTGGATGTTTCTTCTGCATCTTGTAAATAATAGATTCAGTTAATTAAGTCACATTCACGCACGCTTTCCTGTTCAGGTTTGATGAAAAATAAAAGCAAATATATTATACTTTTTGTTGTTATTCATCTTCATCCTATCCACCAAGAGACGTCACAATTTGTACCCCATTTCATCCTGTTCAAATTAGAGGGCTATTGACTAATGCTAATACATTATTAAGAGTAACATTACATGCAAAAACTTTACGGTAACCAGTCAAACCCAATAATTCAAAGAAGAATGTATTAATCATGCACCTTCTCTTTCATGAATGACATTGACTTAGTGTTTGTTTTGTACGGGTAGAGAAGATTCCTTCCTCCACTTTCATTTATGAGCATACACAAACCTGCATTGGTTAAAACCAAATTCAAGCATATGCTTAAATCTGTCATATACAAACCACCAAAAAAAAAGCTGAGAATCTTTTAGTGCATGATATGTGTGGTAGCAAAATGGTCCGCCCCACAATTCTGATTCCATTCCAGCAAATAATTAATTGCCAGAAACTCATGTATGACATGAGCACAAGTTATAGATAGGGTTCAAGAAGGTAGAAATTTTCAAAATCTAAACATGCCTTCTATGGAGTATGGACTATGGCTGATTCTCTTAAATAGAGACAAACAGAGTGCACCAGCATAGGTTCCTTTTTCTTGTACTGTATCTTTGCAATATTAAATAGTAATACTAACAAGAATGTGAATCAAGTTTAATCAGACGCCGTAGCTGCTGGATGTTTGGGTTGTAGAGGTAATACAAATCAGAATAATGATAGAAACACATCACTTATACATTTGTCACCTCATATTTTGCATAATTTTTACTATTTAAATTTGCATAATTTATATTATTTAATTACAATTGATCTTTTTATATATCTATACTCTAATTTTTTGTCATCTCACTTTAGTGTAAATTGATGTACACTAAACTTTGTCAATTTTGATAATCTTACATCAAATAATATATATATTTTTTTTATATTTTATCTAATATTATTTATCATATATATTTTTTTATATCATTTTTTTTATTAAATTTAACACTCTTAAAAAAGACATCAATAATACCTACAATCTTTAAAGAAGTATAAGATGATTTTTTCTTTTTTATGCAAAACACCCCCTTGTATTTGTACTCATCCGATTACCGACAAGCAATGTGTCTCAAGGGAAACCAACCAAATTAGATATGGATGAAAAACCAGTGGTCAATTATCAAAAGTAGTGACAAATTAGTGGTCACTTGAGAAAAAATTTATTTAAAATGCATCTGTTGATTTTGATTAATTTTTTCCAAGTTATCAACTCAATCAACATTTTAAAAAATATTTTAAATTTTAAATAAGTCGCTTATCAAAATTACTATTACAAAATCAAAGTTATATGATAGGGCTATTTGAATAGGATAATTCAATTGTTACAATTTCCAAGTATCTGTCCAATTAAAAGTCGCTTAGAGATTTGACCCTGCAGCAAAGAAAAAAAGGGGAATTAATAATAACAACTATTAAGGAGTGATATTTAATTTAAATAGATAAAAAATTAAAATTATTAAAAAAAAATTATTCTAATTTTAATTAAAGAAAAGAATCATTTAATTTTATTTAATAGTCAAAATTATCTTTAATAAAAATTTTATTTGAAACGTTAGTCACTCAAATGATAATAAATTATTATTTAATAACAAGTAATAACTACTTGTAATTTCTTTTATATAGAATTTATTTTAAAATTATTAGTCATTCAAGAACAACTAATAACTACTTAATAAAGCGGTAATAATTATTCACAAATTTTTCTTATTTTCATGTATTTTATATATTGAATTTTATTTGAAACATTTATCACTCGATTACAACAAATGATCACTCAATAAAAAGTAGTTGCAATTTATAATTTTCTTTCATATAAAATTTAATTTGAAATTGTTTGTTACTTAATGACAATTAACAACCACTCAATAAAAAATAATAGTCATTGTAATTTTTTTTTCTAATTTCATGTATTTTTATATATTAAATTTCTTTTGAAATGTTAGTCACTGTAACAAATAACTATTCAATAAAAAGTAATAGTTATTCACAAATTACTTTAATATAAAACTTAATTTGAAATTATTAGTCACTTAATATCAACTAATGATAACTTAATAAAAGATAATAATCATTCACAATTTTTTTTAATTTAATATATTTTATATATTGAATTTTATTTAAAACGTTAGTTATTCAAGAATAATAAATGATCACTTAATAAGAAATAATAATTATTTACAAAAATTTTTTCATATAAAATTTAGTTTGAGGTTATTAGTCATTCATTGATAACTAATGACTATTTAATAAAAAAATAGTTAATAATCACTCATTAAAAATATTATTGATTACTTTGTAAAATTAAATAATTTTTTTTTAATTAAAATTTGAATAATTTTTCTTAAAAATTTTAATTTAAATTATTTATTTAAATTAAATTTTATTCCTTAAAAAATCTTAACATTAATTTTCTCAAGAAAAAAGGTCATGTGGATTGTTGGATATATCATTACCTCCTTTTGACTATGACCATAAGAAAAAAAGAAAGCACAGTAACTCAATTCAATCCCGCTGTTAGAGAACATCATCTTCTCTGGATTCACGGAGATAGAAGCCTCTCGGTCTTTGAGCACTTCTAGACTTATAGTTTCTGCATTTGCATGCACATGGAAACAATAGAAATATAGCAAATCATGGACTGAAAATTCTCTCATTTATTTCAGTTTTATATATATAAAACAAGCAAGCATAATATAATATGGTCAAACTCTGACTAGGTACGTATCTATCTCAGTGATAGTGAGGTAAATAATATATAAGTTTTATTCATAAATATTCTAAAAATATGTATTAAGAAAGTTAAAATAAAAAATTTAAATAAAAAATAAATTATTTTTAATTTTTAATATATTAAATACTTTATTTTTATTAAATTCTTTTTTTTAACTTCTTTAACAAAGACTCTTAAAACACATTTTAACTAAACTTATAATATATTATTTGAAAGCGTGTTGATCGAATCTGGCCTCTTGCACGTGGAGCTGGATTAAGTTGTTAGCTATCAGCACATAAACGGGGCAGATAATGGAGATCAATTTTTGCAAGATGTGGGCTGTTAAAATGGGTGTGCTGTGAGAGCTACCCCTTGATTGAATTATGAAGAAAGAATTGAAGATCAAGCTTATTTAATAACAATATTGTCTACCTATTTGCCTAAGGGGCATGGTAGTTAAGTTTATATTATTTCTTTTATTTTGCTTAGTCATTTAACCCATAATCCACATCAAATAAACCGTTGATTTTAGATGGTTGAATAATCCTTAATGATCCCCCAAATTAACTTTAGTTAATCTTTGGCTTAAACTAAAATGATTAAGCAAATTGAACTGTTACATATAAAATACCCCGCGAGTTGTTTTGCTCGTTCTTCATACATATGTTGTACCTAGTAAGTTATTCAACATATCTGATGTGCCAATATATATCTACAATTGATTATTCTAATGTATATGCCATTTCGTAATTAAGGAAGTTCACCTTGGCACGTAAAAAAAAAAGGAAATTCACCTTGGGCTTTTTCCTTTGTAAAGCATGCAAAACTTTAATTAGTAGGGATGGAATGATATAATTGATTTGCCTTTTGTATTAAATGATGAAATTTGGCTTTATCTTTCAGAAAAATAAGTGTGCCTTTGACTTTGCACCATTTATGCTATTTGACTCTCAAACAAAAAGAGGCGACAAGGACTAGCGATTTCTTGTGAGCTCTGAAATGGTTGGGAAGGGGGGCTCCTGCAACCCATGTCTTATATGTCAAGGAATATCAAAGGCTCTGTCCATTAAGGGCAACAAGAAATGCAACACCACGTCTCGCTGTGCTTTTTCCTTCTTAGGACCACAAGATGAGGAGAGAATAAAACAATATTACAATATATATCAACAGAGAAATTGATTCAAGACAATAATATGTATTAGCTAGCCGGCTTGAGGAAGGTTAAAGCTGAATCTACCTACACTGAACGGCATAGGAGTTATTTATCTACAAATCCAAGTTTTCAATTTATTTGATTGAAAAGTAAGTCAATATAAACTTAATGTGCATATGAATGACCCAACCACCATTAGTTTGACCAAATAATGCTAGCTATTCAAGGATCTGGTATGGTATATATCTATAGTTTTAAGTGTTGATTTTAACTTTTTGTTATTTCAGTCAACTATAAGACCAGCCGGCTAAATCATATAGATATCATCGCACATGCTTCCAAATTAATGCCCTGAGTGAAAAGTATATATATATATATATATATATATATATATATATATATATATATTTAATAAGATGAGTGTTTATTTTAAAAAATAAAAAAAATAAATTTTGATTATTAAATATTATATATATAATCAAAATTAAAATATAAATAAATTTTACTTATAATAATTACACCCTTCCCACCTTTCTTATTCTCTCTTTTATTTTATAAATTCTCATATGCTAAAATCGTATTAGACTTCGATAAATTTAAAGTAGAGTCAGGTTGGATCAAGCGTTTTTCTCTCTTATCTTTCTATCTCGTACAAACAACGCATAGTAATATTAGTAGAGAGAGAAAGAGTCCCATAGACATTATATATATGGCTGATCTTGAACCTTCGTGTTATTTTATAGCCATAGAAAGGGTGCAGTGCAATGATGGCATTCCAAAGCATTAAGGCCCATCTCTTCTTGCTGTGCTTATTAATCTTTGCATTTTCATCCATTCTTGCTGTGCCAAAAGACCAAGAGCAAGATCGAATCTCAGCTCTCCCGGGACAGTCACGTGTGGCATTTTCTCAGTTCTCCGGTTATGTCACTGTCAACGAGCAACATGGCCGAGCACTCTTCTACTGGCTCACTGAGGCCCCCACTTCTCCCCACGATAAGCCTCTTGTTCTCTGGCTCAATGGAGGTCAGTTTATTTTCATATCTACATCTACACACACACACACACACACACACACACACACACACACACATATATATATATATATATATATATATATATATATATATATATATATTTATTTATTTATTTATTTATTTATTTATTTATTTATTAACTGTCCTGCATGTACTGGTAGTTGGAAAAAAACTGCCAAAAGAGCATAAGGTACTTCTCTTCCAACCAAAACGAGTGAAAAAGGAAAAGGGAATTGAACATTTCGTTACACTGATGAGCAAGTACAAGATATAGACTTGACAACGAGTAGTCATTAATAATTAACTGAATAAGAAAAGCAAATTAAGAACGCTTACTTCCTAAAATTTATTATTATAATTTGACTGAAATTTAATTATTTCGTAGGTAATAAGGATTTTAAATAATAAGTTTTGGTGTATGCATAGAGAAAGTTACAAGTCAAATTTGCGAGTGGAGTTGCATTAAGTTCTTCAGCTGTGTACATGAACCTTGCACTTTGAGAGGAGCTTATTTGTTGTATAGTCAAAGAAATTTTCATCACTATAATAATTATGTAATCATAAATAACTTATAAACCAAAGTTATTAAAAATGTTAATTAGTTCAGTTAATAAAATTTCTTGTTGTATTGAATCGAAGAAAAAAACTAAGCAAGATTACTAAAATTAATAAAGTAGCCATTGGTGGCATATCATTGAAAATATGAGTACACGTAATTAACCATATATGTTTTTCTTTAGTTGATTTGTATAAGCAACCATATCTTAATCTTTATGGTTTGTGACTTTGTGCCTGCTAAACAACATTAAGTAAGCCCATTCTGGTTCCACTCCTCTCAGCTTTCTTCATCTCAACTGTTGCACATGTTGACCACCCCTAAATGGCCAACCCTATACAGATTGGCCTATTAACACACCTCATCTACCTCTCTGGCGCACTTGAGTTAATGTGCACTGTTTCATGGTGAGATAAGGTACTTTGTCAAGAGAAATTCTTATTTAAATATAAAATATTACAGTTAAATACATTAAATTAATTAAATTTTAATATTTTTATAAATTTTTATAAAATTAATTATATAATGTATTTATAAAAATATTAAATTCTAATTAGTTATATATATAATATTAAATTTTAATTTTTTTACTTATCTAGTTTTATATATATAATATATATATATGAAAATGATCTAACAACTTTAGGTGTAAGTTTGTAAATATATATATATATATATATGATATTTCAAGTTTGTGAAATAATAATAAATGTGTACTTCATAATCATTTTTGCATTAATTTTAGATATAAGATTTGTTTGTTTGTACTTTTTTGTGATAAGAAAAATATTTTTAATAAAAAAATATTTTTTATATACTTTTAACTATTTAAATAAAATTTTTAAAATAAACAGAATGTAAGAATAATCAAATTTTCAACTTTTTCTAAAAAGATTAGATGAGTTACTTCAAAAAAAAATTATAAAAATAGAAGAATGAGAAAAAAAGTACTTTTTTATTATCTTAAAATTACTTTATTTAAAATATATCCAAACACATCTATATTTACTTTAATTTTAATTTTTTATCTTAAAATCAATGATAGTTGTGGAAATCATCATGAAACACACATTTATTTTTATTCCAAGAAGATATAGTAATTTCTCCGATTACTACCACTGATTATGAGGAAGAAAAATTGAGAACTGGCCGTTAAAACGTACTGTTAACAGTCTTCCTCAACAGAAGAATTAAAAAAAAAAAAAAAAAACCACCGGGATACCATACCCATATCTGTCCTCGTGATCTCACTCTGTCTGTATCTTTTTTTAGCTTTATTCCTTGTATTCCTGACGTTTATTCCCTGTTTGGAAGAACCCCATTACCGCAAAAAAAAAAAAAAAAAAACTTCCTTATTCACTTTCTTTTTGTTCTCTCTTTGTATTTGCGGGAGAGAAACAAACAAGAAACAACAGCAACGCTAAGTGAACCAACTTTTCCATTTTGTCCTACAAAGGATGCTAATATTCTCATTCTCTTTCTTTTGGTATGTGTTCCTCTTTTATTTCCCTTCGAATTCGAAGCACGCGCATTCAGATCCCAGAAAAACTAAGAGATGCTCATGCCGCAAGTCAAATTAAATTCCGTGACCCAGAAAGCTTGAGGTCTCTGTCAAGTATCAACACCCATCTGAAAACTGTGTATTGGAGCCATGAACCATAACAAACCAAAAAGTTCGTAATATAGTAGGTGATGAAATTTAAGGTCAAACAAAAGAATATATATATAAGGCTCAGTGTATAGTTCTGGATGTTATCCTAGTTCAAAGTAATGTATGAATTGCAACACGCTGCACATGCATATGCATATCAGTTCTCTAATCAAAGAGTGAAATAGAAACACTCTCAAGCCATGAAGATGGTCTTAATGGTGAGGGACCACTTGCCTAGTTTACAATAGGTCGTAAAATAAACAACAATTCTATATACACATCTAAAAAGTTTTCACATTTGATTATAATTGAGCCTATCTCATTTTCTGTAAAGTTATATTCTCTGATTCTGTTATATACTTATTATGTGAGGAGATGTGTTTCTAAATAATGTGTAAGAAATATTATTTTAAGATAAAATTTGCATGCCAACATCATGCGAAAAAAAAACTCCCCCTAAAATTTTTTTTATTAAATCACAAACACATGATGATTTTTGTTTTTCCTGGTTCAGGGCCAGGTTGCTCATCGATAGCATATGGGGCATCAGAGGAAATCGGGCCATTTCGGATAAACAAAACTGGCTCATCTCTATATCTTAACAAATATGCGTGGAACAAAGGTAATGACCATCAAAGCAACTGTTATTTTAATTTCTTTATTTTCACCCTAACAACCTAACCCATCTTTTAGAATAAAAATATCTGAAAAATTGGTCTTCAGAAGCAAATATTCTCTTTCTTGAATCTCCTGCTGGTGTTGGTTTCTCATACACAAATACCAGCTCTGATCTCAAAACTTCTGGGGACAAAAGGACAGGTATGAATTTGATGCGCTATTGAAGTTAATTTGTTCAATTGTCACCATCCATTTTCATAACTACCCTTGTTCTATATCAGTAATTAATATGAGAATTCTAAATTTGTAACACAGCTCAGGATGCTCTAATTTTTCTAATTAGATGGCTGTCAAGATTTCCACAATATAAATATAGGGAGTTTTACATTGCCGGGGAGAGCTATGCAGGTACATAAGCTACCAACAACACTAGCAACTTAACTAATTTTTTAAAAAAAAATTAGTTGTGCTTTATACAACTAGAGAAGCTAACATTTCATTCTATTATTTTTTATTTAGGGCATTACGTCCCCCAGTTGGCTAAGAAAATCCATGATTATAATAAAGAAAATCCGCACATCATTAATCTCAAAGGGTTCATTGTAAGTCAATTCTTATAACTCCAATATTCTCTTTGGAATGTAAAAAAATAAGAAATGATTTGATTTGTAAATTAAATTTAATTAAATTTTGTGTTTGGAATGTTTAAAAATAAGAAATGATTTGATTTTTAAAATTTCATGGATTTCATTCTTTTTGTTTTATAAATTCTGTCAATTTTGATAGGATTTGTTAGGATTTGATTTGATTTAAAATAAATAAACTATTTTACTCTTAGTAGTAACTATCTCTAACAACCTTTCATAAGGGTTAAAATGTAAAATAATAAAATCAAATCAAATCAATTCTCATTTTAATGAATTCCAAACACAAAATTTGATTTCTAAATCAATTCAAATCTTATTTTATTTTTAAAGTTCCAAACACAAAATTTGATTTTTAAATCAAATCAAATCAATTTATTTCAAATCAAATCAAATTATTTCTCATTTTTATTCATTCCAAACATAACCTAAGAGTGTGTTTGAAATGTAAAAAAAATCAAAAATTAAATTTTTGAAATTTTAAAAATAAATCAAATTTAATTAAATTTTTTGTTTGGAATTTTAAAATTTTGATATAAGAAATGATTTGATTAGACTATTTTAAAATGAATATCATAAGAAATTTCATTTGATTTTATTTTAAATTTAAAAATTTTGATAGGATTTTAAAAAAATAGATTTGATTTGAAATAAATTTTTTTAACTTTTTAAAATGAGTTAAAATATAAAATAATAAATTAAAATAAAATTAATTCTCATTGAATGAATTCTAAACATAAAATTTAATTTCTAAATCAATTTTAAAAATCAAAATTTTTTTTTTTAAGTTCCAAACATAAAATTTAATTTTTAAATAAAATCAATTCATTTTTTTTTAATTCAAATCAAATTATTTTTTATTTTATAAAATAATAAAATTCATTCTAATGAATTAAACATAAAATTAATTTATCAATCAAATTTTTTATTTTTTTTAATTTTTAAATAAAATCAATTTAATTCAAATTAAATTAAATTATTATTTATTTTTATTCATTTTAAACACAACTTAATCTACTTATCAGTCAAATTTATATTTCTTTTTTGCTTTTTGCGTGCAACATGAAAACTACGTACAGGTGGGAAATGCCGTGACTGATAACTACTATGATGGGATTGGCACTGTCACATATTGGTGGAGCCATTCTATGATATCTGATCAGTCATACAAATCTATCCTCAAATATTGCAATTTCACCGCAGAAAAAACATCTAAAAAGTGTGACCGTGCTGTGAGTTATGCGGCTAACCATGAATTTGGAAAAATTGATCAGTACAGTATCTATACCCCTACATGCAGAACATCACACAACCGTACTGTCAGGCGCATACGGCTCAAGAGTACAATTTTTCATATGATTTCTGGGTATGATCCTTGTACTGAAAATTATGCAGAGAAATATTATAATCATCCTGATGTGCAGAAAGCAATGCATGCAAATGTTACAGACATTCCTTACAATTGGACTGCTTGCAGGTTTGCTTTTTGACTAAGTTATATATACTATTAGCTCAAAATTAAACGACTATGCTTTTACAAATTAAAATCAAAATTCAACTTTTCTAAATTTTCTGAAATGAAAAGTTTAACATATACCTTATGTCGGTTGAACAGTGATGTGCTGCTAAAAAACTGGAAGGATTCTGAAGTTTCTATATTGCCCATATACAAAGAATTAATTGCCGCGGGATTGCGAATATGGGTTTTCAGGTATAGTTTAACTTGTAAACATCAGTTCTTTACATATAAAGGAACACTAACACTAAGTTTGTTATATTACACCATAAAATTGGGTTTGAAAAATTTTAAAATGATCCTTTTTTTATAAGATTTTTTATAGGAAATTTATTCATTAAATTTTTTTATATTATTTTTAAGTGTATATCAAACTGATCGATCAGAAGAGTTTTATAACACTAAAATAGAAATTAAAAAATCCTGTGTCTGAGAAAAAGTTGTTTTAAGCATGAAAAATTCTTAAAATTGAATCAAGAATTGGATTGTGCGGACCTTGGAATCTTTTTGGTTATTGGATTGTAGTTCACAATGTATACCAACGAGAGTAAGTTTGATATCCTTTAAAATTGGGTAGAAAAATTCATGAATTTTTATATGATTTTTTTATAAAAAAAATTTCTAAAATTTCTTACACTTGTTTCTATAGAAAACTAAATCAATTCAAGGAGAAAAAAAATGCTCTAATTTTTTTGGCCATATCGATCTTGAATTCTTTTGCATTGTAAAATGTTTTTTATTAATAATTATTGGTCTGAATGAAAGTGATTCAGATCTTTTAAATATATAATTTTATATTCAATTTTAAAATTTATGTGTATAAAATAATACCGTTAAAATAAATTTTCACTTCAGCTCCTAACTTTATATTAAAAGATTAGTTTTTGATATATCATACCAGAATACTTTAAAAAAAAAAAAATCTAGATACCGAGTTACCGACAGTCCATCGACGTTTGTTTTATGTAAAGAGAAAATAATGCTCCACGTGGAGTTTTCTTACACCACACTTTATATATACATTCTGTTTTCTTGAAATTAAAAAAAAACAAACAAACAAAAATCTAATGATTTTGGAAGTGAAAGAAGAGAAGATTTTGCATTTGTCTTTTCTAAAGCACTTCTTTCCCTTGATTTGCTAATTCAATTCAAAAGATAGTCCTGTCTTCCTCATCCTTATCTCGCTTCTCAAATCTAAAACATCAATTTTAAAGGGTCTTATCATATACATCATCCATGACCCTGGGAGACCCTACCCATTGAAGCGTTAACAATTTCTTCTTCGGTAAAATGAGGTGTTTAACAGGCAAACATTTCATCAATCTTTAAGTTGTATTTGGAATGAATAAAAAAGAGAAATGATTTGATTTGATTTGAATTGAATTGAATTAATTTAAAAATCAAATTTTGTGTTTAGAACTTTAAAAAAAAATAAGATTTGAATTGATTTAAAAATCAAATTTTGTATTTGAAATTCATTAAAATGAGAATTAATTTGATTTGATTTTATTATTTTACATTTTAACCCTTATGAAAGGTTGTTAGAGATAATTACTAAGGGTAAAATAGTCTATTTATTTCAAATCAAATTAAATCCTAATAAATCCTATCAAAATTGATAAAATTTCTAAAACAAAAAAATAAAATCCATAGGATTTTAGAAATCAAATCATTTCTCATTTTTAAATATTACAAACACAAAATTTAATTTATAAATTAAATCATTTCTTATTTTTTTACATTCTAAACACACTCTTAAAGATAAAAAGATCATGCTTTTAAATGGGTTTTTTTAACAAAATGGTGATAATCTCACATGTTTAATTTTAGATTTTTAAAAAAGCTCCTGAATTACTTCGTTAGTTCTTTTTTTTTTTTTTGGGTCCATTTTCGTTAGTTCATTTACTTCGTCATATTTATGACAATTTAATGGGTGATTGACCTAGGTCATACTGACCTAACGGTAGATGAGTTACTACTTTAGCTATAGATTTGAATTCATAGTGAATTTAAAATATAGTAATATATTTATTATTAAATTTTATAATATATATATATATATATATTCTATTTTTTAATTATATTTAAAATAATAATAAATAATAAATATGTTTTCATGTATATAATTCACGATGAACTCAAAAATATATTAACACTACTCTTGATCGAATTAGCAACAGTGTGGCATTCAACTTGAACCATGTGGTTTTTATTTCACTTATAGAATAGCACATGAGATGGCAAGCAAGCATGCATGCTAGAGACACATAACCCAAAATCCTACTTGGAAAAACACAGCATGATAAGAAGCTGATTAATGTTCTTATTAAATTTTCCCTGTATGATTATGTAGATAACCTGATATATCTGTATAATAAAAATTCGGTACCATTTGTTTTTGCTATAATGCAGCGGGGACACAGATTCGGTGGTTCCAGTTACTGCCACGAGGTTTTCTCTCAATCATCTCAACCTCACCATCAGAACTCGTTGGTATCCGTGGTACTCAGGTGGTGGACAGGTATTTTCCAAATTTGAAACCCATATTAAATGAACTCAGGTTTCCAGCTTAGAGTTAAATATGTGTAAATCACCAGAATGTGGATAATGATTACTTCACACTGAGGTTTGTTTCTTTTGGGGTTACTTAGGTAGGTGGATGGACAGAGGTGTATGATGGACTAACTTTTGCAACAGTGAGAGGAGCTGGGCATGAAGTAGCATTGTTTCAGCCAAAGCGAGCTTACATACTTTTCAAGTCGTTTTTGGCAGGAAAGGAGCTACCAAAAACTTGACCTGTTACTCCATAAATTGTAACGTTTCATAAGATACCTTTTATTTTTATGTACTTCGATTTAATTGTGGTCCTTTATCCCATGCAAATGCTGGGTGGAGCAGCCATGATGGAAAATATATATATTTCAAATTAGTGTCTGTGATTTGCCAATTCTGTTTCTCAACAGTGGATGAGCAAAAGTTCACCGCCACACGAGAAACTAATTGAATTGTTATTTATAAAATAAATTATGAGCGTGCAACATTTAGAGATACAAGAACTCCCATCTCCTTATCTAGACCACAATCTATCTGGGAACATATGACCAACATGATCCCAAAGTGAATTAACAAACGCATGGCTATCCAGTCAAAACGACCGAATCATTTTCGAGCCGAGTTAGATTGAATTATATAAAATTTAAATTAATATTTTATTAACACAATTTATCTGTATATAATATTAATGACCAATCCATTCAGATCGAATTAATTTAAACTATTTTTAATTGTATTCATTTTTATTATCTCAATTTATCCATTTTATTAGATTATTCAGATCAATTCATCAAATTTTACCTATTTTGACAGCTCTAGAGATAGTCTAAGTTTTTCTTTATTGACAATGACAAGATAATATGACGTATAAAATTGATTTCTCACCATTCAACCAAGTAAAACTTCAAGGAGAAAAAAAAAGATAAAATTTAAGTCTATTTCTTTATGTCTATTACATTTATTCTACCAATCAAATTATGATATGTGTTCATTAATTAATGTTCTCTTTTATTCTCTTTTTTTAAAAAATACATACATGTCATAACTTAATTGGTGGAATAGATGTAATGAACATAAAAAAGTGAACCTAAGTTTTGTAAAAAAAAAAGGGTCCACCATTTCAAATGGCTCCAGGTTTACATCACTGAATAAACAAGATTGCAAATTCACAATCATATTAAAAGGAGAAATAAGCATTTCTGACATGGTTTTGTAAGCAAAATTAAGGTTCATTTCATAGTCCTGGCGGCATTCCTAAGCTCTGTGCAAGATCACTCATCCTTTCCTTCATAGCCTGGAAACATAAGCAAGATCATGTTTTTCCAATTCAATAACCACAAATTCTAATGAATTTACAGTCTTCCTCTTGAAAAATAGAGACTTTTACCTGGACACTCTTCTGATGTGCATCCTTGTATGCCTCTGTGATTAAAAGCGAAAGTTTCTGCAACCCAAAGATGTTTTCATAATAAATACTTGTTTATCGTGGGCATTTAACACCATACTTAGATGAATAAAAAATCATCAGCTATCCACCCCAACTCTCAATACATGAATGAAACCCATATCAGTCATTCATAACCATTCCCACAACTTTTGAGATAATTAATTTCATGAACTAGGCAAGTCAGCTGCTAGTTAAGACAAAGGGCCAAGGTGAAAGCAGTCTTATGCTTTAATTTAAGTGGATAGTCCTATCCAAATTCCAAATCTAGGAGTTTCTTTGAAAAAACTTTATGTAAGCAGCAGAAAACAATCGAAGAATTTACATATAGAATCTTTAAATATTTGTTACTTTTTAAAACGTCAAATCCAATTTCACCACATTGTCATGTATGCAGTAATCTATTAGCTATAATGTAACAAAAAAAAAAACATAAAATTATAAAATCACTTTAATTCGTTACTCACTTCTGGTCCCAATTCCATAGCAGCCTCAGTAATTTCTGTTCGTACAGGTTGCTGATTCCCAGAGAGTGTTACCTAAAAATTCAACTTCATTAAAGGCAAGTTAACAAATGAAATCAAACATACAGGTTATTATATAAGTATTGATAATATAACCCAACACATCACGACAGTGAATAAAGCTAGAACATGAAGTTATCAAACATTGTTACAAAAAAAAAAAAAACCGAACCACAATATAATGTATAGAGTAAAATATTCATAACATGGTGCACATAAAATTTCATCTTTTAACTTTTAAAACGAAAATTAAAGGCCAAATTAAGTTCTAGTTTCCAAATCTGCTCACAAAGGCATGAAAAGGTTTCCACCACATAGCATGAGAAAGAGAGCAAGCAAATATCATAAGGTCGTACCTTTATTAACTCACCCTCACAGTAACCATCAAACTCTGCTCTGCATAATAGAACAAAGACAAATAACTCTATTGTGAATAACTTGTATGATTGAAAACAACAGGAAAAGCTATAATTGTTTAGCAAGAAAGCCATACACAGCAAGCTCTTTCTGTACTCGCACTGCTTCAACTTGGACAACCATTTGTGCCTTCTTTACAGTCTCGTAAAGATTTTGCATGTTTCCAAGAATTCCTGCCTAAAATCAATCCACCATAATGTGAAACCCATCAATTATGAATATTAGGATAATTCACATCAGATCAACAAACACACACAACATAACAACAGAAGAAAATAATGCCCTCACCATTTTGAATTTAATAGAGATTGCCAAAAGTGTAAAATTAAAGCTTAATATACATACACAACAACAATAACCAAGCCTTATACTACTAAGGGGGGATTTGCTATATGGATCAATAGACGCCATAGGGCTCTATCAAAAATTAAATTTTCAGTAAAACCATTTAGAATAAGGTCTTTCTTAATGGTTTCTCCTAAAATTACTTTTTAGGTCTCCCCTTCTAACAAGACTATCTTCCATTCGATCCACTTTTCTCATTGGAGTCTCTATTGATTTTCCTTTTACATTCCTAAACTACCTTAGGTGAGTTTCCGTAATCTTCTCTTCAAAAGGTGCTACTCCAACTTTTCCTCAGCTACATTTGTTTCTAATCTTATCTTTTCTTGTATGTCCACTCATCCACCTCGACATTCTCATCTCCGCTACACTTATATTTTGCTCTCACCGCTTAATATTCACTACCATGGAGCATTTTCTGGTCTAATAGCTGTCTGGCAAAATTTTCCTTTAAGTTTGATAGGTACATTGCTTGGACATATGTTTACCTCAACTAACAAGTAATGTGATTAGACATCTATTTAACACCTTGCTTAGACATGTAATTATATGAACATTGCTTCAAGCTTCTTTCTTAGAGAATTGCTGGTCCTTTTGTAAAAGCAAGGTGTTAAATAGCTGTCTGGTAAAACCTTACATGCCATTAAGTTTTAAACTTGTGTACTCATGAAATAGTTAAAAACTTCGGGAATGCAACTTATGCACAATGACAACCACCAAAGCTTCTGATTTTTCTGAAAGGTCCAAGGTAAATGTTACAATGGCATTTATTCTTTCAGAGTTACTAAACTAGCATGCTGCCCATATGTGACATGATCATGTACAATCGAACAAGTCTCCAACATATCCCAAACATAAAAGTGATTTCTTGCATTGGACTTTAATTAGAGTAATAGACTTATTGTGCACAGTGATAATATCATAAATTATGCAACCAAGAAGAGACAAGAACTACTTAATGTAAGATCAGCAGACAAAGATGAGATTTATCATGAAAAAGATGAAGTGTACATAAATATAAGCTGATATCTTGAGGTTTCAGATCAATAATCTATATCCGACAGCAGAGAACATTTAGAAGACAGAACAATCGACTTAGAAATGAAACTAATAAATGATACAAATAATGAATTTTGGTCAATTAATAAACCTAAGTCAAAGAGGCACACCACCAATGCCAGCATTTTCACTTTGGTATAAGGTAGTGAAGATCTGTGATGGATCAATATCACGGATATAGGTCCTGATTAAGAACCTTATAAAACATGCTGCACATTAGAAAAACCCTGAAACATCGTTCTTACAAATGTAACAAACTATGAAGTTCTTAAAAGCACTTTCATGGATCAAGTCTCTTCGACGCATACAGGGAAACAATATATTGGAACATAGTTTACTCAATCCACAATATCTGTGTACTTTGTAATATTGAAAGAGAGAATTAAATATAGTGACTTGTTTGAGGTCATAATCAAAACCATATAAAATAAATTTGATGGGCACAGAGAATCACCATATGCTTTTTTTGCTAACCTTCAATGCAATATATGCCCCTTTTTTTTTTGTGAATGAAGCTCTTACACTGCTAATTGGCTTTGACCCAAAAGAACATAAGACAAACAGACACAGAGCAGCCTAAACCAAAAAGTGGCCAACACTAACATGACCTTCACAATGCAAATCTTAGCTTGGAAGGTGAATATCGTACTCTGCAATTATATAAAAGGGAAAAACTTCAATTGTACAGTAGGCATCAAATGGAGGGGGACTGGAAGGTTCATGTCAGTGCTTAGGAGATTCTCCTACATAACACAGTCTGATAATAGATTCTGCAAATGCACCTTCCTAAGGAACTTTTTCACACACCAGATAAGAAGCTCTCACAAATAATAAGAGATACTTTATCACTGAATCTCATGCTCTTTAGAAGAGAACACTCTATAGAAGAGATACTTTGTCAATGATTCGTTTCTCTCTTGGACGACATTGTAAAAAACTAAGAAATATCCGTTATCCAGTTTACGTTAGTGAGAAGAAGATTAAACAATGAAGAAAATAAATCCTATAATGCTTTCGTCAAATAAACATGTCAAAGAGAAAAAAATATGGCCATTAATCATTATCATGTATGCGAATAATGAAAAATGTAAACATATAGAAAATAGAAAATATGGATACAAAAGCAAATTTCTCACTGTGTGTGTGTATTCACATGTAACATTGATGGCAAGAGAAAGCTAACCTTAGAAGGTGCATCATCACTTTTGTCATTATTTTCTTTTTTTCCTCCAAATAGGGCATGTACTCGGAAATATCTATGATCAAGTCCAACTTTTTGACGACCACACCGAGACAATATCTTCATGTCAATTATATTTGCACTGGAGTTTAGATTACCTATATAACATAGCCAATGATGAATAACTTATGGATAACAATTTAAGTTTGATAATCAAAAGCATATATGGATTCACCTTACATAATCCCCTCATCAATCTTGTCTCTTATTTTGTTTATAGTCTTGGCTACATATTATAAATGAGTATGCATATTTTCCAACAGTAAGGTCAAACTTCGAATCAAATATATAGAAAAATAAGAAACATTTCAAGCTTTCAATTGCTTGGAATAAGAATAGAGCTATAAATATGATAAACCAACAATTCAAGATAAATTCATTTTTGAACAGAGTTAAAACAAAGAAAGGGCATTTTAGGCAATAAGAAACACCACAATGAGGAGGCAGAAGACATATACAGACACTGCAGACAATAAAAAGCCCCAAAATCCAAGCATGTCTTTCGTAGCCTGTAAATTGGAGAGCCGCACTCACCCAAGGCAAAAATCCCATATAATATGTTAAAGTAAAAAAAAAAAGTTTCCAACTTTATTGACTTTGTAAGGAACCCAAATGAAAATGAATGGAGGGGGGAGACTTACAGACAGAAGTTGATGAAGGGCAAAGCTTTTTCCATTCACTTGCTCCGTGTGTGTTTGATAAATGACTAGTTAAAGAAACTGTGGACGCCATTGGCTTCCACACAAGCTGGGAACAAAAAAGTTTGAAGGAGATGATGGAATGGATTTTGGAGGGGTGATGTCAGATGTGAGAGAGTGGTATAAGTATTGGATAATGCAGATTTTTTCTTCTTTCTATCTGTTGCCTATCAATTCTTATTTTCTTACCTCCATTTTTTTTTACATTATTTTTATATTAATAATTACACCACTTTTTTTATTTAATTATAATTATTAAAAAATAATATAAAAATAATATATATAAAAAAATTATGTATAAAAATCATTTTTCATTAACTATCCATTCAGTGTTGGACAGTGGACAGCGGAGACTCGGTGACGCAGACTGCCGTGTTAACGTAGCCGCGATTTCAGATTTTACTCTTAACATGGACCAATCCTATGATAACAAGTAATTCCTTGGGACTGGTTTTATTATCATTGGCCTACACAACTATTAGTATTCCCATTAAGAGTAAAATGATAAAATTAGTTTATGAAACATATAGCATTAATAATATTTGCCTTTAAATGACTAAAATTATTCTTAAGTCTTTGAATATGTTTATTTTATTGTTTAAATTAGTCTCTAAAAGCACACATTTTAATTAACATCAATGACTAATTTGAACACTACAAAATGTATTTTAAAAAAATATCAAAACTATATCATTTAGAAATTAATTTCACCATTGTTCAACTATTAAATTGCCGCGCAATAGGTTAGTTGACTCTCTTTTTTTTTTTTTTTTTCCTTAGAATGCTATTTGTTATGAAGGAATTTTTACAAAATTGACTACTAAAAAGGAAAATATATGCATACAGATATATGAATGATAAAAAAAAAAAACAGTAATCGACATCCATCAATATGTATTTAGCCAATCACACCAATTCATACAACTTTGGGGGAAAAAATTAACATTTTCCTTTATTATTTCCAATTAGTCGGTTAGTGAAATACATTTTTTACTTAGCATTTTTTATGTTGAATTTTATAAATTTTAGTGTGAGAAATGTAAGTAATGGAATGAAACATTTTGACAAGAAAGTGCTAAATAAAATCCTTTGTAAATGATTATAAAAATAATTTTTTGATAACATAAAGAAAAAATTATTAATTACTTTTTAAATTCTCAATACATTAAATATTTTAATTTTTTTAAATACTTTTTGTTCTAAGTAACTAGAAAAATACATCATTACTTTTATGATAATATGTTAAAGCATTTAATTTTAGAATAAATAGCTTTTAGAAATTTTATAAATAAAATATTTTTTCATAATTGTAGGACTTAAATTAGAAGTACAAATTCTTTTATTATGATTTAATTGTCTAAAATACAATGTCTAAGTTCGTGTACAGAGATTTTGTGTAAATACATATATCCATTAATGAGCAAATATTCAAAATGTATCAATTTTAAGGTTCATGCACATGATTATTATGTAAATTTGCATATCTACTAATGAATATAAAATTTCAAAAAGTTATGGCAACTTGAAAAATCACATAAAGTAACTACTTAAAAAACTTTCATCTCTATGATTATTATTATTTAAAAAAATAGAAAAATGCAATCAAAGACCTAAAAAATCTATAAGCCAACTTTAATATATGCTATGAGGGGTTGACTCATTTAGTCAATCTTTTTACTCATGATAACTATATGATTTGTATTTAATTTATAATCTCTTGTTAATAAGTTATTTGTAATTTCATTGTAAATCATCGATAAGATTAGTGATTTTTTTTTACCATGAAATAAGAAGCGATTCTTCTCACCCTAAAGGCTTAAACTTTCACTCACAAAAAAAAGCATATATATTATATAGTATATGTTAAATCGAACATTTATTATTAGGCCAAATACTACAACTTTTAATTAAGACATATTTATTTATAGTAAATATATCAGCAAGCAAATGTTACAATTCAATTTGACTCTAACTATACTTGAGTCTTGTCAATACAAGATGTTAGCCAACACATTTACAATTAATAATATACATCAAAATCATCTAATTGAGAAAATGTAAAATTTTTTACTCGGTTAAATTACCAAGCACTTTTATTTCTAAATATCTTATTTGAATTTATTTTTAAAATATTGGTATTGTAAATCATTTGCCCTTTAATTACAATGTGTAGAGGTTAAAAATTGAACTATTGCAATATCCTTTTCGGTATAGCTAAGAATTCCTCATCTTCCATTATCGATTGAAGCGAAACAAAGTGCTCAATCTGACTTCACTTTCTCCCATAAGTAGACTCATGAATTTCATGTAATAACTCTTTGAGCTTACTTAGCCTATAACATTTGGCAGGCCAAGAATCTTTTCATGTTCCAAAGCAAGTAACCTCCCATTTTGTCCAATCAGTTAGTGCGCAAGATGTTACTAAGTCAGTAGTAGCATCTTTTTAAGAACGTAGTTTATCAAACAAATAGCCTTCTAATCAAATGGGAATCTCCTTTACGTGCTTTGTTTAAGCTTAATATATATATAATAGCAACTATTAAATAGCCGCGTAATAGGTTAGTTGACTCTTTATGTTTTTTTTTTTTTTTACAATGCTATTTGTTATGAAAGAATTTTTACAAAATTGACTACTAAAAGAGAAAATGCATACAGATATATGAATGGTAACGAAAAAAAAAGTAATTTTAAAAGTGATTTTAAAAGTGATTGACATCCATCATATGTATTTAGGCAATCACATCAATTCATACAACTTTCAGGGAAAGAAAAAAAAATTAACATTATCCTTTATTATTTCCAATCAGTAGTTTAGTAGTGGAATACTTTTTTTTACTTAGCATTTTGTATATTGAACTTTATAAATCTTAGTGTGAGAAATTTAAGTAATGGAATGAAACATTTTGATAAGAAAATTCTAATTAGGTAAAGTCTTTTGCAAATTATTATAAGGATAATCTTTTGATAACTTAAAGAATAAATTATTAATTATTTTTTAAATTCTCAATACATTAAATATTTTATTTTTTAATACTTTATGTTTTAAGTAACTAGAAAAATACATCATTACTTTTATGATAATATGTTAAAGCATTTAATTTTATAATAAATACCTTTTAAAAATTTTATAAATAAAATATTTTTCATAATTGTGTGACTTAAATTAGAAGTACAAATTCTTTTATTATGATTTAATTGTCTAAAATACAATATCTAAGTTCATGTACAGAAATTTTGTATAAAAACATGTATTTATTAATGAGCAAGCAAATATTCAAAATGTGTCATGTAAAAAAAGCACATGATTGTTATGTAAATTTACGTATCTGTTAATGAGTAAAATTTCAAAAATTTATGGAACTTGAAAAATCACATGAAATAACTACTTAAAAATCTCTCATCCCTATGATTTTTTTAAAGTAGAAAAATGCAATCAGAGACAACAAAATCTATAAGCCAACTTTAATATATATTAACAAAATTATTCATTTAATCGACTTTTCACTTGTAATAACTGTATAATAATGAGTCAATCTTTCACTCATAATAATTACTTAATTTGTATTCGAATTCATAATCTCATGTTAAGAAGTGATTTATAATCTCATTATAAATCATTGATGAGATTAATGATTTGCCATGATCTTTAAATAAGAAATAATTTTTCTCACCTTAAATGCCTAAACTTTCCCTCACAAAAAAAAAGTATATATATTATAACGGTTAGTTATGGTATATTTCTTTATAGTTAAATATATTGGCAAATGTTATGATTCAATGTGACTTCGATCATACTTTGACTTGCTAACACAAGATGTTGAACTACACATCTACAACCAACAGTATACATTGGAGTCAACTAATTGTGAAAATGTGAAATTTTTGAATCAGTTAAATTACTAATCACTTTTCTTTCTAATTAAATTATTTGAATTGATTTTAAAAATATTGGTATTGTAAACCATTTGTCCTTTAATCGCAATGTATAAAGGTAAAAAAAATGAACTATTGCAATATTTTTTCGGTATAGCCAAGAATTCCTCATCTTTCATTATTGATTGAAGCGAAACAAAGGCCTCAATCTAACTTCACTTTCTCTCATAAGTAAACTCATGAATTTCATGTTATAACTCTTTGAGCTTACTTAGCCAATAATAATTAGCGAGCCAAGAATCTCTTCATGTTCCAAAGCAAGTATATCAATACCTCCCATGTTGTCCAATCAGTTACCGCACAAATAGCATCTTTTTAAGAACGTAGTTTATAAAACTAAGAGAAATTTTTATTTAAATATGGTATATTTAATTAGGTGTACTAAGTCAATCAAGATTTAATATTTTTATAGAGTACCGTGAAATTAACTGTAAGATACAAAAATTTATAAAAATATTAAATACTGATTGGTTTAGTACACTCAACTGTAATACACTATATTTATGTAAGAATTTTTCTATAAAACAAATAGCTTTTTAATCAAAAATCGCAGCAGCTTTCATAACATGTCTAAGAATAGCAAGTAATTCCTCTGCTAAAACTATGGGGTCCTAGGAATACGTTGATGCTTCTAACATTAACTCACAAATGGTTGTTAATTGCATTAAAAATAATAAGGTGCAACTAGAAACAGTGCTTATTGCTTAGTGTGTGCTTGGATTATAGTTTGTAAATTTAAGTTTGAGTCAATTTGTTTTTGCAAACTTAAGTTTGGTTGAAAGTGAGTTTGCAGTAACGTGATTTATGTTTGAAAATTTGTCTTAAAAGTAAGTTTGACAAAATGAATATTGTTTAGATAAAAATAATCAAAATCACTTTTAAATGTGTAATTATTAAAAAGGGTATGAGTTTATATTACAATATTAATATTATTTTTTATTTCAATTTATTATATTTAAGTGTACATGAACAAATTATATAAATATTATCATTTTTTTTTTAAATTTTAGTGGTAGAGTTAAATTATAAATATAAAATTATAACAAAATGCATAAATTATATGCATAGTTGAATAAATTATATAAACATGATAAGCCATGGATAAGCACACATACATGTACATCAAATCAAGATATAGTCTAAATTCCAAACTCGTTTGCAACACATTCAAGTAACTTGCATATGTCTAGTTTCAAAATAAACAAACCTGAGTTTTGGTATCCAAAGGTAGAGTTGATCAAATGAAACATTGCTAGCCAGAATTGGAATTATAAAGCCACTCTGACAGAAAATTTCTATGTTTTTGTGTTGTAATAAATTTTGAGGAGCTCTGCTCCTATCTGAAAAATGCAAATATGAACTAGCAAAAGTTTGGGAAGTATTCTCATATCAATAACTAGTGATAATGTTGTATGTAATACTTTTATAATGAGGAAGGTTATATATAATTGTGTATCTAAATTCTATCTCACCTTAAGTAGCCTCTTATTGTGCCAAATGTAATATCCTTAAATACATGTTAGACTGATAAATGGTTACCAAAGGTAGCGTTTGACTTATTTAGCATGCCAGTCAAGTTTTGTGACAAATTGAATTCATTTAGGTACTTAATTACAACACAGAAGTTGAAAAGTGACTTAAAATGACTCAGATACTAGCATAAGTTGCTAAGTTAATGGAAATAAATATAGAAAATTTATTTCTAGGTCACAAATAAGCCAAGTAAGATGTGGTAAAAGTTTCAAGAGAATTAGAGTCAGTTTGGTATTTTTAAGCATACAGGTTGTGCTTTTAATGCCGGATTGATCCCTAGCAGATATAGAAAATCATGAAAATAGTGAAACAACAATTTAGATGAATCCTATAATTTATTTTAAAGTTGTTGGAAGCTGAGAAACTTGAATTAGCATAATTCGGGTGTCCTTAGCATATATAAGTTTAAGTGTAGAAACTTAAGTTAATCTTTTCCTTTAATTCCCTCCATGTCTCACCCTCTATTTCTATCTTCTCTCTCGGCAGAAGGAAGCAAAAATGAAAAACAGAAAGAAGAAAAGAGAAAGAGAGAAAGGAGAGAAGAGAGGAAGGGGAAGAAAGAAGAGGAAGAGCAAGATTAAGAGGATCAAGCTTCAAGATCTTCAAGAGTCTTCAAGAGGTAGGGGTTTAGAACTTCCACTCATCTATTTTCTCTATATTCTCTATGTATGCATATTAACAACCTAATATACTAAAGTGAGTTCTAGATGAGTTTGATGTGTTTGGTATGCATGGATATGTTTCTTAGATCAATTATGATTTGTTCATGTCATAAACTGAATTTAGAAACTTAGAAATATTCATTTAAACCATTGATGCCCATTTTGGGGTTTAGGGTCAAACATGCATGATTTTGGTTCAAGAATCCAAATCAAGAGGTTTAGAATGGTGATTGAGGTCTCCTAAGTGTTAATGAACTAATTAGGGACTTAAAATCACATAGAAAATGATCTTGAATGATTGGAAGTGAGAATTGTTCCAAAGGAACCATTTTCGGATTCTGCAGAATTCTGCAGAATCCAATGAGCAGTTAGCGATGTTTGCTGCATAACTCGAGTTGTAGATATCAGAATCACTTGATTCTGGTGCCATTTGAAAGCTAAGACATAAGGCTTCATGTGGTAAAAATTTCAGAATTATTGAGAAAGCCAATCAATACCAGTTTCTGTTTGAATCCAAGGCAGATTCTGCAGAAAAAGGCATTCTGGCAATCAGTATACCAGATTGCATAATTTCTTGCTCCGATGTCGTATTTACGTGAAAAAAGTTCCATTTGAAAGCTAACACATAAGGCTATATGACTGTTAAATTTCAGAATTATTGAGTTCTTAGTTTGTTCTCAGTTTCATTTCAAAGTCAGGTCATTTTCGGGTAAAACAGAAAATGCCATGTATTAACTTCTGCACAATGTTGCATAATTTTGGCTACATTTATCCAAATGAGGTGAGGTTTGTGGCATTTGAAAGATATGAGGGAAGATTATATTACTGTAAAATCTCAAATTATTGAAGTTAGTATGTGCATTTGGTGCACTCATGAAAAATAGCCTTTTTAGGCGAAAATTAAGGGGGTTTTGAGAAAGTTTGGACCCTAGAAACTTTAGTAGCTTCTTTAATAGGTTAAGTTGAATTATGAAAGTGTAATAGAAATGTGTTTTCTCCTTTATGGGTTAAACTTGAATTAAATGCTCTTTTATTGAGCTTATAATGAAATGTATGCATGATATTGATGTATAAATGTAACGGATTGAATGACTTATGAAGTAAATCATTATATGCACTTAATATGGAATGAATGACATATGTGAATGATGTTGATGTTGTAATACATTGAATATGCCTTGTATGGTATGGATAAAGTTGATGAACACGATATTGGGAAGCAATATAAAAGAAAAGGTAAAGGTAGATGAGGTTGAATGAGTCCCTCTCTACTAGCATGTATGATAATTCATTAAGAAAAGTTTAATGATTATGGTAATTGCTTCCCTATTATGTAAAGAAAAGTACAATTATGTAAAAAGTGAATGAAGGAAAGGTTTTAATACTCTTGCATATTTTATTTTCAAACTTGTTATTTGATGTTTCCATGTATTGTAAATTTATGCTTGGACAAAAAGGCTCCAAGTGGCTTGGACAAAAGGGATCCAAATGCTAAAGTTATGAATGTTTAGTAGTGCAAGGAACAAAAGGGCATCTGCCTACCTAGAAAACAAAACAAGGAAGCGTTCTCCTGCATGGTTCTAGGTTTGGTCCCAATGAAGGGCTATAACCTGAAGGAGGGGATTCAATAATTCCAATGAAGGGTTATAGTCCGAAGGAGGGGATTTAATACCGAGCTACTTTCGGGAAAAACAAAAGGCATGGTTCTAGGTTTGGTCCCAATGAAGGGCTATAACCTGAAGGAGGGGATTCAATGATCCCAATGAAGGGTTGTAGTCCGAAGGAGGGGATTTAATACCGAGCCATGTGAACAATACGGAATAGATTAACATAGCTTCCCGGGAGTTGGAACTCTGGCTGGGGGTGTTACATTAAAAGATGCTTCCTGGAACAAAAGGGCTTCCTGAAAATAATCAAATAACATGTGTTTTCTAAAATAAAATCTTTTCAAAGAATCATTATATGAGCATATTTTAGGATTCTCACTAGTCATAATCATACATTACCATGCATTGCATAAAAATTGATGATTGTATGGGCAATCGTCTTGTGTTGATTCAATATGAAGATTAAGGTTAAAAGCTTATAAAAGGTTGATAGTAGTATTTACGAATTAGCCAAGTAGTATCGATCTTGGTGAGTATCCTTTGATGTTCATTCATGGAGGCAAAAGGAGATAGATGGGTGTTTGAAAGACTTTTGAGAAGGACATAACCCTGATATCTCGACAGTGTCAAGGCCAAAGGAGATAAGTGGGAAATCCAAAGACGCTCTTTGAGCAAGGATGAAGCCCAATATGTGTAATGCGAGGATGAGTTTTCCCTCTAATTGCCACTGGATGATATACTGACTAGTTCCTAGCAAACTTCCTTATTTTCAAAATAAACTTTTGCATGTATTTTAAAACAAACCTTGCATTTGCATTTCATCCACATACTCTTAGGATTCCTTAGACATATTCATATTACATATCATACTCATTGCATTCACGGACAGTTATATGGGCATTGTCTGTCACGGTTGGTATTTACAGCTGTATGGGCATTGTATATATTAACAGTGTGTAGGCTATCGGTTGATACCACACTATAAGAAAGTGTGCAGATATGAGGAAAGAGGAGGAAACTCCTAAGTTAGACTTATAGCATCTGTTATATAATTGTTATATACAATGTTATAGTTAGATGGTATTGGAATTACTTTTACTGAAAATGTTTATTCTCACCCCAGTTGTTATTCCATGTAAATCTAGATGCAGGAACAGATGCAGAATCAGGCACAGGTACAATGGTATAGACCCTGCTAAGGGTAAGAAGATAAAGCATGAAGACTAGAGTAGTTTTTATTGTTTTAAGTAGACAGAACTTATGTAATCAGTTTATATTTGTTTTGTATCTTTTATGTTATCTGTATTATAATATGCCCTCTTGTGGCTAAGTTTGTATATATATATATGTATGAGGTTTAAGTTTTTCAGCAATCTCTCAAGGCTTTCTATAATTACTCAGTTGTGATTATGGATATATGTTAGTAGATAATGTGTAGAAGTGACGTTTCTAGTACTGTTATCTTTATATATCATTGTGTAACTATGATATATCCAGATATTTGTATTAGGGTGTTACACCAAAACTGTGGAAAAGAATCCCTCTGCTGAAATCAGAACCAGAGCTTGAGATCTCATTTACAAAACTGTATATAGTTTGGATCAATTGTTTTTCAGCAACTTGTCTTAATCAGTGTTTTTCCTCCAAAAGTCCACATGGAAGAGTTATACATATATATATATATATATATATATATATATATATATATATATATATATATATATATATATATATATATATATATATATATATATATATATATATGTGTGTGTGTGTGTGTGTGTGTGAACAAACTCCTAACTAAAATTATAACTATACAAAGATAGTTGGACTTCCTATATATATTAACTCAATAAAGAAAATTCTCAAAGGAATTTTTGGAATTAGAGAATTATGTTGAGTGTATAATAGAATCTTAAGGTAAGTATTACATTTGGCATAACAGAATTTTTGTTACAACCCCAGTTTATGTGATCTTCTCTATGAATGTAAGTAAATATTACATTTGGTTATACATGTAATGTAAGTCTTGGTGTCCTAATAACATTACTACTAGTATTGTATATATTAGCTTTAATTGTTCCTCTACTAAAAGTTTTTAAGGTGGAGATAATACTTACCTAAAGCTTGCCTGGTTCGGAAAAAAAAAGGTCGTTGTGGGGTTACTGATATGTATATGCCCGAGGAAGAATCACAATCACTGTCACTAGCTAGTCCCTCTGGCATCTTGGCTTTCCACTGCTGATTTGATTCAGTAGACGCATTAGTTGTAACACCCTGAATTTCCTATATCTTAAATAATAATTTTGACAGTTAACAGAATTTTACTGTTTAGTAATTTCTGTGCACTGTAAAATTATTTTGTTTATTCCATCAGCGTATTTGATCGTTTTGAGTGATTTACTCCGTGTCAGAAAAATAATAATTTTCGGACCGAAAAAAATCTTTAAATATTTATTTCTCTTGACTGTTAATTATTTTTAATAATCTGACTTGATTTTCATACGTTTTCTAATATTTGTGATTTTTGTGGATGATTATGAATTTTTTTGATTGTATGTGGGCCCAAGTGGTCTTATGTGAGCCCAGGTGACCTTACGTGAGCCCAGGTGGGTCCGACAAAGTAAAATTTTTTCTATGCATAGAAAACTTTATACTGTTTAGACGGAGACAAGGGATCTTACTAAACCTGAATCCGGAAATAGTTTTAGAAATTTTCTTGACTTGTGTTTTGTCTTATATTTATTTATCGACGATAAAAATATAATAAATATAATCTTTCGTTGGGTTTTAGCAGATAAAAATAGAAATTATATTGCTTAAGTCAACATTGGTGGTTTGGATATCCACCATTGATTTAATTAACGATGGAGACTTGATCTTGATTTAATCAACGGTGGAGATTTGATCTTAAAAGTAAATAGGATTATTTATAACCGTTAGATGAAGATTAAATCAAAAGTAGAGATTTAGTTTTATATAATAGCTATGACCATTTACAACCATTGGATTTAGAATTGATCAAGGGTGGAGATTTGATCTTAAAAAGTAACAAGAATCATTTATGACCATTGGATGAAGATTTAATCAATGGTGAAGATTTAGTCTTAAAAAGTGACAAAGACTAATTATGACCCTTGGATTAAAAGTAAGAAGGAGTAATCTTGACCCTTCATTTTGGAGATGCATTTAATGACTTAGATTTTAAGAAGGAAAAATCTAATGGCCTAGATTAAGTCTTCTAATTAAAAGTCTACCTAAATCCTAACTATTGAATTAATCAATGGTTAGAAATGCTCTAGATAGTGGCTAATAATGATGATAACATTATTGCATGCATAATGCAAAGGATGGCTACGATTTTGTCATGTCTTTTGGAGCTAAAGAAAAAGTTTGATGACTATTATTAGATGTCATAGTCAATTTGGCATCATTATTGATTCTTTGCACCCTTAGGAGAATGCATTGGAGGGGGCTACGGTTTTGAGAGACTTTAGGATATAGGTAAAAGTTTGAAGACCATTGTTAGTAGTCTTGGTCATTCTTGGCCATTATTGTTCATTTTCAAGAAGCAAAATTTTCTCTCCTTTCTCTTCTCCTCTATGTTTCGGCCATGACCATCAAGAACACCTTCCATCACTTTTTAATTTCATCCAACCATAGATCTTGAATCTACATGATATTCTAAGAACTTTCATGTTGAGATTTCCTCTAAATCATTCATCTTCATGGACTTCCTTCAAGATCAAAGTTATAGGGTATTTGTGGTGAAGTGTAAGGAAACTTCATTTCTTCTCTTCTTTTTCATGATCTAAACCATGTTTGATCCATGGTTCCTCTTAATCAAGCTTAGTATACTAATTTTTATGTATTTTGTCTTGTATTTGAGAAGCCCTTGGTGGTGAAAGATTTAGAAAAAGAAGCAAAATAAGGAGTTTTTGAGGATCTTCAAGAGGTAAGAGGGAGATCCATCTCACCAATCAAGCATGGTGGTAAGAGATAGTCTTATATTTGATGAATAGTTAATCCATGTGATGATTCATATCCATGGTCATGTAAATTATTTGTGTGTATTTATGAACTTTGATTATTTGCTTATGCTTGATATGTTTTGCATGATTTTATGGCTTATATGGTATGTTTATAATATGCATGATGAGAATATGTTGAAATTATATATTTGTATACCCTGATGTGATGATAGAAAGAAAATTAATTTTTGGCTTCAATGGCCAAAGGAAAGGAAATACGGTTTTGATACCCATGAAGAGAGTTTATGTTGAAAAATTTTAAGAACAATGGAATTAATTTTTGGGTCCCTAGAACATTGAGAATTTCAGCCAAGACACCTCAACATAGGTGTTTATAACTTAATATTTTCATGGAAGAATAAAACTGGATTGATTTGAAAAGCATGGAAAATGAACAAAGGATATGTTTTTCAAAAGAACAAGAATATGGTTTTGACGGTTAAGAAATATTTCCTGTAATGAAATTGTGGTGAAAAATTATTTGCGTAGCTTAAAAACGATTTGAAATATAGTAAAATATTTTTACGCAATTTGAAAAATGTGTTGAAAATGATATTGATTTATTTAAGTCCAAAATAATGTTTGGAATATTGAGGAATATTTTACGTGATTGCAAAATGTTGAAAAATATTTTATGTATCTTAAAAACGATTTGAAATACAGTAAAATATTTATACGCGATTTGAATTACGTTTAAATATTTTACGTAATTTGAATTACTATTGAAAAATCAATATGTGATTTAAAAGTGATAGAATATTTTTACACGATTGTGAAAATGACAGAAAACTGCTGTGAGATTTGGAAAGTGTTTTAAATATTTTGAGAATGATGGAAAATGATTACGCGACTTAAAAGAATAATTTTTAAGATACGCAATTTTGAAACAGTAAAAAAATATTATGCGATTTGAGAAACATATGTTTTACGCGATTAAGAAAAACATTGAAAAATTTGTACGTGGTTTAAAAGTGCAACAGAAGAGTTGTGGTATTTTGAAAGCGTAACATAAATATTACGAAATTTTGTAAACATAACAGTAGTGTTACGGTATTGTGAAAATATAATAAAAACGTCTTGGAATTTTAAAAACGTAACAAAAGTGTTACGGTATTGTGAAAATGTAAAAGAAGTGTGATGGTATTGTGAAAACATAACAGAAACGTTTTTGGATTATGAAAACGTAACAGAAATGTTACGCGATTGTGAAAATACGGTAAAAGTGTTTTACAACTATGAAAACATGATAACATGATTTTGTTATTGAAAAATACAAGATGATTACTTGTAAAATCAGTGTATGGATCTTGTTTGTGAAAACAACGAGTTTTGCCTGTTATTGGCACGTGGTGCATTTTAGATGCATTAGAAAAAAATATGCGTTGAGGCATATGATTTAATTGAACAAACGAATTTGAAAAGAATGGCCCTTGTGGTTGGACTTACACTGATATATTCGTGCATTGTATAAACTATATATGAGAAATTATGAGATATACCGTGATTGGTATTATACCTGGATTGGTATTTGGTGCATTATACATGCATTGGAATGGTCCGATGAGGACCGATATACCGATGATTGCCTAGGAAAACACACCTCTTGAGGGGTGCGATATGCGTAGTGTAAGTCATTTGTTAACCTTGGGGGCATCGGGTGCGGTTGCTTACACGGGTGGTTGGTCGTGCTTCTTCCCGTAGGTTAGACCGATGCATCACACCGATGATCCCGACCGAGACATTATTCTTAATCAAGATCTCGATAAAGACTGTCGTGTATGTGCTTAGATGTGCAAAAATTAAAAATGAGAATTAAAGCACGTGGTCCGAGGCACGTGGTAGGTCTTTTCGATCATTTTCTCCAACCGAGTTTAGCTCCATGGAGTAGGAAATCAAGTCTTGTGCACATGCATAATCTGAACATTTATATCTGTGTGATATATTAATTGAGGAATATTGGCTATGACAATTGTTTTGAATACTTGGATGATAATGATGATAATGCTGAGGGCATTATCATAATTATTGTTTATGATAATTGAACTGATAAATGATTGGATGATGACAGTTGATTAATGTTGATGGCATGATCATAATTGTGGTATGATCTATCTGTATGATATGCTACTTGTGTTATCTTTGTGCTGCCATGTTGGTATTGGTGTAGGTGATCTCACCTCTTTGTTATATTATTTTGCTGTGTAAAAATTATATAGTAGAAGGAACAAGTTGTCTTAGACATAACGGGTGACAAATATCTCTACGTTTGGAAATAACATCAGAGAATGACCTTTCCAGATTAGGTAGCTTACAGTGTTGACAAAGAAGAGATGTCTGAGGACAAAGTACAGATGTAGAACAGATGTCTGATGCTTCAAGATGGATACACAACAGAATACGTATGTAGAGTTATTTTTATCGTTAGTGTTGTACCGTGCTATTAAGTGGGATCCGTCATAGGATTTGCTACTGTTAAAAAAAAAGAGTCTGTTAGTTAAATATTTCTCTTTAAAGTGTTAAATATTAATTGATGTCAATATTGTATATTAATTAGTATAAATATATTTTTGGTATTACCTATGAACTTCGATAAGTTTATGTTTCAAAAAAAAAAAAAGAAAGAAATTTCAAAACCCACCTTTTATAACTCAAACTTTGTGTGAACTTCTTTTCAGATTATGAGTCGGGAGTCAGACATGTGATACCCTAGGGAGGGTGTTACATTACCCTGTGTTTGGATGTTTTTTCATTAATGGAACAGAACGGAATAGGTGGGGATGGATCGGAAAGGAAAGGAATGGAATGGAACATAGTTTTCCCCCTCTTTGTTTGAAAGATTCATTAACGGAACGGAACGGAACATGTGTTCCCCCCATTCCACCTCAATTTTGGTCAAATATTAGACATTTGAGGGGAAGAGAGGGGAAATGATTTCCCATGTATTCCGTTCCTATGCATTTTAAAACTTCCAAACACAAAAACTTATTTCCGTTCCCCTCATTTTCTTTCCATTCCCCCCATTACCTGTCATCCAAACATAGTGTTAGTCACTAACATGTGTCATCTTGTGGCAATTGATACTATCCCTTAAGCCTTGTGTGTGATCCTCGCCGCACCCATTCGGCACAAGAAGAAGCCATTCAACTCCACAACTAAACAAATCTGCATAACAAAATTCCAGTCTTAATTTGAGTCATAGCATGTTTGGATGGCTTAATGAAAAAATAACTTATTTTTTTTAGTTTTACTCAAATCATAGTTTGAGACTCCAAATCACAATTATGTTCAAATACAATGTAACCATGGTTTTGCCAAATACATTATTTGTGGACGATACTCAACTTGTCTTAATCAGTGTTTTTCCTCCAAAAGTCCACATGGAAGAGTTATATATATATATATATGTGTGTGTGTGTGTGTGTGTGTGTGTGAACAAACTCATAACTATAATTATAACTATACAAAGATAGCTGGACTTCCAATATATAGTAACTCAATAAAGCAAATTCTTAAAGGAATTTTTGGAATCAGAGAAGTATGCTGAGAATTGTTTAGTTAAGAAAGTTCTGCAGTACACAAACTTATACTAGCAACCTTTTTAATCCCCAAAAGTAAAGAAGTCTCATCTTAATCAATACAATCACATTGGTAACAACTTACCTTTTTTCTTTCCTATCTTCAATTCCATCTTTTACCAAGTAAATAGGACATTTAAATCAACTGAGTTGATAAGTCGATTAGTTTGATGGAAGTTACTTAAAGTTCACAAAAACGTAATGCATACAGGATGGTAAGTCTAGGATTAAAGATACATAATAGATTCCATTTAATAGAATGTAACAAATTTGACTGATGATTGCTGTGTTGTAAAATTAGAACTTCAATATTGCTGATGGGTAATGATGCTATCATTACACAACATTTTTTAGATGTTAAACAATGTTTTTTGTTTTGATTTGACTTTTTCCTCTTGTTTTGAAACACAGGTGAATTTGCTTTTAATCCTAAGGATCTGAATTTAAGCAAAATCAATTTTATCACAAAGAAAAAAAATCATCTCCGCTATGTGATCAGCAAAATTAATTTAACCAAAGCCATAATGCAACAATCAAGAAATGTATAAAGTTAAAACAATATTAATTAGTATTAAAAAAAACCACAAAAAAATATAAGCCCCAATGCACATAGAGGCAATCAATGACAATAGAAGTTCCATGTCCTTTAACCACTAGAACTCCAAATTTCCAATTTTTGATCAACAAAATTAGCTCAGAACCGAAGCATAGTCAAATGCATGATAGTAATGCAGCAACCTATATAACATATGGAGATAAAATAAAACTCATGCATGATAGTAATGCAAACAGAATCAAATCTCTCAACTCATTTAAACTTCCCACTGTACTCAATTTTCAATCAAACCATTCCTCTAACACACAGCTGAGGCTAAGCATAGGTAACAACAAGGCAAAGAGAAGGATATCATGGAATTTGGGTAAACCAGAAAATGGGATTGGTTACTCACAGTTAGAACCAAAGCTCAGAAAATGTCAAACTCATAACTCAATAATTAAAAAATAATAATTCCATATCCAAACTCATAATGCGTCACAAAATAAGATTCAACTCTCCTTAAAGTACACACATGATCCTAAGAATCGAACAACTCCATTGGAAAATAAACTTCAGTGATGCAGGAGACGAACAACAAGCTCGCACTTGGACTGACGAGCAACACTGACAAGTAGCAGCGATGAGCCAGGGACTGACGAGGTCGCACCTAGAGCAGCTAGCGGCACAACACGAACGAGAGACAAAGGCCAAACTTCAGGTCAAACTAAACTTGAATGTTGAAGAAGACAGAGGGAAGGGAAGATTATGTCTGAAGGTAGTCGGGAATTTCCCCATTCAATTCTTCTAATGGATAAAAATTTCAATACAAAAGCAAAAATTTTTTGCTTTTGTACAAACGGGAGTTATAGGGAGAAAGTGTATTGAAGCAAAGGAAACGAAAAAAAACCCAAATGAAAAAATCCCACCATTCGAGGAGGATGAACTGACGTTGGTGAAGATGAACGGAAAACTAAACACACACTTAGTGACTATGTTAGATTGCTGCAAGAAGTGGAAACAGTTGAAATCTCATTTTGTGGAAGTGAATATGAATATATATTGGTAAATCAAAGGGGTCGAAGCACAGCAACGAAAAAAAAAAACTATTTCTAACAGACTCCCATTTCATCAGATAAAAGAAACTGACAAATATCCCCCAAACAGAATCCATTCTTAATTCGATCATTTGGGTAAGCCGGTGTTTCCTCCCTTTGCTTGTAATGATAGAGTTGTTGTGGTTTTTGTGTAGGATCAATTGTTAAGTTTTTAGATTTGAGAAAGTGCAAAGTTGTTTCTTTTCGTAATAATGTTATTAAAAGAACTTTGTTTAAATTGTTTAATCTTTGGTTTGCATTATCAATATCGTAATTACTTATAGGTAATGGCTAGATTGATTAAACCATTTTTTGATAATAAGTCATTAAATAATGTAGTTGTATTAAATTTTACACACAAGTATCAATAAAATCCGGAACGAGAAAGCCCTTAATTGGTAATATTTTGTGGTCAAAGTTAGATTTTGCCACTAGTGTTACTAGAAATTCAAAGCAGAAGGCAAATTGCCCCCACCTCCCCCTGTTGCAAACCAGAGAGCTTCTCTGCACAAACACCAAGTCCTTGAAAGCTGCTGCTTAATCTTTAACTTTGCTCCACCTCATTCTTTTCTTTCAAATCTTAATAAACATCAATATAAATTTTTACATCTTCTGAATGGAAGGATTTTTCTTCAACTGAGAAAATGATACTGTTTAAATTATGTGAATCTCACAGTCTAAATAACTTATTTCCCTTGTGTGTCTTTTTTCTCACAAAAAAAAAAGAACATTTCTTTCCTGTTCCACGCTTCCACTGATCTTAAACAGGTGTGCTTCTCATCAAGCATTGAGCTTTCCATGACCATGACCATGACATGAGAAAGTAATTAGCTTTTTGCCTTGTTTCTCAGGTAAAATGAATTAAAATATATATATACCAGAATCAGATCAACAAGCCCACCTCATTTTATGCCCTCAGAGGCCCATGCCAAAATAATACAACTGTGCTTAACGAATTATTTAATTTAATACTAATTGCAAAGAAAAGAATTAGAAAAAGTGCATAGGGTTAGAGAAGAGAGAGACAAAGTGAAATATTCACCGACAAAAATTGTTAACAAGTGCAAAAAACCGAACTCCAACATCAACAGGCACCAGCAGCTTTCTTTTACCTTAACTGCTGTTCTCTGTTCACATTTCAGAATCTTTGTTTTAGGAGACTCCTTCTGCAATCTGTTTGTTTTGAATTCTTACCATGGCTGTTGTGGGTGGGTTCACGTTTTGTACCACTAGTACAACCCACATGATGTGAGAGACATTAACCACATTACCCCCCCGACATAATTCATAATTGTAAGAAAAGGGAAGCCATGCGTGCGTTTGTTGAAATCAGCAAATCCGTGGCACTAGCACCACACCTAAAACAAAGAAATGAAGGGTAATGGTGAATGGTGATGGAGCTTTCAATCAACAGCAGTAGTGGCTATTAGGTAGGTAGGCTGGTGTCACACACAAAGTCCTGAAAGTAGGTGCTGGTGGGATCTTTCATATTCCATTCATGAAGATGGAGGAAACATTAAATATAAAGATAGCTAGTTATTCAGTTGGGTGTAGTGTAGATGACAAAATACCTAATCCACCCCTCATATGCTAGAGAGAGAAGAGATGGGAAGGCATATCAGGTACTAACCTATATCCTCCTTTACCGGATCACTCCCACAAAATAATAGCAAAAGGATTTGGGGATTTTTCTTCTTCACTTTATCTGCTTCCTCATGAAAAAGCCATATTGGTTTTCTCCACCCAGGACAAGGGGGTGAAAAGCAGGAAAAGAAGGACCAATCATCAAGGACAACTGAGAAGGGTATGCAGGTAAATGCATACCAATTGACCCTGGATATATAATAATAGTGTGAAATTAATGGCATCTCTATCATTCGTAAACGCCACAGCATGGCACCATCACAAAGTTCACAACCCCAAAGAAAAACCAAAGTCCTCAATTCCAACCCAAAGCCTAAAAATAAGGTTGCAACCAACAACTGCTACAGCATAGCAGAGAAACAGCATCATCCCATTTCATTTCATTTCATTTATCCCTTGCCTTTTATTTCCAGCCCCTCTCTTCAATTACCCACCCTTTATCTTTCTATATCTCTCTTTGACCCATTCTCTCACTCTCTCTCTACAGAGAGGCCAACAACAAATGGCAAATACAATGAAAGAAGAAACTTGGAAACTGGACGCATCCTCCCATCAAAACCAAAGAGTCCACACCACACTACCCAACCCTCTTTCTCTCTCATCAATGGCCCAGCTGGACCAAAATTTATGTAGAAGAAAAACAAAAAAGAAAGAAAGAAAGAATGGGAAACAAAAGAAAGAGAAGTTAGATGTGTTCAAATGTCCTCCAACCAAACCCACCTCACAACCTCTCTCTCTATCTCTCTCTCATCAACTATGTTCCCCGAATTGCCCTTCTGCAAGCCCCCAAAAAATCCCATCTTCATCACTGGTCTCTCAAAAGAACAATATTTTTCACCGAGTTATGTGGGCTTTTTGGGTTTCTTTGTCTTGGTCAGAGTTTCACAGAGAAAACAGGAAAGCCAGAACCTTCTTACCTCTTCCCCCCTTGAGAGCCTTTCTCTCTTTATTGTGCCTCTTTTCCTCTCTGTCTCTCTCTCTCTCTCTCTCTCTTCGTCTCACGTTTTGTTCCATCACACCCCAACCCCACCTTCACCTTCTTCTTTCTCTCTCTCTTCTTTTAGCCTTTAGTTGAAGTTGGTTCTTGGCTTGTGGGTTGCTCTGTTCTTCCCTGATCTGATGAAGAAGATGAAAGGGGTTGTTTCCATGGAGCCTTCTTATGATGTGTATCAGGATCGGAGGAACAGGTTGAGGCATCAGAGTCTCTTGCAGGACTATGAAGACCTTCACAAGGTAACGCCTTTGCCCCCTTTTTTTGTAAAGATTGAAATTTTTTGTTATGGGTTTCACTAGATCTGATGTTTCCTTTGATATATCTTTGTGGCTTTTGGTTTTATGATGGTTTGTTGTTGAGAAAATTAAGGATTTGTTGGGGGGGAAAATATCAATACAGGGATCTGATGTTTTGATATACTTGTTTGATAATTTAATTTGTTTGGATTAAACTTATATTTATGTTCTGATCTGGTGGGATGGTGTTCTTCCTTATGGTATTTCCTGTCTCATTTTAGTCTAGAATTTCTTAGTTTCGGTTACCTCCTCCTATCTGCCTCCTACAAAACAATTTCTTTTGGACTACAAAATCTTTGATTCTTATCTTCAAAATTCCCCAGTATTTGATAAACATGAAATAACAGTCACATAGCAGTGTGCTCATGTGAGTTTTTTTTTTTTAATACTTTTTTAAAGTTTTTGGAGCCTGTACTTTGCATAGTTATTAGTTTCAGCCTTTTGGGTCTTTAAGCTAATTAGTTTTGTTTCCTTTTTGTTTTATATCATATTTTCCATAGGGTTTTTGAACTTATTGAATCCTGACCTTAAGAATTAAATAGTGATTAATTGTTAATTAGTCTCCTTTTCCTTGGGACTCTCTTTACTTTGTTTTGTCAAAATAATTTTGTTAGTGTGTGTTTGTCTGTTTTTTCTCATACTTGTCTTGTTTCAGTTATTGTCAAATATTCTTCGTAAACTATCCAAGAGAGTTTTTTGCAAAAAATTAAAATTGTTCTCATGATATTTATAATATGTTCAGGAGACAGAGGCCATGAGAAGGAAACTGCAGGCTACAAAGCAGAAAAAGTTGATACTGTTAGCTGAAGTTCGGTAATGTCTGATGCCTCTTAGTAGTAGTGGTTTTTCGTTGTAGTTTGCTGTTTATTATCCATAGAGTTTATCCTCAGCACTATCACTCTTGCAACTGCAGATTTTTGAGGCAACGTTACAAATACTTACTAAAAAATCCTTCTCCAAAGCCTCAACCAAAGCAAGAAGTTTCACAGTCCCAAAAGCTCAAAATCCAAGTTCCCTATATCTTAAAGGGAAGGAATTACAAAAGAAAGGAATCCACGTTGCGGTCCCCTACTGCTTCTCATTTGAACCCAAAAGAAAGGATTTCCAATGGGGTTGCAGTTACATTGCAAAAAACTGGCCATATGTTTGATTTAAACCAGAATGCTAGGAGTTTTAGCAAAAAAGATGCTTCTTTTCACAGTTCTGCTCCAGTGCTTGACTTGAATCACAAAGATAGGAATCACAGTGGGAAGGAAGCCACAAAGAAGAGTATAACTCCATTTTTTGACTTGAACCAGATTTCGGTAATTAATTGCACATGATGTGTTTACATTATGAGTGCTTGTTTATGTTTGATTCTAGTAGGCTTATGGTTTCTCTATCTATTTTGGTACCATGCAGAGAGAAGAGGAGGAATTACTGGACAACAGTGAGCCCATGAGGATTGAAGAACCAAAGAGAAGTACACAACGAGTTGTGAGTGAGGAGCAGCACAACGATATCAAGTTGTCAGTTTGTAGAAACGTTGGGGATGGATCAAATAGGACAGGGAAGAGGAAGATTACATGGCAAGACCAGGTGGCATTATTAAGGGTTTGATCTATAAGTACACTATGCCGAATTCCTACCCATCTGGAATGTTTAGTCTGCCTTGATATGTACCAGATTTTTTACCTTCATAAAAAACTATTCCAGTTTTATGTTTCATTTTGTAAAGATAAAATATAATTTATAGAATCATCTGTTCAATATATATTAGATGAAATGGAGAATTTATTCCCAGAAATCATGTCTTTCTTCACTCATGAGTTGTTTTAGGGTACGATTGAATAAGTTTTTTTTTTTAAAAATGATTTTAAGATAGTTTAAAAAATTGATTTATTTTTAAAGATTTTTATGAAAAGTAGAAATTATTTTGTATTTTGATATAATTATAAAAATTATTTTTATTTTTTTTCTTTTTATTACATTTCTCTTAAAAAATTGATTTTTATTAGGTTTTGATTTTTTAAAAATTGTGTCTAAATAGTTATACATTTTTAAAAAGTGATTATTTTTTATGAAAGGGTGTTTTTCTTGTAAATTAAGTAAAAAAAAAAAAAACAGGCTCTTAATTTGTCTTTGCATTGCAAAAAGTAGTCCAAGAGTGGATTTGGATTCTGGGGTTGAAACGGTGGTCCTTAGATTCTTGTGCTTGTTGATTTAATCCCAAGGCGTGTTGACTCCTGTGGTTTTGTTCTCCCTTTCTGGCCGGATTTGAAGGTTAGGGACTAGGGTCGGTTGGTTTGTCCACAGTGTATATCCATTAGCTCACTTAGCAACTCTGCATTGGTTTGCTAATATTATTTATTTAAAATATGAAACATAAGATTCTTCGATTTGGCAGTGTAGTCGTGCCTGTTCATTATAGTATATTACTAATGTCTTAGCTTACTTGTCCGCCATTTGGAGGAAATCTAGGCAGAAAACAAATAAAATAAAATCTACTTGACCAAATTATAGGCTAGGATATTGGCCTTTATGCATTGTTTGTTTTAAGAGAAAATGAGTGGAAAGAAAATGAGAAGAGAGAAAATGTGAAGATTTTAACATTTTTTCTTGTTTGGATGAGGAGAGAAAAGAGGAAGGAGAGAAAACAAGAGTGGTGGAGCTCATCAAAAAGTTTTCTTCTCTCTTATGAGGGAGAGAGAAAAGATTTTTTTTTAAAATTATAAATTTATCAAAAATATTTATATCTATTATATTACAATAAGGGTATATAAGTCTTTTAAATAATTACATTTTCTTTCTTCTTCCTTTTCTACATGACCAAACAAGAGAAATTCTTCTCTTTATTTTCTATCTTTCCTTTTTCTCTTGATCCAAACAATAAAAGAAAAATATATTTTTCTCTTTATTTTCTCTCTTCTCTATTTTCTCTCTTCCCATTTTCTCTCCTCATCCAAACAAAGCATTAGGGGCCATCATAAAAGAGTTCCTTAAGTGTGTGTATGAAATAACTTATTTTTTATTCAAATAAGTTTATTGAAAGAGCTTTAAAAATAAAATAAAAAAGGCGATAAAAAACCAAACACGTTATAAGTTCTACTTTGCATAAGTTGCTTAGAAATCTCAGAGAGTGATCAGTTCTTCTGAACATGTGGTTCACATGTTTATTCGGTTGGTCACTTCTGGCTGCTTAAGCTAGCAAAGCCTTTACATTTGGAAAATTGTTTTTGTACATTTGAACATTTTTTTTTTGTACATTTGGATGTAAACGTCCAAAATTCCAAATACCAGACATAACCATGTCTATGTTTAAGGGTGTGGTTATTGTCACTTTTAAATATTTATTTACACTATCTACTAACAAGTAACAAAATAGTTTTGATTTTATAAATTACTCTCACCTAAATACTTTTATGATTTTAAAGTCAAACTTAACTAATTATATTAATATTTGTCTATTCACATTATATAACATTAATTATTTTTATTTTTATTTATGTATTCAAACTCTTATAATTATTTAATTTTTTATTAATTTTCTTTTTCATGACACTTTGTTCATGTAAAGTCATAACATGTACAGTTAATTTTTACTGTTTAAAATATCATTAACAGGACAATGTGTTAAATCAGTAATCTAATTTTTTATAATAACAAATATATTATATTAATCCTTCAATTATCTTTTACGAAGTATATTTATTATGAAATTATATTTTAAAGAATAAAATTCTTAAACATCCATTTTTATTCTTCCGATAATGTGAATACTTTTTATGAGCATTTAGATAATGTAATACTTTTTATGAGGATTTATAGCATCAATGTTAAGTATGACTTTTTTTGTTCTTGTGTAATATTCATGTTTCTACTCATAATTAATTAAAAAAGCTATATATATATATATATATATATATATATATATATATATATATATATATATATTGTTTTAGTCCTATTACATTATTTAAAGAATTTAACTTATAAAATAAGTATTATCATAATTAAATTAATCTGAAGATAATATTAAATTAAATGATATTAACTTTCAAAATGAATCAAAATTAAATCCTAATAAAATTAATTTTTTAATAATTAAAAAAATTAATATACTTAATTAAATTTGACTTTAATAAAATTAAAATATTTATGTGAGGTAATTTAAGAAGTCAAAACTATAAATTATTGATGGAAAGTGTAAATAGACATTAAAGAGTGCTAATAGCTCCACACCAAGCTCAAAGCTTAAATTTGCAAGAAAATCATTCACAACACTTGCTTTCTTTTGCTTTTAGCAAAAAGTTGTAGTGCCTTCATCTTTACTTTTGAAAAGAAAATGAGCTTTTTGTTTTGGCGGTTGAACTTAAGAAAATGTTGCAAGTAAATGAAACAAATTTTAGTTTAGTTCAAATGAAATAAGATTTACTCCACTTTAATTCTCATGTACCGTTGCTACTATTAATATGCTTGCACACCAGAGCAATGAGCATGTGCAATGGAACCAAACAGTTAATGGGTCCTAAGCTCTGATTGCATTACAACAAGGGAGTCAGTAAGGACTGAATAAAACAAGGACAGACATGCAAAAATTGACATGGAATGAAGACGTAAACCCATTCAGTTTGGTCACACCAGGTCAAACGAGTTCCTCATTTATGCAGGCTCTGTTATCATACTTACAAAGCAGATTAAAAATGTCACATAAGTAAACGACAGAGATACAGTTGTCGTGAGTCAACATACTCCATTATATACAACATGAGTAGTTTGGGCAACTCTAGAATTTTCAGCACCTTGCATGTGATCATAGTCCTTCACCCGCTCTATCTTCATTTGTTTCAGCCACTGGAGACACTTCATCTGAATCACCAATACTCTCTACCATCTTTATTATTGTTTCCTTGTTCAGAACATTTGTTATTTTTTGGTCTGTTTCTTTGTTAACAGCATCTATATCTTTGATCAACCCAGGAGCTTCTAATGATACAGAAGATGCAGGCGGGGCACTGCCATAGTTTTGACTAAATTTCTTCATCCGATTCAAGTGTTTTCTCCCTTTCTTGTGGCTTTCCATCACAATTTGCGAGCCAGTTCCAACTTGACAAATTTCACACCAAAATTTCATCTTCCTCTTCTTCCATGCATTTATTCCCCCTGCTTGTTGCCTACTTGCTGTTCCATTTTCATTCTTCAAACCTATGTTTTGGCTTTTCTGCACAAGCTGATCCTCATTTTTAGATTCCACTGTTCCTTTATTAGCCATTGTCTGATTTATGTCTCCCCAGGTTATGCCAGGTTGAAGTGGCTGCCTATCTGCTTTTGCATCCAACCCTAAAGTTGTGGTAACGATGGCTTCAGTAGACTTCACAGACTTTTCATTTTTCTTTAATGCAAATGATGTGTTGGTGCTCTTACCAATCTTCAGCATTCTCAGTGCTGCTTCCTTGGCCTTGTGCTTCCTACCCTGAAGATGCTCATTCAAGCCTCTCTCACTTGTGGCACTAACACGACATAGTGCACAACTCCACTCCTCCTTGGGTTTTTTCTTTAAACCAAATGGAGAATGCTCGCTGCCATCAACAGCCGGAGGTGTTATCGCTTTCCGCTTAGCACCATAAAGATCTGGGTCTGGTTTAGCCTGCAATGGGATACACAAACAAAGTAACATATGCTCACTGGCCAATTAAGAGCTTCAACATTCCCTATATATTGACTCCATCTTCTGCTTGTGTAGATGAATAAGATATACAGATAGTGATCACACAACATAGCTCCATTAACAGTGAAGTTATAGTAATGCAAATTTACAATGAAGAAAATGTATTGCTGTGCAGTGGTTAGCCAAACAAATAGGAAAAGCAACTTGCTGAAAACAAAGGAGATTTGCCAGCATAAAAACAACAGTCATATCAAGCAAATATTTGCTTATAGTGGGTTCCTATATCAGCATGTCCTGGTTCTTAAAGTATATATCACATCCATCATCTGCCTGATATTCTCAATTTCAGAAATCAAGGACCTGTGAAGGGGAAAAGCTGAGAAAATTTGAAAGCAAAAAGTACTACAACTTCAGAAATGACACAATTCCATCTGTAACTTTGAAACAGGTATTTTATGTAATTCCACGACTAAAGTGCCTATTAATTGCTTAAGTCAGTTAACATCAATTTTACAAAATAATAAATAATAAATTTTGGAGGGAAGATCCTGATCAACTATAAAGCTCATAAGGATAGAATGTGATGTTTGAGTTAGTATATTTGTGCATCATGTGAGTGATAGAATGCAAGAGTGAATGAATGTTAGTGTGAAATTAAGTGCTGAATAAGGTGTTTATAGGGGATACATGAGGACTTCACACAGCCTCCGCTAGTTGATAGATAGAACTACATGTAGTCTAGTGAGACCTTTGCTCACATGGGTGATGGGTCCTTAGAAGAGTGACTTGTATTCATAAATACATCGTTTTGTGATACAAGTCGCTCTTCCAATGACCCATGTGACCAAGGGCCCTAAAAGGATACTTTAAGTTCCTTCTATCAACAACAAATCATCTCACACAATATAGCCAGAGTAATCCTTCCATCTCTATCTTTTTTTTGGTCATTGTGGAATGCACGTGAAAACTCACCTACCTGCATTATAAATACCTCACAATTCACAAATTAATTCACTATGTCTATAACTTTCTCACTCTCACAACCCACAAGCAACACCACATTCTCATATTCTCTTATTCAGAAGAAGCACATAACTCATCCTCATATGGAAGACCATATCTCACACAAACAGACAACCCATGGGAGAATCTATCTTTCCCATTATTGACTTTGATAGCAATTGTCATTGTTAGTTAGTAACCATTAGTCAAGTAGTTAGTTAATTAAGCTAACCCACTAGGATAGATAGAATAATAGAACCAAAATTGTTCATTAGTTATTTATAGTGTTGAATGACATTATGCTTGAGTCGAACAAGGAGGATAATTGTTTTCTTTGATTGTGTCAATTGAATTCGTACCAATTGGTGCTTTCATAATTCATTGCTCTCCTGTAACAAAGGCAGAAGAAACTCAATATGCAGAATTGGAAGAAGCATGCTTGGATCGAATCAAGAAGCTTTTGGCAGAGCGGGAGCAAGAACTCAAAGAATACATGTAACCTTCCTTATTAAAGTCAAGGATAAACTCCTAATGACCAATGTCATTCAACACTACAATCAATCAACTAATGAACCATTTGATTCTCTTATTCCATTTATACAAGTCAGCTAGAATAATTAACTAATTACTTAGCTAACTACTTAACTAATAGTAACTAACTAACAATGACAATTCATATCACACCTCCTCCCACTAGATCTCCCCCCTTTCTCTGCCACAACACTATGTGGCTCATCAAAAGACCTTACAAACATACCTCAAAGAAAATAACAAAAAATTATAGCACCAAGAAAACATTTAAAACTCCTTTATTCATCTCAAATATGAGTTAACAGCATTCTAATGAATCAACCGTTCATGGTATAGCAAAATGGCTTTATTTTAATGTAGTTGTTTGTTTCAATTTGCAAAATTAGAAAATTTTTTCAAACCATGAACTAGACCAACATTGCAAACCTTGTCTAAAACCAAGTTGAACTGATTCAAATTTTGAAGGAAACCAAACCAACTCAAAGGATTGATTCAATTTGGTTGGTGTATAATTGGGCTAGACCAGTATCATGAACAACCCTACCTACAATTATTCATGCTCAATCTTAAACATCATTAAAATTGATCCGGATTTAGTATCAAAGAATTAGCTATCACGAACAAGGAATATAAAATGCGTCCAATATTTAAGAGCAAATTGGTTCAGACCATCATGCAAAATCCGCTAGAACCGTTGTTCATAACTTTTAGAGGGATAACAAAGGAGAAAAACATGTAGGATTGGCATAGTAGAGATTAATAAAGGGGTACACAATTACTGATGTAAACTTAATACCCAACCCCTTCTTTGATCTTAATTATGCGATGGGAAATAAAATAGAGATATTGGGACATAGGAAAGGAATATTAGAAGTAGTAGTGTAGAATAATATATCTGCATAATTTGGAAGCAGAGATTATTGATTCCCAATTACAAAAAATTGACAATGCATACAAACATATTATTCCATACTCCCAATATTCCTTTCTCATATTCTACTATTCCTATCCCATTCCCCAATAGAGTAACCATTAACAAGGCCCAATAACACAAATATACAAATTTCACAAATACCTAACCAAAAAGAACTTACCACATAAGTACCCTGTCCCAATTTCAAGCTTTTGATGGTCAATTTACAATCCTCTATCAAATGTAGCTAGTAAAAAGCACGATGCTGATTTTTGTGTAAAGTTGCAGTTTTTTCAACAACAGAGTGGCCAGCTGCTGAGCACACTTGGTGTATCCTAAACAAAAATAACCCCCTATTGTTAAGAATAAGAAGCCTAGGCTAGGCCCTTTTCAATGGTAACAAAACACGACCTACATGGATGTTAGAAAGACCTCAGTCCATGGTACAAAATCAGGGGCCATTGTACAACCAACCAGCATGAACGGCACTAAAACAAGACAAATTTAGCAATTTAGACAAGATGCCTAAAAGGCTTCAGCAGTTGATTCACCATTGCACAAAGATATAAACAACAAACAAGCATACAAAAATAAATTGAAATTGAAGAAACAGATAGAATAGAGACTAGAAAAGGTTAACACTACAAACTGACCAGTATGATTACTTTATCCTTGTTAGTCTGTGGAGAAGGTTTGATTTGGGCAGCGGCCATAAGTTGCGGTAGTTGTGGTTGTGGCACACCAAATACATTATTGTCAAATGGGTTCAATCTGGGAATCAAGCGCATTCCCAGTCTTTCCTCAATCGAGAATCCCTGTGATGCTGCCAAAGTCCTTTGCACTGCGATTCCCCACCCTCTCTCCAATGCCAGCTCCCTCCTCACTTCCTCTTCCAGCTCTCGCCTCCGCGCAATCTCGCCGGCGATTATCTCTCGCCTGATTTGCTCTTTCTCCAGCTCTCGTCGCAATGCTTCGCCGGCATTGTTCACCGCCATTGGGAAAGTGTTGGGTCTAGGAGTAGGAACCATGCTTGGAAAACCACCTGATATAATTGTCAAAAATTGAATGAAAAAAATTTGAACCCCAGAAATTGAATGAACAAATAAACGTCGAAAAATATTGCTTTTTTTTTTTCAAATAAACATGCAGGAACAAACACACGAGAAGGAAAAAAAAAATATTTTTGACTTTACAAGACTCACAGGTAAATGAATTTGGTATTAAAATAAACATGCAAACTAAAAGGAAAGAAGATGATAGAATGAAAAAAAAAAAAACTTACCTCGAAATGATTGATGAGAGAAATAAGTGACGGTGGAGAGAGGAGGAGGTGGATACAGAGTTAATGTTGAAGTTGGTCTTTTATCGACAGCACGAAATTTGAATTCCATAAAAAAGATTAAAACTTAGAAACTTAAGAGCAAGGTTGAGGAACGTGTAGAAAATAATGCCGATCACTCACTAGTATTTCAGTTGTCTTCAGTGCGTGTGTCTCCTAAAAGTAACAGTGATAAAGGGTTGGGTTGGGGGGGAATGTGTGTAGTGGGGGCTTTGACACGCGTCCATAAGGCGCGTTGTGGAGCAGTTCATCAGAAAAAAAATGTTGTCAGTATGTCAGAGTTTTTCGTTATTTTGGGATGTGATTGATTCTGTCTTGATTTAATTTTCAAAATTTACAAATTTTATAAAAAAGAAATTTTGAAATTTGAATGCATTCAAGTCCCATCACGATTATGAGTGTTACTGTAATGAGCAGGTATCATAAGTTTCTGGGGAATTTAATTTCTCTGACTTTTCCATCCTTACTTTTATAGCCCAGCAGGATCTCCCTCACTTTACTAAAAAAGTGGAGAAATTCTTGCACTGCTGTGCTTTTCACGGTATCTCTTAATTAAATTGTTGACATATATAAATATATTTTTTTACATATTAACGTGTTGTTTCTTATTTTGGTCACATAATTTTGTAGCATAAATATTTTTTTTGTTTATTAAAATATTCTCTTATTTAATAAATAAAAACTTAATTTTTTTAAAGACAATCAAGTATTTAAGTAAATTTTTTTAAAATATATTATTTTTATACATATAAATTTATATATTAAAATTAAGATTATATGTTTAAAAAATTCTAACTTTTTTATTTATGATAATACAGATTAATTTTTTTATATAAATATTTAATAAAATATTTATGACATATAGTGTCTATTAAAAAATAAAAAATTATTTACTAATTTTTTTAATGAAATTATTTAAGTATTATTTAATAATTTATTAATTTTTTTAATTATTTAAATAAGGAAATAATAAATATTTTTAATATAGCAAATGTTTTATTTTTTATTTCTTTATTAAGTAATGTTATACAGTCATAATTATTTGTCAAAAGTTGCCAACATGGTGATTAAATATGTTAAAGTAATGAGAAATGATTTATCCTTCTATCAAATTTTTTTATTAATCTTCTTAATTATTAAATGAAGAAAATATTGAATATTTTTTTATTTTTAAGATATTAGATGTATTTATTTTTTTATTTAATACTTTCTTTATTTAGTATTAGAATGATTATTATGATGATTGAATAGAAGATATAACATTACTCTAAAGTAATAAATATCACTACCAACTTGTATTGAATAAAGTAATAATGGGTTTAAACACTTTAACTATGGGTTAAATGTTCAATTTTTAATTCATGTATATGAAAAAAATATAGCTAAGAGCAGTCATCTTGAGGGTTACTGCAGGGGAAAAAAAGTAATAAATATCACTCATTCATCAAAGGCTTAAAAACAATGACATGTAATTATGGCAAAAATTCTAAGAAAGAAATTTTGACTATATGTATTTTTCTTCTTTATTAGTATTATAAAGACACTTATTAATACTCAATAGTGATGCGTAATTTTACCTAATCACTATTTTTAATGAAAAATTACGTGAATAATTACAATGTATCAAATAAAAAGGAAACTTATTAATAAATTAGTAAAATTTTTAAATAAAATATAGATTAAAAAAGTATAATTAGTTGAAAAAAATTTAAATTTGTTTTTTTTAAAGAAAGTTCACCCTTATCTTATAAATGAAATTATTTTTTCTCAAAAGTATGATATGTTCTTATCGTACTATCTTTCTTCTTAAGAATAGAATATATTTTTTATAGTACTGTATTTCTTCTTATGTCATGTGTTTTTTTTTTCTATATGATTTATTCTATATTAATTATTCTTTTATGTTATTTTTCTTTATTTATTCTCACATTCCCTATGTCTTCGCTATATAAGTTACAAATCAAATTTATTTAATTAATTTCCAATATTTGCTTAATCAATTTCTTATTTATTTGCGTAATCAAATCTCAAAATTTTATAGATAAGATTTATCGAATATTAATTGTAGCAAGTGTTAAATATTTGACATCAATTATATCAAATTTAAGCAATAAAACAATTAATAATCATAATGTTCAGACCAATCTAAAGAATTATCATTATTTATTTTGTTCTTTGTTATTTTTTGAAAAATTATTACCAATTATATGTATGTTATGCTAAAAACTAACTTATGTGCACATCAAATTTTTTAATGAAATATAATTTAAAGACATTAAAATTTATATAAAAAAATCGCGCATCACACATACTACTTATTAGTTAAGAATGATTTTTTGCAATAAAATAGAATTAAGAATGACATATGTTATTTTATGAGAAAGAGTCTTATAAGAGATTAACTTAGATCAAATAAATGTACTCTGATTTAATACATTATTTTTAAAAAATTACAAATAAAAGGAAAAAAATTAAAGGAGCATATAAAGAAGAATGAAAGTAATAATAATTAATAATTAACTCTGTAATTTGGAAAATATATTATATGATAATTCATTAATTTGAAAACACAAAATGAACAAATTTTATACTTTAACGCTTGTTATGATACGTTTAAATAAAGAAAAGCAGAGAGAAATTAATGGAAAATTAAAATTGTAAAGTAATCATCATTCTTTTTATTTGGATTTTTTAAAAATGAGATATTATAATACAATTTTTTTCCTTCTTTTTTAGAAATATTTTAAAACTCTTTTTTTAAAAAATTCTAAGATATAATTTTTAAAAATGTAAATCAACCAAAAATTCCACATTTTTTAAATTAAAGTTTCGGGGTTATAGTTTATATTAATTTTCAATTAGGTCCCATAATTTTTTTATTTTCAAATTAGTTTATACACTTATAAAAAAAAAATTAAAATAGTCTCACTATTAATTTTTGTTATAATAATATTATAATACTGTTAATTGACAAATAAATTAAATATTTTTTTAATAAAGACTCATTTATATGTTTATTTTTTCTATAAAACGTCCAAATAAATATTTATTTATTCTAATAGATACTTATTTCTCTTAGTAAATTGTCTTTTGTCAAATAATTGTTCTTCTATATGTTATTTTTTTCTTCACAAGATGCCTAATAAAGATTAAATTAACTTTGTTAAAATGAAAATTAACATTAATGATTATAGTAAATATGAGAACTAATTTGAAATTAAGAAAATATATAAAAAATATAATTAAAAATAATTATAAACTATAAATATCAAAATTTTAATTTAATATTTTTTAGTAAGAAGTATCTCACAAACTAAGACTATGTTTAGACAACTTATAATAAGTGCAATAAAATAAAATGACATATGATGAGATAAAATGAAGTAAAATAATATAAAAAAATTTTCATACAATTATTTAGATATTTAAAGATTTTTAAAGAAAAAATTTTATTATTTAAAATGATAAGTAAAATAAAATAAAATAATAAAATTATAATATTTTTATTCTTATACTATTTTTTTATCTCCTTCCACGATAAAAAAAAGAGTAAAATTTATGATAAAATAAGATAAAATATATATCATCTTATATCATATTATTCTATCTTAATTTTAAAAATTCAAACAATAAAATCATACTCTATTTTATCACATTTCACTCTATTCCATCTCTCACATCCGATCCAAACAAAATCCAAGTACTTCCAATCATTTTCTTGTCAAAAGTGTGAACTTTTAATCCTCTTTAAAGAATAAAGCTTCTTGCTGCCAATAAATTCCACGTATGTAAATTTTGCTTGTTGAACTTTTCGTCATCCAGAGGGAAGGGAACAACAAAACTGGAAGGAGTAGAAGGCCAGAAAGAAGCATCAAAAAGTGAAAAATGCCGACCAAGTGTGAATTATGCTGTGAGATAATGATCGCTGTCTTGCTCCCTCCTTTGGGAGTTTGCTTCCGCCATGGTTGCTGCAGTGTATGTCTCCCGCTCACTTTTCACCATCTCTTTATGCTTCATCCACTATAGTTCACCTTTGTCTTCTCTTTGGATCTGGCCCCTTAATCTCATATACAAACGCCCCTTTTACTTGTTTTTCCTTTTTTTATACTCAAAACCCTTTTTTTTTTTCGATCATAGTTTTTCTGCGTTTGATCTAGCTTTTGGAAATTTGCTTTCAGCCAAATGGGGTTTTGACTCTATTTGTTTTTGTGGTTAAACAACGTAATAAAACTATGAAGTCTGTGAAATAAAATGATTTTTTTTGCTGAAAGAGAATAAGGATCATAAAATAAAATGATAAATCTGAATAAGGATCATAAAATAAAATGATAAATCTGAAGTTTTATGATACCTTTTGTGTATTGGAATTTCTTACAATTTGACTGTGATTGCATTTTTGCAGGTTGAATTCCTCATCTGCTTGCTCCTCACTATATTAGGGTATATTCCTGGAATAATTTATGCCCTCTATGTCATTGTCTTTGTTGATCGTGATCAGTACTTCGATGAATATAGGCGTCCTCTCTATGCACAACAGTACTAACACCTACGGAGTGTGTACCCCCCCCCCCCTTTTTTTCTTCATCGTCTATACTGTGTGTGATGACTCTTAAGTATATCATGGACACCACTTGAGCTGTATTCTTATTTCTTATTGTTATTGAGACTAGACTTGGCCAATTTGTGATTTACATCATTATTGCTAAGAACAGCTACTCAAAGTATTCAAGTCCTGTGGACAGTTACTTGTATGGTTATATTTAGGTACTTATGAAATCAAATTATGAAGCCTAGAAGTGATGTTGATGCCTTGCTTGATAGTTGATCATATGCATAACTACTGGAAATAAGTTTATATGCTTATTGAAATTGATAGTTCATAGGATTACTTGTTTTCTCTCGAATCTTCAATAACTTTTATGTAATCAGGATTCCTCCGTGATGCTAATCAATTTCCTATTTATCTGCGTAATCAAATCTCAAATTTTTATGGATAAGATTCATCAAATATTGGTTGTAGCAAATGTCAGATATTTGCCATTAGTTTGTTCCTCTTGGTTTTGCATAGATCTATATCTCAAGTAACAATATCTAGAATCTTCAGTTTTGGGATGGAGTTTTGAGGGGTTTGAACTTTGAAAGTCAAAACTATTAGGGGCTGCTGGAAGTGAATCAAACGGGTGAAAAAAACTTACTTTCTTTTTTTGTTTGCAAACTGTAGAGACTTTGTATATGTTGTTCGTTGATTAGGTATTACTTATCTGTGATAGCAAATCTCTACATGTGGCCCTTTCTACTTTACATCCCCTAGTTTGTCAGTTTATCAATTTTATATCACATCATCCTTAAGTGAGACTCTTACTAGCATATCATATTTCTTTGTTTAGGGAGAGTTGATGGTAGGTTCTCCAATTGAGTTTCATGAGAAGATCAATGATAACTGATAAGTCTTGATAATTGAATTTTTTTTTGCCATTGTTCTCTTTCCGTGGGGCCGTGGGGGATGAGGTGGTAAGGGGGACCTTTTAAATGCCTAAGACTCAAAACTGTTTAAATATGTGATGAAGCATTTAATGAATTCTAAATTGTGGTGGATCCAAACCTCTTTCTTGATCTTTTCAATTTAGTGTTACACTACTCATGAATGTTTTAGTAGATTGGTTTCTTCCCTGTCATATTACTTACTAGTTTGAATATATATAATGTGATAGAAAGTATAACCAGGATTTGATTGCCTTCAGCTTTGTTCTTGAAATGTATTAGGTACTTCTAGTAACTGAACTTGTCCAGTGATTTTGAAAAGACAGATTGGGTTCTTTCAAGTGAAACATGAAATTTAAAGACAAAGCATATGTCGATTGTTACATTTTTAGTTTTGCTTTATCCTAAATCAATTTATTTATTTTTAAGTAATGGTTGCATTGTCATGGACAGAGTAAGTTGGTTTAATATCAATAAAGAATTCCAGATTCCCAAAGGAATGACTTAATTAAGTTACATGGATTCAGCCAAATAAGATTTAGTTCTTAGGGTGGCTAGTTGATTTGAACTTAATGTTTTCATCTGTGTTTAGACTAAGATTCCTTAGCTTCCAGCATGCATTGAACCATTTCAAACAGTTTACAGTATACCTAAAGATTTACAATGACAATCTGGCATGACTGACTGGTTTGTCTATTTCATATGGCTTATGTGATAGATTATAAGTGCCATCATGTATGAGTATTGCTAGTATTTTGGTTATAGTAGGAAAGCTATTGAAGCCTAACGGGATATGATTAAACATCTAGAAGGCTAATCCATAACTATGAAAGATTCTAATTTGAAAAACGTACAAGTTCCTTCTAGTTCAAACTCTTAGGTTGTTTCTCAACGAGTTTGCCTACCAAGAAAACTGGTGGGAAGTAAAAAGGCTGAAGGTACATTTAAGTAGGTTTTTAACTTGTCAATCTACGCTTCTTGATTATGTAAATAATGCTTTGAAGTGTCACAAATTTGAATTGGAGGGCAGGTTATAGATTCCTGGTTCTTGAGGACAGGTTGTTATAGATTCAAAGTAATTAAACACTAAACAGAAAAATTAAAGGCAAACCATATCATCTCGTAAATGATAATCCCTACAGTGGTAGGTAATAATCCAAAAAAAGTGATAATCTAATACAATCTAATCAACTTGATATACGCAAGTCATGAAGACTTTTGGGAGTTGGAACCACCCAAATAGGTGGTGGATCAATCTTATCTGCAGAAGGAATGAGGAGCTTGACACTTCTATCTTGAAGACTGAAAACACCCCAATCATGTCCGCCATATAAGTAGTCCAAATTCATCTCATCCCACCTATCATCTGAGAAGTAAATTGAGTTTGCTTCACATCCTGAAAAGGCTTGAACAGGTATTGATATAGACTCATTGGCACCTAGAAACAGAATTTGATCCTGTAAAGAAGTCATCTTTTCCCAATTGATCTTTTTAAAATCAAGTTTATACACACTAAAATGCTTTGTTCTGTAAGGACAAAGCAAGGGGTGTGTATTCTCAGATGATAAAAGGTACCCTTCATCTACTGCTTCCCCATCTTCGTTTACAAAATTTCCAATATACCTTTTCACCAACAAAATCTCTCCCTCTGACATCACCAAGTATATCTGTCTTGAAAACAAATCTCTTGGAAATTCTTTCTCTTCCTCCTCGTCTATCTCCATGGTTGGTTTAACATCCAAGATCTTTCTAGGAATATGTTGACAAATATCCCATCCTTCAACAGAGCCGTCTTTTGCCAAAGCATAAAGATAATTGTTGTTGAACACAATGTCAAAATAAAAGCGCTTAGCATCAGAGAGTTCAACCCACGTTGAAGACTTACAAAAGGCAAGCTTACATTGACAACCATATATTATGGCAAGAATGTAGTTGGAAGGAGAGGGAGAGCACATCAACACAGCTTTGACTATGAAGGTTGTCCGTAAGTATTGGACAAAATAGGATTGTGAGACGGGTTGCATGAATGCATGAGGAAAGGGTGGCAAGTGAATGCAAGTAGAAGAAGAGGGATTTAGAAGAAGAGGTCTTGCGTTTGTGTCTAAAAGCACAAGCCAACCATGAGAAGAACCAACACACCATGCACCAGCCAAGTTCTTGAACATGTTCTTACACTCATAACGCTTGTTCTCTAACACAGTGAGGATGCTACGATGAACTGTGGTTGTGTTACCATCATCGTCCGTTTGTTGGATGCTAGGAAGGATGGCATAGGGAACTGAAAGGTAAGCCATTGTAGCGGTGATGTTTTTCTTAATTTGATTTCATTTGTAAAGAAGACTCACAACTTGGATTTTTTAAATAGGCTAAGAAATAGGAAACTGGCTTCAATTAGGATACCCGTAAGATTTGCAATCCTCATAAGATATCAATTAATTTTGTAAAAGATACACTTATCTCTTTAATCTGATAAATTCATTTGAATTTTGGCCAATCATAATCATAATTTTATTATTTACACTTATCTCTTTGCAAAAGATTTGCAATCCTCATAACTCATAAGGTATTAATGAATTTTGCACAAAATACACTTATCTCTTTGCTCTGATAATTCATTTGAATTTTGGCCAATCATAATTTTATTATTTACAAAAGTTAAAATTTATAATACAATATTTTATTTATTTTTTTTGGTTTTTCCCGTTCATTATTATCATGTGTAGGAAAAACTAGATATAGAAAAAGAATCTAATACCACTATATCGCGCCAGAGTTTTGACAAAATAAGCAAGAACTTAGTTTTCATAAACATGAAATTACTTTTTTTCTTTAAAATCCTTTTTGAGTTTCTACTGTAATGTTTCCTTATTCATTTGACAAAATAAAAGATAAAGACATAAGCGTTTGAATGCCTTCCTTTTTTTCAAAAAAAAAATCTATTGTTAAAAAACAAGTCTCCCCCAAACTAATTAGTTTCTCCAAATATAAATTTAATTAATAAAAACACGAAGAAAATTTAAAAAGTAGAGTTAATTTAAAATTCTATCTATCCATATATAAAAGGAATAATTAATCTATTTATTTATATCTATATAAAGAAAAAGCGACTTCGTAAAGAAAGCAATATATGCCAACACAAGAAATTAACAAAGAAAAAAAATACGAACTTAAAAATTAAGTAAATAAAATACAATTAATTAACATAATGCTAATAAAATTAATCAATATTAATTTATCTTAGTGTTTAGTTGGAGTCACCTCTATATTTTATTTTGTATTTGTTGGATATTGATGCTATAAATCAGTAAAATATATTTTTTGATAAAAATAATTAATCAAAATTATTTAATTGGGATTAGGCCCCAAAAATCAAGTAAGTAAACTATAAGTAATCAATAATAATGAAGCGATTAAATGAGAAAAGAGGCACGTGTTACTTTGAAAAATCAAGTAAGAAAAAAAGTGGAGCATTTTTGCACTAGAAATTAAGCATGAAAAAATCAAATAAAAAATATTTTTCAATCAAAGATATCTAAGCACGAAATATTAAACAATAAAAAATAAGAAAAATATAAGAGCTTAATAACTAAGTAAATGAGATAAAATATAATAAAAAATTCAAGGATAATTAATACAGAATCAATGAATTATAAAGCTAACAAAATTAATCAACACAGATACAATTAAATGTTTGAGAATAAGTAAAACCTCATACTTAGATTTCATAGAATTTCCCTAAGTTCAACTTCAATATTTCAAGATTTGGATGATCTCCTATAACAAAACCGTCCAAGATTGATACAATTTTAATTGCAAAGGGGCCGACCATCATTGATTACGAGATTCACTAATATATGAAAAAAAAAATATGTATCTTTATCTCTCAATTCCCTGTTATTTTAACAACATAAAATAATCCAAGTCTTTAACTTTATTAAATCATATGATGATATGATATAAGCAATCCATGAAATAATATCATCACTCACACAATTTACAATAATAATCAAATATAAATATAAATATTAGATTCTAACAAATAATATATGAAAGGGTTAAAAAAACCTAGTCTTTTTTGTTACCAAAAAAAAAAAACCCTAGTTTTAACTAAAGGAAAAAAATGACATATTAGCTTTGTGGTGCTGACGAGGGGACTGACCCAGAATTAAATTAGTAGGCATTGGGACAGAAACAGGATCTTCATTCATTCTTCAATTGGAAATGGAAATGAAAACTGAGGCAGAAGAAGAAACCGAGTCAGGACTCAGAGCTGAGTGGGCCGAGTTGACTCAAGAGTGCCTCATCAACATCCTCTCTCGACTCACCTTGCAGGAACGATGGCGAGACACCATGCTCGTTTGCAAGTCATGGTTCCGCGCCTTCAAGGAACCCTCTCTTCACTCCGTCTTCAATCTCGATCCCCACTTCGACTCGCCCCCCGAGTTGTCTCACTGGTGGACCCCCGAGTTCGAGAGCAAGATCGATTCCATGCTTCGATCTGTAGTCGATTGGAGCTTTGCCTCTCTCACCGAGATCCGCGTTCGACACTGCTCTGATCGCTCTCTCGCTTTGGTCGCCGAAAGGTACAACCTTGGTTTCAAATTTCAATACCCATTTGTTAATCATGTGTAGAAACCGCATGCTTTTGAATTGGATCTCGAATTTTGGTGCTTTGAATTGAATCGTTCTGAGTGGATTTGAGGTTTGAATGTTGAAATTGGTTATGCCATTATTTTTCAATAGTTGGTGAGAACTGATAACTGGGTTTTAATTCTGGAATTGGGTTTGCTGTGATTGCATTATTTTCAGGTTGCAGAGTTTTACATGGTGATTTGTACTTTCTATTGTGAATATAACATTTCAGCATCAACATCTGAAGCCTCATCTTGCTTTGTTTTGTGTTGTTTGTTTTTGTTGCTGTGAATATTATGTAACTGCATTTCAGATGCCCAAATCTTGAGGTGTTGTCAATCAGGAGCTGCCCTCATGTTACTGATGACTCTATCTCTAAGATAGCCGTTAGGTGTCCAAAGCTTAGGGAACTGGACATCAGCTATTGTTATGAAATATCCCATGAGTCATTGGTGTTAATTGGAAGAAATTGCCCAAACCTTAAGGTTCTGAAGAGAAATCTCATGAATTGGCTTGACCCTTCTCAACACCTAGGGATTGTTCCTGATGAGTATCTAAATGCTTGTCCACAAGATGGAGAATCTGAAGCTGCTGCCATTGCAAATTCTATGCCTCATCTCGAGTGGCTTGAGATTAGGTTCTCTAAGTTATCAGCTAAAGGCCTCAATTTGATATGTGAGGGGTGTCCGAACATTGAGTTCTTGGATTTGTCTGGGTGTGCTAACTTAACTAGTCGAGACATTGTGAAAGCATCGTCCAATTTGGCACACTTGAAAGACATTAAAAAGCCAAATTTCTACATTCCCAGGTCTGTCTTTCACACTGAAAGGTATGGCCATTGGAGATTGTATGATGAGAGATTTCAAACAGATGTTTTCCGAATTTGAGAATGGATAAGAAGATTAATCCAAGAAGTAAACTCTATGAGTCCGTCTTCTTTCTGCTGGTCTGTGGAGATCTTAATAAGGTTTCTACAGTTCACAGTCAAATATATCTTTTAGAAATTATGATCTTTGTCTAATGTAATTCCTATTCTAAGTTGTTTGTCTTCCATGTATCTGCAATGTATTTGTGTAGAAGATCATTGCCTCAAGTTCAAATAATGGATTTACCAAATAATGTTGTTATAATTATTTATTTTTTCTTTGGGTGCTGCATTGCTTCTTATATGTTTTCCTTAGCAGTCTACCGAAACAAATTGTCTCAGGAATTTATGTTCAGCTTCATACCTTCTTCCTAACACATTTTAGTACCCATTAACCAGAAATTGAATTTAACTGTGTTTCTTTTTTTCTTACTTTCTTCAATAGGGGAACCCTCATGGTTGCGATAGTTATGCTTATAGGAAATTTATCTATGGCTAGAACTTAAATTGGTCATCAATAGATAGTTGTTGAGTTATTAGGGAGTATCATTGAGGTGAGTTGTGATTCTGAAATTTGAGATCAGGTCACTTTTTTATTCAGATTGCTAGCCAGCTCTGTCTCATTTCGTTCTAGATGAAGTGATGTCTCTTTACATTGAAAGGATGTAGGTACTGAGTCTATAAGACATCAAGCCTTTTGCATTATTAAACTTAATACATCATCAGAGAGTGAATTTTTTTTCCCATGTCTCTCTCCCTTAGGATTTGTTGCCTGTTTGCATGGGATTTGTCAATTTACATGGGTTTCAAAAGAGAAAAACTTCTTACCGAGAGGAAAGTTTACAAACGCAGTTCTATAATGTAGATACAATACACAAGCCAAGAGCAGGAGTGCTCGTCTTTATAATAATACGAATCAAAAGTAGGCTGCTAACACAATGTAAAGTTATTGATTTTAGCCATTAGAGGAGGATAGATTTCAAACATCTCTAGCAAATCATATATACGGTTCAAAAGAAGCAAGTGACAAGGAGCAATCCGAAAATGAGATGCCCGAGTGCCGCCATGAATAAGGATGAAGGTTTGATTGAATAGGAGCTTGCACTACTCCGACTGTTGTGTGGCCTTGTGATCATGTTATTTGGTCCTCTGTAAGTTGCCTTTGCTAGCCGCGAAATCTTTGTTTGTTGGACAACATGCAACCCTGGAAATGTTCTTTGAATGCCTGGTTTGCTTGATTTCTTGATCATACCGTACATTGCTGCATGTCCCAGAAGAAATTGTTTGTGATCAAAATGTCCAATTTGGATGTGATTTTGATACAAGAAATAAGATGAAAATGTAAAAGATAAAAAAAGAAAAACTAGCAAACGAGAAGTTCAAAATTGGTTACTTTTAGGCGGAGAGATTTTAAATGCTCCTTAAACGTGCTGGGGACTGGAGCATCTATGCTCCTGAATTCATTACCATTAATTTAAGAGGTTAAATGATCAATGGATAGGTTGCTCTTTGTAGAATTAAAAACTTTGCTGATTGATCCTTTTTTGGGAATTCAGTATATGCGTAATAGGTTTTAATGCAATATTTTTATGTTATGACTTTACGAATAAATAATTTATCTTATCAAATTATTATATAGTTTAATATAAATTTTTTCAATGTTATAATATTATAATCACTTAACCCTTTTTTACTTTATAGAAATTCAATAATATTATTTTACAAAAACAAACTTATAATTTAAAATTTTAATTTGATAATCTTTTTCAAAATAATAACAACTTTTTGAGAAAAAGGAAAGTAAGGAAACAATGTGTTTGATTAGCTTCATCTTCTTCCTCAAGTCGTGGTAGACCAAGAACGCAACAGTAGTCTCCTAGATTGACGAGAATTGGAGTGGCTTGTGGCATGACGGCGAAGAGGCTTGGTGGTGGTAGTCGAAAGATGTTGGACGGTGGCGAGGCTGGATGGAGGCTATTCCTGGCAGTGGCTGGTTGGTGTGGGTGGCTGGAATGACGAGTTTAAAGGCAGGGACGACGGCTCGTCGGCAAGTTATGACGGTGGCTGGAGGTTGGCTGTGCAACTGGGTTCATGAGGTGGCTTTTGTTGTTGCTAGTTGTGCGATTTGAGGATAAAGTTAGATGATGACTTTCGTAGTTGTGACTGGGTTTTTGGTTCAATGTGAGATCATGGCCATGGTTGGGCAGTGATGATCTTGGCGGTGCGTTGAGATATTAGGTCATTTGAAATGAAGAGATTTTGTTTGAAGGAGTAAAATGCAATAAATAAGAGATAAGAATTTGAAAAACAAATAACACAAAACTGATTTTGAGAGCAAAACACCTGTTATAGCTGGTAAAATCACTAGAGTATATATACATACTCAGAGAATTTTCAGGAACATTGAACATCTCGCTTTTAGGCTCCTTTTGTTGCTTGGAAGTCCTAAAATCTCCGGTTTCTGCAGTGGATGTGCTCTCGTAAACTGAATACGTGAGGATGTTGAACAGAAAGAACAATAAACTTAGTGTTTTGCTCATATTTTGAACTCGATAGAACTTAAACTGTCAAGTGATTGGTGGTGCTAAGGCAATAGGAAAATGTAAAGTTGCTTGTGGAGATGCACTTGATTAGTAGTTAAGTTCATTATTTATAATGGGGTTCAAGCATGTAGAAATGTATGGCTGAGAGGGCTAGTTTCAATGTCTTGAACGGGATTAGTTTTACACTCAAAAGGGTATAGTATACTTATACACGGACCAAAAGTAAAGTTTCTTACTAAAGATGGTTTTAGTGAATCAAAATGGTGTACTCAAATGGCTGGTTTTGCACTCTTCGAATGAGATTTCTCTCTGGAAATGTGAGACACATCCAGATTCTATATTTAATTCATCTAATAATTTTTCAACTCATCATTTTATCTGGTTTATGGCATTCTTTCTGTTAAACGGAATAATTGAGCATATCAAGGTTTGAACATTGGTTGAGAACTTATTCTTTTCAGAACCGTGGTGGTAGAAAAGTAAAGGAATAAAGAGACCCTTTCGGCTCAGTGGAATTTCATTTCATCCTTTTTAACTTTCGCAAAGATTAAGCGAGTGGGAATCAAGATTTTTATTCTTTTTGTCGGGGAAGATGATGTCCTACAAAAATGATTACCCCTATAATGATCCAGTAGGCGTTATAGTTCTAATTTACCACTGCATTGTACTTTTTTAGAGATTCCAAAACCGTTTAGCTAGTAAAAATTTATACATTCTTCCTCTTGTTCTATACCTTTGATCAAGAAGAGATTCAAATTAAGGAATACCAGGCACCAAGATCTCTCATTCATATATATATGCCTGATCTTTGTTCGTTGAGAATCATCCCACTGCTGCTTGGTGCCTACTGTATCTAGTTCCAAGATTGCGTTTGTGTAGCAACAAAAATACATAGTGGGAAAAGGATGAAAAACCAGAGGGCATAATTTTCGAAAATGCTCAACTTGGTGTGATGGAAAGAAAGAGATATTCTTATCAATCAGTTGTGAGTATGAAATGGCAAAGAGAAAATGAAAAACTAACAGAGAAGTAAATAACTTCTTTAAATATTGTAATATGTTAAAAATGGGAAAAGTCTAAACCTAGAACTGAGAAGTAGAAAATTATTGTAACCCCAGAAAAGAAATAAGTACTGCAGTGTGTCCCACTCCCACTCCCATGACCACTCACCTACTACATCTACGAGGAGTGGAAGATAGGTAATGTACAATATAGGCTACTTATAAAGTGATTTATAAATAGATTATAATTTTTGATTCATTGATTTATTATTGAAATAAATTAATGATTTAAATTAAAAAATAAATTTTAATTAATAACACTTATATTTATATAAAAATTTAGTTAAATTAATTTTTTATAAATAATTATACATATAAATAATTTATAAATTTTAATTAATAAATTTTTTATATACTTAAATTTACATATAAATATTATTGTATTAAAAAAAATGATCTAACCCAAACTTGTTGGTCTAGCATACTCCGTGTAAGGCAAGGAAGAAAATACTTTACTAATTAAAGCAATCGAAGTCCATTCTCGGATCCTCATGGATCCTATACAATACAATACAATCTTCAACAAACAAATGAAAATAAATATATGTAGAATCTATAAACGCACAATACGAAACACGAATACTTAAAAAAGTAAGACAGATAAACAATGCGCGATTATATGCAGATGATAAATGACGACACTATATATGTGGAAGGGAAGGGACCAAGCAAAAGGAATGTGCAAAGAACAAAGGCAGAGTGCGACATGGATATACGAGTCCGGATAGCTGACGATTTTCTCCCACGCGCACCAGTTGCTATCCCCCTTTTTTTCTTGTGCGAGGGACGAACTTTGTGCTGTGAAGTAAGAGGCTGTGCTCTTTCAATAGCCTCTCTTGTAAAAAAGTTGATGGTTAAGAACTCTATTTGTTTGTGAATTTAGCAGCCAATGTGACAATATATATCAGGAAAGTGGCGAGCGAGACACTCAGACACAGTATGCATCTTCTTTGGGTCATGACTGCGCGTCTGCTAAGTGCCAGCCAAGTACAGTACAAAGAAGATCCCATTATCTACCAATTATCATCTGACATCTGGAGTCTGGACCTTACTTAGCTATAAAATATAAGAGTAACCATAATTGCACAAAAATTTAGACAAGTCTTTTGAGAATTTGTCCTAAATAAGTAAGAGTATATATAATATTAAATTTTAGTAAAATTTAAATTCAAAATTATAATATACTTTATATTAAATTAAAAATAAATATATTCTTAAATATATAAATTCACTTTAAAATAAATTTTTAATATAAATTCATATTACGCAAATCATTGAATAATAAGGTAATTTCACTATAGTTGTGTTTATAATAAATAAATAATAATAATTTGATTTGAATTGAATTAAATTGATCTAAAAATTAAATTTTATGTTTGAACTTTTAAAAAAAATAAGATTTGAATTGATTTAGAAATTAAATTTTGTGTTTAAAATTTACTAAAATGATAATTAATTTAATTTGATTTTATTATTTTACATTTTAACTCTTATAAAAGGTTATTAGAAGTAGTTAATAAAGGTAAAATAATATATTTATTTTAAATCAAATCAAATTCTATCAAAATTGATAGAATTTTTAAAACAAAATAAATAAAATCTATGAGATTTTAAAAATCAAATCATTTCTCATTTTTAAACATTTCAAATACAAAATTTAATTAAATTTAATTTATAAATTAAATAATTTTTTTATTTTTTTTTTTACATTTTAAAGACACTTTATAACTTTTCCTGAATAATTTATTCACATGTTTGTATTTTGAATAATGTTATTCAATACATTTAAAATATGCACACCATATTTACATCATAAATTTATGTAAAAATATATTAAATTAGATTATATATAATTATAATATTTTTGTAAAATACAAAATAAATTTGTAAATAAATTAAGAAAAAAATAGAATATTTTTAGTCTCAAATAGCGCTGCTATTGTATTTTTCTAAACCTTTTACCATCAAAATAATAGCACTTGTTGCGGTGGGTAAAAGCCCAAAGGTCACAATAATCATGTTTGCACATTATTTTTTTTTATAAAATAAACATTTTATATGAAAGAATTGTTACAAAAATATTAAAGACTAGAACAAAGTTTTGGTGTACAAATATATTTTTAGAAAGACAATTATCTTGACAGCTAATATCTGAAAAAGCAGAACAATAAGATAAGAAGCATACGGGGCTAATATATTGACACGTAGTGGTTTGAGTAGTAGACATTACAATGTCTCTAAAATGTCATCATTTGGTTTCAATAACTACGCGGTCTGTAAAGTAATTTAAAACACCAAATCCCCCCTTTGTCTAGATTACCTAACTAAAGCAATCTTGCAGAAGCAGCAAGAATCAAATTTCAATCTTATTTCTAATAGAAAACTGTGTGATCTTGATTATGAATTTATAATTTTTTTCTTTGACTATTGTGTACAAAATTCATGGATGAGATAAGTCATAGAGATTAGATGTAAGATCAGAAAATTATTTGAGTTCATTAGACTTTATATACCTCGTGTGTCTAATTTTTGTGATGTTTTTCCTTCCTCCTCAATTTAGTTATGGCATCAACATTTTGTTCACAATTCATTGAGCAAAATGCGATCTTTTATTTCTCAGAGAACTCTAAGTTCAGTCAGTAATGAATCTCTTAATTGTACTTCTTGTCAAATTGTTAAGTAACCAGCCTTATCTTTTAATAAAAGTTTTTTTATTTTTTATTTCTCTTTTGATTTTATGCATTCTAATGTATGGAAACTAGCTCCTACACCCACAATGGCTGGGTCTAGATATTTTCTATTATTTATTGATGATTATTCACATTTTACTTAGATTTATTTTATGAAACATCGTCATGAATTATCTCAAATTTATATTGATTTTGCCACAATGATCAAAATGTAATTTTCAAGTTATTAAATTTTTTCGTCGTGATAATGTTATGGAATATCGTGATTCAAAGCTTTTGACTTTTCTTGCTACACATGGTACCCTCTTAGAATTTTCATGTCCTAGTACCTCTTAACAAAATGGTCGTGCTAAAAAAAATATCATTATATTCTTGACTCTGTTTGCGCTATGCTTATCTCTTCCTCTTGTCCATAGCGTGCTTAGGGTGAAGTTACTCTCACTGCAGTTTATGTCATTAATCGTCTTCCATCCTTTGTCATTGGTAATATCTCTCCCTTTGAGCGTCTTCATAATACACTCCTAGATTATAGTTCTCTCAAAGTCTTTAGCTGTGCTTGTTTTGTTATTCTTCAACCCCATGAATACACTAAACTCGAACCTCATGTCCGTCTTTGTTGCTTTCTTGGTTATGGGACAGAACACAAAGGTTACCATTGTTGGGATCTCATCTCTCAACGCATTCGAATTTCCCATCATATCATTTTTTGGGAACATATCGTGTTTTCCTCTCTGTCTAAGTTTAAGTTTATTCCTTTCACCTCAACTCATGTTCTTACTAACCCCTTTGTTGATCCTTTTCCTAGTGATTCTGATGCAGGTTTCTCTGGTGAGCTTCCAGACACTTCCGGTATTCTAACTACTCTTGATGACACTGTTCCAAACGTATATCGTACTCCTACACCTACACCCCCTCCTCCTTCTAAGCGTCCAACTAGGGTAAGAACTCATCCTAGCTATCTTCGTGATTATCATTGTTTTTCTACCTTGCTTCACTTTCATCAACCTCAGACCTATCAAGAATCCTCCATAGTTCCTCATTGGCAGCAAGCTATGTAGGAAGAGTTATAAGCTTTAGAGAACACCAATACTTGGGACCTTGTTGATCCTCCTACTAGCAAGGCACATGTGGGATGTAAATGGGTATACAAAATCAAGATTTGTTCTGATGGCTCTATTGAATAATACAAGGCTCGTTTGGTTTCTAAGGGATTCACTCAAGAGTATGGTATTGACTATGAGGAAACCTTTCTCCCTGTTGCTCGTATCACTCCAGTTCGCATGCTTCTTGTTATTGCAGCTACTCAAAAGTGGTCCCTTAATCAAATGGATGTGAAAAATGTTTTTCTCAATGGTGACTTGGAAGAAGAAATTTATATGCGACCACCCCCAAGTTATGCTTGCTCACCCAATAAGGTCTGTCTTCTTCGTAAGGCTTTGTATGGTCTTAAACAGGCTCCTCGAGCTTAGTTTGCTAAATTCAGTTCTATCATTAGTCAGCTTGAGTTCTCATCTAGTCCTTATGACTCAGCTCTTTTCATTCGTCGGACTGATCAAGACACTGTGACTTTGCTTCTTTATGTTGATGACATGATCATTACTGGAGATGACACTTCTGGCATTGCGGATCTTAAAGCCTTCTTGAGCCGTAACTTTGAAATGAAGGATTTTGGTCCCCTCAGTTATTTTTTGGGTCTTGAAGTTCTTTCATCTGCTGATGGTCTTTTCTTATCTCAAGCTAAGTATGTCTCAAATCTCATTTCTCAAGCTGGCCTTACAGATAGTCGCACTGAGTCCACTCATTTTGAGCCCAATGTTATTTTTACTCCTATGGATGGTACTGTACTTGATAATCTCACTCTATATCAGCAGTTGGTAGGCAGCCTGATTTATCTCATAGTCACTCATCTTGACATTTCATATGTCGTTCATTTAGTCAATCAGTTCATGTTAGCTCTGCACTCTACTCACTATGCGGTTGACCTTCGTATTATTCGGTTGCATGGGATTTATTTCTCTATTGACTCCTCCTTAATCCTCCGAGCTCATTTTGATGTTGATTGTGGAAGAGATCCCACTGATTGTCGTTCTACTACTGATTGTTGTATTTTTCTTGGTGACACTCTTATCTCGTGGCAAAGCAAAAAACAGACCTTGATTGCTAGTTCTAGTACTGAAGCCGAATATCGGGTTCTTGTTGACACCACATCTGAAATACTCTGGTTTCATTGGCTTCTTGATGACCTGGGTATCTCTCAGTCTTCTTCTACTGACCTCTATTGTGACAACCAGAGTGTCATTCAAATTACTCACAATGATGTTTTTCATGAACGCACCAAGTACATTGAGATCGATTGTTACTTTATTCGCCAACACATTCTTCGTGGTGCTCTTTATCTTCTTTCCATTGGCACTCTTGATCAATCCGCTGATATCTTTACCAAAACTCATCATTTTGGTCGCTTTCGCACACTAATTTTCAAACTCAAGTTAATTCATTTCACACCTACTTGAGTTTGAGGAGAGATGTTAGATTTATTGTATTTAATGTATATTTTATTATATTTTTCCTTTATGTATAGTCATCCTCTATAAATTAGGAACACTTGTACATTAAGGAGACTTTAACCATTATTCAACAATGGAGGCAGCAAGCTCCTCTTCTTCTCTGTTTCTTGTTCTAACACAATAAACCACTGAATCTTCCTTGAATCCGATTGGATGTGTATTACTTATCTTAGAAACTTATACCAACTATAATCATGATCAAGGATATTCTAAGATTGAAGACAGATCTCACTAATCATCACATTTTCGTTAAATTCATCTACTTCCATGTAGAAATTAAGTGGCACGGTAAGAAATATAAATACTATTCAGATACCATATCCGACCATAGACTGCGCAGAGTATAACTTGGAAAAAAGTATGGTTGGATAGTAATCTGATTTTCCATTCGCAATCAATAGGAAGGGTGGCTTTCCACTTTGGCTCTTGAAATACACAAAAAGCAATAGAATCTTTCTTTTATAGATACAAGCAACATTTGGATGGGAAAAAGGAATATGACTGGAAGTAGAGGGAAAACAAGGGAAAAGTTACCTTCACAAAAATTTTAAACTAGATCCTACAGATACTTTTTGGGAGCCGTAGATGGGACGGAGGAAAAGACAGACAGAAAAAAACCAAAAAGAAAAGAAAAAGCAAGGGTGATTATGCACATTGTGAGGTTTTGTATTACACCTTTGTTGCACAGCTATCAGTACAATAGTTCTGCAAGCTACTAAAACTATTATAAGAATCTATGTACACGTGCAAATCCATCCAGTAATCCATGTCTAGCTTACTCATGGTGCATTACAAGGCATCACACTCTTTTTCATTTCCATCTATAACCACTTTTCCTATATGGGACACGGACAGGGACGAATAAATCAGCATATTACAATTGAATCAATGTTTAGCGGAACAGGCCATTAAAAATTTCCGGTTTAAGCTTCTGAAGCGATGAGACTCCGCCAAATTGTTTTGCCAATTCACCTGTGAGTCGGTCCATATAGAGCGCATACAGTCCATTTCTGCTTTCCAGAAGTTCTAATGCTTTTCTTGCCTGGATAATTGATGTTACCCAATCTTCAAGGAGCACTATAATGTCATGGTTACCAGTCAGTTTAAGTTGTTATACTTGGTTCACCTTCTCGATTACAGTCAGTTAGCAAGAATATTTGGTTGGTAAGACAAAAATTGAAGGAGAGTTAAATAATAAAAACGTAATATAAAAGTTGAGAAATTAAAATGTTGGTTGTGGCACAGAATTTTATTTGTTGAGGATCATATAAATCAAGGCTTGAGATAAATTACTTAAGTAGAGGAAGAATATTCGTAGAATAAGAAACATCGGCAGAAAGTATGAAGCATACTGCTGTCAAAATCTTCAGCTTTTGACCACTCTAATAAGTAATCTGACACCAAGAACTCGATAAGCTGGATCCTGTCATCCACAAATAAAAATCAGATAAATGTATGTCTTCAAAAACACTATTCCTCTGGAGTCAACCTGTATTGAACTATTCATTATGATTTGTGAATCTGGAGATGACGAATGCCAATGTGCATTTGCAAAGAACTTACATTATGAACATACATTCGTGCATGTCAGGAAAGGCATCATCAAAAGGATCAGAGAAAAGCAAAAGTTCTGCTAGCACCAAAATTCTTTGACAAACAGAAAGTATTGCCCGCTGACCAATGTAGGGCTCACTTCCAAGTTTACGGATCAAATGCTGAATACAAAACTGTGCATCGGTGTCAGTGTGTTGAGACCCTAGAAGAAACGATTGAAAAAGAAAACAGCGACAGAAAGACCACAGGTTAATCATTAGAATGATTAAGATATAAACAATTGATAATATTTTATGGTGAAGCTGCAGAAGAAAGGTCACAAATGCGACAATGTTATACTCGTTTACAGACATATAATATTACAATTACAATAAAAGTAAACAACATTTATTGGCATAATCAATCTCAAACTAGTGATACCATTTTCTTGCGAGAGCGAACACATCTGCCTAACCAAACGTGTAATTAGGCTGCTGATAATTCCTTCAACAAGTTCCAGGTTCCTTCCCATTGATAGAAGATTCTTCAATGAGGCTTCAGAAAAGATATACAACAATCTTCAGTGTGGATAACAAAGAAAAATGGTTGTGGGTTACGTGTAATTCATATGATGGTGATCCATACCGAAACCATAAAAATCAAAGTGAAATATAGTAAGAGCTCAAGAAGTAAAATCTGATACTAATCACTCATAACTCAAATTACCACTTGATGTGAGGAATGGAAAGTAGGGAACCTGTACTAGGTTACCTCACAGCTCATCAGAAGTTTGAAGGGGAGAGTGGGAGACTGACCATGGGCTTGCATGTTTACAACTTATATCACCGTGCAGTAAACTTAGATTGAACTTATCTGGCTTATAAGCCACAGCCAAAATTCAATCAGTAACTTATCCAGTTCAAGAACTCAAAGATAATACCCACGGGGATTTTCTTTAACAAATCAATGAAAACTCCAATGACCGCATGTGTTAGCAACTCTAAAATTACTATGTGTTACGCAAGTCCTTGCTAATTAAGAAGAATTTATTGTGAATGCCAAAGTTCTAGTTTCACAGAATTTTGAGGATGAAGAGTAGCATGATGATAACAATGTATTTTATGCATTTTATAATCCTCTAACTAGGCTTCTTAAGATTCAATTTGGCTTAATTAAGTTGATTTTGTCACATTTTATGAAATTAAGCTTAATTGGATCATTGAAGAAATTATTGCTTGAATTATCATTAATTTGGGTGATTGCATTCTTAAGTAAAGTGGCCACAACTTGAGTTGTAATTATCTGATTAATGTGATTCTGGTCTTGTTGGAAAGTTAAGATAATTCTCTAATAACTATTCACTTGATAGCAAGAACCACATTAATAAAGAATATATTTCATTCATTGTATAACCTTCTTACTTGACTTTTTCAGTAAACTGGCTATAATTTGAGTTACAAATATCCGATGGATGTGATTTTAGTCTTGTTTTTAAGCTAAGATAAATTTCTACAACTTTCATGAAGGCCTCAAGACCAGAAACACATGTTTGGATAACTCAAATTGGAGTTGAAGCAAAATCTAGTGTTTTGAACCTGACAGCTTGACCTTTATGCACTCATTAGGCTATATCTCGGGCTATTGGAGTTCAATAATTCTGAAATTTTGACAGTGGAAGGTTAAGACCCATATCTACAACTTTCATGAAGAACACAAAAGCTGGTTCGGACTCCTTGAAGGTGATATTGGGCTTAGAAGTCAGAACAGAGGTGCTGACGTTGGGCCTGACCCATAAGCAGTAATTGAGCCATATCTTGGGCTGTGCTTATTGGATTTGGCTAAACTTGGTGTCTCTGGAAAGCTGAGACAATGTGCTAGAACTTTCATGAAGACCACTTGACTCAAAAATGACGCATGCCATGAGTTCAGAAGGGAAACATTTCGGAGACAAGAATTCACCCACCATTTATCTCTTTTATCATTTTGTTATCATCATCCATCATCTCTTTTGGCTATTTGTACTCTTCTAATTCTATAAAAAGAGGCAATGGCTGATCATTTGAGGGTGTTAGCTTAGTGTTAGTTTAGATTTTACTTTAATATTTGTATGTTGATTGCTTCCTTTGTTGTAATTTTCTCTTGTTCTTAAGTGAAGTTATGTTCATCTTTCTCTTCTTCTCTTTTCTTTCTTCTTGTCTATGAGTAACTAAGTTTTCCTCTTGCTTGGGTGAAAAGGTGAAGCTCTTGGTAATAAGTTAAGGTTAGATTAATTTCTTTCTTGTGCTTTAAATGATATATTTTTATGTGATCTTTATATGAGTTGTATGTTGTTTCCAATTAATTTAGAAACTTTTCTTGTATAATGAATATCTTGATCCATTGTAGACAATAGGATTAGCGCAATGATGCTCTTTTGACGATTTACAAGTATTGGTAGATAGTTATTGGAACCATGATATGATTACATAATTGAACTTTGAATGTTAAATCTTCCGATTGGAATCTTCATTATGCATGATTTCATTGAGTTATAAAACGAAATAATCTTATCTTTAATTTATTACCAAGAAATGGATCTCCTAACCCAAGCAAATCCTTTTCTATTTGTGAACAACTTATTGCATCTTTAATTTTGTGACAAATCTTCTTTTTACCTCAAATCAATATATTTTTCTTCATCAATTCCTCATGGATCGATCTCTGACTCTCGAAATTTATTACTTGAGCAGAACCTACACTTGGGTTTGAAACTATATAATTATATCCCATCAAGTTTTTGGCGCCGTTCTTGAACTTGATTTGAAGTTCTAATATATTAAGGTTCCTTCTCTGTAAGAAAACTTCACCAACAAGTATATTCTTCCTCTACACTTTTCAATTTCTAATTTACTAACTAACTTACTAATTAACTTACTACTTACTAACTTATTAACTAACTTTATATTTTTGTCATTTATTTACGTTTTTTTTATTTTTTTATTTTATTTTCGTTTTATTTATTTTTTTTATTTATTTACATTTTCTCGCTTATTATTATTATTATTATTATTATTATTATTATTATTATTATTATTATTATTATTATTATTATTATTATTTTACGCTTTCGCTTACTAATAATCTAACTTTTAAATTCTGTCATTTATTTTCTGAATCTAACTTTTAAATTAAATCATTTATTTTCTCAATCTAACTTTTAAATTAATCGTTTATTTTCTCGTCATCTAACTTTTAAATTACATGCCATTTATTTTTAATTCTCTAACTTTTAAATTAATTTATTTTTCTGTCCTCTAACTTTTAAATTACATGTCATTTATTTTTCTGTCTCTAACTTAATGAAATAATATTTCTTCTTCTCTTCTCTTTTTCGCTTTCTGTGGGGCTTTGCCACTCTCCTGGTTTTCATATTTAAATTTACTTTTTGCACTTTATTTTCTCAGTACTTTATTTTCTCGCATTTTTATTTCTTCATTTTTTTTAATTTTATTTTTCGCACTTTATTTTCTGCATTTTTATTTCTTCATTTTTTTTTTTGGGTGGCTGGTTTATACCACATCCTACTTAATATTTAACTAACGTAGGTGTATCATTTACTTGTATATTATTTTTATTTTATGTCACTTATTTATGCTTAACTCCAGTATCGTGATTCAAATTAAATTAGTTTGGTTAAAATTAATCCAAGTAACTTATATATTGATTTATTTGAATCACAAACACACACAATTAACACAATGGCTGAATTTGAAGGTGCACATATTGAACATGATAATCAAACACAACGAAATGAAAATGAAAGTATACATGATGAACAAGGAAATCAACCATTGCGAACTATGCGTGCATATTTGCAACCACCTCGAAATTCTAGTCCATCATGTTTTATCTTTCCACTTACTGCTAATAATTTCAGATTTAAGCGGGTATGATTTCTTTACTTCCTAATTTTCATGGTTTAGAAAATGAAAGCCCATATTTACATCTAAAAGAATTTGAGGAAGTCTGTATTGCTTTCAATGATCAAAATCAGGTGAAGAGATTGTCAAGCTTAAATTGTTTCCTTTTTCTTTGAAAGATAAAGCAAAAACTTGGCTTAACGCTTTGAAACCAAGATCAATTGGCACATGGCAAGAAATGCAAAGTGAGTTTTTAATTTTTTCCAACACATAAAACCAATGCTTTGAAAAGACAAATCCAAAATTTTTCCCAAAATTTAAATGAAGCGTATTTTCAAAGTTGGGAACGTTTTAAAGATTTGTTAAATTCTTGCCCACATCATGGTTTTGAAAAATGGCGGACTATAAGCTTCTTTTATGAAGGTTTAACACCTGAAACTAAACAATTTGTGGAAACGATGTGTAATGACGAGTTTCTTGATAAAGAACCCGAAGAAGCTTTAGATTATTTAAATCATTTGGCTGAAAATTCTCAATCTTGGCATGGTACTAATCTTTCTGAAAATTCAATTAGATATAACCTTGCAAATGCAGGAAAAGGAAAATACCATCTTAGTCAAGAAGAAGATCTAAATGCAAAGTATGCTAGTTTGGCTAGAAAGATTGAATCCATGGAATTAGGCAAAGTAAAAGAAGTCAAATCTGTTCAAAATGAAGAAATTTGTAGCATTTGTGATGAATTAGGACACTCGACAAATGAATGTCCTAATATTCCTGTTTTTAAAGAAGTTGTGCATGAGAGCAAGTAAATGCAATGAACAATTTTAAAAAGCCATTCACCTCTTCTTTTTCAAATTCTTACAATCCAGGATGGAGAAATCACCCGAACTTCAGTTGGAGGAATAATAATCAAGCACAATTTATGCAACCACCGCCTCCTCAGGAGCAACAAGATTCTCAAAATTCTCGAAGGATATGCACCTTATGTCCCACCATATAGGAAAAACCTTGAAGGAACATTGAGTGCATTCATAGAGAAGCAAGAGGCCATCAATAAACAAAACACTCAAACCATGATTGACATAAAAGACACTCTTTCCAAACTTACTTCTGCACTCACCATTCACGAGAAAGGAAAATTTCCTTCTCAACCTCAACCGAATCCCAAAGGTCAACATAGTCTAAATGAGGGTAGTTTAGAAAACCAACAAATAAATCAAGTCAATTCTGTGATAACTCTTAGGAGTGGGAAAGTTGTTGAAAAAGAAATTTCTGAACCTTGTGAGAAAGATGGTGAATCAATTCCCCAAGATAAGGAAGAGGTTGATATGTCATCTGGCCAAAATGAAACCAAACTCTCATCTCCTCCACTTCCATTTCCTCAAGCATTAAGCAAACCAAAGAAATTGGACCACCAAACTGAAATTTTTGAAATTCTTAAACAAGTGAAGGTCAATATTCCATTGTTAGATACCATCAAACACTTTCCTTCTTATGCCAAATTTTTGAAAGACTTATGCACTGTTAAAAGAAAATTAAATGTGAAAAAGAAAGCCTTTTTGACCGAGCAGGTAAGTTCCATTATTCAAAGCAATAATGTTTTGAAACATAAAGACCCTGGTTGTCCTACGGTTTCATGCATTATTGGAGAACATATAATTGAACAAGCTTTACTTGATCTTGGTGCTAGTGTTAATTTGCTTCCATATTCAGTTTATCAACAACTCAATCTAGGAGAGTTAAAACCAACTTCTGTAACTCTTCTACTTGCTGATAGATCAATTAAAATTCTAAAAGGAATAGTAGAAGATGTGTTGGTACAAGTTGATAAATTCATTTATCCTGTGGATTTTATTGTCTTGGAAACTGAACCTATGATTAATTGTTCCAAGTCAATTCCTATTATTTTAGGTCGTCCATTTTTAGCAACATCCAATGCTTTGATAAATTGTAGAAATGGATTGATGAAGTTAACATTTGGAAACATGACACTTGAGCTTAATGTTTTCAACTTATGCAAGCAACCACATGAAGTCAATGATGAAAATGAGGAAGCTGACGGGATTGAGACCATTGTAGATGATCATCTTCTAAAAGGGAGTTCTTCTGACCCATTAGAAGTTTGTTTAATTAATTCATTTGATTCAGATATGCAAGTAGATGGTGATATTTCCGAAATATGCTCTTTGCTTGATTGTACACAAGCAATGGAATACAAAGGATGGAAGCCAAGATTTGAAGAGTTACAACCCATGAATGATAATATTCATGAAGAAGTACCCACACCGGAACTAAAGCCATTACCTTCGGGTTGAAGTACACATTTTGGGAGAAGACCAAAGCTTTCCAAGAGTAATTTCATCAATCCTTAAAGAACAAGAAGGTATGTTGATAGAAGTACTTAAAAGGCATAAAAGTGCAATTGGATGGACATTAACAGACTTAAAAGGCATTAATCCATTAATTTGTACACATAGAATACATTTAGAGGATAATGCTAAAACATCACAACAACCTCAAAGAAGATTAAATCCACATATGAAAGAGGTAGTTAGGGCTGAAGTTCTAAAATTACTTGATGTTGGAATTATTTACCCTATTTCCGATAGCCAGTGGGTAAGCCCTACACAAGTTGTGCCTAAGAAATCTGGAATAACAGTGGTTGAAAATGAAAAAGGTGAGTTAATACCTACGCGAGTTTCATCTAGTTGGCGTATGTGTATTGATTTTAGAAAATTGAATGCGACACTAGGAAAGATCATTTCCCTTACCATTTCTTGATCAAATTCTAGAAAGAGTAGCAGGACATCCATACTATTGTTTTCTTGATGGTTATTCGGGTATAATCAAATACCAATTGCATTAGAGGATCAAGAAAAACTACTTTTACGTGCCCTTTGGCACTTTTGCATATAGACGAATGCCTTTCGGTCTTTGTAATGCTCCCAACTTTTCAAAGATGCATGCTAAGTATTTTTAGTGATATGATTGAGCATTATTTAGAGGTTTTCATGGATGATCGACGCTTTTGGAAATTCTTTTGAAAATTGTCTTGATAATTTGGATAAAGTTCTTAAAAGATGTGAAGAAAAAGGATTTGTTTTAAACTGGGAAAAATGTCATTATATGGTTACTTCGGAATCGTGTTAGGTCATGTGATATCTTCTCAAGGAATTGAAGTTGATAAGGCCAAAGTTGAATTAATTGCTCATTTGTCTTCCCCAAAACAAATGAGAGAGTTCGTTCATTTTTAGGACATGCAGGATTTTATCGAAGATTCATTAAGGACTTTAGTGTCATATCTAGACCATTATGCAATCTTCTGACAAAAGATGCACTATTTGATTGGACTCAAGAATGCCAAAAATCTTTTGAAAAATTAATTAGTCTTCTAACATCGGCTCCTATCATGCAATCCCTGATCGTGGTCTTTGCCTTTTGAATTAATGTGTGATGCAAGTGATTTTGTTTGTTGCTGTGTTTTAGGCCAAAGAAAGGAAGGTAAGCCTCATGTGATTTGTTACGCAAGTAGAACTTTAAATAGTGCACAAATGAATTACACCACTACTGAAAAAGAACTACTTGCTGTAATTTTTGCATTGGACAAATTTCGAGCTCATTTAATTGGTTCTTCTACTGTTGTTTTCACTGATCATGCTGCTATTAGATATTTAATGTCTAAGCAAGATGCCAAACCTAGGTTGATACGGTGGATCTTGTTGCTTCAAGAATTCAACATCACAATAAAAGATAAGAAAGGAGCTGAAAATGTTGTCGCAGATCATTTGTCCAGACTTACAACAAAGCTCATCTTTTGATAGCACACCTATCAATGATTCTTTTCCTGATGAGTTTTTATTTTATGTCAATTCTATGCCTTGGTTTGCGCATATAGTCAATTTTCTCGTAACAAGAAAGATGCCTCCTCAATGGTCATATCAAGACAGAAAAAAGTTTTTGACTGAGGTGAAAATTTTTTATTGGGATGACCCATATTTGTTCAAATATTCTCCGATCAAATCTTTCGGAGATGTGTACCCGACAATGAGGTAGGTAGTGTCATTAAATTTAGTCACTCGAAGCATGTGGAGGTCATTTTTCTTCAAAGAAAACAATTTCGAAAATCTTGCAAGGTGTGGATTTTATTGGCCCACTTTATTTAAAGACAAACATACCTTTTGCAAAAGTTGCGAAAATTGTCAAAAATTAGGGTCCATTTCTAAAAGAAATATGATGCCTCCGAACCCTATCCTTGTCATTGAAATTTTTGATTGTTGGGGAATTGATTTCATGGGTCAATTTCCATCCTCATTTGGATATTTGTATATTCTACGTTGCAGATTGATTATGTCTCAAAATGGATTGAGGCAATTCCATGTCGACAAAATGATCATAAAACTGTTCTTAAATTTTTAAAAGAAAATGTCTTAAGTCGATTTGGAATCCTCGAGCTATCATCAGTGATGGGGAACACATTTTTGTAATAAACCATTTGAATCTTTAATGAAGAAATATGGTATTACCCATAAAGTTGTTATCCCTTATCACCCTCAGACAAGTGGACAAGTAGAATTAGCAAATAGGGAAATTAAACAAATTTTAGAAAAAACAGTTAACCCAAATCGTAAAGATTGGTCTTTTAGACTAAACGATGCACTTTGGGCTTACCGTATTGCTTTTAAAACATCTTTAGGTATGTCACCCTATCGGTTAGTCTATGGAAAACCTTGTCACTTGCTGTAGAATCTGGAGCATAAAGCATTCTCGGGCCATTAAAGCTTTCAATTTAAATCTTGATGATGCTTGCAAGTTACGTAAACTGCAAATAAATGAACTTGAGGAATTGAGAAATGATGCATATGAAAACTCAAAAATTTATAAAGAAAGAACAAAAGCTTTTCATGACAAATCTATTTTGAGGAAATCTTTTGAAATTGGTCAAAAAGTTCTCGCTTTATAATTCTCGCTCTTCACCTATTCCCTGGAAAATTGAGATCTAGGTGGACTGGTCCTTTTATTGTCAAACATGTATATCCTTATGGGGCCATAGACATTGAGAATCCTAGGAATGGTAATGTGTCTAAGGTCAATGGACAAAGACTTAAACCATTTCTAGAAAATCAAGTCACTTGAGGTAGAATTCATTTCCTTTCGGATCCTTGTTATGTGAAAAATTTACTCTAATTTTGTAGCTTTATTTTGTTGTGTAGCTCTTTAGCTCCCTAAAATGGCGGATGACGGTACTCTGCATTCGTGACTCTCAAGTCGGTTTGCTTCTTTCGCTTTCCCAAAATAACCGAATTCTTCTTCTTCTTATTCTTCTTCTTTTTCTTCTTCTTCAAAATGGATATCATTCTCTCAAACTCGAGAAAACATTTTCCTTCTCTTCCTCAAAATGTTCTAACAAAAATTTACAAGGCTAGATGTGAAAGATTGAGATTGTTAATGCACAAAGGTATACCGGAAGATGTACGTTGGATAATCGAAGCAAAGGTCCGATTAGCTGGTGAGTCTTCAATCTCATTTGACTCATACATGCCAAGTCTTGGTAGAAGTTCATATTCTAAAAGGAGAAGAGCAAAAAGATTACAAGTCTGTCACATATGTGGACGATGGAATTGTAACAAGCGATGTCGTTCTTTGGGGATGGTTTCCAAAAACAGAGAAGATAAAATTTTCTTCATTAAGAATGGACTGAGTAAAAAGTCATTAGATGATATCTTATTGACTCTTGATACGCATTCTTGTGGTTTGGTGCATCGTGAACTTCTTAATTTGTGGAATCTCTTCAAGGATGAACAAAAGCAATATAGTCTTGGGAATCGACTCTAAAAGACTCCTGTTTGCCAATTTATAAGAAAATTGGATGGGAAGCTTATCCTCGACTCATAGAAGGCGTTTAAGCCTTTACGACGTGAAACTGCAGGCGGATGTGAGCCACATCCACAACAACATGTACATATTTTCTTCTTTTTTCTTCTTCTTCTTCTTCTTCTTCTTCTTCTTCTTCATGTTTTAAAAAAAAAAAAAAAAAAAAAAATCAAAAAAAAGAAGAAAGAAAAAAAAAATATAAAAATAAAAAAAGAAAAAAAAAAGAAAATAAAAGAAAATAAAAGAAAAAGAAAAAGTATGTATACATCTTGGGTTTGGCTTTGGTAACACACAACGTGAATGGGGAAATGAATGCATGCATCCCGATCCAGCCTTCTTAATTGAAAAAAAGAAGGTAGATTGTATCCCACATGTGAGGCAAATGGTCGTATTATGGCCACTTGTCCCTTTTGGGAGCCCTATGTTACGCCGGTCTTGAATGGGTCTAATACTTGGTCAACAATGCTTTGGCCCAAAGCCGAAAGAGCGAGACTACCTCCATCCCAATCTCAAGTGAGTATACACCCATCTTTCATCGATTTCTCACAACTTAAAAAAAAAAAAAAAAAAAGAGAGGCGAAACTACGGTTGTACTTGATCTTTAATTAGATTAGGAGCCCCGGCGGATGCCCGTTCTCGTCATAGACTCGGGAGGAGACCTTCACACGCCGGTATGTAAATAAAGTTCGTGTGCCATGCTCAGTAGAGAGCCGTGTGCTACATTCCCGCTCTTGGAACCAAGGCTCAGTAGCGCCGATGGACGAGAAAGAAGCGTCTCGTCTTTACAAGTGAACGGAACCGTTATCTGAGCTGTATACTTACTTTAATTAGTAGGTCTCTATGGCGAGTTCTGACTGGCTGCGGTCAGGTACCATCTTCTTAGAAAACAGGCCTTTAATTAGGTTTGCAGGAAGATAGAGGGCTGTTCTTCCGTAAGCAGGACGGAAAGGATTCAAAGGTTCTTGTTGTCGGTTCGGCAATCCTTGTGGAATTCATATGTTGCACTGGTGACACGCAACTCAAATACATGCCACTACTGCATTCATGACACGCAGTATAAAGATACGCCATGAAAACTGTACATACAGGTATGTCTTCGTTTATTATTATATTTCTTTTATCTTTGTATGATTTTGTTGTATTTTGATTTTTGGACAGACGATCCTTTGAGCAGGGTCCTTCAGGGGTTTCTAGACTTCTTTACCCTGATGGTTTTCTTGAAGTTAAAAAAAAATAATAATAAAAAAAAATCAAATAGTGAAAAAAAAAGATTCTTTTTTTTTATTTTCAAACTTTTCTGACAACAGCCAACCTACCCATATAGGTGCTATGATTATTTTTTTCCTTCTTTTCCCTATTTAAACACTTCATTCTCTTCACTTTCCTCCAACTCATAATCATTCAGAGGGAAGGTGAAATTATGGGACCTCCTGTTCGTAACATTAAAAATGTCTGTGTTTTTTGTGGGTCAAGTTATGGGAAGGGTTTAGAGTTTGCAAACGCAGCTACCGTTCTTGGTCGAACACTTGCTGCAAGGAATATTCATGTTGTATATGGGGGTGGTTGTCGTGGGTTAATGGGGGCTGTATCACTCTCTGCATTTCTAGGAGGCAGTCAGGTTTTAGGTGTCATTCCTACACCTTTAGCTCAAAATAACATCACTGGCAAGACAAGTTGGAGAAGAAATTCGGTATCATCTATGCATGGCGAGAATGAAAACAATGCTTGACAACTCGATGCATTCATTGCCTTACCAGGTGGTTTTGGTACTTTGGAAGAAATTTTTCAAATTGTCTCTTGGGCCCAACCGAACATCCACCATAGACCAATTGGTTTGTTAAATGTTAATAATTTCTTTGATCTTTTGTTATTTTTTCTTGATAAAGTCATGGAACAGTAAATTTATCACTCCTTCGGCAAGAAAAAACTTCTTATCTCTGCCTCCACTATTGATGAGCTCATTGATAAATTAGAAGCTTTTGAGTATGAACCCGATAAGGTCCTAGCTCGATAAATTGGTCATCGTAGAAAAGTGAGGGAAGCAACAAAAAAAACAAGCCGATCCGACACTTCATCTTTAATGGGTTTGATTTTATTTATCGTCATTTGTTTCTGTTTAAATTTGTGTCGATTTCTCCAAAGGGTAATATCTTCTATCCTTTACTCATCTATATTTTAACATTGCGGACAATGTTGTGATCTGCAGTTGGGGGAAGGATAAGGATAGTTAAAAAAAAAAAAAAGGGAAGTATGATATGATTTTCATGAACTTGCTAAACCAATGAATATTGGCAGAGTAAGGAGTAATTTTACTCCTGAGACGCATTTTAGTTGAAGAAAGTATGTTTAGTGAAATGACTGTCAGAAACCTACAATAAAACCAATTAAGGATGGCAGAGTAAGGAGTAAATTTTGCCCTTAAGGTAATTTTACTTTTGAGACGCATCATAGTTGAGAAAAAAAAACCATTTTAGAAGTAGCAAAAAGCATATCTTGGGTCATAGCATAAATTTTCTTCTTTCTTATAAATCACATGCTTGGATATGAATGTTGAATTGATGGATTGAGAATGATAGAAATATGCCTTGTGAGATTTTGAGCCTATTGATGAATGGATTGAACATTTGTACCATTCTTTTCTTTCTTGTGTGATTTTCACCTGTGAAAATGTTACTCTAGAACTTGCTTTGATTCTTTTTGAGGTTACATTTTCACATGCATACATAAATATGATTGAGGCATTTCAAAATAGCTACTTTGACCAAATAGCCATCCTTGTATATTTTTCCTTGTGTAACCCATTTGAGCTTATTTGACTAGTTCTTGTTTTTAGCTTATTACGTACCTTTTAAAAAAAAAGAAAAAAAAAAGAAAAAAAAGGAACATGTTTTTACCGACCTTAGGGAATAAGAGAGCATTGACTTTGTTCTTAAACAAGTGTGGGGGTGTGTGTGTGTAAAAAAAAAAAAAGCAAAAAAGTAAAAAAAAACAGAAAAAAAAAGAAAAGAAAAGAAAGAAAGAGCTGACCATCTGATACACTATGTGACATATCCATATCTAGAATAAAGATAGATGCTTGGAAACAACAGGAAGAGAAGGAGAAGGTTTATGCCTAACAATGAATTCAACTCATCAATTTGGGATTAATCTTCAACAAAACATTAGTCAAATATTGGTCATTGTCCTTATTGATGAATGTTCTCAAATATCTTTTCCACTCTAACTATACCATAACGCTTTCTTTTATTCTCTTTGGTATTTATCTTCTTATGTCCATATTATCCCTCCTTCTTTACCTTGACCCCAAGTTACAACCTTGAATAAAGTCCTCTTGATTTTTGTGTGCATGTGTTCGAGTAATGGAGAAGTAGAAGATAAGCAAGCTTATGGTAGTGTAATTTTTCATGGGTTGAATTGAGTGAAATACTTACCTTTTTAATGCTTGAAAGATTAAGAGTGAATCTTGAGAGGATCTATCATTCTTGATTCGTTCTTTTTAACTGAAGTTTCCTTGCTGTTGGTTTGAGATGTGAAGAAATATTACCTCAAAAAAAAAAAAATTGCTTTGTTCCTTGAATGACTGGTTGCTCTTCTTGCTTCATTAAATCTTTTAAATTTTTAGCTTTTGAGTCTGAGTCATTTTTTTTTTGTTCCTTAGTTTTTTGTTCTTATGTGTTTTGCTCGGGAGTGCAAAAAGTTTAATGTGGGGAATTTGATAACAATGTATTTTATGCATTTTATAATCCTCTAACTAGGCTTCTTAAGGTTCAATTTGGCTTAATTAAGTTGATTTTGTCACACATTTATGAAATTAAGCTTTAATTGGATCATTGAAGAAATTATTGCTTGAATTATCATTAATTTGGGTGATTGCATTCTTAAGTAAAGTGGCCACAACTTGAGTTGTAATTATCTGATTAATGTGATTCTGGTCTTGTTGGAAAGTTAAGATAATTCTCTAATAACTATTCACTGATAGCAAGAAGAACCACATTAATAAGAATATATTTCATTCATTGTATAACCTTCTTACTTGGCTTTTTCAAGAACTGGCTATAATTTGAGTTACAAATATCCGATGGATGTGATTTTGGTCTTGTTTTTAAGCTAAGATAAATTTCTACAACTTTCATGAAGGCCTCAAGACCAGAAACACATGTTTGGATAACTCAAATTGGAGTTGAAGCAAAATCTAGTGTTTTGAACCTGACAGCTTGACCTTTATGCACTCATTAGGCTATATCTCGGGCTATTGGAGTTCAATAATTCTGAAATTTTGACAGTGGAAGGTTAAGACCCATATCTACAACTTTCATGAAGAACACAAAAGCTGGTTCGGACTCCTTGAAGGTGATATTGGGCTTAGAAGTCAGAACAGAGGTGCTGACGTTGGGCCTGACCCATAAGCAGTAATTGGGCCATATCTTGGGCTGTGCTTATTGGATTTGGCTAAACTTGGTGTCTCTGGAAAGCTGAGACAATGTGCTAGAACTTTCATGAAGACCACTTGACTCAACAATGACGCATGCCATGAGTTCAGAAGGGAAACATTTCGGAGACAAGAATCCACCCACCATTTATCTCTTTTATCATTTTGTTATCATCATCCATCATCTCTTTTGGCTATTTGTACTCTTCTAATTCTATAAAAAGAGGCAATGGCTGATCATTTGAGGGTGTTAGCTTAGTGTTAGTCTAGATTTTACTTTAATATTTGTATGTTGATTGCTTCCTTTGTTGTAATTTTCTCTTGTTCTTAAGTGAAGTTATGTTCATCTTTCTCTTCTTCTCTCTTTCTTTCTTCTTGTCTATGAGTAACTAAGTTTTCCTCTTGCTTGGGTGAAAAGATGAAGCTCTTGGTAATAAGTTAAGGTTAGATTAATTTCTTTCTTGTGCTTTAAATGATATATTTTTATGTGATCTTTATATGAGTTGTATGTTGTTTCCAATTAATTTAGAAACTTTTCTTGTATAATGAATATCTTGATCCATTGTAGACAATAGGATTGACACAGTGGATGCTTTTGACGATTTACAAGTATTGGTAGATAGTTATTGGAACCATTATATGATTACATAATTGAACTTTGAATGTTAAATCTTCCGATTGGAATCTTCATTATGCATGATTTCAATTGAGTTATAAAACGAAATAATCTTATCTTTAATTTATTACCAAGAGCTGATCTCCTAACCCAAGCAAATCCTTTTCTATTTGTGAACAACTTATTGCATCTTTAATTTTGTGACAAATCTTCTTTTTACCTCAAATCAATATATTTTTCTTCATCAATTCCCTGTGGATCGATCTCGGACTCCCGAGAATTTATTACTTGAGACAACCTACACTTGGGTTTGAAACTATATAATTATATCCCATCACATGACATAATAGATATATGATTTCAATTATTTAATAAAAAAAATTAGGAAAAGCCCTTGAATTAGTGAAAAGAGCAAAATACCCAGTATAAAGTCTACAGCTTGATGTGCCAGGTTTGCAAACTTTGAATCATCCACCTGCAATATAATTAATACCCCGCATGATGAAACAAAATTGATCAACAAAGCATGCGGAAATGTATCCTATGAATAAATAATATGGACTGCATTATTTAAATGTTAAATGTATCCTTTAGGTAAAAAAAAATATATGCTAAAAAGTAGTGAAGCACTCTGACAGGTGATACAGAGTCACACAGCTCCACAAGAAAATCAACAGAGGCCCTAAGCTGCTCTGTTTCATCCTCCTGAGTTAAACCTGCGGTTTTGGATTCAAAATAGAAAACAGATTTAGTGGAACTCCATTCACTTCAAAATTCTCACAAGTAGCCTAGCATGATAAAGCGTCATCCTGTTCTAACCACCATTCTAATTACAAATAATGAAATAGACAGAAAATCCTGAGTAATTAACTAATTACCACGCAGTCTGATGGATAGTCGTGTATAACTAGAAACGCTGTTACTATGTACCTAAAGAAAGCTGCTGCTGACTTGAAGAAGAACAAGAAGAAGAACCTACTCTTCTCCTCCTTTCCTTAAAGCGCACTACAGAAAGCAAAAATTCAACGTCAATAGAGTAGTATATATTGAAGAGCATGGTGGCGTAACGAAGAAGATGATGATGATGATTGATGAGACCTTGTCTGAGAAATCTGCGACGAAGGACGTCATTGAATCTGCTGTCAGAGGCGTTTACATGACGCTTAGGGCTTAATTCCCCCAAATTGTCAAAGAAATAACACTTGCAAGAAGCACTCTCTGGGAAGAGATCGCAGTGCGAGGCATCTACAACCAATTCCCCGATGTCAGCGTGTACGTTAATATGCGTAAATAGGAGAGGAAGAGGAGAAAGGATGGAAGTGGAACCTTGAGCTTCCTTGAGATCTTCTCTGAGCCTCAGGATCTCTTGCTTTCTTTCCTTAGCCTGAGAAAATCAGATTTTATATTTATAATATAAAGTAATAAATATTCGAAGGAAAACGCATCCATCAGATTCAGAACAAAAACAAGGAAGGAAGCATTTGGATTGGAACCTTTCGCTTCCAATGGAGAACGTCAGATTGCGAAGGAGAAAGCTCCTTTCTGCCTTTCAGAACCTTTGATCGTAGAAGCGAGATTGCTACCGCCAGCTTCACCGATTCATCGCTCGCGCTTCCACTCACACCTGTGCTCTCTGCCATTTCCTTCACATAAAGAATAGTCGAAAATCGAAATTAAAAAGGCGCGCAATCTTTTGAGGGGGTTTTATTATATTGAAAAAACTTGCAATGTGCTTTCGTAAATTTCACACGCAACGCGCACTACACATATATATATATTTGGTGTATCTTTTACCCTATTATATTTATATATATATATATATATATATATCTAATATATCAAAATAATTTTAATATTATTTTTATGCATGTCTATTTTTATCTTGAATAATTTTATTTTAAAACATAATTTTTGTTTAATTTTATTATGTTCAAGCATTGCAAAAGAGAAGGTAAAGAATTCTTGAATTATAAGCCTAAAATCCAATATCTCTTCCTTTTATTGAGATTAATTTTTTAAGTTTATTGCGATCTGCCTCAACAGAAATTGAGTAAATTCAGTGAAAAAAAAGTATTTCATCCAGCAGTTTTAAAAAGTAACCTACTTTAAATGATCAATAAATCTTTTTAAAACAAAAAGGCATTAAATAGTAAAATCGCTAAAAATAATTGTTTTCAATTATCTTCATATTTACTTTCACAAAAATATTGATAGATTAGATACTAAATGTGAAAATTAAAAAAAGAATATATGATATATAAAAAAATTAAAATTTTATTTTAAGATTAACAAATTTATTATAAACTAAAATTAACAAAGTAAATAACTTTGACTTAAAAACAATTTTAGTTAAGAGTATTTTAAGTAAATAAATATGAATACATAATGAAAATATATTAATAAAACACTAAGTTGCTATAATCTTCAGAACAATTTCAGAATTCTGGTTAAAAAAAAAAGGAATAAAGTGCAGATCAAAACACTTGAAATTGGGAGAAAAGCTTGTTGAAGCGTAGTAGGTTCAACTTCAAGCGACAGAAATAGAAATGGAGTGTCAGAATCATGGTTTTCAGATTGGACTAGACTGGATTAAGAAAAAAAAAATTGAATCGGAAAAATTGAGAAGCAATCAACTCTAGAATAATTTTTTAAAATTGGTTAAAAAGCTAGAAATTGATTCTGAACCGGTCACTATTGTGAACTGAATCCTTTTTTTTTTTTTGAAAAATTTCATTTTTTAATTCATTTTTTTAAAAAAGAATTATTTAATTTTTTTAAACATTGATTATTTAATTCTCAAATTATAATTAAAATTTATTATTTAAAAATTTTAATTTATCTAAAATAAAACAAATAAAAACTTATAATACAATAAAAGTTTAACTTTAATTTATTATGTATATTATATTTTTTATATATTATTATATATTTATATAATATATGTATATATAAAAATTCCAATTCCACTTCGGTTGGTTAAACCACTCTTTTTGTGGTTCAAGAACCGGTTCAATGCTCAAAACATTGACCTGAATTAAATGTGCAAGGTGCAAAAAACGAATTTTGGGCTGAAAAAAAAAACGAATTAAAACCAGCACATGACATCAGGACGTGGCATCAGAATTCTAAAGTAGTTTTTTCTTTTTTCTTTTTTCTTTTTTTTTGTACATCAGAGGAAAAGTATAGTGGATAAATTGTAAAAAAAATAAGTAGATATTGATTTATATCTGATTGCGATGCAATCCAACTGACTACACCCGAACCAGAAAGCACTTTGCCACTTTCTGCTTCTGGTACCAGCTTTTTTAAAAACGCACTCAATCGAGATAGGGATGTACAAAACGATGTCGAGTTCACCAACATTGTCCATGAAAACTTGAGATTTGATATTTCTATTTTAAAAAAATCGAATAACGAAGAATGATAATTTCATTCTATTTTAGGACTTGGAACGTTCCACAATCTACAGGAATGAAACAAGTAACCATAAATTAGAAATGCACCCACACAAGGTTGAAATCTAAATCTTAACAAAAACTAGTGGAAATAAAGACAATGATATTTATGAACTGACCAGTTTAACAATTACTCTGTCAAGAAAATTAAGAAAAAAAATGGAAACTAATGAAATACTAAAACATTTGGACCCCCTAAAAGGGCCACTACGACATCAGAAAACAAAATCCGTAGCTTTATGGTTTTGACTTTTCCCTCAATAAACACCTCTACGACATCAGAACAAAACAAAAATTATACAACTCGATGAAAATACCTGATACTGGAAGCTCCACTTTTATAACATACTGTAATACAAAATGCTCTAACTTAAAAGTGTGAGCCTAAAGGGAAGGGAATTTGAAAGTAGCGAAACAAGGCAGAGATGTTCATCCAGTTACAGAAATCAGTATTCTCATGCAGAGTCATCTGATTCACATGAACAGACTCCGGCAGGCCTCAATATCAGATGCTTGTGAATCCAACACAGCTTGCCCAGACGCAGAGCTAATTACCTGTACTGTGGCGTCAAATATTGCTTTCTGGAAGCGGTCATCGTCCACCTTCGCAAGGATCTCTTTGACCACCTTAAAATCCAAACCCCCAGCCAAAATTAGCTTCCCTATTATCTCACCAAAATTAGTTGGTGCTTTAGGTAAATCTATGCCAATATCATCCAGTAGAGAACCAAATAACAAACAGCCAGTCCCTATGTCCCTAGCTGAAAGAACCTTCTTAATAAACAGATACTCAAGAAGATTGGCAACAGGTTCAACACATGGCGGACTTTTATCTAGTGCAAGGGAAATGGCTTCCTTGACAACCTCAGGGTGGTAAGCTGAAGATTTTAGTTCCTCCACACACTGTAATGCCTCATCCAAAAGCCTAACACTGAAATATTCTTCCAGAAGAGCAACAGTTTTGCGGTGAAGATCACCAGTATTCAATTTTGCAGCTGGAGCTTCTGGCTTCTCAGAGGACACAGCAGAAACAGCTTTAACAGGTGAAGAGATTTGAGGAACAGGCTCAGTACCTAAACCAAAGTTTGATGGTCGACCGGAAGGGGCTCCACCTCCATGTACTAGGGCACTACTTCTCCCACTTATAAGACCACCACTGCCTTGAGGTAGAAACTTAGAGTTCAGGGTTGTTGATGACTTAGAAAGGAAAGGAGACTGACCACGTCCTGCAGTTTGTGTGCCAGACATGCCTCCTCTTGGTATTGATCTAGTCCTAGGCATCTCCCAGTTGTCATTATCAATTCCAGGCATCCCAGGCATCTTCCTGGTCCCTGGCATCCCAGGCATCAAACCCCCTGTACCAGGTCGAGCAATGGGGAAGCCCCCGGGGCTGGTATTTCCTTGAACACCGGAAACTACACCTCGGGGATTTCTCATACTTGCAGTGGCACCTGGACGCAATCCAAGATTTTTTTCTGCCTCCGAATGAATTTCAGTGATGGTTTTGGCTTTCACCTACATAAGTAAACATAATACTTAATAAAAAACAAGTGCCCTTAACATTTGAGGCATAACATATCTACAGAATAATAAATTGTGTAAGTTTACCTCTTCGCGTCTAGGAATCCAGTTGTTAGCACGCAAGTCTAGAATATCACGAACCATGAACCTCAGTCGTGGTGCAAGTTGGGGGTTTGTGCTCAATTCTTTCAACTGGCTAAAGTACACATCATTTATACGCCGTGATTTTGGACTTTCATCAAGCTGCTTACCAATAGTGTTGAAAAACTGACATATGGCTTCGACATTTTCCTCAGCTGGACAGACCTTGCTGTCAGGAGGTCCTAAAAGCTCCTGTTCCAAGTATCAGTTAACCTTGCACATAAGTGGATACTCTCAAACCAACAAGAAATTATATTTATATAACAGTCAAGTTTCAAGTCCTGCTAGAACCTGAACAATGTGATGGACAATCTTTTCAGGAACCATTTTTTGCTTCAACAGCTCACCAATTAAACGGATGTTTCCAAGGGTACGAAGCTTGACAAGTCTTTCCTTGTCACGTCGCTCCATCTCCTGCTCAGGTGCAGTCATCTGCCTCACTTCTTCCCTCAGTTTACCTGCACCTTCAAAAGCCTCCTGGCAGATATTCAAGAGTACTCGTTTAAAAGTGATTTCTTTCCCACCAGGTTCTTCAGATGGGAATGGAGGCAGCTTTTCATTAAGATCAGAACACAGATGAGCATACATGGGGCAAAATGTTGGCTCTAGCACTGCCTTATCAAAAATAAGCGAAATGACTCCCTGCATTTGCAAAGCAAGTCAATTAAGAACAAGGATGTGAACAGAAATATAATCGAAATCACTCCCTGCATTAGCAAAGCAAGGGAATTAAGAACAATGATGTGGACAGATATATTTGTAATAGCCAATAATGACTAAAGAGGAACCTTCAATATGTCGGCTGATGTAATGCCAGCATCGATCAACTGACCCTTCAGGAGATCAAATTTCTCAGGAGTCAACTTATTTAGTATTCTGCATTGAAGTGGTTAACAGCTTTTAGCATAGCAGTAGCAGGAGCCAGGCAATTCTAAAGGCCCTTAACAGAGTTACACAAGTAGTTCAATAAATAAATACAAGAATCTAGTCACAACTCACAACTTATGGTTATTTTTCACATTTAATATGATACGATCCCTCAAACTGTTCTTGATTGCAGCTTTGATATACTTACTTGCCAACACTACTATCCTAGGACAATTATTTAGCCATTAGTGTACAGGTATGAAAATTAAGACTTGGGCATACATGACAATCCAGAAATCTACCACAGATCAAAGTCAAAAGGATACACACATCAAACTATTAACAAGTATTAAAAGATAAAAATGTATTACCCTTTAACAGTCTTCAAGACACGATCCTTTTCAGAGAGAGTTCCTCTTCTAGTTGACCATGGAACCTCAGCCTTGACTAGAGTAGGAGTAGGTCCTCCCTGAATTAATACAGAGACGGAAGAATTGTAAATAAGATAAAACAGTTTATCATTCCAGATATAATAGGTAAGGAATAAAGGAATATACAGACCATCATGCAATCTAATGTATTTTCTCTGTGAATGTGACAATTATTTCAAAACAATTCATCAAGTAATTCTAATAATGGCAAACACAACTTGTCATCATCAATTACAAGCCAAAGAAATAGATCAGACTTCAAAAAAAATCACATACCAATGATGTAATTACTTATTTAAAATCAATTCCCTATCTTTAACTGCAGCCCTATAGAAAATCAAAATCTTGGATAATGGTTATTAGTTATTTCTAAAACTGCAAACTGCAATTTTTATTCTTAGCAGCAAAGTAAACCGACAAACTTCAAATGCAAATTACAAATACAATAAATAACCACTAGTAAATCTAAAGGGGTCATTGGATATATACACAATAGAGCTTGAGGATACATGAATAACCACCTAACATAAGAAGAAACACAAGAAACAAGAAAATTTTAATCACCACCAAGATTAAATTCTCATCAAATATTTTGCAATTTAATTGGTAATCATTACATCACATGTCCAATTTGATGAAGATGCATAGCAAATCAGGGTCGCCATACAAAAAAATAATAACAAAAAATCATGCCTGCAAATCTTAGTCATGATTCACCTGGGTATATGTAACAAACAATTGTGTCCATAATAAAATAGATACATCTGGGAAAAATAAATGTTACTATAGTCTTTTCTTTTAAAAAAAACTCATGTAATCAAATCCACATCAAACGGTTTTCCAACAGACAAAAGGAATGTTCAGAACTTTGAAGATAACACATAAAAGGATTTAAATTTGATCAATTGTATGCTATCAGTGAACCATGCAATACCACCTATTTAAAAGCTTTTAAAGCTTTTACTCAGACAAAAACCTTAATTACTAAATGATGTGGCAATTTCTTGTTTACTGATAGTGTAAAGAGTTTTACATTGACATTGGATCAAATTTGAACTAATAAAACATTAACTACAAAACAGATGTCATGAATTTCTGCCAGTGCTTATTACCCCTTGGTTAGAAGAGATTTGTGCCCTTGCAAACTGAGAATTCAGTTGGTCTTGCCGATTAACCTGACTAGTATTGCCAAATTCCCTATTCTCTTTGAGATTATCCCAAGACTTCTCATCTGCATTAGCAGGAAGTTGCCCAGATCGGCCACGCCAGTCACGGTTATCTGGCTCAGAATATCGATTTTGAAATTGATGTGGGGGCTGCAGAAGATGATATAAACATTATTACACAGAATTTGAACTTATTATTTTGAAGATGGTGATGATCATAAATAAATTCATAAAACTGAGAACATTAATTGCACCAATAAAAAAAATAAATTCATAAAACTGAGAACATTTAATTGCACCAATAAAAATAATAAAAATAGCAGCATGACATACAAACATGAGACTTTTTTTCCATTCATTGATGAATCTCCAAATGATACTGGTATGTTCACCGCCAACAATATATCATCGCTAATCAACTTTGTCAATCAACTTACCAAACAGGATGAAAGGGGATTAGTGCCTTAGAAAGCTAACAGAATAATTAGAAGACAGAAAACACACTCACATTGTTTTCTGAGCGGCTCCAACTTTGATCTTCACCAAAAAGTTCAGCTTCAATGTCTTGTTTGATCTTTAAAACATCATCGGGGACCTCAACAGCCTATGAGTAAAAAAGGTTTGACAGTCAGGCAAATGTTGAAACATAAATATTAATTTAGATGTCAAAAGAAATATTAGTCACAGAATTATGAAGTTTCAAAAGTAGTTTCCTAGAGAGAAGAGGCAAAAGAAGTTGAAAAATGAACCAAAGAATATGCAGAACATTTACCAATAGGTTTAGGGAACAATATAGGTTGCATTTTAATGATCCAGAGACTTCCATAGAAAATCCTGACAGCATTTATTTAGTCTAAGAAATATAAGTAAATTTATTACAGAGGACAGTGCACGCAAGGAAATCTATACACAGAAAAAATTAGAAAGATAAATCCAACCACCAGTCATCACAGTCACAGAATGTTGATTTGACACAACATTTTCCTAATTAATAGGAAAAGCATTGATCATAGATATGATTGGTCTAAAGCTCAAAATTAATAAGAAAAGGGCAGCAGATGGATGTACCATTAAAAATATCTCATTCAGAAAGAGAATAACGAATTCAAAAAAACACTTAAGCAGCAAGAACATATATCAATTACCTCTCTAAGCTGTAAAAGCTGATCTCTGGTGTATCGCACACGCTCACGACCCTCAAACCGTGAATCTCCAGCCTATAAAGCTAAAAGAATTTAGTATATAACTCACAAAAGAACAAGACGCATCAGAGGTAGATGAATATGGTCGTACACAGTTCTTTAACATAATAGAATTAAATGACACTAAGTTCTACACACAAACATCACAGTGAAAATATCTATCAATTGTTTTTCAGCCAAGTTCTTTATGAATTATGGTTACAAAAATCATTATACATGTACAGTACTCCACTCTATAGGCAACCAGATAATAAATCAACCTGTAGTAATACTGTATGGATAAAAGTTTTTCACCTTCAACAAATTCATTTGTTATCTTTACAAGCATTGCCTTCACAAAGAAGAAGTAGAAGATTTATCACAAGTCACAACCCCTCAAACTCTAGCTCCACAGAAAAATAAGCAGTGCCAAGCAGTACTCACTGTGAAATGTGGATGAATGACCCATTACGAATAACATATATAGACCAGTGTAGCAAGGAAATTATATCAGATTCTATGCCACAAATAAGTTGCCGCATCCACGAAAATTCTCAAATAAGTACCATGTATGTGGGACCTTTATGGGCAATTTCAAATTTAGTCAAGCCCACCTAAAGCCCACATGTTGCTTTTTGTCCATATTTACAGCAGGTACACATACTTAGTGCCCCACCAAGAATTAGGACATTCAACTTCGGGTTGCTCTTTAACTAATGGGCCTTAACTTAAATCCCTAGCTGCTAGACAGTGAATAAACACTGTAACTATGAGAGATGTATTAAAATGTCCCTTTAAGGTTCTGTTGGTTCTTTCATTGTTTTTGCTTCTTCTGAAGGGTTCTCTCTATGTTTTTGTACCCTAACCCGATGATGTTGCCAAACAAATTAGTTAAATTTCATAATACACTATCATCAAAACCAGACAAATTCAAATCTACGTATTGGACAAAAAATCCACATAAAAAAATCTCGAGTGCCAATGAACACCAACAGGTGGAAACGGATTATTCCCGGAATTCAAACTTCAGCACAAGGCCTCACACATCAAAAACAAATTTTTAATAAAAAACAACAGTAACAGCTTGAGCCTTGATATTAATCAAGTTTATACGAGATCCAAAAAAAAAAAGAAAAAAGAATCTGACATGACAACACATACAATGACACCCAACAGCAATAAAAAGGAATCAATTTAAAAAATAAATAAAAAAGGGATATACTTTAATTAAAAAGGGTATTTAATTAAAGAGGTGAAAGCGATGAAAAGGTAGATCCAGAGAAAAGGTTTGCGATTGGAATGATACCTTGATAGAGAATGGAGGAGCGCCGCCATGGGGACGCAAGAGAGAGAGATCAGAGGAAAAGGAACCAAAAGCAGGGGAAGCCGAAGAAGATGAGTCGAATCGAGGAGTAAGGAACCTGCTGCTGCTGCCGCCGCCGCCGCCGCCACGACCACCACCAGGCCTCAAGCTGAGCACCGTTTGATCACCTTGCTGCATAACTCAGGATCTAGCGCTTGGAGATGAAATTTTCGCCGTCCGATTGAGTTGAGAGGAATAGATAGATATTAAGAGATTCGGCAGGGCTGAACCTGAACCACAACAAATATAGGGTTCGGATATAGATAGAAAAAAAATAAGATAACCTTTACGCGAGAAAGAGAGAGAGAAAGAGAAGGGAAGGGAAGAGATAGATAGATTGGATTGGAACGGAGCTAGGTATAAGGTGTTGGATATTTCTCTCTCTTCTGCCGAGTGAGAAGAGAAAGAGAGAACAACGTGAGAATGGAGGGGTGACAATAAACCCTTCTTTGAGTTACACACGAGTGTGAATTAGCGCACGCATACGCATACATACCAATTGGAATTTCCCATCCAATTATTATTATAAAAAATTAAAATCTTAAAATTAGGTATACGAAATAAGACCCCCATGAAAACTGAAAAGGACGAAATTAAGTTACGACATCGTTTTAGTTGGTTTTGAGTTCCTATGCCAGTGTACGGTAGGTGAAGTATTCAGCTGTCATTACTTTATTATTCTCCATAGTTGCAATAATTGGAGCATAATTTTTTTCCATTGCGGTGACATGAAATTACCGAATCATATCAAAATTACATTTTTGCCTATGTATGAATCTGCGTATACATAGTATATTATACTATATACGCTTAAAGTAAATGAGGGTGGGCTGGGTTGGACACGGCCCACAGTAGTCATGGAATGAGAAATTGTGTTTTTTGCTTAACAGGATTATTATTTTCTATTTTTATGTTTTGAAAAAAAATATATATCACGTAACTCAATCACATTATAATTGTCATTGAATCTTCAAAAGTAATGAATGCAGGTTAGAAAATACAGTACAGGTTATAGATTTAGTCAATCATTGTTGACAAGAAAATTAAGGGGATAGATTTTTTTTGTATCAATGATCTGTTATTCATGTATATATATCCATGATTTGCTATTTATGTGCATGTATTTTTTTTAAAAGCCACTAATTTTATAATTAATGGTTATCAATGCTGCAATTTACTCTCTCAAGTACACTCTTTATTTTACATGATGTAAACTCAATTATCAAATATTTACCTTTACATGAAATTAATTAAATAAATGTACAGAATTTTATGTACATAAGTAAACTCATTTTTATTCTAATTTGTGTGTGTATATATATATAAGACATTAATTTAGTCGTTTAAATAAATTTCACATCAATTTAATTCTTCAAGTTTTGATCTCATCAAGCATTATAATCATTTTGGATAAAATCTGCTGTGTCGAGTAAAACCTAATTATTGATTCTCTGTCAACCAGGTTAGTTTTTCTTTATATTTTTCGGGATTTCTTTCTTTTTTTTATTTTTTTATTGTTTGATCAGGTAGTTAAATGAATGAATCAGGTATTTAACTGGGTTTCATTAAAGCGGGGGTACTTTACTGGGTTGACAAATATTTATTTCCAAAGTTGTGAGTTTGTAGAACAATCAAAATTTATTTTTCCATTTCCAAAGTTGTGAGTTTGTAGAACAATCACAATGAGTTTTGTTTATATATGTTACCCTAATTACAATTAACCGACATGAATTTTTTATAAAAAAAAAAAAACAATTCATGAGTACAAATCTTCAGTTTTAAAGTTATCATGAAATCATAGGTAAGTGAATTTACAAATGTCAATCCAAAAACAAAAGTTACAGACCTTTTTTCATTTACAAAAACAAAAATTACATATGACAACGATTTTTTTAAAAAAAAATACTCGTGGGAGCCACGTTTGAAGTTTAATATTATAGAAGTTTAATAAGACCAACTAACCTACTCGTTCCAAAATTTAGTAATCATCAAAACCAAGCTCTTATCAAAAGATATTCCCTATCAGCATCAATATTCTTATCATGACCTAACCTTTATCTTTATATTTATCGCAATATAATGCTCATCAGTATTCAATCACGCTCTTACTAAAAGACTATCTTCTTCATAAATAGAAGTGAATAAGAAAATACTATTATAAATGATTCGTCTTTTATCGGATTGAAAAAATAAATAAATTAAAATATGTATAAATTAATTTACACACCACCTAATAATAATACTCGAAAAAATGTTATTAATAACAAAAAATATATATCTTTACTTCATATAAATATGTTCATTCAACCGTGCTCGCTATTTATATTATATGGTCATTAATTAATTAAGCTTTTTCTAATCTAACTTTGTAATTATCATAAAAAAAAAACTCTTGTTGAGACTTATAACATATCCTAACTTTAAAATAGAATAATTTTCCCTCACTAAACTTTATCTTTAAAAAAAACAGAAAGAAAAAAATACAACAACTTTATAAAAAGACAAGTTATTTTGTATTAAAAAAAAGATAAGTTAATAATTCTAAGATTATTAGATAAAAAAAATTCTAATCCTGTGTTTGGATGTTTTTTCATTAACGGAACGGAATGAAATAGATGAGAATGGATCGGAAAAGAAAGGAAAGGAATGGAACATAGTTCCTCCCTTCTTTGTTTGAAAGATTCATTAACGGAACGGAACGGAATATGTATTCTCCCCATTCTACCTCAATTTTAAGGGGAACAAAAATTGGCCATTTGGAGGGAAGTGAGAGAGAATGATTCCCCATGTGTTCCTTCCGTTCTTATGCATTTTAAAACTCCCAAACACAAAAAATTATTTCTATTCCCCCTATTTTCTTTCTGTTCCCGTCTTTACCTGTCATCCAAACATAGCATAAGAATATATATGCATCCAAAAGTAGAGGTGGCAAAATGGCTACCCGCTCCGTCCGTCGTGCTTCAGCATTCAACCCGCAAAATGCGGTAGTAATTGGCAATTTTTGAAAAATGGGTTGGAAAAATTAAACCCACCCCGCTTTAGTGCGAGGATTGTGGGTTATGCGGGTTAACTTCAATAAAGAAAAAAAAAAAAAAAAATAAGTGAGTTGATCCTAAAAACAAAACAAAATGTATAAAAAAAACATAAAAATTAAAAAATAAAAAAATTATAATTTATAGAGGTTAAAAAAAAAATAAATTAAATAAATTTAACATCATACTCATAAAAATATCATAAATACAAATAATAAGACTAATTTATGTACACTTTTTTTAAAAAACTAAACTGCCGAATGCCCATAACCACTACCGCTTAACTCGCGGATTATGCGAGACGGGTTATACAGATTGAAAATTAAAAATGGGTTAAAATCTTGAACCTAACCCATAAAAAAATTACAAGTTAACAGACTAACCCAACAAATTAAAACCGTTTTGTGACCTCTATCCAAAAGGCAATTGTTATATTGTAAAACGACGGTTTAAAAACAAACTTAAAGATTCCACTTAAGTTATCCTAATCGCAACTGTTTGACAGGCGTAAGTTGCAACTTGGGAAAGTGAGTATTACTTAAGAAATTAAAAATATTGTGATATTACAAAAAAATGATAATGACCACTTTTGAGTATAAAACATTGGCTCGCATATAACGAATTATATAATGAATTATTCTTTGTATAAAAAAATGAATTATTCATTTTTACGTTATCTGTATTATAATATAATAAAACATGCTTGTGTATTAAATTTATAGTAAATTCTTTTTAAAAAAGTTTATTTATAGTAAATTCATTTTAAAAAGTAAACCACTATAAATCATGGTTAATTTAGTTACATATGTTCTCTGAAAAAATAAAGTAAATTAAAAAATGTAGTTGATGTTTCATTTGCTAGTCCAAGAGACAAGAAAGAATCGGACAAAGGGAACATGAGACAGACCCTGGCCACTTTACTTACAAGGCTCTTATGCGTGCGGAGGGACACTTAGGAGTCAAGATAGTTGCAAAAACCCAAGCCACACTTAAAAACTTAAACATGTACAACGGCCACGTCTTCTATATTCCTTGCAAGTTAAGGTGTATGACAGTTTATTCTCATTAATGTTTAGTTTTAAGCGTTCAAGGGGTTTGTTGCAAAGTGGATGGTTTGAGTTTGAAATTGCTGAAATAAGCTGAAATTGTTTGTTTCCATTAGCAATGTTTTGGTTGAAACTTAATTAGAGCATAGCAAACATCTTTGTTTTTGCAATCTGTAAATTTACCTACTGCCTATGTTTTCATGAGTAATTGATAAATGGGGCTTGGGTTGAGATAATTGCACCACGACTTCCCTGTTGTGTTATTTCTTTGAATTAAATAAGAAAACAAAGAAAAAATTGGACTTATCTGCTGCAAAGTGAGTGCACACACTTTGGTTTTTCAGTTTTTTGGCATTAACCTTTATCTTTTATACTTCGAGAACTACAAATTGATACTTCCGGAACATTCTATTGTTGAATTTCTATGCTGAATGTTATTTAATTTTTATGATTTTGAATCAATTACCAAATGAAACTCACTGTTGACGTGAAAGTCTACGATACAGCAGCTCACGTTGCCAACCTCCCTCCCGCAGTCTCCAACAAAAAGCCAAATGGAGGACTGTCAAAATGACCAAATATACAAACCACGCAACTCAATAATCTAAGGGAAATAGAGCGATTGTTGTTGAGAACTCTTCCTGCGATCAAACACGATGGAGTAATACTCAACCTCCAGAGATTGTTGGGGCTTTGTTTAGGGAATGATAAGAGAAGGAATGACATAAAATAGAATAGAAAATTTTAATAAAAATGTGTTTGCGAATTAATTAAAAAAAAAAGTTAAATTATAAGAAAGGACAATAAATTCTTCTTTTGTTATTTAAAGTTTTTAATTTTTGTCTTTTTAATTTAGAAGTTAAAGAAAGAATAACTTGAACACTTCATTCTCTTCTCTCATTAAATTTATTAAACATCTAAACAATTAAGTAATATGTTTTCTTTTGTTCTATTCCTTTCTTTTTTATTCTATTATATTATGAATTACTTTTTTCCATTCATTTTAAAACTTCAAAATATAACCTAAGGATTTAAAACAAAAAACCAATACTTATGAGGTTCAAGAATAAATAAGACAAAACTTATTAAAAAGTAAAGTTGAGTTCTAATATCAAGTAAATTAAACAGTGCATGATGCTCCCATATTACAAGTAGTTATCCGTTTCACAATCTTTCACTTCGCGATTCCATTAATTGTTCCATTTCAATTCCACAACATTGTTCATGATAGCTTCTTGCTACTATTGGATGGGTCCAACTAAGTGGGGCCCATACCATATAGTTAAAAAAAAGAAAAAAAGAAAATAGGTTTTAAAAAGAGCAAAAGGCAGAAAACGTTTAGTTGATTTTTGAAGTTTTTCTGTTCTTCGACGGCGCCGCGTGGGAGAGAAGAGAAATTTTTCAGTGCTGATCTTGCGTGTTCAGATTGGGTAGTTATTCGTAGTCTGATCTGGATGATTTTTTAGTATGTTGTTCCTTGCATTATGAACTTCTACTTGTACGGTCAGATTCTTATTTCTCCATCTCTACTTGTTGGGCTATTTGTACCCCTTTGTGGGTTTTGAGCTTTGTTGCTTTGTTAATTTCTACTTTGTTGGTAGTTAGTAAGGGTCGTTGTGATATCCTTATTTATTGGGAACCACTTTGCTGTACTCATTGATTTTATAGTGGAGATTTTTTTTGGACTAGGTCTCGTGGTTTTTACTTCTCACATTGAGGGGGTTTTCCACGTTAAAATTGTGTGTGTTCTCTTTGCCTATTTATTTTTGTGCATTCTTGGATATTTTTGGTGGATATTTTTGGTTGGCTGTATATTTTGCTCCTCACAGGTTCTTTCAAGTGGGAAAGATTTTATTGCCCATTTGTGTGTTGTTACTTACCATTGTGTACACACTTCTTTCTTTTTCCCAACAGCTGGCATCAGAGAAATTTATTTGTTTGTTTGCTTGATTGAATGATGGAGCCAAATTACAAGAATGATTAGTTTGAATGGCACAAATTACCACAAATGGAAAGGAAATATGAAAGATTTATTATTTGTGAAAAAATTACATTTACTGGGTGTTTTCTTCTTGCAAAACCTGAGGCTAAATCGATGAAGATTGGGCTTTTGAGCATGAGATGGTTTGTGGTTTTATTCGGCAATGGGTAGATGATAATGTTTTGAATCATATTGCTAATGATTCACATGCCAGAACTTTATGGGATAAGTTTGAGACCTTGTATGCCTCTAAATCTGGGAACAATAAATTGTTTTTGTTGAAGCAGGCCATGAACTTGAGTTACAAGGATGGTAGTTCTATTTCTGATCACTTGAGTGATTTTCAGGGATGCTTTGACCAGTTGTCCAGTATGGGTGTGAAATTTGAAGATGAAATTTTGGGACTTTGGTTGCTTAATACTCTACCTGATTCTTGGGAAAATCTCAGAGTCACTTTGACTAGTTCTGCTCCTGGAGGTGTTGTGACCATGAATTATGTAAAGACTGCTGTTTTGAATGAAGAAGTCAGACGACGAACTCAGCAGACGTCCTCTTCACAATCAGAGGTTTTGGTTACTGAAAACAGGGGGAGAAACATTGAGAGGGATCGGGGACAAGGCAATAGAGGAAAAAGCAAGAGTAGAAGTAAATCAAGGTCTAAATACAAAAACCTTGAGTGTGATTATTGTGGTAAAAAAGGGCATGTCCAAAGGTTTTGCTACCGATGGAAAAGGGAGAACAAGGGTAACAAGGACAAGCAACAAAAGAAAGATAATGACAATAATGATCGTGTTGCCACCACTACTGGAGGAGATCTTGTGATTATCTGTGATGAAAATTTGATTAATGTTGCCTGTGATGAGACCAGCTGGGTTATTGACAGTGGTGCCAGTTTTCATGTGACATCTAGGAAGGATTTCTTCACATCTTATACTCCTGGTGATTATGGAGTTTTGAAGATGGGTAATGATGGTATGTCAAAGGTGATTGGCATTGGCAATGTTTGTTTGGAAACCAGTAATGGGACAAAGTTATTTTTGAAGAATGTCAGACACGCACCAGACATCCGTTTGCATCGATTTACATTAGTGTTCTTGATGATGATGGTTATTTTAGTACCTTTGGTGGTGGACAGTGGAAACTCTCTAAGGGTTCTTTAGTTGTGGCACATGGAAAGAAGTGTTCAGGTTTGTATTGGACCAAAGCTTCAGTTTATGTTGATCTTGCTAATATAGTTGAGTGTGATAACTAGTCAAAGTTATGGCACAAGAGACTTAGCCACATTAGTGAGAAGGGACTTGATACTTTGGCCAAAAGGAATCTACTTTCGGGTTTGAAGGGTGCAAGTTTGGAAAAGTGTGCTCATTGTTTGGTCAGGAAGCGAGAATAGAGTCTCTTTCAAGAGTCATCCTCCTTCTAGAAAATCGAGAGGTGCTTGAGTTGGTGCATTCGGATCTTTGTGGTCCAATGAGGACTAGAACATTTGGTGGTGCACTTTACTTTGTGACTTTCATTGATGATCATTCAAGGAAACTTTGGGTTTATGCCTTGAAGACTAAGGACCGGGTGCTTGGTGTCTTTAAGCAGTTTCGAGCTTATGTTGAGAGAGAAACAGGGAAGAAACTAAAATGTGTTCGCACCGATAATGGTGGTGAATATTGCGGACCATTTGATGAGTCTTGTAGACAAGGGTATTAGACACCGAAAGACGCCTCCTAAGACTCCTCGGCAATGGCCTGCGAGAAAGGATGAACAGGACTTTGATGGAGAGAGTTAGATGTTTGCTTTCAAGCAAAGTTACCTGGATCTTTTTGGGGTGAAGCTTTATATACTTTGCTGCACATGTTATTAATTTATCTCCTACTTGTTGCTTTGCGGTGATGTTCCTAACGGGTGTGGTATGGAAATGATGTTTCCTATGACTACTTACGTGTCTTTGGGTGCGAGCATTTGTACATGTGCCCAAAGATGAGAGATCCAAGTTAGATATCAAGACTAGACAAAGGCATCTTCATTGGCTATGGTCATGATGAGTTTGGCTATAGGTTGTATGATCCAGTTGAGAAGAAGCTTGTTAGAAGTCGTGATGTTATTTTCATGGAGGATCAGACCATTGAAGATATTGATAAGGCAAAGAAGTCAGAGTCTCCGAGTACTGATGGTTTGATTGATATTGATCCAGTTCCTGAGCCTCATATGTCAGATGTAGCTGACTTTGGCGATCATGATGATGTGCATAATCATATTCAGGGTGATCAGGTTGAGGATGTTGTTGATAATGTTGTTGATGAGGTAGATGCTCCTGCTCGTGAGGTTGTTGATGAATCTGTTGTTTCACTTAGGAGGTCTTCTAGACATCTTATTCCCTCTACCCGTTACTCATCTGATGAATATGTACTTCTTACTGATGGGGGAGAACCTGAGTGCTACGAAGAGGCTATGGAGAGTGAGCAGAAGGCAGAATGGGTTGCAGCAATGAGTGATGAGATGAGATCTTTGCTTGACAACCATACTTTTGAGCTGGTGAAGTTGCCTAAGGACAAGAAAGCTTTGCAAAATCGGTGGGTTTACAGGTTGAAGAATGATGAGAATACTTCCACTCCGAGATACAAAGCTAGATTAGTTGTCAAAGGCTACCGTCAGAAAAAGGGGATTGATTTTGAGGAGATCTTCTCACCGGTTGTTAAAATGTCTTCTATCCGAGTTGTTCTTGGTTTGGCAGCCAGTCTTGATTTAGAGGTTGAGCAGATGGATGTGAAAACTGCTTTCCTTCATGGTGATTTGGAGGAGGAGATTTACATGGAGCAACTTTGGGTTTTGTGATGAAGGGTAAAGAAAATTATGTCTGCAGTTGAAGAAAAGTTTGTATGGCTTGAAACAAGCCCCGAGGCAATGGTACAAGAAGTTTGAGTCTGTTATGATTCAAGAGGATTCAAGAAGACTACTTCGATCATTGTGTGTTTGTGCGAGAAATTTTCTCGATAATGAATTCATCATTTTATTGCTCTATGTTGATGATATGTTGATTGTTGGTCATAATTCTTCTAGAATTGACAAAGGGTTGAAAAAGGAGCTTAGTAAGTCTTTTGCAATGAAAGACTTAGGACCAACAAGACAGTTTCTTGGCATGCGCAGATTACTCATGATAGAGTGGCCAAGAAGTTGTGGTTATCTCAAGAGAAATACATTGAGAAAGTACTTCAACGTTTTCACTTGGATAAAGCTAAAGTTGTAAGTACACCTCTTGCTTTACATTTTAAGCTTAGCACTAGACAGGCTCCTTCTAGTGATGAAGAGAAACAAGACATGCAACGTGTTCCTTATGCATCTGCAGTAGGAAGTTTGATGTATGCAATGGTTTGCACAAGGCCTGATATATCTCATGCAGTTGGTGTGGTTAGTCGTTTTCTTTCCAATCCTGGTAAAGAGCATTGGAAAGCTGTGAAGTGGATATTAAGATATCTCCGGGGCACTTCTAGTTTGAAGCTCTGTTTTGGAATTGGGAAACCTGTTCTTTGTGGTTATACAGATTCAGACTTGGCAGGGGATGTTGACTCAAGAAAGTCTACTTCTGGCTATTTAATTACCTTTGCAGGGGGAGCTGTGGCTTGGCAATCTAGGTTGCAAAAGTATGTTGCATTGTCTACTACTGAAGCTGAGTTCATTGCTATTACCGAGGCTTGTAAGGAGTTGCTTTGGATGAAGAATTTTGTCCATGAACTTGGTTTTATTCAAGAGAGGTATGTTTTGTTTTGTGATAGTCAGAGTGCTATTCATCTCGGCAAGAATCCTACGTTCCATGGTAGATCTAAGCATATTGATGTAAGGTATCATTGGATACGTGATGTTCTGGACTCTAAGTTGTTGGAACTTGAGAAAATTCATACTGATGATAATGGTTCAGACATGTTGACAAAGACTCTACCGAGGGGGAAGTTTGAAGATTGTCGTTTGGTTGCCGGTTTGGCATTTGCCTCCACTTGAGTTGGAGGGGGAGTTTATTGGATGGGTCCAACTAAGTGGGGCCCATACCATATAGTTAAAAAAAAGAAAAAAAGAAAATAGGTTTTAAAAAGAGCAAAAGGCAGAAAACGTTTAGTTGATTTTTGAAGTTTTTCTGTTCTTCGACGGCGCCGCGTGGGAGAGAAGAGAAATTTTTCGATCATCTGATCTTGCGTGTTCAGATTGGTGTAGTTATTCGTGGTCTGATCTGGATGATTTTTTAGTATGTTGTTCCTTGCATTGTGAACTTCTACTTGTACGGTCAGATTCTTATTTCTCCATCTCTACTTGTTGGGCTATTTGTACCCCTTTGTGGGTTTTGAGCTTTGTTGCTTTGTTAATTTCTACTTTGTTGGTAGTGAGTAAGGGTCGTTGTGATATCCTTATTTATTGGGAACCACTTTGCTGTACTCATTGATTTTATAGTGGAGATTTTTTCTGGACTAGGTCCCGTGGTTTTTACTTCTCACATTGAGGGGGTTTTTCACGTTAAAATTGTGTGTGTTCTCTTTGCCTATTTATTTTTGTGCATTCTTGGATATTTTTGGTGGATATTTTTGGTTGTTTGTATATTTTGCTCCTCACAGGTTCTTTCAAGTGGGAAAGATTTTATTGTTGTTTTGTGTGTTGTTATTATTTGTGTACAGACACACTTCTTTCTTTCCCAACAACTACCTCTAGTGGTTTAGGCATATATTATCTAGTGAAAAAAATATTATTGTGGGAGAATGAAAAAAGTAAATATTAATTATATAATTATATATAGATAATCAAAATTAAAAATTACTTAAAAATTATGTGATAATTTAAAAAATTATATACATACTTTATGTTTTAATTTTGATCATTCATATAAGATTTAATGATTAAAAATGACTCATTTTATTTTTTACAATATATATATATATATATATATATATATATATATATATATATATATATATATATATATATATATATTGTCGAAAAGAGATAATTAAATATGATGAATTTCACCACAAGAAAAATACGTTTTTGCGGTGGATTTTTTTATGTGATTAGAAATCACCGCAAATGGAAAAGATATTTGCGGCGGATTATAATTGTCCTCAAATTTGAGACGGATTTTGTGGCGATCCGTTTATAAGCAGATTTTGCTATGCGGATTCCCCCCCCCGATTTTTTTTCCGTGAAACATTCACCGTAAAAAATTTTTTTTTTAAAAAAGTTTTGCGGCGAATTTTACGACGGATTTTTCTTCACAAAAAAAATAATATTATTGGCGGAAATATCCGCCGCAAATCTCCTGACTTTTCTAGCATAAAATATATTTTTTTCGGATAAAAAAAATTTGCGACGGACCGCATGCAATTAGTTCACTATAATAAAAATTTTAAAAAAGTATATAAAATAATCCACCGCAAAATCATGCAAATCTAAATTTCAATTTGCAATAGAAAAATCTGCCACAAAAATTAATAAGTATAATAAAAAATTCTAAATAAAATATTAGAATATTTTGCGGCGGAAAAATCCGCCGTAAATTATGCCGCAATTCAAAAATACATTTGCGGCAGATTTTTCCGTCGCAAAAAATCCGCCGCAAAATTAAATTTACTTCATCTTCTTCCTTCTGCCATTTTCATTTTTTAGATGACATTCTTTCTCTAATTATGTCTCCTCTCTCCCTTCCCCTTTCTCACTTCCCCTTTCAAGACAAAAGCTTCCATGAGTAACCTTCATCATCTTCAAGACCTTGAGGTAGGGGAAAAACTTTGTTCTTGACTCACTTTCCTATTCTTTTCATCTTGTTCTTGAGTTGTGACTTGATGTGGGAATTGGAGTTTTGAGTTGTTTTTGCTTGTTTTGGCTTGAATCTTGTTAGAAAACTTGAGAATAACATGATTTGGTTTGCTAGAGGCATGAGAATAGTTTTTCATTACTTGTATACCTTGATTTTCATTTGAAATGATAATTTGGAGTTTTAGGTTTTCAATAACCAATGATGAGATTTGTAGTGTTTTGATCTATTTTTAGTGAAATCTTTTAGTGTTTTATGTTCCCTTCATAAGTGAACTTGTTTGGGACTTAAACTCACTTAGAAACTGGATTGGAGTGGTCAAAATCCAAGATTTTGGCCAATGGAACCGTAACCACAGTTCTCCAAAACTTCTGTCCCAGTAACACGACCCGTGTCTGAATACACGGGGTGGGCCGTGTCCCTCTCTGCCAGTGCAAATCTAGTGGAAACGTGCAGAACAGAGTAGGACACGGCTCCCCCCCGTGTCAAACAACACAGCTCGTGTCTCAAGATATAATGAGAATTAGCTTTTGTGCTCTTCATAAAAGTTGTAGCTCTTTCTCTTAGCTTTCCAAGGACACGTAATTCACCTCATTTCGACATACGTATCTCAAGTTATGCTCATTTTACTGAGCAAAGGTCAAGGATTGAAATTGAAAAAAATGTCAAAATGTTGTTTTGGGAAAAACTAGCTTTCCTAAGTGTGGGGACCTTTCTTGTATGCATTTATAAGTGTGATGAGACCTTAGTAAGAGTGTTTTATAAAATGAATTCGTGATGCATGTAAATCAATTGTTATCCTAATAGATAAGTTTAAAGATTAATTGATGAACATATATGATTAGAAATATTTGGAATTGTGGCAATTGTTGGGAATCTATTGAATGTAATAAATGAAATAGAATGGTGCTCCTTTTTAAATAAGGCTACGGCTAGTTCAGGTGCAAATGAGATTTCTAGCTTAACTTATATTTAAAAATCACATCAAGGTGACTCTTATTAGAAAGGTATTATAAACGTTTCTTGTTTTTATTTATAAATGGTTTATGTCAGAAATGAAAAGACGAATTGTTTTGACTTATGCCACTTTTCTATTTAATAATTAAGTAACTTATTTTATATACAGTAATTGGATTTATTATGTGATTATGTTATATAAATCTATTATTGAGAATTTTAAATTCTCACCCCAACTTCTTATTTTTATAGTAAATCCAGTATATGATCAAAGCAGGAGCGAAAGAAAGCATTGAAGACTTTGTATAAATCCAAAATAGTGAAGATGATCATGATGAAGATGACAATGATAATGAGGATTATTAAACTTTGTATTTGAATAAACTTTGTATGCGATTTGTTATGTTTGTTTTATGGATTGATTAAATGCATTGACAGGTTAAAATTGATGTCTGTGTGGATTTTGTTATATTGTGGATTTTGAATATTCAATTTAATTTTTTTTAATATTCAAAAAAATTTGCGGCAGATTTTGCGGCGGAAATATCTGCCCCAAAATCTGCCTTAAATTAGCGGCGAAAAAATCCGCCTCAAAATCCGTCACAAATTAGCGACGAAAAAATTCACCGCAAATTATCCCTTTTCCGGCAACTATGCCGACATGTCACGGGAGAGTTTTGCGGCGGATTTGCGGCGAAAATAAAAATCCGCCACAAACTATATTGCGTCGACCATATTTGCGGCGGACCCGAATCTGCCGCAATTTCACCGCAAATTATTAATTTGCGGTGGATTTTGAGGGATTTGCGGCAGATTTTGAGTGATTTGCGGCGAAATTATCCTTCGCAAATCTCATTTTTTCTTGTAGTGTTTAAAAAAATGACAAAAATGAAATTATAAGATTATAAAAATAAACTTATAATAAAGGAAAAGGACAAAAGGTGAAAAAATTTATAATAGAATTTATTCTTTTTTATTATGCTTTTACACATTAAAAATTACTTTCAATATATATTAAATGTAAACAATTACATTAGATTAATTTATATTAAAGGTAAGGGAGGAAATGACATAAAAGAGAATAGAAAAAATTAATAAGAATGTGTTTGTGAGTTAATTAAAAGAGAAAGTAAAAAGATAAGAGAGGATCAATAAGTTCTTCCCTTATTACTCAAAATCTCTAATTTTTGTTCTTCCAATTTAGAGGTTAAAAAAGTAATGACTTGAACACTCCACTCCCATCTCTCATTAAATTCATCAAACATCTAAACAATTGAGTGACATATTTTTTTTTCATTCCATTCATTTCTTTCTGATTTCATTCTATTATGAATCACTCGGTTCCATTTACTTTAATATTTCAAAATATAGCCTAAGGACTTAAATAAAAAAACAATACTTATGAGATTCAAGAATAAATAAGACAAAACTTAGTAAAAAGTAAAGTTGAGTTCTAACATCAAGTAATTTAAACAGTGCATGATGCTCCCTAACATAATACAGGTAGTTATCCATTTCACAATCTTTCACTTTGCGATTCCACTAATTGGTTCATTTGGATAGTAGAATTGGAATTAAAACATAAATTTTTAATTTTAATTCAAATTTTTTCAGAATTATAATTGATTCAGAATCTTAAATTTTATGTTTGGAGTTATCAAATAATTATGATAAGAAATTATAATTTTAAATTCAATTATAATTTCATTGTTTAAAGGTATGATCTAAAATATTAAAAAATTATTTACAAAATTAAAATTAATAAAAATATTCATACAATAATATTTTTATAATATAATAGTCAAATCTTTTTAATAAAGAAATTTTTGATGAATTTTTTTAGAAAATAAAATAAATAACTATTATAATAATTTTTATATAAATATAAAAAATTTATATAAATATATATTCTCAATAAATATAATTGTTCATAAATAAATGTGGAGAGAGAGAGATATTAATTTTTAAGATATGAAATTAGTAATTCTTAAGGTATAGACTAAGAATTGAGAAATATTTAACTTAATTATTTTTCAATTCCATAAAATTAATTTATGAAATTATAATTTCAATTCTAAAAATGACATTTTAAACATAAAAATTAGAATTAAGAGGTCTAATTCTAATTTCAAGCTTTAATTTCATACTTAATTCTGAGAGCCAAACGGATACTAATTGTTCCACTTCAATTCCACGACATTGTTCATGATTAGGAGTGTCAAAATGGGTCAAGCCTGATTAATCGATCCGAATAGCCCGACAAAATAGACAGACTGGGATAGTAAAATGACAGCTCGAAACTTATATGACCCGAATGGGCCGGGTCAACTCGCTATTTTAATACTACATAAAGCTAAATGGACTGAGCTAATAAAATATCAGACCGAAATTTATATGACCCGAATGAGCCGACTCAAGCCCGAATGGACCGGGCCAGCTCGTTTTGACACCCCTGTTCATGATAGCTTCTTGCTACCTCTAGTGGTTTAGGCATATTTTTTTAAAAAATTATTTCAATTGTATTTTCTTTGTTAGACGATAAAAAAATAACTTTTATATATATATATATATATAAGACATATCTAGTGAGAGGAGTGATTATTGTGAGAGTGTGAAAGGAGTAAATCTTGACCATACATAGATGATCAAGATTAAAAGTTACTTAAAAGTCATGTGACCACTTAAAAAAATCACATGCATTTATGTTCTAATATTGACCATTCATATAAGATCCAATGGTTAAGATTTACTCATCTTATTCTCTCACAATAAACACTCCTTTCACCTGATACACTTCATATATATATATATATATATAAAAGACATATTTAGCGAGAAAAAATTTTATTGTGAGAAGATGAAAGAAAGTAAATAATGACCATACAATTATACATAGATAATCAAAATTAAAAATTACTTAAAAGTCATGTATGACCACTTAAAAAATCACATACATTTTATATTTTAATTTTGATCATTCATGTAAATTTCAATAGTCAAAATTCACTAATATCACTTTTTACAATATATATATATATATATATATATATATATATATATATATATATATATATATAAGATAATTAAATGTGATGAATTTTAAAAAATATGCAAAAACAATGAAACAATATTGTTATAAGATTAAAAAAAGAAACTTATAATAAAGGAAAAGGACAAAAGGTGAATTTTTTTATAATAAATTTTATTCTTTTTTATTATGCTTTTATGCATTAAAATTATTTTCAATATATATTAAATGTAAAAAAAATTACATTAGATTAATTTATAATAAATAATTTGGTCTTGATAATACTTCAGTTGATTAAGCATCATATTTATAAAACTCCACATGAATGTTATCTATAAAAATTGGGCTCATTGATATAATATATTGATTCAAAACAGTTTGTTCATCACAAGTTATAGAATAATTGTAAAGCAAAGAATCATATGATCTGTAAATTCCAATCTTTATATTATCAGTTTTCAGTTACAGTCATGCGTCCAAAAGTCAAAATGTGTATCATGTACCATATCATTTTTCTCCATTAAAATCACAAGTGCACTAGCTTTGATGAAATCCAATATTTTCTTAGAATGCCGTACACGCTGGAATCACTTGTAGATTAAGTGTGTGTTTAGATTAAAATTAATAATTTTAATTCAATTGAAAGTGTATTTATAAATTTAAATTTAATTAAAAATAAATTTATAATAACGTAATTTATATTTAAAATTTTTTATTTTAAAAATAAATTTAAAAAAATGTTAAAAATAAAAATTTCTAACAGACAATATTATAATCAAAAACAAAAAAAATTTACTTTTGACAAATATACGTTTAACACAAAAATTTAATTACAACCAACCTATGTTTAATTTTACTAAACAATCTTTTATTCCGTTCAAGAAATTCTAACGTAAATTTGAAACTCCAAACAAAAATCCAAATACGCTCTAAGTAGTCACCGCTGACAGTGATAACTAATTCTTCCTTCTTCATCTATGTACTATACTATTGCTACAATTTAAAGTTCTAACTATAGAACAAAATTATATGTGTCTTTCTCTCTTTTAAAGATAACTTTTAAATAATAAGTATAATTTTATTTTTTTATACATGTGTCATTCTTTCTTTTAATTTAACTTTATTTTGAGTTTTAAAATATTTTTATTATTTTAAATTTATGTAATATTTACTAATTAAATATATTTTCCATATTTAATATTTAATAAATAAATATAAATATTTTATAATAATGTAATATTTAATATTTAATAGTTAAATAGAAATATAATATAATAAAAAATATTTAAGAATCAACTAATCTACTAATATTAATATTAATAATACATTTCAAAGTTCTTTACTGCAAAACAAAATTATACATGCCTTCTCATTAAAGAAACATATGTCATCTTCTCATTCAAATAATTATATATGTCATATTTTCATATAAAAAATATTTAATTAGTAAAAACATAATTTAATTATTAAAACACATAATATTGTAATTTATAACAAATAATTTAAAAAAATGATTTAATATTTTAATATTAAGATATTTAATAATTAATAAAAAATAATAATTAAATACGTTTTTAATAATTAAATAAAATATTTTATAATAAAAATATTCAAGAATTAAATACATTAATATTTACATAAAATATTATAATATTTATATTTTAATATTATATTATCTTTGATAAGCACATTTTTTATTTTCTTAATATTGTTATAAGTACTTCAATACACTTTTTTTAATCTACATTTCAATACACTCGGTGATTATGGTGTTGTTATCATTGCACATGTAAGATAAATTTATTAATAGAACAAAATAAGATAATTTTACACTATCATTTTAAGTGTCGGGTTCACACATAATTTTTTCACTTTTGCATGTGTCATGTGTGAATGCAAAGAAGAGTGCAGGAGAAACCAATTACATAGATAATTTATTAAAAATGACAATTTTTATTGTTAAAAAATTATGTTATCATCAAATGAAATAGTATTTCTGTTAATGCTTCAAAGGATTTGTTATGTGATAAATCGTTATTACTCAAATTATATTGTTATATCTCAAGTTGATATTATTGATGGTATCTTTGCACAAATAAAAAAGAAAGTGACTATAAATGATGTTAAAAAATTTACAATAATGATAAGTTTGATATAATCTTTAAAAGAAGGTGAACATTTTTGAAATAACTATTTCTTTTTATGATAATATATGTTTCTTGTTTATGGGTGTATATATATACTTATACTTTAATTGTTAAATAATTATTTTTTTATTACTGAAAGTATAAATGACATAACAGGTCATACCTAATGGGTTAATTTATTTAACCTGCAAAAAATGGGGGATTAGTTGTATTTTACAACTCATTTTTAAGCGATAAATTTTAATCAATCAATATAATCTACAAGTAATGGCAAGATAGGTCATGTTGACTTATTGATCACTATTTTTTTTGTGACAGATTAGTCAAGTCAACTTGTGTATTGACCCACCCCACCTAACCCACCATTTTTTTAATTTTTTATTTGATATTTGTCGGGTTGACCTAACCCGTCAACTCATTATTTTCTTATTTTTTTATATTTTAAGTAAGTTAACTTGTCAACTCGTCATAATTTTTATATTAGTGATAAGTTTGATATGATATATAACCTTAAAAATAGGTGAATATTTAAAAGATTAATATTTATTTTTATGATAGTATAAGTTTCTTATTTGTGGATATGTATTATATTTACTTTTTAAAGACATATTTTTTTATTGTTAAACAATTATTTTTTATCACAGGAAATAATATTGCTATTAAAGTTTGCATAATTTATATAAGATTTATTAAATAATAAATTGTTAAGTCTCAAATTATATTATTATATTTGAAGTTGATATTATTGACAGTATCTTTTTGTAATCAGAAAAATAACTAGAATTAAAAGATAAAAATTGTTAACATTTGCTTATGAAGATGGTGAAAAGTCAGAAAGTCCTCTTACATAGAATATGTAAATGATGTCAATGAAGTTAAAGAGAGGAGAATGTTGAGTATTGGACAAGAGTCATGTTCATTTTTTATGTTATTTTTTTTCATATTTGTATTTAAAATTGTATTTTAACTTTGAAATAGAATTATATAAATGAACAATGATTTTATGATAATAATAATTATAATTGTAATAAATAAGAAATGATTAAGTTTTTAATGTAATTTATAAAATTTTACTATTGGGTTTTTTTCAAAATGGTAAAAAATATTTGTATTTAATTAAAAAAATTATTACTTAAATGTTACTAATATCGTAGTTCATTAATTTATTTTTCAAAGAAAAGATGGTAATAACTAATTTAAAGAAATATATGATGTATAACTTTTTGGTTTTCTGAATTAAATAATTAATTGAATGAAAGAAAAAAAGTTAAAATCGAATAAAATTTGATTAATTTTGTCATATATTATTTATTATTGGATAAATGTAAAATTATCTTTTCATATTTTTTATTTAGAGTCGAATTTTTTATAAAAAATGAAACTAAATAAAACATTTTTTAAATATTTAAATCTTGAATAAATAGTTTATAATTATAGTTATAAAATTTAAAATAACCATTACAATCTATAGAAACGAGATTTTAAGTAATATAAATTATAATTATTAAACGTATTTTTTAAAAAAAAATTTCATTAATTTTTATTTAGTAATTATACTCTTTAAATTTTTAATTTTATTATATATTAATAAATTAGATTATTGTTTATATAATAATTTGAATTATTAATTAAAATTTTTATTTTTAATAAAATAATAACTATATATAAAAAAATAAATTTATACCAATAAGATTATGTTAAATTAATATATATAAATATAATAATAATTTAGTATAAATTATTTTCTGTACGTGCACGGGTAAAAAACGCTAACACTTGTTTGTTTCATCCTCCTGCTTTCAGCAAGTGTTTTAGAAATTAGAAACAGCCGGCAGCCACTGCCACGTACCACCCCTCTTCACTCTTCATCTCTCCACGTGGATCGCCCAAATTACTTTCCTTCCAAAAATATTCAATTCTAATTCTAGAAGCAAAAAAGAACACCTAACGACCGTTAAAGGTATCTATGTCCGGCGGAGATATTTTTGTATGCATATCATATCATATTTATATATTAAAATAAAAAATAAAAAGATAATAATTTTTTATAATAAATAAATTTAATAAAATTAATTTATTTTATCTCTTTAACTTTTTATTAAAGGTGTCAAAACGAACTGATTCGATCCATTATAGATCAGGTTATTTTTAGACTGACTTATTTAGATCATGTAAATTTCGAGTTGATATTTTGTTAGTTCAGTTCAATCTATTTAACTTTATGTAATGTTAAAATAACAGGATGACCCTACCCATTCAGACTCAGTACATTCAGACTTAACCCATTCGAATCATGTAAATTTTAAATTGACATATTGTTAACTTAATCCATCTATTTTATTGGACTATTTAAACTAACCCATCAAATTTAACACATTTTGACTCTCTTACTTTTTGTCTCTTATCTATAATAAATACGATATAATACATTTATGTATACACAAAAATATCTCATCTCTGGTATATTATTATTAAATCTATTGCGAATTTAATTTTTATATTCTTACATCAAATAAGATATATATATATTTTATACTTTATTTAATATTATTCATTATATATAATTTTTTATTATTTTCTCTCATTCAATCATATTTATTAAAAATTATATGAATAATATTATACCCTTAAAAAAAATATAAAATAATTATTTTTCTTACGAATTTACCACAGTCCCAACTCCCAAACTATACGCACTAGAACAACAGTTGCACCCACGTAAAATTTTCCAATTCAACGTTTCTAATCTCTCCCTTTTCTGGAACCTCGTCGAACAGCTCCAGAATACTCTAGGCCCCTAGCCTCGTAAACTCTCGAACTTTTTATTCTCTAAAACGGTGACTATAAAAAATGCTTTGGGGTCTCCCTCTTCGCCCTCATCTCTAACATACAACTCTGCAACTGCAAGCAATTCAGAATCCGAGTTTGAATTTGTTTTCTCTGTCATGGCGACAAAGGAAGGTAAAGCCATAGGCATAGACCTTGGCACGACCTACAGCTGCGTGGGCGTGTGGCAAAACAACCGCGTCGAGATCATTCCCAATGACCAAGGCAACCGAACCACCCCCTCCTACGTTGCCTTCACCGACACAGAGAGGCTCATCGGCGATGCTGCTAAGAATCAGGTAGCCATGAACCCACAGAACACGGTTTTCGACGCCAAGCGTTTGATCGGTCGTAGATTCTCGGACACATCGGTTCAGAACGACATGAAGTTGTGGCCGTTTAAGGTTGTCGCTGGGGCAAGTGACAAACCCATGATCGTGGTGACGTACAAGGGCGAAGAGAAGAAATTCTCAGCCGAAGAGATCTCTTCCATGGTGTTGATCAAGATGAGGGAGGTAGCAGAGGCGTTTCTGGGTCACCCAGTGAAAAACGCCGTGGTTACCGTCCCTGCTTATTTCAACGATTCTCAGAGGCAGGCCACTAAGGATGCAGGGGCCATTTCTGGGATGAACGTGTTGCGAATCATCAACGAGCCTACTGCTGCTGCTATTGCTTATGGTTTGGACAAGAAGGCGTCGAGAAAAGGTGAGCAGAACGTGCTGATTTTCGATTTGGGTGGTGGCACTTTTGATGTTTCTCTGTTGACCATTGAGGAAGGGATTTTTGAGGTTAAGGCCACTGCGGGTGATACTCATCTGGGTGGTGAAGATTTTGATAATAGGATGGTGAATCATTTTGTGTCTGAGTTCAGAAGGAAGAACAAGAAGGATATTAGCGGAAACGCTAGAGCTTTGAGGAGGTTGAGGACAGCGTGCGAGAGGGCTAAGAGGACACTGTCTTCAACTGCACAAACAACCATTGAAATTGATTCTTTGTATGAAGGGATTGATTTCTATGCCACGATTACTAGGGCCAGGTTCGAGGAATTGAACATGGATTTGTTCAGGAAATGCATGGAGCCTGTGGAGAAGTGTCTCCGTGATGCAAAGATTGATAAGAGTCAGGTTCATGAGGTTGTTCTGGTTGGCGGCTCCACTAGAATTCCCAAGGTTCAGCAACTTTTGCAGGATTTTTTCAACGGGAAAGAGCTGTGTAAGAGCATCAACCCTGATGAAGCTGTTGCTTATGGTGCAGCTGTCCAAGCTGCGATCTTGTGCGGTGAAGGAGATGAAAAGGTTCAAGACCTGTTGTTGTTGGATGTCACGCCACTCAGCCTTGGGCTAGAAACTGCAGGTGGTGTCATGACTGTGTTGATTCCAAGAAACACTACGATTCCCACCAAGAAGGAGCAGATTTTCTCCACTTATTCTGATAATCAACCTGGGGTTTTGATCCAAGTGTATGAAGGAGAGCGAGCAAGAACAAAGGATAACAATCTTCTTGGCAAGTTCGAGCTTACTGGCATCCCTCCAGCACCAAGAGGAGTGCCTCAAATCAATGTCTGCTTTGATATCGATGCTAATGGCATTTTGAATGTGTCTGCTGAAGATAAGACTGCTGGGGTGAAGAACAAGATCACAATCACCAATGACAAGGGAAGGTTGAGCAAGGAAGAGATCGAAAAGATGGTTAAAGATGCAGAGAGGTATAAGGCAGAGGATGAGGAGGTGAAGAAGAAAGTGGAGGCCAAGAACTCACTCGAGAATTACGCATACAACATGAGGAACACGGTAAAGGACGAGAAGATTAGTGGGAAGTTGAGCCCAGATGAGAAGCACAAGATTGAGAAGGCTGTGGAAGAGACCATACAGTGGTTGGAGGGAAACCAATTGGCTGAAGTGGAGGAGTTTGAGGACAAGCAAAAGGAGTTAGAAGGGATCTGCAATCCCATAATTGCTAAGATGTACCAGGGTGGTGCTGGTGGAGACGTGCCTATGGGTGATGACGTACCTGCTGGTGGATCGGGTTCTGGAGCTGGACCAAAGATTGAAGAAGTTGACTGAAGAAGAATGTGGACGTGTTTAAAACTTGGTTATAGTGTGAAGGTGTCTTGGTTGTGAATATCAAGTACTATGAAAAAGTTAACTGACGTATATTTTTATTTTATTTTTTTAAAATAAGTTCTCTTATTTATAGTACAGATGAGTCTGTGTAGTAATGTGAGGTTTCATGAATAAAGTTTTTAAGCTTTTTCGCTTTCTATGATATACTTGGGTAAGCATTAGTTTGCTTACATTATTGGTGGCTGTAATGAACTGAGTAGGATAAGGTGCTAATCGTTGGAAAGAAAGTAATCAATTAAATTGTAGCAGTACCCTTCCAGTCTGATTTTCCATTCGGATGCTGCTTCCCATTTCATACACACGCACACTTGCAAAAATTTCAATTCCGTACCTACTAATATAGATACTATGGTGAAAGTCTAATGTACTTTCGGACATTTTCAATGACTTCACCTCTATCCTTACTAGTTAGTATCATCCATCCATGGTAGTTCGTATTTGGTACTATCATCCCAGATTCAATTCAGCTCCTCCAAAGTGCGATCCGCTGTTTAGTGAGTAAAGTGCATAACTTTTATCATTAATGAGAAAATTATTTAAGATTTTATAAAGTGCATGTATATTTACATAATTGTTCATATATGTGTGATTATTTAGTCTCGATTTTTTCATCAACTATTAAATTTTTTCACTTTGATATTTAAAGTGCACCTCACACTTTAAATAAGTCAAATCTTATCCTTCCCTTGTGCAAATTAACCAAGGCTTCCGTATGTGATATCATCATTGGCATTAATTGTTTTCACAAAATAATTTTATTTTGTTACGGAGTGAAAATCTTTACAGTACCGAGTTAGTTTAATATCCTTGACACGAAAAGTATAGGATAAAATTTTGTATACAAAATTTATCTTTTAAGTTTTAAACTACACGTTTTTCATATAATTTTTTATATCAATTTTTTAAATTGTTATCTCTCTTTTTTTAAAAAAATAAAATAAAACTCGGAGTCGTCCTTCTGAAAATGTGATTGTAAATTCTGAAGGATAATTTTAATAAAATAATGGATAAATTTAAAAAAATCTTTAAATTTTCATCTTTGATTTTAAGAACTGACACTCAAGTATAAAAATTATAAGAAAATGAGGAGTAGTATGAAGTTTCCAATTACATATTCACACTCTTTATTTAATTGAACATTTTTTTAAAACGATAATCTCTACACTTACTCCTTATACTTAATTGTTTTTGATAAAAAAATCAAACTAATTTTATTTTCCTCTTTTTTTAAAAAAAAAAAAAAGTAATAAGTGTAAAAATTTGGGTGTAGGAATAACGTTATTATTTTTAAAAATAAACCCGAATAGTTTATAAAAAAAGTAATAACAAAAAATATTTATATTTTTATTAATGTTCAAAAATTAAAATTGTAAATAAATCATTTAGTGTGTGAATAGTAAAAAAAATTCATGCAGTCCATCGATTTGAAGTAGCCCAATAACCAAATTAAGCCCTGATTTAGCAGATTTAGAAACCCCAACCCGTGAGCTATATTGGTCCCCCTCTCTCAATGTTTTTATTTGCATTCCAATTCAAGTAAACAATTGTGGATAAGAGCTCCCAAATTATGCGCCAAATTTGAAGACTCCCTGAATCCCTGTCCCTTCGTTGAGGACTCCCATGGGCATGGCTGGCATCACCACCAGCAGCAGCACCTTTCCCTTCAAACTCCTTCATACTCGAACCACCAGACCCTCAGCCTCACCTCTCTCTTCCTCTGACTCCAAACTTTTTGGCCTTCCCCTCTCAAATCCCAATTCCCTCAAATTGGACTCTTCTCTCTCCCTCTTCCTCTCCCTCTCCTCCCTACCTACGTAACCGCCCGCCACGGTGGTGGCCCCCGCTCTTCCGACTATGGAGATTCAAGGAGGCGGCAGAGCGACTCCGACGACGAACAAGCTCTCGACATGTCCACCCTTAGGTACTAGTACTAGTACTACTACTCTCTGACGATTCCTATCATATATATATGTATTACTATTATGTGTCCTTCTTTTCAATTGCTGTTGGAATTTCATGCTTAACAACACTTTGTCTGCTTGCTGATTTGAAATAGGTCAGATTCCGTCAGGCTTATTGATGAGAATCAGAATATGGTCAGTCTCAGTTGTCTTTTCCTTTCTCATATAGTTTAAATTTCATTCACTTTTTGTTTTTTTTAGTTTTTCACTAAACAAGCATGTCATGTGTCAAGAAAGCTAGGTTTAAATTGAAAGGGTGATTAATAGTTTGAGATTTCCTCCTCATTGGTTTAGTTATGACTTTTGAAATTTTCTAATTCAGTCTGCAGCTAGCTGAGGGGATACTTGGGAGTACCTAATGTTCCAATTTGAACATGTTTTGTCTTTGTAGGTTGGAGTAGTGTCTACGACTCAGGCCGTTCAAATGGCCGAAGATGCCGAACTTGACTTGGTATGATGCTTTTTCCCTTTGATTGCCACTGGTATTTTGAATATAGCACATGGATGGTGGATTCCATATATCTGTAATTTCCTTTCAATTAATATAAGATCTATAGAAAGGATGTATGATTTTGACTTCTTAGGGTACCTATTGTTTACTATCCTTTCATTTTACTTATTTCTTTACAGTATATGTCGTAGTTTGTACATGATAAAAAGTTTAGAAATAGAAAGAGCAAGAGTTTCCTAAGATTTCACTTAGACAAGTATTACAACTAGAAGTGACAGTGAGCCATTTTATTTTGGTGTGGGAAACCTAACTGTTTCAAGTCAGTTCATGGTAGATTCAGTGGACACTTTTTCTTCGCATGGACATTGGAATGCATGCTACTTTTGACATGAGTGTAGAAACTTATTTTCTCATTTTTTTTTTCAGGTAATAGTATCCCCAGATGCAGATCCACCTGTTGTTAGAATAATGGATTACAGGTATGATCTTTGTATATCCGAGAGAAACTGTGCACTTTTTTTTAAAAAAAAAAAACTTTCTTTTTCTTTTCTTACCTGGAATTTTTTATTTACATTCATATTAAATCTACTATCCAAATACTTCTGGTTGATGGCTGTAAAGTGATCGTGTAACGGTGTGACTGTATCTGCATCAAATTGTCATGTGTGGACATTGATTGATAAATTTAGCAGTTATTGACCTGCCGGTATGCTTGTTCAATAATTGAAGATTAATTAATTGTTATTTGGGTTGATAGACGAATACTCAAATTTGGTGTCTAGTTTTTCTTGTTTCTAGCCTTATGCAACTACTTGGTAGTCCAATTTTTATGAGGCAAGCGAGAGTGGTGGTGAAAATGGTAGTATCATTTGCATTAAGTTGTCTATAAATGGATGCTGTGCTTCTTTCTGGTAGTGTATATTATCCACTCTTCAATTTTGAAAAGATTGAGTAATCAATAATGGAGCATCAACACACATATTAATCCACATACATGCAGTTGGTTAATCAAAGACATTTGCCTTTGATTTTTACATAAAAAAATCTAAAGAATCTCTGCATAGAAGGCCATGACTCTACTTCCTTTCTGTCTGCCCACTGCACTTATATACTTACATTTTCTTCTTTTACAGTAAATATAGATATGAACTTCAAAAGAAGAAAAGAGAACAGCAGAAGAAAAGTGCTGGTAAGCATTGTATTTGTTAGACTTTACTGTTTCCTCCAAATCATGTACAAAACTCAGATCAAACAATAAATTACTGACAAGGTGATGTTTTAAATGTAGCTAATCGGATGGATTTGAAGGAGCTCAAAATGGGGTAATGTCCTAGGCTAGGGAGCGTAGATCCTCCTTCCTTTCTATTGTTATTTCAAATACAATAAAGTGGGAAAAGAAAGTTCTAGATTATTGTTCTTCAGATTTCCTAATTAGATTCGACTCATTATTGGTTAGATCTGGCATTTGAAATATTAAAAATCCAATATTTCTGGATTCGTTGGATTTCTAATCTTAACTAAATGATGAAATGGTATTATGGATCAAATATTACCTTAATTATTAATATTTTAATAAGTAAAAGGTCAGAACTGTGAATAAGTATATTTTGTTGGTGCCACAATCTAGTCAGGTTAATTCTGAGTTCTCCTGAAAAACATTGTACGTATCTGTACCTGTTATTCTTTCCATTACTTTCAAGAAACTAGAAGAAATAAGAGAAAAAAAGGCTGGACATCATAAATGTCAGGCATTTTGTCGTTGAAAGCTTGCTTCTTGGTTGTGGACTTGGGATAAATTAGGACAGGATGCATCAAGAGGAGTTTGTCTAGGTGTGCTGCACAAAGATAAACATAGAAGTTTTATGTGATGCATCATACACTATAAAGATAGATCCCACTAAAATTACAGTTTCTTTTTAAATCATAAAATTTATGCTATGATTTACTTTTTCTTCTTAATGATAACATAAACTCAATTAGAGCAGTGACAGATTGTTTTTTTGGAGCTGGGGTTAGTTTTCAGTTTTAGTTATGCTCAGTTTTTTTTTTTTTAAACTAGAATATGTGATTGTGCCTTTTTTTTACTAATTTCTTTGAACTTTTATTTTAACAGATACAACATAGATCAACATGATTATTCTGTGCGTTTGAAAGCTGCACGGAAGTTTTTGAAAGATGGTGACAAGGTTACATGAATTATTTAGTTATGCCATATCATACATAGAAAAAAAAAAATCTTCAAATGTATTGAAATCTTTTGGATCAATTTCTGCAGGTTAAGGTCATAGTGAACCTTAAAGGCCGTGAAAATGAATTCAGGAATATTGCTATTGAGCTTATTAGACGTTTCCAGAATGATGTGGGGGAGGTATGTGCTGCCACTTTGCTATATTATGATCGAGTAATATCATATTTCTTAAGCATTAAAAACTTGACTATTCAGTATTCACCAAAAAAAAACTTGACTATAAGAAAAGTAGGTCTCAGAATGTTGTACTAGTAATTTTGTTTGTTATATTCTCTTGCTTGGCGCACCTTAATACTTCTCAATCACCATTTTTTTATTGTTTCTATTCAGACTTCACTTGTGCATTGGATTTACTATAAGTGAATTCATTTCGCTGTCATCCTATGCTTATTTCTATTTTTACTATCATTGGAGTCATTTTATTCTTTCGCCTATCAAATTTTTTATCCAAACCACATTTGGATGACGTGCAGCTTGGAACAGAGGAGGCAAAAAACTTCCGTGACAGGAACATCTTCATAATTTTGGTTCCAAATAAAGCTGCTCTGCAGAAATCTCAAGAACCACCTAAGAAAAGGGACAAGTCAGCAGCAGATGAAGTCTCCGTCAGTGTCCAAGCATAACTGAAATTTTCATGCGAGTTTCTAATTATAGAATGTGTTGTGAGTAACTTATATTCTTGGTCTAGGTTGGAATTTCTGAGTGTTGTATAGCATAATTCATGTGCAATAGTAGTATATTCACAAGATTTTAATGATAGAAGCAGCCTTGTCTATTCGAACATAAGTTTCTGAAGGGATCCCACTAACCACTCTCTTCACAAGACTAAACATAAAAGAACAATCGCACAAGGCCAATAACCCATTTTTCATAGAAGTTCAGTACTTGATGCTGATTGAATTTTTGAAATTGACAGTAATATTTACTGCTTTTCCAATCCAATGCATGTCAAATTGGTGACTATTACGAGGCTCCACACCTTCATCAAGAAGTTTGTTGTCCTAATAAAAGCGTTGGCAGGAAAACTATCAATTCTGGGGTATATGCCTGCCTTATGTCGATGGGGGAACACGCACTACCTGCTTTTGTGTCCTGCTTCTATATATCCTGCTCCTGGGCTCAAAGTCATAGTGATTCTATCTTATGATGTAGAGGCTGCAACCTACATACCTAACGATTTGAGGGTAGCTTAATTTTGAAGTGCTTACGTTCAAAGAATGCTAACATGTTACATGTTTTTTACTCGCATAAGTAAACTGAACGTAGTTCTGAAAGCAACACGTTATTTGTAACTTGGTTTTTTGTTTTTTAAATCCTAATATCATTTTCTCTGTGCTGTGACATGAAGCCTTTTTTTTGGATGTGTGAACATTATCTGGGTGAGATGATATCTAGAGATGACACTTCTGCGAAACGGAGGCGGAGAGTACCTACTTGTTCTCCGTTCCTCCCTCCCTAATTTTCCCTTATCCTTGTTTTTGATTTTTGACTCACAGGAAAAATTCTTCTTGTATCGAAATAATATTTAAAAAATCAGAAAAAAACTTGAAAAATAAAAAAAAAATATAAAGGTATAAACGATTTTAATTTTAATTTACAATATTAATAAATTAAAACAAGTATTTTCTAGTAGTAATTTTTTTTAGGGTTTAGAAAATAGAAATTATTAAAAAGAATAAAGTTTTAATTTATATATATGATATAATCATTAAAGATAATTTAATAATTTTTCAGAAATGAGAAGTTCACGAGATCTCCCATCCTTACATTTGCTTTGAATAGATTTTGTATTTTCGTCCTTGTTCTCATAAGAGAAAATTTTCTTTCATTCCTAACTCTCTAAAAATGTATGCTTCATCTTTTTGGGATATCTATATAATTTCTTATAGAAAATGTTAATAGACAATTCTTAGGCGTTATTATTATATCGAAAAGGCTCTTAGTCATTGAAAAAAATAATCAACGTGAAAAACTGCTGAATTGCACGTCGATTTATGTAAAAAATGCTAATGTTGTTATGCAATAATATAGAAAGTGGTGTAAGTATTTAAGTATATAAAATTGTATACCTAGTATTGTTCTTCGTGAAAGGGTATCTAGATAGAGCTTGATCATCCTATTCGTTCGATTGTCTTAGAATTTAGATTCTATGTTTTTATTTTCAGTACAAAGATTCTATTTTTTTTATTACATCTGATTTTTTATGATGCTTTATCATATATTTTAAAACAAAACAATCCAATAAATATGAGGTTAACAGTTGTGACAGAAATTCAAAGAATGTTTAATAAGTAAATTAATTTGCAATGATATATTTATGCTTAAGATTTTTTTTAATAAAGAAATAAGATTAAGCATTATATATCTATGGTAAGTTATTAAGAAAATGTTGACTAAAATATAAGATTAAACAAAAATATTAGAAGTAAAATTTTTACAATAAAACATTTCCCCCCTAGTTTGACAAGAAATGGCTTTACTGAAAGGAAAATAAACTTCACACAAATTGAGATTCTAATTGACTAGTCAAAGAATAAAGCTGTTCAGACACATACAATATATAGAGCTAACAAGATTAAATACAATATGATAATCATATAATTTCTACATCATATTATTTATAAAAATTAAATTATTATGTTCTCTCAAACATTTCCATGGATTTTCTAAAATTTTGCAGTGCCAAGACTTCCCTATCCCTATAAACATCCTCGTCAGTCAAGAAAGAGTGTTTGACTCTGAAAGTATATCAATCAAGGATTAATACTCCTCGGAAAACAAGGTTTTACGAGTATTTGAGTGCTTTCCTTTTCCTTTTTTTTTTAAAAAAAAATTTACGTATTATTTTGTTGACTTCTGCCGCTATTTAATTTCTGCTGACAAGTTTCTTGTGTGTGTTTGATTCAAGTACAAATTTTTTTATTATTTTGATAATTAATTATAATTAATTATTGTATAAATTTTTTTGATATAATTAATTATAATTAATTTATTTTTATGTTTAGATATATTAGATAAAAATAATTTTAAATTAATTTATTTCGTTTGATTGATATAAAAAAAATTATTTTTATATATTAAATTATTAAAATAAGATAGAATGATTAAAAAAATTATTTAATTGAGACAAAATAATATTTACATATCAAAATATAAAGAATAATTTATAAATTAAAATTATAAATTTTTATTTTCAAAATTATAAAAATTAACTTAAAAAAAATTTATTTTACATTAAATTTTATATAAAAATTAAAAATAATTTTATCAATTAAACATTATTAAAATTATTTTTTTTAAAAAAAAAATAATTTAAACTAAAACAATCTTACTCAAACATACACTAAATCCTTCAAACATTTTTCTTACTATAATCAACCAAAAAGTTGACGCAGAAACTTAATTCGTTTGATATTGATACTAATAAACCGTCCTTTCACATTAGTCAAGCTATCAATATTTGGGTGATTTGGCTCTCTGGCATATTCTTGCCCACTTGTTACGCTTGCACTACATGATTTGTGAACAACCGAAAAAAAAATACTCAGCAAAAATCAATCTTAAAACAAGATAAATAAAAAAAATAAGAATAAAATTTAACTCTAATTTAAATTAAAAAAAGTTTTTTTATTTTTTTTTAATTTTATAATATGTGTATATTTTATTAAATTTTTATTTATTTCAATTCTATTAACTTAATAAAATATATACGTGTCAAAAAATTAGAAATAGCTAAAAAAAACTTTCTTTCAACAGTGAAATTTTGTCGGGGAAATAATATACAGAAGCCAACCATGTCTCTTTTTGGAGCCTAGTAAATTTTTGGAAGATTGAAACATAAAGAAGAAATCAATAAAATAAAAAGAAAAGAAGCAAGGAAGTGCAACTTGCACACCTCACCAACGTGCAGTCGTTGGAAAAAAAAAAAAAAGGGAAGAAGCTTAGCTTCAGGGCAATGGGGACCCTGCACCCAACAGAGCAGCAGCCCTTATGTGGACACATTAGGTGGGGACCTGCAATCCCCAACGTTCCTTCATAAAACATAAACTTGCTCTCAACCTCACCACCCCTTTGTCCCATTCACCAGTCACCACCAAGATATGGAAGCCAGCGCTGGACTGGTTGCTGGTTCTCACAACCGCAACGAGCTCGTTGTCATTCATGGCCATGAAGAGGTAATAACCATGAAAGCTACAACAGAAGAGGAAACACAGAAAAGGGTTTGTGTTTGTTACTTTGTTTTCTTGAAACAGTTAGATTAATATATATGTTATGTGGTTTTGGTGCAGCACAAGCCTTTGAAGAACTTGGATGGTCAGGTGTGTGAGATATGTGGCGATGATGTGGGAGTCACGGTGGATGGAGACTTGTTTGTGGCCTGCAATGAGTGTGGTTTTCCCGTATGCCGGCCATGCTATGAGTATGAAAGGAGCGAAGGGAGCCAACTTTGCCCCCAGTGCAAGACCAGATACAAACGTCTCAAAGGTAGAAAAAAATATGGGATATTAAGCAAGTTTCGTAGCCTTTTTGAAATGCATTAATCGAGAAATTCATAGTTGTTTGTTATGTAAGCTTTATGAGCCATCGCTATTTTTCATTTTAACAATATTTTTAATGTTATAACTTATGTGTCACATATTAAATGGTATAAAATAAAAAATTTTCTTATTATATAATGAAATCTGTAACACTTTTGTTATCACATCTTACAATTAAATATTTTAAATTTAATAATACTAATGTACATTAAAATTATTATTAATATTGATTTTTTTAATCTTATAATAATGAAATAGTTTGTCGTCTAAATTAACAACTTATGTTGAAAGACAGAAAAGTTTATGTTAAAAATTAATATATGTTTTGTATAATATACATTTCAATGATTTGTTATATTGCTAAACTTCCTCTCCATTCTTAGTCTAAAACCTACACTACAAAACACCTAAGAATTTATCTGTTTCAATTTAGTTGTTACAAACGTTCACACTCTAAACCTGTGTAGTTTATGCTATAGTTAAATTAGTTAATTGTAGTAATTGTAGTAATGACTTAAATTAGTTGAATTCAAATGGCAAACAAGGAGGGAAGTGATATTATCTGTTTATTCATTGTGTTCTAATTTTGCTAAGGGAGCCCGCGGGTGGAGGGAGATGAAGATGAGGAGGACGTGGATGATATTGAACATGAATTTAATATGGAGGACGAAAAGAACAAGCATAACCATTCTGCAGAAGCCATGCTGCATGGGAAAATGAGCTATGGAAGAGGTCCTGAAGATGATGAGAACGCCCAATTCCCTCCTGTTATTGCTGGTGGTCGCTCTCGGCCTGTAAGATTTACACCATTTTTAGTCCAGCTTCTTATACTCTATAACTTCTTATATTCAATAGAACTAAAAAGTTTGCATGCATGCATGCAGGTGAGTGGGGAGTTCCCAATAGCATCTCATGGTTATGGGGAGCAGATGTTATCTTCTTCACTGCATAAACGAGTACACCCATATCCGGTGTCTGAACCTGGTAAGATGTAGTCTATTAGCCTGAGCTCTTACAATTTAATGATAGTGATTGGAAGAATTTGCTAGCCCTCTTCCATAATATTCATCCTTCTCTTGGTGCATTTGCAATTTATTTACAATGTGTGGATTGGTATGATCAAAGCAGGAAGTGCAAGATGGGATGAAAAGAAAGAGGATGGATGGAAAGATAGAATGGATGACTGGAAATTGCAACAAGGCAATCTGGGACCTGAACCTGATGAAGATCCAGATGCAGCCATGTATGCTTCGCAATTATTAAGAAACTGTCATGCAGTTCTTGATAATTAACTTTCAAGAAATAATAGCAATGATGGCTAGCCCTTAACTGATAATTTTGGTTACTATACAAATATAAAATGCCGCAGGTTAGATGAAGCAAGGCAGCCACTGTCAAGGAAGGTACCAATAGCATCTAGCAAAGTCAATCCATATAGGATGGTGATCGTGGCACGGCTTGTTATTCTTGCCTTCTTCCTCAGATATAGAATTTTGAACCCAGTACATGATGCACTGGGGCTATGGCTAACTTCCATTATATGTGAAATCTGGTTTGCTTTTTCATGGATCCTTGATCAGTTTCCCAAATGGTTTCCCATTGATCGAGAGACCTACCTTGATCGTCTTTCAATCAGGTAAAAGAAGCTTCACTCCTGCTATAGTATCATTGTGCTGATGACAAACTTATATTGCTGACCAAAAAAGTTGTTTGTATATCAGGTATGAGCGTGAAGGTGAACCCAATATGCTTGCTCCTGTTGATGTCTTTGTTAGTACTGTGGACCCCATGAAGGAACCTCCTCTGGTTACAGCAAACACAGTTCTATCAATCTTGGCCATGGATTACCCAATTGAAAAGATATCATGCTACATTTCTGATGATGGAGCTTCAATGTGTACATTTGAAGCACTGTCAGAAACTGCAGAGTTTGCTAGGAAGTGGGTACCATTTTGCAAGAAGTTTTCTATAGAACCTAGAGCACCAGAGATGTACTTCTGTGAGACAATTGACTACCTAAAGGACAAAGTGCAGCCCACCTTTGTTAAGGAGCGTCGAGCTATGAAGGTTTGTATTAAATCTATCAGAATAGTTAAAAACATGGAGTTTTGAAATCAGTTTAAAGCAAGGTTCACTGTTAATTTGGTGTTTGACAGAGAGAATATGAAGAGTTTAAGGTTAGGATCAATGCACTTGTGGCAAAAGCCCAGAAGGTTCCTCCAGGAGGGTGGATCATGCAGGATGGGACACCATGGCCAGGAAACAATACTAAGGATCATCCTGGTATGATTCAAGTCTTTCTTGGTAACAGTGGAGGTCATGATACTGAAGGAAACCAGCTTCCCCGTCTTGTTTATGTCTCCCGAGAGAAAAGGCCTGGATTTCAACACCACAAGAAAGCTGGTGCCATGAATGCTCTGGTAGAGTTTTTGAGCAGCTTGTGTTATTATTATGACGTCCATTCTCCTTTATGAACCACAATTCCTTGACTCTTACTCTAATAATTGCTGAATTTCCAGATAAGGGTCTCTGCTGTGCTCACAAATGCTCCTTTCATGCTGAACTTGGATTGTGATCATTATGTCAATAACAGCAAGGCTGTCCGAGAGGCCATGTGCTTCTTAATGGACCCCCAAACTGGGAAGAAGGTCTGCTATGTCCAATTTCCTCAAAGATTCGATGGCATTGACAGGCATGATCGTTATGCCAATAGGAACACAGTTTTCTTTGATGTAAGTCACTGTAAGAAACACAGCATCAGCATGACATGGTCTTTTTGATACATTTGATTTTCTTTTAGTAGTGTAAGCTGATATTTAATTACTTCCCTTTCTTTTTTTCTTTGCAGATTAACATGAAGGGTCTAGATGGTATTCAAGGTCCTGTATATGTTGGCACAGGGTGTGTATTTAGGAGGCAAGCTTTATATGGCTATAATCCTCCCAAGGGTCCCAAGCGTCCAAAAATGGTAAGCTGTGACTGCTGCCCATGTTTTGGAAGGCGCAAGAAGGCTAAGTATGCAAAGAATGATGCAAATGGAGAGGCTGAAAGCCTAAAAGGTTTTCATTTCTCTAAGCACTAATCTTGACACTTGTTTAATTCTATCCAAATTGATTTCCCCTTACCTATTCTAACTCCTTTGTCACTTGTTTAAATAGGAATGGATGATGACAAAGAGTTGCTGATGTCCCAGATGAATTTTGAGAAGAAATTTGGGCAGTCATCTATTTTTGTGACTTCAACCTTGATGGAAGAAGGTGGTGTACCTCCTTCCTCAAGTCCAGCAAGCCAGCTTAAAGAAGCCATTCATGTAATCAGCTGTGGATATGAAGACAAAACTGAATGGGGAATTGAGGTAACACCAACAACACCAGCCTAGAGACTCCTTGATATCTTACAATATTTGTTCACAAGAAGAAAATCAGCTCATCCATGCTTTTGCTTTCCAAATATGCAGCTAGGTTGGATATATGGGTCTATTACAGAGGATATTCTAACAGGTTTTAAGATGCATTGCCGTGGTTGGAAGTCCATTTACTGTATGCCAAAGAGACCTGCATTCAAGGGTACTGCTCCTATCAACTTGTCAGATAGACTCAACCAGGTGCTTCGTTGGGCCCTTGGTTCCATTGAGATCTTCTTCAGTCACCATTGCCCTTTATGGTATGGCTACAAGGAAGGGAAGCTAAAGTGGCTTGAGCGATTTGCCTATGCAAACACAACTGTCTACCCCTTCACCTCCATACCTCTAGTTGCCTACTGTATTCTTCCTGCTGTCTGCTTACTCACTGACAAATTCATCATGCCACCGGTAACAATTTTATTCTTTTTCATTCCTGTTAGCAAATGAGTTAGATATGACATGCTTTGAAATTATAACATGCCAATTTTCCATAATGTCACCTTCAAAAGCACAACTTATTAGTAGGACTTAAACCTGATCCATAATAGCTAAAAATGTGAGGTCCTTCAATCCTGATTCAAGGTGCTTATAGAATGCATACCAGGCCTATTTGCTTATAAAACTAATTTTTGATTGCTGATGATCCAGATAAGCACTTTTGCTGGTTTGTACTTCGTTGCTCTCTTCTCTTCAATCATTGCAACAGGCATTCTTGAGTTGAAATGGAGTGGAGTGAGCATTGAGGAATGGTGGAGAAATGAGCAATTCTGGGTCATTGGTGGTGTATCAGCACACCTCTTTGCTGTCATACAAGGTCTTCTGAAGGTTCTGGCTGGAATTGACACCAACTTCACTGTTACATCCAAGGCATCAGATGATGAGGAATTCGGAGAATTATACACCTTTAAATGGACTACTCTCCTAATTCCTCCAACCACTATCTTAATAATCAACATTGTTGGGGTTGTTGCTGGAATCTCAGATGCCATAAACAATGGCTACCAATCCTGGGGACCTCTATTTGGAAAACTCTTCTTTTCCTTCTGGGTGATTGTCCATCTGTATCCATTCCTTAAAGGTTTGATGGGTCGGCAAAACCGGACACCCACCATTGTCGTGATATGGTCAGTGCTATTGGCTTCTATTTTCTCCTTGCTCTGGGTAAGGATTGACCCATTTGTGCTCAAAACTAAGGGACCTGATATCAAGCAATGTGGAATCAACTGTTGAAAGACTGGTTTTCCTATCGTGTTCTTTGGTAAACATCTTTAGAAGATGTATGTAAATTCTTGATTTTACTGTATGATGTTGCGTGAACCAACAAAGTTTAGATGCACCAGGATGAATAAGGAAAGAGTGAAAATTGGGAAGTGCATATGCAGTTTTGTCATTTTTGTTAATGTACTAGATGACATGTGGTTACCATATGCTTTGGCTCAAACTGCCCAAGGTTTTGAAAGAAAATCAACGTTACAGGTTTTACCTTGCAAATTTGTATTATCTGGCTCATGATGTCTAATCCAAATTCCAAAAGCATATATAAAAATTGCATAAAGAAGAAAACGCTATAATAGTTTACTGAGAAAATAGTTCCTATACAGTTATGCTTAAATTAACAGCAACCAAAAACACCAAAAAAGGAATATATTGCTCCATAAGGAGCATGGTTTTAAATTGCGGTTGCAATCACGGTGACTGCAATTGTGGGCATTGTGATTGTTACGATGCGGATTATGATCGTTGCGGTGTAAATTTTTTTTAAGCTTGCACAAAATATTGTGTCTGTTGCTGTCTAATGCGGTCTGTTGCAACTTCAATGCTGTTACGTTACAAGATTTTTCTGTAATTTTCTTTCATACCACAATTGCAGTCTAATGCGGTTGCGGTGGTAGCCGCATCTGTAATATTGCTGCCGCATCAAGTGATGCGGTCCGCATTTTAAAACCATGATAAGGAGCATAATATTATATTAACTAAGCATCTTACCACCATCTGAAGGTAAAATGAGATTAGACAAGGGCAAGTAGAAAGAAACACGATCATGCTAATTGTCTTCAAATAACATCCAAAAATAAGACTCTACAAGAGTTACAGCTAGTAGAAGCATTTAACTCAGAGGTATATCTTCTCTTTAAGCCAAGCTTTAGAGGATTTAAGCGATTCAAATAAAAAAAAGGGACTGAAACTTATCTTTAAGGGGTGCAGTTTCAGGAACAGCAAGTGAAGAATTGTATCAGATGGCATATAACTCGTTAAAATTTTGTACTGGATTCTTAATCTGCAAAAATTGTTCAGATAATAGGAAACATAATGAATTCTTAATTAGTTTATCACAATTATATACCAAGAAAATCAGTTCATCACAATTATGAAGGCATGAAGTTAATTAGTTGCATTATTACCACTGGACAGCAAAAGAATTACCATATTTCAAGTTCTTAAAAACATTTTTGAAGATGTAGCATATGGAATTAATTCTAGCAATGCCCCTTTGGTGAAATTATTTGTGCTTACTCTCCCTAGACATTGGAAGGAATATATGAATTTTCTAAGTTGTTCTGTTTCTTCCGCTGCTTGTTTACAATTTATGCAATAGTACATTGCCAAGAATAATTAAAAGAAAAAATTACGAAGCAAGAATATTTCACAAAGAAAAGGCATGCTTAACCTTTTATTTTTATTTTTTTGGTACAAGGCATGCTTAACGTTAACATTTTGTTTGAATTAAGGCCGCAGATGTTTGTTCACAAACATTCAACAGAATGAATCCCTTAAAACCTAGACTAAAGATGGGCAGGAAAGAACTTACTTGATCAAAAAATTGGTATCTAATGATCTGGTTTTTGCTCTTAAAAGCAGTTTCTTCGAGTCCAATCATTTCTGGGTCTGGATTGTTGGTCATGTAAATAGAAAAGAGGAAGAATAGAGAAAGGGGTATTTACATGTGAATTAATAAAATTCACTTTCCTTTGTTTCCTCATGCGCCAGGATATGAAAAATAGGGAAGTTGGGTTCATATAGAATTAGAAATGCATATCTTGAAGTAGAATCTGTTTAACATTGCTATCATGTCAAATTCAACAAAGAAATGGCTAAACTCTGCCTAACTATGATGGTAACTTGTGTCCGTGAAGATAGAAGGCCGCGACATCCTATCCTTCCGTTCTCTCAGCCATTTTTTCGTGGTTGAGTTAAAAGTTAAAACAAGAGAACATGTTTTGTGAATGTGAGGAAACACCAATACAGGATCTCAGTATCCTGAAAATGATTGAGGTTCATACTTGGCAGCAAGATGGATCTGAACTTGATCATAAAAGTAACAGATGGGCATGAAACGTCGAGCATCTTAGGAAGAACGTCCAGTTTCTACAGTTGTTGCATAAACGTTATGAAACTGAAATGTGAGATGCTTATTCCACCCACGTACTTTCTCACCAACAACCTCCACAGGAGAACATGCCCTCTTCAGAAAGATGTTGTCTCTGCAATTAAGGTATATTTCTTAAACGCAAACTCCACCCTGCTATGAACACAAATTTAGTTGCAGTATAACTTCAAGCCAATAGTAACCCACTAACCCCACAACCAACAATAGTACCCCCCAATAGTAACACAAATTCTTGCATACCTAAGAGTACTACACTACTCTAGTAAAAACGTGAGATATGAAATCGCATACCTAAGAGTACTACACTACTCTAGTAAAAACGTGAGATATGAAATCGCATATCCATACATGCCGTTGGATTGAAAATAAAATATTATTAAATCAAATCCGAACAAAACCACGTGTATATAAGAATTTTTCCATATGTGGACACAAGAAAAAACAGACATCTCTATGCTTTGCTTTACCTAGAAGAGTTATTATATACGTAAACTACAACATCACTAACCCATACTTGCACTGCCTTCATTGCCCACCCAACACGGAAGCTCGTACTGGACTTTTTGCAGGGTCTCATAACAGCAATGAGCTTGTCGTCATCCAAGGACAAGATGAGGTAAACCATAGATAAAACAAGGAAGAGAAGTTCTTTGGATTATAATTTGGTGACATTTTTTATGTGTTGGACTAACATATACCTGACTCATTTGCTGTAGCTTAGCCGGTGAGAAACACTGTTTTATTTGATGTAAGTGCAACAATTTGGCAGTAAATTATCTCTTTCAATTTTATTTTATTTTTTGCTTGACTGTGTGCGTGAAAATTGATATGGTGCTCCTTCTGTTTGTTTTTCTGCAGATTAACATGAGGTGTCTAGATGGAATTCAGGTACCTGCTTATGTTGGTTCAGGATGCATCTTCAGAAGGAAAGCTTTATATGGATGTGATCGTTTCTAAACGCCCACGAATGGTAGGCTGTGACTGCTGTCCATGTTTTGGATCCCGCAAGAAGCTACAAGGGCACGGCACTCTAAACACGATGAAAATGGGGAGGATGAAAGCATAATAGATTGCCAATAATTCTCCATAGTTCACAATAACACATCAAAAATTTTCTTTTTCTCTTCCATCTCAACAACTATTTCCTTTGCAAGCAGGAACAGATGAAGACAAGCAGCTATTCAAGTCCGAGATGAACTTTGAAAATAAATTTGGAAATTCTGCACTTTTTGTTAACTCTTCATTAACTGAAGAAGGTACCCATCCTTCCTCTAGTCAGGCAGCCCTGCTTAAAGAAGGCATTCATGTCATGAGTTGTAGCTATGAAGAAAGAACTCTCTGGGGAATTGAGGTATTACCAACAGCTCTTTTCCATGTCTCTCTAGGTTTTCCCAAATGACATGGAAGATATACAGCTAAAACATTCTTGATCATTTTTGCCATGGACAGTTGGGTTGGAGCTATGGATCTACAACAGCGGATATTCTGACAGGTTTCAAGATGCATTGTCATGGTTGGAGATCTGTATACTGCATGCCAAAGAGACCTGCATTCAGGGGTACAGCTCCTATCAACCTTTCAGATAGACTTAACCAGGTGCTTAGATGGGCAGGGGGATCACTTGAGATCCTATTCAGCCGCCATTGTCCACTATGGTATGTTCTCAAATTTAATTTTGAACCGTAAGTGAGAAAGTTACCATGATTCACCATCTACCCCTCCAGCTCAATACCCCTCCTTATATATTGTCTCATTCCTGTCATCTGCTTGCTCACGGATAAATTCATCACACCATCGGTAACAACAAATTCGCTTTTTTGCTTTATGAACAAGGGCAGACAACTATACGATTGGACAATCATGAACCTCTAGAATGCCAGTTTGTCCATTACAGTTAAAATGAGGAAACAAGATTAAATGAATCGTAATGCATGTGGCAAGGTTTAAATATCATTCATGTGAAATGAATAAACAAAAGTATGGTATGCATTCCCTACAAAATGAAATCAGAAGCATAAATCAAATTGTAGTATCCTGAGATCTTTTTAAATGCTTATCAAGTTCTTGCTTTATTCACTGATAAAGCCATGGTTCATTGTCCAGATAAGCACTTTTGCAAGTCTACTCTTCATTGCTCTGTTCATCTCAATCTTTGCATCAGCTATTCTTGAATTAAGATGGCGTGGAGTTAGCATTGAGGAATGGTGGAGAAATGAGCAATTCTGGGTCATTGGCAGTGTGTCTGGACACCTCTTTGCCATTGTACAGGGCTTTCTGAAGGCCCTGGCTAAAGCTAATATAAACTTCAGTGTTGTATCAAAGGCACCAGACGATGGGGAGTTTCGTGAACGGTACACTTTTAGATGGACTGCCCTCCTAATACCTCCAACCACTATCATAATAATCAACCTTGTTGGTATTGCAGCGGGATCACAGATGCCATAAACAGTGGTTAACATTCTTGGGGAGCACTGCTTGGGAAGCTTTTCTTTCTGGGTTATTGTCCATCTGTACCCTTTCCTTAAAGGTCTAATGGGTAGGCAAACCTGAACACCAACTATTATTGTCATATGGTCAGTGCTTTTGGCTTCAATCTTCTCCTTGGTTTGGGTAAGAATTGACCCTTTTGTGTTAAAAACAAAGGGACCTGACGTCAAGCAAAGTGGAATCAGTTGCTGAATCCGTTTACCTTCATTCACATACATTTCCCAGGGATACATGTCATATCTAGTTTTCCATGTAAACAAGAGCCCGAAAAGCCTAGATGCACAGAAGTGAATAAAACTCAAGTAAAAAATCTTGTGAAACAATGTGCAACATGCCCTCATTTTTTTCCCTCTATAACCTTTTATGACATTGATCAACAGTATAATTGACCTTTCTAAAAATGCTGTAACTGAAAATTTGGTTTTTGACAGAACCTAATGATGTTAATTGATCCAGTGAAACTGACTCCACCTAGTGAGACAAGACTTAGTTGTTGTTACTGTTTCTTCCCTCATTAAATGAAAGGAGAAGCAGAGAGCAATATACTTGAGTTTGCAAGTATTAGGAACAAAAGTGTTATATTACATATGATACTTTTGGTTGCAAAGTTCAAGATTACTTCATTTATTCAACCAAAGCTCCAAATAGCACATACAGTAATTAGACTGACTGAAATCTAGAGAAGATATTTGGCAAAGCACCACAAAAAGGAAAAGAAAAGAACAAAAATATTGAGAACACTTGATGACTGGATAGAAAGTGAAACATGGTAACTTTCTCACTTACGGTTCAAAATTAAATTTGAAAAAGATTAATTAAAAGCTCTGTTAATAAAATTCAGTGAAGGAGAACATCACCTTCTGCATGGACAAAAAAATGCAATACTAGTAAGTGTCTGTAAAAGATCCAGGAGGCCACTTGATTTAAAGTAAAATGATTTGTATATGTTTAGGTGAAGGAAAATAGACAAAAACACATCTTATTTAAAGCATGCTATAATTCAGATATCGTCACTTTAAATTACTTTTAAAAAAGTTCAACTCAACCAGTGCTATGAAATATCATGCTTCTCAAGTGGAGGGTCACAGGAGGGTCCAGATCATATTGTTGTAAGGTAAAGAATATGAAACCAAAAGGTTAGAAGACGCTTCTTCTCCACATAACTTAACTGGTGAACAATTATTCATTCAGCTTCACCAATAATCACCACAAGAACAGATCCCATCTTTGAAATGGTGGAATCTGTTAGCATCCCTAACTACAATCACTCTTTCTGTGATCTTCGATATATATTTAGTTGCAGTATGGCAATCTAAACAAACCCGCAGATTCTTGATGATCCTGATTTCAATACCAGGTTCAGTTGTAATAAGGCCAAAAGCAATGGCTAACTTCTCACTATGAACATTAACCATGAGCTCCTTTTCTTCTTCTTCCACATCATGCAAAGCAGTGACTGTCTCTGAATGATACCCCATCTCCTTCATCTTGCCTGTTAACTTCTCCAGCATTGCATAGATAGCAGTTGCATGAGAATGAGACCGATCACCAGATACAAAGACATGTGGGGTCCCATTAACCTCAATTAGAGTGCACCCTGGAGTCTTTGCCAGTTTTCTTTTCTTGACTACTTCTCGTATTGAAGCAGCCTTTCGGAAATTTCTCTCTACAGAGTATATATTAGAAAGTAAGACATAGTATCCTACGCTCCCTGGATCCAGTTCAAATAGCCTTTCTGAAGCCACACGAGCTATGTTCATGTCTTTGTGAATCATGCAAGCGCCAAGCAATGTACCCCACACTGCAGGACCTGGCTCAACAGGCATTCTCCTTATAAATTCTAAGGCTTTTTCTAACTGTCCAGCTCGTCCAAGAATGTCCACCATGCATGCATAGTGCTCAGCCAAGGGCTCAATCCCGTATTTATTAACCATATCATGGAAAATTTCATCTCCTTCTCTTACCAAGCCAGCATGACTGCAAGCATACAAGACTGAAAGAAAAGTAACACTAGATGGATGAAAACCTAAATGTAACATCTCATTGAAAAGCTTAAGAGCTTCATGCCCATATCCATGGAGCCCATAACCAAAAATCATGGTATTCCAAGTGACAGTATTCTTTTCACTCATTGAGTCAAATAATTGCCAAGCCTCCAAAATGTTCCCACACTTGGCATACATGTCAATTAGAGCAGTTGAAACATAAATGTTTGGCTCAAGATTTTTGCCTTTAATTAACTGATGCACCCATTTTCCAAAACTTAATGCTCCTAGTTGAGCACAAGCTGAAAGGATAGTTGTGATTGTAACTGGATTTGGAGTAAACTCAGTCGTCATCATCTCATGAAAAAGAGAGATAGCTGTCTCCGTAAAACCATTCTGCGTATAACCTGAAATCATAGCATTCCACGCAGCCACAGTTTTCTCCGGTGATTCATCAAATAGCTGGCGTGCCAAATCTATTTCATTTAGTCTACTGTAAACAGTTGTCAGCGCAGTAGAAACAGAAGAATGCAAAATAGTACCAGATTTCACACAAAAACCTTGAATACAGCAAGCCAAATGCAGATGACCAAAGGGAGAAGACACTGGAATCAAGCCAACCATTGTGCTTGAACTGACTCTCTCACCAGAAACAAGTAATTCCTTGAAAAGCTTGACTGAACATTCAGTCTCACCATTGCAAGTAAACCCAGAAATTATGGCATTGTAAGATATCAAGTCTGGCTTACTAATCATCCTGAACAACAACCTTGCAGTGTTGATATCCCCACATTTCGAATACAATGAAATCAAACCCGTCACCACATAAGCATCAAAATGAAACCCAAGTTTCAAAGCTAAACACTGAATCCCCATCCCAACTCTCAACTCTTGCATCTCTGCAGCTGCAGGAAGCACCGTAGCCATTGTGGTTGAATCCAACCGCACCCCATCAGCAACCATGTCCCGAAAAACTTCAACAGAATCGTCATAACAACAATTCCTCACCAACCCAGTAATCATGGTGTTCCACAACACAGTGTCCCTCCCAGGCATTTTATCGAACACCTTCCTTGCATACCCAACACGCGAAAACTTGCAGTACAAGTCAACAACAGCGGAACCCACGAACGGGTTGGAGGCCAACCCATCAACGATGGCATGGGCATGCAACAGCATCCCGTGGTTCTCGTGGGGAAAACCAGAAGCAGCGTTAATGGCGAAGGCGTAGGTGAAGTTGTCGGGGGTAAGGTTGGTGTTTTTGCGCAAATGGGTGTAGAGAGAAAGGGAATAGGAAGGGGAAGAAGCATTGAGGGAGAAGCCTCTGATGAGGACGTTGAAAAGGAAGATATCGGGTTTGGGAATGGAGAAGAAGAGGGCACGTGCGTGGCGCGTGGCGCGGAGGTCGAAGAGCTTCTGGGTGAGCTTGGTGAGGGTGGCGAGGTCGAATTGGAAGCCATTGAGGATGACCTGAGCGTGGGTTTGAGCGAGGTGAGAGAGAGTGCAGGCTTTGCTGATGAGGGCGAGGAGCGAGTTGCGGCTAACTGGTGCACACACAGATACTGTGCAAAGATCCCGGTGAATCATCTGCATGCGCAGCAGCTTAGGTGTTTCATCAACATTGGCATATAAATATTTAAGGGTAATGCTACTTCTATTTAAATTTTTTATTAATAAATTATAACCTTAATTTTATATGAGGATCGTTTTACACCAGGTGAAGTTTTTTTGAACATTCATTTTCAACTTAGATTTTTTATATTATTTCATTAAAAGTAATCTTTAGATGAAAAAGTGAATCTAACAACCGAAAATAAATGTTAAAAAAAAATTATAATATAAATTAATCCCTTATTTTATATATGAAACGTTAATTATAAATATTAAAATTACTTTCTATTAACATTATGGAGATTTATATAAAGATGTGAAAAACATTCATGAATAATTTGAATATTTGCTACTTCTTTCTTTTCATTTACTTTGAACTTCAACAAAATAGTGAATAAAGAAATCATTCAAATTTAAGATTCTTTTTCTCTGTAACCACTCGAGCTTCATAGCTAAGATTGCTTTTTGTTTTGAATAAGGTTTAAAGGAGTAACTAGAATAAAAGAACCAATTCCTTTAAGATTAGATAGTCCAAAGTTAACTAGAAACTTCCAAAAAGTATTATCATAGACTTAGGCATGTGGTGATACTTAGGATAGGCTATGATGAGCTTTTTTTAAGAATCTAAATGATTTGATTAGCTTGGAGAGCTTTTAGGTAGATTTATCTTCCTAAGATACTTTGACCTTAAAGGATGAGACTCTATGTGGACCGTTGGATCTGGAGATGATCATAATATCAAAGATCACCCAAGACAGGAGACTTGAAACCATTAAAGGACTTAATTATGTTTAAGTAGTCTTAAAATAACTTATTTGTAAAATTAAGCTTAGAGTCCAATATCACCAGTCTGATGTGTCTTCTCATCAATACAAAAAAGGATAAAACATTAAAAGAATAAAAACCTGCGACTACGATTTCCCAAATAATATTAGTCAAATGATTTTCCAAATAACATTAGTCAATTATGTTTAAAAGAGTTCTTTGTCCTTTCAAGTAAATCCCCTTTAAAAAACCAAACTCGAACGAAAGAACAGAACATAACTAACCACCTGTATCTCCTAGGCAAACCTTGTGAAGATTTTTGCTCTCCTAATTCACTCTCTAAACTGTCCTCATGGCTGTTCTGTTGAATTCTAAATCCGGACAAGTAGAATTAGATTCCCATTAAGCATATATCCATAAGTTTACAAACTCACAATCTCTTCCTCTTGTAACCATCTCAAAACCTAGTCTGGAACACTTTCTTTGCAAGCATGCATTTAGCATCAAAATGTTAACTTCATGTTGTATTTTGCCATTGGTGGTCAATTCTAAATCAAATTCAGTTCTACAGGTTGAAGTTTTTGCCTGCGTCTTGGTTACTTCTTATTGTATATCTTTTGTCATCAATGATACTTCATTAAAAAAATTAGCTTAGATTTAATCATTCTGTGCTCTATAATCTCATGCATCTTCTCTTTTTTTTTTTTTTTGGTGTTTCTCAGATGCGGCTTTAATATCATTCAGATCGCCTGCAATAAGCTACGGTCTGCCTACAAACTCTCGACCATACTTACAAAAAAACAAATTTATGCCCTTGAATAGGACCAATATTACACTGTTCGTCAATAAGTTAAATGCAAATTGTAAATCTGGATGGATGTCAATATGTTGCTCCTTTGCTTTGCATTTTCTTTTCATTCCTCTGATACAAAATTACAAGTGGAACTGTGGAAGGCTCGGGTCACCAGTGTTGACTAAAACGGGGGGGAAAAAAAACAAAAAGGAAAGAAAGAAAGAAGAAGAAGAAAATCAAACAATATAAATTCCAACACATTTGAGGAAGGGGTTAAAAAAAGGAACCTATTTAAAAGATTTACAATGGTAAAGGACCTGAAAGATATTAGATACTAATACTATCACTTTGGCTGCAGCCGCAAGAGACTTCTTGTTAGCTTAGAAGCAGATCAGGCTCACGTGTGTTTAAATTTCCGAAATTGGTTACTTATTTACCTCCAAAGCTTGCTTGATCTGCATGAGATGCGTCCGAAGGCTATTTTCCTCGACCTGTTTTTGCCAAAAATAATTAGAAATTAACATAAGGAGGATAGTGATGATGATGATGAAATTAACAATTTTATGTACGCATTATTTCTTTCAAACTGTCTTACTGTAAGGTACTGATCAAGCCCTAGTGTTGAAAGGATACCCCTCCCTTTTAAACAAACGAAAATGAAAATATCCAGCCTCCGAACATGTCATATATCAAATTGGAACCATATTAACTTCTTCACAGTAATCAATCCTAAAATGAAAAAGGCCCTGAAACTAAATTTACCAGACAACCAAATGGGATAAAGCTCAGTGGAATGCAACTATGTCAAGTTGTCAAAGCCCAACTCAACATGGCGTACATTAGGAAACTGACACGCAAAATGAAGCCTAGGGAAGGATAGAGAAATAAGTGCTGTATACTACACAGGCATCTGTGAATGGAACAAAGGGGCAAAGAAGTAATACATATTGAGGTCGTTATGTCATATGCGAGAAACAAGAGTATGCAATATGAAGCTAACTGATAAAGATATAAGGACTGCACTTGTACAGGCATGGTGAATGACAAAGAGGAAAGCAAGTTAAAACCGTTGAATTCATGACGTAAGAAACAATTACATGCAATATGAGGCCATCTGATAGAGAAACGGCTCAAATGAGAAAAGGGGAAGGAGGGATAGACTCCAACCGGGAAACGTTCACTTTATATGTCACAATAGAAAAGTTCCTAGGAAATTCTAGCGAAAATAAACAAGAAATAAACTCTTGACCTTCAGAAGCATTTTCACATAATGACATGCTCAAGTTTCCTCGACAACTAATTCATTACTCCAGTGAATAATGAGGTAGCATAGCTCAAAAGCCAGGAAAATTCTGGCACCGCAATTCCACTATCCTTAACTTATGCTGCTGACACCATCCCCATGACCAGGAAATATAAACAGACCAAAGAGGAAGGCACCAGTATATTAAAAGCATTAGCATTGTCGAAAAATTACACTTGTTTACTATCTACCCAGGTTCTAAAAGATCTAGAGTACTAGTATGATTCTCTAATCCAATGTGACTTAAATGTTGAATCTCCACAAGGTGTGATACAATAGGATCACACTTGATGCACAATGTGATAAGTGCGGGTGGAATTTATTTCCTACTAATTTATGTTCATAATCAACATCATAAATTTGAGATATTTGTTGTGCATAATTCAAGTTCTTAAACCATATATCATGACTCACCTGCATAGCTGCTGCAAAAGTCAGTAGCGCTTCACATTCATCAAGCATGGCTTTTTCCTGTGCTGATACAACAGCAACTTCAGAAATTAAATTATTTATGCCCTCCACCTATCATACAAAAAAATAACATGGTATCAGCACTTATAATATTGATATAGCATTTGACGTGAAAATGATACACAACATGATAGTAACCCTTTGCCAATGAATCCAAAATTGTAATTTTACTAGTTTGGAAATCAAAAGGAAGAAAAACATACAATCAACAAAATAACAAGTTTGACACTAAATGTGTTGGCCTGGGCCTAGAAAATAGCAGGATAGACAAATGCTAGGTGATAATGCGAATTAAAACAGTAGAACTCTAGAACAATTAACTCACCCGTGAGAGCAAAGGGCAGATTGCAGATCCCATTGCTTGCATGACATCAACAGCTGAACAGATAGCAACCTTCAAATGCTCAATATCTGCCTGTAAAAGTGTAAACATAGCAATGATGCCAGTGTCTCTTTCCAGGTATCAAATCAACAGACACAAAAACCACAAATACCTTTGCCCCTCCAGTTACTGGAAGACGAAGAGTGCTTGCCTCTAAGTCTTCTACAGCCCCAGATAGAGCATCAACATGATCGCTTTCAAGTACAGCCCAGTCATCAAGGTAGGTCATCTGCTTCAGTCATTGTAAAAGGCCCACATTTAAAAAATGTATCAGTAAGTATTGAAAGTTGAAACAATTGAATAAGGGAAGAAAATAGTCCTACACACTTAGAGGAAGTGAAATTAGAACCTCAACTTCGTATAAGATTTCACACAATACCAGTATCTTCTAGATCCCCCAAAAAAAAAAAGTGTAATCTAGACCAAAATGTAAACACCCTCCGAAACTACATCAGATGTGCTAGGCAACCACCTTACCCATTCTTTCAAAGTTCCAACTTGAACAAGCAGAATCCTAAGCTTTTTCTTTTTCTACTTCTAATCATTTATATCAACCATTAATATGAATAACCTATAATCATTGACTAACATAAACACAAATTTCAAATATATAGGACCAATCTCTTGCTGTGTACATTTGCGTCACTTATAAAATCACCAATAACTATCTTAAGTTAAATTATCAGAAAAAAAAAATCGAGAAAAAAGAAGTAACTGGAATGTACCATCAACACTAAAAGATGGCATATAGAATGATAACTATTTCAATCAAGAGAGAAGCATTACTTGATCATTCAAAATAGAATTCTGCTTAAGCTCCAGCTGCAGCTGCTGGAGACTCATTCTCTTCCTAATAATTGATTCCCACATAGATAAAGTAGTGTTCCATACATTATAGAGAGTTCTCTGCATCATTGAACAAGTTCTTGTAAAATGACGTAGGCAAATGATTTGATATACACAATCTTCTATATAGCAGAAGAACTACATTAAAGAGTTTGCCGTCAAAGATAGTAAGACATACCTCCACAGTTGCATTTTCGATGTAAAGTGCATCCTCTGCTCTCGCATTGACAAATCTCCATTGCAAGTATCTGTTGTAGAGAAGTCGTAATTGGTGGGCATCTTCTATGTAGGATGCACCCTTTTTCCCTATTTTAAAATCGGCAATAAAGCTGAGCACTGAAATTGAATTGTTGGATTGGCTGGATGAATTAGTTGGCCTTAATTGAGATGGACTAACCCCTCTAGAAGGAGGAGTTGATGGCCTTGACCGAGCTGGACTGACACCTCTTGAACTAGAAGAGGATAGCACTAAGGTCTTACTGGGTGAGGGGAGACGTGATCCTGTACTTGGCAAGGACTGAAATTTGACTCCAGCAATTGCTAATCCTGTTTTATCTGATGGAGTTGCATGAACAGATTTGTGAGGTCTTAATACCTGGGAGCTGTCATCAACTGATTTCACCTTGCTACCTATTCTACCACCTTCAACAAGCAACGATAGCCTTGCAGCATCACTAGAAGCTTTTTGCAAGGGCTTACTTGTTTCATCTGATAAAGACAATCTTCTCAGTGAAGACACTTGCAAGGGCTTACTTGCTTCATCCGATAAAGACAATCTTCTCAGTGAAGACACTTGCATGGGCTTACTTGCTTCATCTGATAAAGACAATCTTCTCAGTGAAGACACACCAGTTCCTGGAACTGAAGTGTTCAACGTTTTGATTGTCTTATCAGCATGATCAACACTTCTATTTAATGCATTAGAAGATACCTTCCCACCTATTCTACTTGGCCACCGATGCTGATCTATCAATCGAGAATGCAAACCATCAACTGGTTTTGAATTCTCAAGCTGATCAGAGGCATTCTTCCCTTTAAGAGGGCTCCTCTTTCTCTCCGGCGTAGGCTTTCGTACGTTAGGAGTTTCAACCTGCTTGTGTGCCACGTTTGAAGCCGGGCGCAGAGTACGATCAGAAGCACTAGTAACTGGCTTCTCTTTCTTGCTAACAGGTATGGAAATGGTATCTGACTGAAAAGAAACGCTCAAACTTCGCATTGTGGAAGGCCATAGACTCTCTGGCAAACGGCTACCAGCTACCCTTCTAGATGATAAATGCACATCTACAGATGAGTGGTGGACGGGTGTAGAAGGACTTGGTGGGGAAGGAGGAGTTGCAGGGCGCTTCCTCTCTGCTGAGAGAGCTCTCTTAGGTAACAATTTGGATAATGCAGGAGTTGTTCTTGTGAGGTTTGGAGATGGGCATCGACGAGGACCAGATGGGGATGAAGGAGTAGGTGACTTATACCGTGAACTAACTTCCCTTGTTGCCGAGCGCCGAGTGGGGATTGCATTGTTTTTTTCAGCCGTAACCAAGGGTGGTCTTCGTTTCTCCACAGCTCTGTGTTTCCGTAATGCTTGCTCTGATTCACATACATCCATCCACTCTATCCCAATTAGACCACATTGATAGAAGTTTTCATAAAAACTAAACCAGATTTAGCAACTTTGGCAATCAATGGAATAAATGAACAGAACTGATTATCCAGAAAGAAGATCCTTTTCTCTGCAATAAATCTGCCACAAATGCAAAGAAAGTAAATACTACAGAGTGGGAAAGAAGAGAAAAGAAAAGCAAATAATAAACCCATCAAAAAAGGAAAAGGAAAAATTGCAAAAGCGCACATCTTTACAGAGACTCAGATCTGTTGGAGAAGGAATTTGAGAATCACATGTAATAAACAAAAGTGGGTATGTTTTTCTCATAAAAGAAAGCCCGAATCCAACAAGATCAGGACACGGCAAGAAGAATATGGAAAGGCAAAACAACATTTGGTGTAATGGATGAGAGAAACTCGTGGAAACTGTCTCAACGTGCATTTAACGTTTTATCATTAAACGTTGGTTACGGTTAACTGAAGAGAAAAAAAGTAGAGTTGCAAGGGAAGGGGCGGTCCCCCTTGGAAATTGGGGATACTGAGAAGTGGAATGGAATAACGGAAGGTGTAGGATAAGAGAGAGGGAGTGCGTAGGTTAACAGAGGCTTCAATTTTTCCCCTTTTGTCTCTCTCACGGGAATGCCATGGTCGGGTGGGCTGGCAATGGGTTCACTCCACATAAAACCCACTCTGTCCTATTTCTCCTTCTCTCTCAACTCCTTTTCATGAAAGGGAATTCAATGAAAGTGATACCATAACTTGCAGGGCTAAAAGAAAAAGAAAAATATCTAATCTCTCTTAGAAGTTAGAACACTCTCCCCTTATTCCCAAACACGCGCACCTAAGTTAAACTTAAATCAATGTGTAAGATTTTCCTAAGATGAACCACACACTAATTACCATATAATAACTGTTTTATGAGTTTCCTCTTCCAAAATTTGCAGACAGAATTTTCAATAGAGCATGTAAATTATGTCTTTTGTTTGTATGCTATGCACAATATTATATATTTTCTTAATTTAATGGAAGGTTGAAGTTTGAACTCGCTGGTGCTAATGTTGTTTGGGAGATGGGTAAAGACATATGGAGGTCCACGTGCAGAGACGATCATTGTCCATCCCCATAAAATTATTATGCAAACTTAACATGGTTCAGAGACATCGTTTCCTGCAAAGAAAATAAAGATAAAAATTGATGGAGTAGTAATTTCGTTTTTGACCACCCCGAATTATTTTGGAGAATAGGAGTAATAAGAACGAATATCGATGAAATACAAGAAAGAAAAAAGAAAACTTTTTACCAGAAAATTTTGGAAAGAAACAAAGGGTTCAGAACATGGATCCATGACAAACGTCTGGATTGACAGGTTCATGTCTCTCATACTGAAGACACGTTAAGTGTTCCATTGTTCATGTAATCTCACACAAAGAATACAAACACTAGAGTTCATTGAATCTTATTTCCAAATTCTCCGTTCAATCAACAAATAAAATCAAAACTTTCTCCAATTTTGAAATTTGAAAATCCACCCTGAAAAAAAAGTTATCAACCCCCAAAATATATATATATATATATATATATATATATATATATATATATATATATATATATATAAAGAATTTACTTAGCAGAAAACTTGATTAGAAACAAAAACCTAAAGTAATCCCTGCATAATGTGATAGCAAACGAAGTAATCTAGATCAAGCCAAAAATTAAAAAAATAAAATTCCCAAAGGGGTAATTAATCAGAACATAACTGACTCAATTACAAAAAATTTCTCACCTTCTACTGATAAATAACTTCCTTCGATAGGATAAAAGGGACTTGAAACTCAACGCATCAATAGAACAACGAATCGACTCGACAGAACCCTAAATAAAACCAGTGATTACTCCTTCTTCCAAAAAAAACAATGATAAGAGAATCCAGAATTGAATAAGGAACGAGGCGCAGATCATATTCGGAGAGGGACGGAGGAACAACGGCCGGTCGCCGGAGTCGAATTTCGCCGACGATGGCAATTTTGTGATTTTGAAGTCTGAGAGAGGGAACGAGAAAGAGAAGAAGGTAATTAAAAGAGGACAAAAAAGTGATGGTTTCGTGTTGCCAAATGTTTCCTAGGAAAAAAAATAAAAATAAAAATAAAAAGTAAATAGAAATATAATAAAACCGTTTCAGTTGGGAAAAGGAGGGAGAAGTAGGGACTGTTGTTTTCGCGCCACCTACTTTTAATTGTTCTGCAGTCATTATTATTTTTATTTAACTAACCTTTTACTATTTTAATTTTAAAGTACGAACATATTATATTAAATTGCGTTATTAACAATCATAAGAAACGTGTGATTCATTATTCATTCATGTATATTTATTTCTATCCAAAAATTGACTATTTTTTTTTACCATAAAAATTGACTATTGTATTAGATATTGGTTTCATTAAAATTAAAACCCAAAAACCTTTTCTTTTTTCTTCTTTAAAATATTTAACTATCATATTATTTGTTTCAAATTCAAAGCTTAACATCAAATATTTTTTTATTTATTTTTAAGATTTTATGTTGATAAATTATTAAGGTGAATTCATTGACTCAATCAATTTGAACCAAATTAAATTTAAAAAAAATCGAATTAGTTTGAGTCATTAAATATGATTAGATTTCACACAATAGAAACAATATATATGGTTTGGGTAGCGGGTATAGTTTTTAAAACCCGACTACCCAAATACCCAACATGACCAACTTATTGTAATTTGGGATTTCAATATTTCATTTCAAATTTCATATTCTAAAACTCGACTTCTTTGCTGCGACAAGTTCATCATCTTCATTGTGACCGGACTAAATGATAGATTCAAAAAATTTAGACAGTGAGAATAAAGATAATACATAAATATAAAAAAAATTAAATAAAAAATATATTAATATATAATATAAAAATTAATTTATAATTATTTTTTTTACGATATAAATAATTTTTTTGCTATCTATATCATCATATATTTTTTTATTTATATATGTATAAATTATTTTGATATTTAATTATATGAGATGCAGTTTAAAAAAAATATTGTAAAGATTTTAACTTATCTTATAACAAAGTTAAAAATATGAAAAGATAAAAATATCATATAATTATTGTGAGTAATAAAAATATTTCTAAAATGAATAAGGTCATATATTTCCATTATTATACAAGGGCATCAACTCTTATATATATATAAATAAAAGATAAAAAAAAGTTTTAAAATTAAGAAAAGGCATATGTCCCTGTCCTTTTATACGTGGACCTGCCCCTGACTAGAATGCGATATACGAGTGATGCAATTAGAGGCACCATTGTTGTTGCCTGCTAGTGACTGGTTGCAAGCGACACCACCAAAGACACCATCTGCGAGTGACGCCATTGGCCATTGATGAATGAGACCCAACTACAGGTGACGTCGTCAGACGAGATCAAAGACCCATCGTTGCCAATTCAGTGATAGTTTACGAGTTGAGACTTTTTTCTCTTTCAATTCCTCTTCTTCCATTTCGATTGCAGATTTAAGCATGGTAAAATTTTTATGTTTTGAGAAATTTTTGGTGTTTGTGAGAATATTTTTTGTGTCATGATAAATCTTTGCTTGCATCTTCATCTTCTTATCAGATATTTTTAGTCAAGTTTTAGTTGAAAATTTGTCCTAAATAATTTTTTTTAAAAAAAAAACTTGAATCCGATGATTTGAACTTAAATTATTTTGATCAATTTAATTTGATTCGAGTTGATTAAATTTTTTTGACAAACTTAATTCAACTTAACCCAAATTTAACTAATTAATTTGGATCTAATTTTTTTTTGAACTCAACTCGTGTGCAGTCCTTGTTATGCCCATTATTTTATCTAAAACAAAAATTTAAGTTTTCCTTGAATTTAGATTGGTCACCTAGCTTTCATCACCTATACAATGATATTAAATATCACTGTATGTGACAAGAACTTTGTCTAATGACATGATTTCTGCAACATATTTTGACATTATTATGCCGTTTAGGTATATTTCATACCTCAACACTTGACAAAAACGGACGTAACATGTAATTTGTCATCTTGTATTCATTTTTTTTTGGTGGGAACATCTTGTATTAATTTATTAATTTGTATATTTCTTTATATCGATGTATTAATTCTATTATCATTTTCTTTGATTTTCTAATATATATGTCACATGTTTTAGTAAATATAAGAAACAGAGGTATTATTTTTATTAAATTCCTTTATCTGCTTTTAAAATTTCTTTTAATGAAATAATATTACTGAAAATAAACATAAAAATTTAGTTATATATATAGTGTGTGTGTGTGCGTGCAAAAAAAAAATGATTGTTTACTATGTATGAGTTTTCAAAATATACGTGTTTGATGTTTAATCTTTGACTAAGATATCTTATAAGTATTCATGTAAGATTAACATTTAGATTAGAATGATGGTTAGATAAAATATTTCTTAAAATAATAATTCTAAAATTTGAATTTTGACATTACAGGTAAGATCTATTTAAGATCATTATATATTTTTATTATGACCAACTACTTTTTGATATGTATGTATAAAAAATAATTACGTACTATAAATGAGTCTTTAAAAAAATATTTTTTAAATACCTACTACACAACACCCCATATATATATAGTATATTGATGTTAGTGTAAGTAAGTATCAAAGTATATCATACATTAAAATAAAATAAATATATTGTATGTTAATATAAAAAAAGTCAACTAGATGTTCAAATAGCATAACTATTCTTCAAAATATGCATCTTGTTATTTGTTCAACTTTTCTTACATTTTATCCAACCATGTAACTGAAATTAATTCAAATTTATTGATTCCGACGTGTTTTATTAACATAGCTGACTTATGTTACAATCAAAATTAATTAATACTTACAAAAATTGGGAAGATGTCAAACCATTTAATCAATTACTGTTTCATATTTGGACCAATAATTAATACGTGAAGCTGAAGGTGAAAGAAAAAAAATAGGTATCTTTTTATTTTCCTTTTAATGAGTGAGAAAATATAGTAAATTTACATTTTGGCACCACATGGCAGCATGTGTCAATTCATATAAAATTTAAAATAATTATTTTTTATTTTATTAAATTATATATAAAAATTAAAAATTTTAAGAGTATTCATAATTAAACCAAACTGACTTAAACCATGTGAATTTGATTCTTTTAAAGTGTGTCATCACTTTAAATGGAAAAGTAAAGAATATCAACCATTAATGAAAGTCAACAATTAATATTACATGCACATGTATAACAAACTATGTATTTACATACTTATGATTAGATTTTAACTTATTATTGTTTTTATAAAATTTTGTAGGTAAATTTGTTATTTATATTATTAATGATGTGTTTATTAAGATTTTTAGATAATTATTATTTTTTACGTTACAAAAAATGAAGTCGAATTTATATTTATTTTTAAAATAATTATTTGATAAAAAATAAATTGGACCAAACCAAATTAAACAAATTAAAATATGTTTAATTATGTTCAATTTCCAATTGAAAGCAAACTAGTTGATTTTCAATAAACAAAAAGTTGATTGTTTTGATTTTTTTTTTCATAAATTGACCAAATCAAATTGCAAACATTCCTAAAAACTTTTACAAATATTTACTAATTATAATTTTTAGTTTTACTTCAGATGATATATTGTGCGCAAATTTCGTATAGCAGAAAAGTAAGGATGGAAACTTTGGTTGGTTGAGATCGACTACCTTTCTAATAATAACAAGTTTTAGGCAGTTTATATTACAACTTTTTCTTTATTTTTTTATTTTTTGAAAATAAAGTGTTTCTGTTTCAGAGGATATTAACGCAATAATGCGTTAGAGAATGCTAAATGCGAGAAAAATTTATATCTATATTCTATATAATATATATATATATATATATATATATATATAATAAAAAATAATTAATATAAAAAGAGAATTCATCTATGAAATCCTGCAAAAGATATGATGTTATGTAACAAGTTCAAATGATGATATTTATTAGTTTTTATTAATATAGGTGAATGCTGAATAAGATTAAATTCAATCTCAATCTCACCCTCTATTAGCTATAAAACAATAATGTAAATAAAAATGATAAAAAAATGAATTTGTTAATTAGTATATATAATTTTAAAATCAATTCTATCTATTGACATATATCTCTCTAAAATTAAACTTCTTTATTAGTATATGTCTCTAAAAAATAAATCCTATTATCATATTTATTAATAAGTAAAATATTTCTTTTTTATATTTAAGAGCAATCTTAATAGAACAAAAGCATATTAATTATTGAAATAATATAATTGTCCGATCTATGTTTTTCGTTATTTATTTATCATTTTTCACGTTTAAGGTTAAAAGTTTTTTTCGCTAAGATTAAGGAAAAAAGGTTAATTTTTTTTTGTTTGAAAAGATTAAAAAGTTTTTTTAAACTATTATGGAGATAAAATATATCTTTACATGTTATTAGGATATCCTTTTGAAAATATTCATAAGACATATACCTAATATTAAGAATATTCAAAATTCGACTTGTTCTAATGACTTGTATTGGCTCAAAATTAATTTGGACAGGTTCGGATTCTATGAATTGGACCCTATATATTTTCGGATTGAATTAGGATCATGTTTCAGATTGTTACAACTCAACTCGTTGTTTTATAATATTTTAAAATTTGTAATTTTTTTAACAACTATTGATAAATAATAAAAATATATAACTTAAATAAATACTTTTTGCATAATGTAACGCCCCTTTTTGGGAGGAAACGTCACATTGTCAAATAAAATAAAATGCAAAAATTAAATAATTTGTCAATTAAGACCCGATTCAGTTAATTAAAATTTAACCAACTTGATACTTTAATACATGGGAAAAATGGCGTATAATTATTTTTTTTTTTTTGTGTTAAATTAAATATGCTCTGTGAATGAAAATAAAGAATAAAACAAGAAACAAAATTTATACATGAATAACACATACACTTATATATTGAAATATGATATATTTTAAATACAAGCCTGACATCTCCAAAAGCAAAAACTATACCCAACCCAAGGTAATCATGCATATATGTATCCATCATGCATATACAAAATATACAACCCACCAAAAGTAATACATCGTGCCCCAAAAAAAAAACACATCGGCAAATCAAGTAGCCACCGGTGACATCAATCCCTCGATGAGGAGGAACCGTGTCGGGATCCTCGGCGGGATCTTCCTCTTCGGAGGAAACCTCCATTGGAACCACGAAGCACGGGACGGGACCCAAGCAAAGGAATCAAAGGAGTCCTCCCGTGGAGTGTAGTAGCGGTTCTCACGGATGGGCAAATAAAACTCTAATCGTAGGTACGTGGCGGTGATCACAGTGCCTCGTGTCGTCTCCGTTGGACACGTCTCCCAAGTAGACGCAACGGCCGAGTTCGAGGTTGATGTGCCAAAGACTCGCCCTTCTAGGAAGGTCGACGCACATCTCCCGTAAATCCTCGCATACACGTCCCCATCGTTACAGCAGGTACTAATCACGTTCGGGCCAGAAGCCAGGGAAGTCAGGGGCTTCTAACTCGTTGCCGTCGTCTTCGGTAGATGCAGTACATATATACACAGACAACAGATAAAAGAAACACAGAAAGAGGTAAGACATCATACCTCATTACTAATTATAGCATGCTAGAAACAGAACGGCGCCACGTGCCCAAATAGCAATTTAGAAACAACATACTTAAATAATAAGCAATAATTCCAACGGTAAGCAAATAAACAGTTCCAGGCAGATAATCATCATAATAACAATTAAATCAGAGATAGTTGCAGAAAGTAAGAATTAATGATGACAGTGTACATCATGATTCACATGTATGCTTTCCTAATACCTACTCCATGGAGCTAGACTCAAATAATCGGAGAGAAAGATCAGGAGACATGTCTATAACTCGGCTGTCGAGGCCAGTGCTATCAATAATATTCTCGTGCACAATCATGGCATTGTACAGACATTCTACACTAGATCACGATATAGGACAGTGTCTCGGTCCGGATCGTCGGTGCGTTTGCTTCGGTCTACCCCATGGGCAAGAGAGCTACCAACCTCCCATTGCGAGGAACCCGCACCCCGATGCCCCCAAGGTCATCAACGACCTACACTTGTCTATTCGCATCCACACTAAGGTGTGTTCAATCTCCTAGGCAACTAGGCCTTACAACAGTCCACAAGGATAATCACAATGCATAAGATACTATGCATGCACATGTATGATTCACAATCTCATACAATTTCATAATATGCCAGATTAGGCCAATATAAGCATCAACATATATATATATACAAATGGTCACTCACATAGACTCACAACAACATAATATAAATATCAAGTCAATTGATGGGTCATTAGGTTCATTATGAATCCTAACTTAGGAGTTATTCCCCTTTTTAAGGTTTATGCTCAAAATAAATTCTTGTAATCAATTCAACGTTCCAAGGAAATTCTATTTCCTATAACTTACATTTTATTTGAGCTCTCAAGCCTCACACTCTCATGTTCTTTACCCACTTAGAATCACCTTAAGTCTTATGATGAATTCACTCTCGGTCCTTTAAAATTTATGGAGTCTTAACTATGATAAACTCTTCTAATTTAGAAATTGTCCATTTCCTTACCTAGATCCCTAATTACCTAATTACTTATGTTTCCAAACACTAAAACCACACTTTCACCTAATAATGCCCTAGAGGTCGTGGCCTCCTAATGGGTCCAATTTCAAATCCTTTCAAGTCATCATCTTGTATACCATTCCCTTGATTCTTTAAATTGTTCATTTGTTAAATTAACTCACCAAAAACTCTAAATTCTTGGCTTCAAAACCGTGGCCCTCATGGTGGTTTCCATTCCAAATTTTTCATCCATTAAATTCCATTTACTACATTGATCAATTTAAGTCTTCCACTTGTTACACATTAATCATAAATCATCCAATTTTTCCACTCCAAAACCGTGGCACTCCATGTAGGGTATTCAATCATTTTTCATCCATGTTAAATCATTCAATCCATTCCAACATTCCATTGTACATAACAAATCAATCCAAGGTCACAATTATCACAAAATCAATGCATAAACATAATTAATCATCAAATTCAAGAACAACCCTCATTAGGGTTTTTCCACAATTCATACAATCAAGGTTCCTAGATGCTAAGAGAGGTTGAAGAGGAGTGTCTTCCTCTTACCAATGTGTAGAAATCAAATGAGCACCAAGAATGCTCCTTGTATTTTTGGATTTGGCCTCCAAAATCCCTAAAAATGGTGACTTGTTAGAATAAGTACCAAGGCTTGGAAAAATGAAGCATGAATGGTCATAGAAGGGACCATCCACATGAAAATGAGAAGAGAGGGAGAGTGTTCTTGAACTTACCCAAAAATGTTCAAAGTTGGAGCTTGGAGAAAATGGTGAAGATGATGGAATCTCAAGAAACTCCAAGAGGGAAAGGTGTTTAGAATGGTGAGGAGAGTAAGAAAATGTATTTAGAATAATTTTTTGTGATGGATGAGGGTGGTGAGGAGTGGCTGGCCGTGTGGTGTAGGAGAGAAATGGAGGAGAAGAAGAAAGGAAGAAGAAGAAGAACGTAAATGTGGAGAGAGAAATGAGTATTAGATGAAATGAATTAAAGTGTATAATTGGTTAAGTGAAACCAATTCATTTCCCCTCCTAGTGGGCTGCTGCAGACGTGAAAGAGAGAGGAGTGGGTGAGGAATTGGCTTCCTTTGGAAGCCAAAGCACATGAGTCAATGTTTGGGTCAAAACTTCTTAAGGAAGCTTTGATTATTTAACCATTAAATTTGAATTAAAGTAGATAGATTTGACATAAAGTAGATTACATTATGATAATGTGATAGGATTTTTATTACACACTATTATCCAATGGGTAATAGTTACGATTGACAAGCCAATATTTAATTAATCTGATTTTAATTTTTCATTGTATTGATTTATTTTATCTGTTAAATTTCTAAAATTGTGAGATTCGTAAACTATGTCAAGTCTCGGGTTTAGTAAGATCCCCATCGACATGTCCATAGTCCAAGGTTCTCGTAGAAAACATCGCGTTTCCCTGTTCTAACAATTGCGCACGTAAAACGAAAATATATTAAAATATTCGACGATTCTAAAATTCCTTAAAATTTCCAAAAATTTCAAATATTATAAAACGACTATTCGTCATATAATTTTCCAATTTTTGAGGCACTACAGATCGTTTTCACGATTCTTTCAATATTTACGCAAAACGAAAATATATTAAAATATTCATCGTTTAGAAAAATTCCGTAAAAATTCACATAAATCACAAATATTAAAAATGACTATTGGCGGCAAAATAATTAATTTCCGGAGCGTTAATCACGACCTCAAATTCTCAACTCATTAAGACACACAAAACGAGGAATATATTAAAATATTTGACGTTTCCGTAAAATTCTAAAAAAATTCTTAAAAATCAAAAATAATATAAAATGAACATTTATGATCAATCAGATATTTTTCGGGATGTTATACATAACATTATAATATATTTATGTTCATATGAACTATTTCGAAATATATATTGTAAAACATCACAAATTTTTAGTTTCCTACTTTTAAAATCTTGTAACTTAGTTGTAGAAATGTCTATATTTATACAATTTATTTTATTATTGAGTCAACTCAGTCTTGACTCGATTATTTGTCAGGTCATAATCGGGTTGGGTCAAGGTCCAAAAAATTGACCAATCAAAATATCAAGTTGGATTTAGGTCAAAGTAAACATGTTCTAACTCATCCAATGAGCACCCCTACCTAATATTAACAATTCCATAAAATACTCATAATATATATTTTTGCTACACTTCCACAAAATATATTTTTAAAAATATATATTAACAAATTCTAATAATAAAAATATATAAAGTATTAAACATGTTATATCTAAAAAGTTATAAGATTCTAAAAATATATTTATTATTACAAATGTATTTGATACATTGAGAATTGAAAAAGTTTAACTTTCTATAAAAAATTTCCTTTTTGAATTCTTTAACAAGTGTTCTAAAGCATAGCCTTAGTATATGAAAAAAAAAAAGGAATCATTATTGGTATTCGCAGATTCGTTTTGGATCGATTTTGAGTTAAAAAATCAATTAATCTAAATAATATTATTTATATTAATTTGGATTAGATTAGATTTGTTACATTTTAAAAATCAAACCAATTCAATTCAATCTAATTTAAATCAATTTGAATTGGATTGATTTAATCGATTTTTGACGTAAAAAATTTTAAGCAAAAAAATTTATGAGTTAAAAACAATTTAGCCTATTAAAAAAATAGAAATTAGAAATTAGAAATAGTTTATTTCACATGCCTAATAAACAAATATATTATAAGTAAAATAATATTTAATCACATAAAATAATAAAAGTGTGTGAGAAATTAGAATTATTATAAATAAAAATATAAATTTTTATAATAAATAAATATATTATATAATATTAATCGGTTTAAATTAGATTGAATCAATTTTGAAAATTAAATCTAAAATTCAATTGGTTTCTAAAAACTCAATAAAAAAGAATCAAATTTATTCAGTTTTAATTAGGTTTCAATTTTTTGATTCAGTTTTTTATATGATTTTCGGTTTTAATTCGATTTGAACACTCCTAATTAGTATAAAAGCTTTAATATATGCATTTTTTTTGGTGATGTTACTTCTTTAGTTCTTTTTTGGTGATGAATATATGCATGCTATAGGTGCATACAAATGTGACACGACATGCACCACCTCGTTAATTATATGAAAATCTACTATAACAACGCCATCCATGAAAACTTTACACAGGGACCTGCATTGTTTGTTTTAAGAGAAAATAAATGGAAAGAAAATGAGAAGAGAGAAAATGTGAAGATTTTAGCATTTTCTCTTGTTTGGATGAGGAGAGAAAAGAGAAAGGAGAGAAAAAAGAGCCAGAAGCAGCACTTAAAAGTTTTCTTCTCTCTTATGAGGAGAAAATAGGAGAGAGAAAGAATTTTTTTAAAATTACAAATTTATCCAAAAATATTTATATCTATTATATTATAATAAGGGTATATAAGTCTTTTAAATACTTACATTTTCTTTCTTCTTCCTTTTCTACACAACCAAACAAGAAAAATTCTTCTCTCTTTTTTTCTATCTTTCCTTTTTCTCTTGATCCAAACAATAAAAGAGAAAATATATTTTTCTCTTTATTTTTTCTCTTCTCTATTTTCTCTCTTCTCATTTTCTCTTCTCATCCAAACAAAGCATAAATTCAAACTCTTTCGGATATTTCATGAAACATTGCTTGGCGGAGTTATTTGTGTGGATTAATTTAAGAAAAAAAAACAAAGAGTTATTAGTGTGGAAAATAAACTAAGCACAGACAATTTAAATAAATTTAATATAAAAATGAAAATGACCCTTTTTGCCTATGTTTTGCTATCTGCATTCCCATGGATAAGACAAATTTCTACCTATTTGAGAAATGGATAATGCATGAATTACTCAATCCATGATTGTCTCATTCTAGCTCTTATCTCCACCAAAGGCTTTGGTGATTGAAAGTTTTACTCTAGAGCCTCTCTTTAAATAGTGAATGTCTCCCTTGCAAAAAAATCCCAACAGTACTAGAAAAGTTCCATAACCAATCTCGTCTTCTTTTGTTTTTTTGATAAATATCAAAGGTTCAATATTGAAAGACACTCTCTAACATAGAAGAACAAGAACTTACAATAAACAAGATTACTAAGAAAAGAAAAAAAAAATAACATATAATAAAACAGAGCAAAGAAACATAAAAAACTACTATTCTTGATTGTTAACTTCCTACACTTCACTGTCTTATTGAATCAAAAGATCTTCTAACATCCTGTTGTGGGAAGAATGGAAAATCAGAAAATTAGAACACCACCCTTTTATCTAATATCCAAACCTCATTTTAACTTGAGTGTGAACTTGTTATCAATTTGGTTCAATTTTATCAAATACTAACTTGTTTTTAGATTGTCAAATAATTCAAATAATAACAAAAAATAAAAATACTAACATCTTTTTTTAAAAATCATTCAAACAAATATTCACCCACGAATTAAAGAATGTGCTTGAGAAGACCAAAGAAAACCCCACTACTCTATGCGGGAGTACCATAACTTCCAAGAGAAAACACAATTGAAGAAAAGATGATTAATACTTTCAAAATATTAGATTTCAAATATTAGATTTATGCCCATCCATAAAGTGTTCCCGTATTATTTAGTTTGTTGCATGTCAAGTTATTTGTCCTACTTTTCAATCATTTTAGGTTTAAGAGATTTCAAAATTTTCTATCTGGAAGGTTGTCGATTGTTATACAAATTTCAAAATCAATCATGCCTGTCTCAACATCTGACTATGGCAATAATTCTTACTAGCTAGAGAGTCCAATATATTTCAAACATATAATGCAGAAAACATTTACTCTAGAGCCAAAAAGAAAAACAATACCTTGTCGGGCTCAGGAGTCAGGAATAACCAAAGAAAGGGTTAATATCTTTTAGAATTTCTTAGAGATTTACAATTATAATTTTACCCAAACTAAAATGATTTTTTTTAAGTATTGTTACAAGTTACAATAATCTATCGAATTTAATTTTATACATTATCAATATAAAAAGCTTTAACACTTGCGTTAAATAATATGTTGTTATATTATTTAATAAATTTAACATATCACACAATTGTTTTACATAATTACACTAAATAAATAAGGTATCATTATAATATCAAATAATAATATAAAAAATTACTTTGACGATGTATTTAAATTAAACTATAGTATATAAACCAACGTATGTTGGTTCGAATTGAAGGAGATTGAGTCCTTTAAGCATGCACTATTTGATTCGATCTCAAGATTCATGTGTAAGAATGTTAAAATTCAATCCAAACTAAAAACCAAAAAAAAAATCAATTTATTTGGTTCTTTTTTTATTGATTTTTTAAAAATCAATTAGATTAGATTGATTTTCGATTTTGATTTTCGAAACCAATTAACATTATATAATATATTTATTTGTTATTTAGTTTATATTTTTACTTATAATAATTCTAATTTTTCACACACTTCTCTTATTTTATGTAATCAAATATTATTTTAGGCATGTGAAATAGATTATTTCTATTTTTTATTTCATTTATTTTTTTCTTCATTTTAATAGGCTAAAATGCTTTTTATTCATAATATTATTGGCTTAAAAAAATTTTGGTCAAAAATCGATTAAATCGATTAAATCTAAACAATTTAAATCAGTTAAGATTGGATCAATTTTTAGAACGTAATCAATCTAATCCAATCGAAATCGATGTACGTAACATTGTTTGTATTGGTTGGTTTTTTAAATCAAAATCGACCCAAATTGAACTGCGAATACCCTTATTTATGTGTATAGAAATAGAAATAATATCATTAGGAATGATTATTGCTTAAGTACATGATTATCTTTAATGAGATTAATCTCTCACTTATCAAATAAGAGATATTTAAAAAATAAATTATCATCTATAAGCCAGTACCAAAGCATAAGACAACTTCACTCATCTAATAGTGGCGTGAAGCTTGAATTATCTCCTTTTGTAGCAATGCATCCTCCAAATCGAGGTCAATGTCCTTTATCTTTTTTTCCCTTAATTAAGTCTTGCACCACATGCACTTCGTATTGGAACAACATAGGGTTTTCTTCTTGATTCTTATGGTCTATCTTAAAATTGAACTGTTTAGCATGAAAATTAAACGGGTTTTGTCTGGGTCAATTCTCCTAACTCGAGTTGACCCATAAAATTTGTGAAACTTGCACAACATATTTAAATAATTTATTTTTTATATAAAAATCAAGATTTTTAAAAAAATCTCAATCCATGTGATCTGTTATGATAAAAACAATGAAGAATCATGAGTCATGACAAAAGAATTGTTTTTAGCACAAATCTTAATAGCACTTTAAAAGGTTAGGAAAGAAAAATATGTTTTTGTTTGGGTCTTTCATCGTGAAATAACAATATTCCATATTCCGTTAGTATGGATTACATCAAAGCTGTTTTTTTTCTTCTTTTTTTTTTAAAAAAAAAAGATTGCTGACATCTAAATGGGTCACTATCAGATTTCAGGGCCTTGGATGATGATAGGCGACTTTAATGAGATAATTTTACCTTCAGAAGTTTCGGGTGGAACTTTCTTTGCATTTCGGGCTTGCTTAATGACTGACATGATGTCTTCGTGTGGAGTTATGGACCTTGATACTATTAGAGGTTGGTTTACTTGGAGGAAGAATGTTCAAGCAGGTGGCCATGTTAGGAAGAAGCTTGATAGGTGTGTGGCTGACTCTGACTGGCGTCTAATGTTCCCTCATGCTCTTTTAGAATTGCTTCCCACACATAATTCAGATCATAATCCTTTACTGCTCAGCATCTTGAAATGCACAAGTAGGCGGGTTAAATCTTTTCACTTTCAGGCAGCTTAGATATCTCATCCATATTATTCTAGCTTGGTCAGAGATACTTGGATGTCCAGGGGTGGTAACGTCAATAGTAAACTTGGGTATGTCCAAACAGAATCTACTATCTTTAATGAGAAAGTCTTCGGTAACATTTTCAAGAGGAAGAGACATTTAGAGGCTAGAATTAAGGGTCTTCATAAATAGTTAGATGTTTACCCTCATTCTAACCTTATTATTTTGGAGCATCAACTACAAGCCCAATACAACCAGGTGTTGCATCAAGAAGAGATGCTCTGGTATCAGAAGTCAAGAGAGAAGTGGATTAAATTTGGTAATAAAAATACAAAATTTTTCCACACTCAAACAGTAATTAGGAGAAGGAGAAATAAAGTCTCAGGGCTTAATGTAGAAGGTGTTTGGTGTAGTGATGAGGAGATTTTAAAAAGGGAAGCTCTTACTTTCTTTAAAAATCTCTTTCAGTCTTCTGATCCTTGTCATCCAGAAAGTTTACAACTTCTCTCAATGCCTCAGGTAGATGAAGAATTATATGATGATCTGATTAAGCCTGTTTCTATGGAGGATGTCAAGAGTGCTATTTTTTCCATGAGTTCCTATAAGGCTCCAAGAGTTGATGGTTTTCAGCCTATCTTCTTTAAGACCTACTGGGATATTGTTGCTAATGATGTGTAGGAATTGGTGGTCAATGCCTTCTCTACTGGGTATTTTGATCCTGTTATAGCAGAAACTCTCATTGTCCCTATCCCTAAGATGGATGCCCCCTTGTCTTTTAAGGATTATAGGCTCATAAGCCTTTGCAATGTCCTTTTTAAGACTATCTCTAAAGTGTTAGTCAACAAAATTCGTCCTCATTTGGATAAGTTGATTAGTCATCTTCAAAGCAGTTTCATCCCTAAAATAGGTACTTCTAATAATGTTATTGTTACTCAAGAGCTTATCCACCATATGCATAAGAAGAAAGGGAAGAAAGGGTATGTTATGTTTAAAATTGATTTTGAAAAAGCGTATGCCCGTGTTGATTGGCAGTTTTTGAAATTAACCCTTATGGATTTTGGTTTTCCACCTGTCATTGTGACTCTCATTATGAACTGCACTACTCTCACGAGATTGTCCTTGAAGTGGAATGGAGAGAAGTTTGATTCTTTTGCCCCCAAGAGAGGTCTTCAGCAAGGTGACCCAATGTCTCCCTATCTTTTTGTTTTATGTATGAAAAAATTATCCATTCTTATTTAACAGAAAGTGCAAGAGCATGCTTGGTTGCCTATTAAAATTTCTTCCAATGCTCTAGCTATGTCTCATTTATTTTTTGCGGATGATTGTTTACTTTTCACTAAGGCCAAATCCTCCCAAGTGAAGCTTGTTAAAGAGGTCTTGGATAATTTTTGTCATGCCTCTGGGTTGAAGATAAATATCCAGAAATCCAAATTTATAACTTCTAAGAATATTTCGAATGCCAAGATTCATAAGTTTACTTCTTTGTCCCATTTTCAACATACAATGAAGTATCTTGGATTCCCTATGATTTCTGGAAGGGTCAAAAATGATAATTTCAACTATATTCTTGAAAATATTAGCTTAAGGTTGGCAGGTTGGAAGATGAATCTCTTGAATAGAGCTGGAAAGGTGACCCTTGCAAAATCAGTTCTTACCTCTATGCCTGTTTATACCATGCAAAACCTTTGGGTACCTGAGGGAGTTTGTGACAAGATTGACTCCACTATTTGTCAATTTATCTGGGGAAGTAACATTGTCATTGGGTGAATTGGGACAAAATTTCTCTCCCTAAGTCTCGTGGTGGTCTTGGAATTAGACCTGCTCGAGCCACGAACATATCTCTCCTTGGGAAGCATACATGGGATATCATGCATGAGAAGCAGAAATTGTGGGTTCAAATGTTATCTACAAGGTATTTGCGTGATGAATCCATCCTTAATACCTCCATCACCCAGGGGGCTTCTTATTCATGGAATTCGATTGTTAAAGCTACTGACTATCTTAAATTGGGTTTCCAAGTTCGAATTGGCAAAGGGGAAGTCTCAATATGGTATGATAAATAGTTAAAAGAAGATTATTTGTGCCAGTTAGTGCCATATGTCAACATTCAGGATACTACCTTATTGTTACGTGATATTTATCAAGATGACAAGTGGCAATTTAATAAATTGGCAACTATTTTACCTGTAGAGGTAAAAACTGAGCTTCAAAGTCATTTGTTGAATGACCAAATTGAGGATGTTGTTATCTAGAGTCTTGCTAAGAACGGAGTTTATTCTCCCAAATCTGCTTTTAAGTGGCTCACTGTCAAGGTTCTATTGCCTACAGCTCGCTTTGCAAACTGGTCCTGGGTCTGGAGATTGAAATTACCAGAAAATATTCTTCATTTTTTGTGGCTTACCTTGCATGGGAGCCTCCCCACAAACGTTTTTCGTGTTTCTAGGCATTTATCTTTAGATGCTTCTTGTCACAGGTGCGGCAATGGTCAGGAGACGGTGATTCACTTGCTTCGGGATTGTACTTTGTCACGTCGTGTGTGGCACCTTTTAAAGCTAGATTGTGATGCAGGGTTCTATAATTCAGATGAGAATGATTGGTTCATTTCTCATATTCAAGGCTCAGGTGCTGTCATGTTTGCTGTTTCTTGCTGGTTAATTTGGAAATCTAAGAATGCTAGGATCTTTGACAAAAAGGCTTGGGATGAGTGGCAGATTATCAACCAAATTTATATTCTCTCATCTCAAATCACGAAAGCTTTTCATCAACCCTTGAAGCTGATGACTTGCCGCTATGTGGGGTGGGAACCTCTAGCAACTCCTTTTGTTAAAATCAACATTGATGGGAGCTCCTTTGGTAACCCGGGGAATGCAGGTTTTGGCAGTATTATTCTTGATCATTTGGGCAACTGGCTGTCGGGTTTTTCAGGCGCATGTGGCATTACTACCAGCTTGAAGGCAAAGCTGTTTGGAATTTTTTATGGTCTTCAAAAGGCGTGGAGTGAAGGGTTCAAATTTGTCATTTGTGAATCTGATTCCAAGCTTGCTTTGGAGCTCATTCAGAGACACTGTCATTGTTTTCATCCTCATTTCTCTTTGGTGGATCTGATCCAAAAACTTATAGCTTTGGATTGGGATGTTTCTTTTCGTCATACGCTGCGTGAAGGTAATGCATGCGCAGATTAGTTTGCAAAATATGGAGCAAAGCATGAAGATGTTCTCCTTAACTGGATGGAGTGTCCCTCTAAGCTAAAGCCTCTTCTTTTGGCTGATTCTATGGGAGTGCTTCATATTAGATTTTAGCCTTTCTTTATCTTGATTTCTACTGCATCAAAAAAAAAAGGGTCACTATCAGCGATGGTGAAAATTCTCTTCCTCTTGTCCAAGTTATTCACTTTTGTCTTTTCCTGTGTGTCCAAAAACGTCAATGAAAGTTTCTGGAATAGTTTTGGTAGTTTGTTGTCCGCTTTCTCTGTTTAATTCTTCTGATTGGAAGCGATGGTCGCTGGGTGGATTACTTGATCGCATCTACCACACGTCCACCTCTCACAAGGCCTCAACCACTTTTATGTTGTGTTCATAATTTCATTCACTTTTTTAAAATTTTTACTTCCATTAATTTATCATTCTCCATATACAGTAGTAATACTAATTCAGTGCAGAAACTATTATTTTAGAGAAATGATTTATTTTTTATTAATTTTTTATTAATTAAAAATAAAAAATATTAAATATTTTTTATATTCTCAAGATATTAAATAAATTTATTTTTTTATTTAATATTTTTTATTTAATATTAAGATAATTATTAAGATGATTAATTAGGATGATATAACATTATTTATTATTTTAACTTTTAACCACTTCATACTAACCAATCACCCATTGCCACATTATTCAACCTTCATTGCTTGTTCAAGTGTCAAACTATCAGTGGCTAACATGGTGGAATCTTGATGATGGCACGGCTTGGAAGAGGAAAAATTATTGCATTTTCTTTAAATATAATAAATGTATGTTTTAAAATAGATCTATATCATTAGTTTTAAACTAGTTATTATAAAATTTCTGTTAAGAGTTTTACTGTATTTTCCTAAAATATTTTTTTAATAATTATTTATTACATAATTAAAAAATTATTAAATAAAAAATAAATACAATAAATATCTTTAAAATATAAAAATATTTAATACTTTATAAATTTTGCTAACAAATGTCTTTAAGGATATCAAAATAAAATATTTTAAATAAAAATAAGACTTTTTTAATTTCTAATACATTGAATGTCTTGTTTTTATCTATTTTTTTTTATTTTGATATCTTTAGCAAGTGTCTTCATTACCAAAATCCATACTTTATTTATTTAGTAATTAAAAAATTTATTAAAAAATGTAATAGAAGAATTTATAATTATTCTTATGATAATTTGTTTAAAATCAATATAAAAATCCATCATGAAATATGTATTTATTGTAAGTATGTAAAAATTTGTCTAGGAAAGAGAATGTTTTCCATAATGCTAGCCAGAATTGGAGGATGGGACTTTTTTTTTTTTTTGACCCTTTGAGAGTTTTCTTGTCGTTTTCAGAGACAATCCAATGCTTGCCTCCTAAGAAAATTGGGATAAACAAAACAAATCTTATATCCACCAAGGATCGCCAAACTAGGTGTCTTTGGAATCGTCAAATCGCTGTTTAGTTCTCGTAACTTAACTTGAACTTTTCAAGATGGGCTTAGTTTTCTTCAAATAATTGACTAAGAAGCTTTGAGGGGGTAACCATGGTTGAATGGATGACAATTGTAATTCTGAGATTAAATTGATTTACTTTATGGAATTACTTACAGTGTACATACAATCACAACACAAGATACAAATATATTTTACAAATCTTGTGCTTACCTAAGTTGATTTACAGGGGTGAGTCTAAATGGTTTAATGAGTGTGATGAAAAGCTAATGATACTTTTTTTTTTTTGGGTTACATATATAATGATCTTTTGATTGTTAGGTCATATGGGAAAATCAACTGCAAAGTTACTTAATGCTGCAGTAATAATATTTAACTTATGGACTCATCTACATCACTAACACATTATTTGAAGTTACGTGAAGAGTTTTAAGTTACTTGTGTCCGAGGAGTCACTAGCAGAAAATGGAGTAAAGAAAAATCGTAAAATTATTCTCTACTTGGGTAATTAAGCCCCTGGTGTCATTGTTATAACTCATCAATATTGTATTTGGATAAGGATTAATAACCTATAATCTCTCCAAATCAAATTTCGAACGATGAAGGTACTAAAGCTTACTTTCCAAAATAACAAAAAGAGAGTCAAATGGGGAGGAAAATCTTCAGTTTATGTATTTGGGAATTATTACCATTCATTACTTTGGCCTTTAGGTAAGATGTTTATGGAGGGAATGATTGTCCTCTCCATAGACTTTGCAACCTTTATTATATTTATTTATTTATTTGTCCCCGTCTTCTAGGAAGTACACACTTTAGCTCTTTTTAGTACACTAATGGTCGATGGTGCACTTCTTTTAGCCGAAAGTCCGAAAAGCAAAAATTGCTCTACATATAATATTACCATTTGTGTAAAAGGGTGCTCTGGGCCAAACCTTAAGGCCTGGTTCTTTTCGCTGTTGGGTGAATCCTTTAAGCCCGAAATTTTTAATGTACTGGCTAGGGTTATCTAATAGGTCAGTTGGGTGAATTTCACAATATTTTTTTTACTCGACATGCTTATCAAAATTAGTAGATTGAGTTGCATTTTTTTTTTCTTCAACTCAATTCAATTTGATTTGCTTAAGTGTGAGTTAGGTTGGGTCTAACTTGTGGATCTAACATACATTAAATTTTTTTTCTACTAAAATAATCGTTGAAATATGAAATAAAAAATTTGTTATACATAACAAATCTTATTTAAAAAACTATATATGTCCTAGATAAATTAAAAAGTCACATATTCAGTCTTACACAAATATAATAAGACTCAAACAATATAAATAAACATAACAAGTTTTTAAGTTAACATAAGTTTGAAATAAATTAAAATAAGTTAATAAGTCCCAAAAGTCATAAACAAACAAACCACCACATTAACCAACCGAAGTTAATGTCTTCACATATAATATATGGATTGACATAGTCATTTACTTTATTTTTAATTTTCTCAACATACTATTTATCATCAAAGCAATCAAATAAATTTTTATCGCAATGGTGTATTAGATATTTCATTAATTTCTCATCAATATTTTTTTTATCACACTCTCAATGTGACCATAATGGTTATACATAAACTTAAATTGGCATTGTACAAAAGTACAAGAAAAGTAATTTGAAATATCACAATGACTAAATGACTTTTATTATAAAAAAAAGGTACTTGGGTAGATTGAATTTGTCTGGATTAAAACTTTCCAACACCACTAACTATGGGTGTCAAATAAAATTAATAGCTCGATTAAATGGGTAGGGTTGGGCAAAAAATTTTGATGCAAAATTGAAATTTGGCCCAAGTGAGCCAGCTTGACTTTGGCCCGACCTAGGGTGGGCTGACCCGCAAACTCGATGTTTAATTTTTAACTATGATATTATTATGTAATTTATTTGATATAGATTAATATTTTTATAACAAAAATAATTTTATTTAATGTTTTATGGGATTTAAAATATACAAAAAAAGTGTTGAAATATAAGAATAATTTTTTTTAAGTATTGATAACTAAAGAAAAAAAAAGTATGATGTGGGCCGACCCAGTCCAAATCACGATTAGCATAGGATTGGATTGGACCAATAATTTACCAATCTACAATGTTTCTTGCCCGGCCCGGCTCAAAATGTCGTTGGGTCGATGCGGGTTAACCTGTTTTGACACTCATACTGTTACGTGACTTATATCTTGTGAGTTTGAGTATTTTTCAACTTAACCTAACTTAACCTGCAGACCTAATCTAATATGTATTTTATGGGTTGAGTTGAATCAAAATTTATGAATTTGTGGATTGACCCAACTTAATGGACACCACTAGTAGTGGTTACTTTAGAGTTTAGACTTGTTTCTTTTTTGAAACTCATTATCATAAAATTTCTTTTAAATAAACATTTTCAAGCATAAACGTATTATTCTAAATATTTTTAAAAAACTGATTATATTAAAAATAATAAATTACTCAAATAAGTTCTTACATAATAATTAGTGATTAAAAATAAAGTGCAAAAATCAACAATACAAAAAAAAAAAAAAACCTATTAGTGTTCATGCCAATTACATCCTCGACAACCTTCTACTTTCTTAGGAGAGTTCTAAAAATAAATTCATAGGAACGAATTTATTGAGAATAAATAAACAATCACCAATGCATTAATTGTACATAATAAATATTATTCCAAGTAACTATTTGTTCTTAATCAATATTTTTAGAGTTTAATTTTGATACATTATTAATGTAAACTTTTTTACACTATTAATTAATTATATATTACTATATGTGTGACTTTTGAGATAGTTATTATAAGAGTCAAATATTTTTAACGATATAACAATACATGAGGGGTGTCCAATTGGTAGTGTGGGTGGGTTTTGCGACATTTTTGGATCTGATCCACTCATCAAACTAGTGGGTTGGGTTGGGTTGCGTTGGGTTGGGTTGAGAAAATGTTTCCCTTTAACTCGACCCATCCTGACTCATTAGTAAATTGAGTTGTGTCAAATTCGTAGGTCCGATATACATCAGAAAAAAAAATACTCCTACTAAAATAATTGTCGAAATATTAAATTAAAAATTTGTTACATATATCACATCTCAATTAAAAATTACATATGTTCCAAATAAATTAAAAAGTCATATAACCAGTCTTACACAAACAAAATAAGTCTTAAATAAGATAAATAAACATAACAAGTCTTTAAATTAACATAAGTCTTAAATAAACTGAAATAAACTAACAAGTCTCAGAAGTCATAAACAACAAACCACATTAGCCAACTCAAGTCAATGTCATCACATATAGTATATAGATTGACATAATTATTTACTTCATTCTCAATTTTTTAAACATACTATTTGTCATCCAAACGATCTATTAGATTTTCATCACATTAATGACTCATTAAATACTTCATAAGTTTTTCATCAATATTTTTTTAGTCACACTATCAATGTAACTACAATACTTATACCTAAACTTAATTGACATTATAAAAAAGTTAAAAGAAAGTAATTTGAAATGTCACAATAGTTAAATAACTTTTATTTTTTTAAAAAATGTTACTTAGGTGGGTTAGGTTTGTGTGCATTGACACTTTTTAAACCTGCTACTCAACTTGTACCTTATGGATCAGAGTATTTTTTTAACTCAACTTAACTCGCAAACTCAATCTAACCTGCATTTTTTGGGATTAGGTAGGTTAGAACTTGTAAGTTTGTAAATTGACCTAATCCGTTAGACACTCCTAATTGATGGTATAATTTTTTTTTACAATATATAAATTAAATCCATATTTTTATCAAATTTTTCTTTAGTTTTCCTCTTTTCCCCCAAAATACAGAGAGGTGTGTGTCTGTGGACAAAAACTGTTTGTCTTACCCTAGGGTCACATTACACCATGAATATGTTATTAATTGGATGAAGCCCAAGGAGAGGACACTTGTTTGCTCCGACGTAATGTTTCGCAGTGCTTGTTTTTCCAAATTTTAGCAGCTAACAGTTTTGTATTAGAACGTTCTGGGGCACATGCGATTTGTGGAGTTTTCTCTGTGATGGTAACCACATGCAATGATCCCGACAAATCACATGACACGTCTCTCTCATGTCAGCTCATGTTTTTGTTTTTATGTGTATATCTGTTCCATATCATTGGGCTCAGTCTCACAGAATTTTCTATCATTTACATCTCTCAGACAGTCACTCATGATAACACATTTGAACCTACGTTGTTTATCATTGATCATTGGTGATTAATGCATATTAGAAAAAGCTCTTCTTTAGTATCAGACCTTTTAATACCAGTCTAATTCTAAAGTAGGAAATAAGATTCACTGGAAATGGTTTACTCCATATTACATGCTCATAACAATTATCTTATTAATCTTTTTTTTATTTCTTTTCCTTTACTGATTTATTTCTTCTAAAAAAAAATTGTCCTCTATGTCCATTATTAGGGAATAAAATAGAACTGAAATTTAAGAAAGTCATTTTTTGCAATTTGAAATTTGAATATTATATATATATATATTTTTCATTGCATGGTAAAATTAATAATAAAGTTTTATTGGTTTGTGTTAAATTCGCAAAGGGGATTTTTTTTTTAAGAAACTAAATATGTGACTTCATTATCTCCTTAAAAAAAAATCCCCCTCATCCCTTATTGATAAAGACGAATTTGACGCTAAATTCCTACATCCATTGCAATGAACTTTATTATTATTATTTTACCATGCAATGAACTTTATTCGTTGAACTTAAGACTACTGCTCAAATTCCTACTCAACAGCAACAAGAAATCTCGTATTTCAATCAATTACAAATTGAAGTCAACTGATCAGAGTAATTTCAAATGATGCAAGTTTTATTTTTTGGGCCATAGGTAAAGATGCAAGATTAATCAAGACTAGACGCAACATACAATTTATGCTTTTGTTTTTCGAAGAGCAAACATGCCTAGCCCAGTTGTTAGTACTCACGTGAAGATATAGGAAACAATCACAATGCTCAAAGCCCAAACATATGCCACGCCCATTCAATGGTCTATTGTTACTCTAACATGTCAGTTTCTTTAAGTCCCCATTTTATTTTTCTTGCTTTCCAAATTTAGATTTGCTGGTGTTTAATTAAACTTCACATTTATGTGTATTTGTTTTGAGACAAGTGTCATGGTGTGCCACGTGGCAAACCCATGTGATGATGTGAATAAAGATTGATTGATTAGAAACTGTATACAATAATTCAGAATGATGGCTTTTCGCATTGCCAAAATAGAAAAATTGCACGATTCTGAATTCTCGCCGATCGATTTTGTTCTTTGTTTTGTACGTAGGATGATGATTGCCTATTTGCCTTTGCATTGGATACCCTGTCGGTTCCAATTAACAAAGAGAAATGCTAGAACAATGCATTGGTATTAAATGAGGCCTGTTATGATATTATATTATTTATAGGTATCAACTCTCAACCCTGGTTTATTTTATTATGTATACAAGTCGTGCTATTACTAAATTTGTTTTATTTGCAAGATGGGATATAAATTACCTTATTCATGGAATCCTTGCTTAAGGTTATCTCACTAAACTCAGATTCCATCTTGCATTGACACTGGCAAAATAGTAACAAATCAGACATTTTCATGATGCCAAGCTGTGGAGACTAGAGGCACCATCATAGGAGGTGAAATACGAGAAGTTGAAAACTTGGTATGTAAAGACATAGTGAAAGAGTGAAAGTTTGATTATGTCTGGGTGAACATGTATCCATAACATTTGAATTATTAATTATTAATTTTAGTTACATAAAAGGTTAAAGTACTGGATAAGGAAGAAGAGAGACAGGTGTCTTAATGAATGATCAAACTTCTTACATGATCATTATACTAAAATCTTAAAGACTTGAGTTAGTACTAATTTGGCATTTAATTCATTATTTTGTTATAAGTATTGGATTTAAGTACAAAAGAATAGCTTTACGGCTTTAACCTTTCAATTTTTTGTCTTAGGCTTTGTTTGGTATGAGTTCAAAGAAGAGAAAGGAAAGGATGAAGGTAAAAGAAGGAGGTTATACCTTGTTTGATATGCAAGTGTAGGGAAAAGAAAGAATTTGGAAGGACGATATTTCTATGGATCCCATCTTTTTTTTATTCTCTCCCTCTTGGAAGGAAATGAAGGGAAAAGAAGAGAAGAAAAACATTTTGGTGACCTCCATTATATATTTACATACATTTTTATTTATTTATATACATTTTCTTTTTTTACCTTCATGAAACCAAACAAAAGAAGGAAAACATCCATTATTTTTCATTGAATGACACCAAACAAGAGGGTGATAATTACTCCACTTCTCCTTTTTATTCTTTTTTTTTTACCTTTCCCTTTATGATACCAAATAAACCATTGTTAGTGTCGTTTATACTTAATAGCGATTGAGTGGTTTATAAACCAGTAAATCTAGAATTAGTTAAACTATCTAAAAGAAGCATTTATTAAATTTTAGATGCTTAAAATTCTAATGAAAAGTAGTTAACGCATAAATCTTTAGATTGTAGTGTATATTTCAAATTTTTGTTGTGAATTTCATATGTTATTTTTTTTCGATTAAGATATCTTTATAAGTATTGTTATGAAAATAATCTTTTAAGTAATGTCGCGATTAAGAGATTCTCTCAATAATTACTTTCTTTATGATTTGAAATTTAATCCTTCCTAGAAGTAAACCTTACTACTACATCCAACTCTTTGTAGTTCATATAATGGTCTTGAAATCACTATAGACATATCCAAATTAGCTTTTGAATTTGAATATCCAAATTAATGAATTTGATTAGTTAACTGGAAGGGAGGGAATCAAACTTTCAAATGAAACACGCCCTGATTTATAGAACAGAATTGGAGCCAACCGAGGCAATAAGCTCAATGGCATAAATGAATTACACACATAAATTGCAGAATTGGCTAAGCTGGGACAAATTATGGTCTCGGTTGCTGCATTTTAGTGCTCCTCCTCAACAGTTTGCTTTTCTTTGCTGGCTGATTAGGAACATATTATTTTCTTAAAAGGGTTTATGTTTTTAAATTTTTATTTATTTTTTTTATTTTGGACTTCCCAACAAATATATTTTCAGATTAAGAACTTTAAACCACACAGGCAGTTAATAATGTTCAAGGAGTGATTGATCAATTAATCATTAATCATATAATAAAATGCTTTAACCAACAGTTCCTAGATGACAATTCCCCCAAAAATATGTTAAGTGATTCTAGATGACCTGAGCGGCTGAGCCTAATATGTTGAGTTCATTAGCATCACACATAAGAACAATCCAGGCCTTAATCACAAATTTCATTCACCATGATAAAATCATCGGACGAACTCAGAGAGTGCCATAGTTTTTTTTCAGGCAATCATTTCAGTCTTACATAGAGGCACAGTGGATAAGTTGGGCCACTGGCCCATAGGCCCAAACCAAAACGGGCGTTAATGGCTAGGCCGAATTAACAGACTGAGGTCGTTTTCGTTGATCTGGGCGTAGAAAGGGGTTGGCAGTTGGCGAACGGCGACACATGACTCCTTGTTTTTTGTTATTCTTTTCTTCCTCCTCCAAACCCATTGAGTGTCTGTGAGTTGTGAGTGAGTTCCATTCTTACAAAATCAATCAATCAATCTAATAGTGGTTGGTGGTGATGGGGAACACGTCGTCGATGCTTACCCAGTACGACATCGAAGAGGTCCAGGAACACTGCAAACACGCATGTATGTAATCCCATATCTCTCATTTTCCTTTCACTTTTTCACTTTCAACTAATTAATATGATATGATTCATTAATTCCTTTCATTCTGTGTACACACCGCAACGCAACACAGTCACGCAGCAGGAGATAGTTTGTCTATACAATAGGTTCTGTCAGCTGGATCGTAATAACTGCGGTTTCATTTCTTCTGATGAGTTCCTCTCCATTCCCGAATTCGCCGTCAATCCTCTCTCTCACAGTTTGTTGAGGATGCTCGATGGCTTGAACTTCAAGGAATTTGTCGCCTTCTTGTCTGCTTTCAGCCCCCTTGCCTCTTTACAACACAAAATTGAATGTTGGTAGTAATTTCTAATATCTGATGCTTTTTCTTTTCTAAGTTGATTTAAACTATTGGATTGGATTGGTGCTTGTTTTGTAGTCATTTTCAAGGTATATGATACGGACTGCAATGGAAAAGTAACCTTCTCTGACATGTTGAGGGCTTTGCGCGATTTGACCGGACACTTTATGTCTGAACAACAGAGAGAGGTCACTCACTCACATATTAAAATCATTCATATTATTGGTTTAATTTTTATACGTTTAATTTTTTTTAATTCATTCGTAAATTCATTTTGTATCTTGTGAAAAAATTACAATCACATACAGTATAATTTGACATCTCTCTCATATTAATATTAGATTTAAATACGGAATACATATTTTTAGTATACATAAAACATTTCCATTATTACAATACAATACATCTTGGATTCTTCTACTATGCAATTTTGTATTTCTTCTCTGCCACCACATTCTTAGAGAATGCAGAAGTATGTTCACTTATTATTTTGCCCACATAACATCAAGGGGAGCACTTTAACTTTTACTACCCACTTTTGCTCCTTTGAAAGCGATTTTGGGAATTGGATGTTTCAACGGAAAGCAAAGGATCAACAATGCCAATAAGACTGGATAATCGAAGTGTATAATGCCAAATGTTGGCATTATACCCAACATTTGAAGAGATGAGACAAACCTCTCTTCGAAAGCTTGATCACCTTTATAAGGTTCTCAACTTTTAGGTCTAATTGCATTCTTCATCCCTTTAAAATATAAGTCAAAGAGTATTTCATAGCTTCCAAGTTGCATGTCTGTATTTATTTGCCAGGATAAAGAAATTTTATCAACTGTTTTTTTTTTAAAAAGAAGAAGATAAAAGCACAGAAGTGTATGCTTTCTTAACCAAGAAAAGGTATTTATATGGTGTATTATCTATGTATGTATTTATAATTGAAATTATGTAAATGACGTTGCGAATTGACATTTTATTGGAGGATATCAGTTTTGTTGATATTGTTACTTCACATTTCAATTTCCAAAGCTAAATAAGGATGATGTGATCTGCTTATAACTGCCTCTGATGCATTCTATTTCCTTTGTACCTTATCCAGGAAGTTCTGACACAGGTCCTTGAGGAAGCTGGCTATAACAAGGATTCTTTATTAGTCTTTTCTGACTTCATGAAGGTACTGAAACAACTAATATCTACCCTGACTTGCTGCACTCGAGTTCCTAAGTTTAATTTAGATAAACATTTTAACAGGCAAGTGGCAACTAAGGGATAGTGCATTGAATCTTTTATTTTACTATTATTGTTTTTTTCTCCTTCATATCTACTATGATGTTAATCATTTACTTTAAAAACATGGAAAATCTTTGCCTGAATAGTTTCTTATAACCATTTATGCAAGCAAGTTACTCCAATGCCAGTTAGGGCTTGAACAGAGTTTTGAGGAAGGAAATTAAGTAATAATATACTGATTAATTGATGATGTCAAATGGGAGCTCTATTTTGTTGATTTATCCTGAATCCTGATAATTAGTTGGTACGGTTGTTGATATGACTGCATATATATTAGCTTGCAGTGGCAAGGTCACTCACTGCCTTTACTGCCAATGGGTTAAACCAACTTCAATATCTTCATTTGAAACACAGGTCATAATTAGCATAAAACTGTTGCTTATCTTTGTTAATGGGCATAACATTTTCACACTCATGACTGTTTGAGGGTCATACAAGTGAAATCACACTCATGATTGTTGTCATACATCTTCACGCTCATGCTGGTCATACATCTTCTGTACTTTCTGTTCAACATGTCTTACTGCTTGTTATATGTTAGTGTGCCATCTTTCATATGAAAAATGCATGACCCATACCATTTTGCTGATAGATTCTTGGCAGTTCGGGTTTGAAGATGGAAGTTGAGGTTCCTGTGGATTAGAATGAGGGTATCAATTGCCGTAGAGTATAATAATATACAAGAAGGAACTCGCTATCCTGCTTTCCTTTGAGTTTGATTTAAGAGATTCTTGATCCTGGTATTTAGTTCTTCCTCTTAGTGGATGATAGATTATTTGTTGAGTGTATAATTACTGCAAAACAAAAATATGGATGGTATAATTGTTTTCAGTATTGTTTATTTCTTTTTGGAAATAATGTTTGAAGTAAAAATATGAGCCTTTTTGCTGTTGGTGTGGCAACTATTGAGTTTCGTTATGTAGTTTGAGTGTTTGATAATTTTTACTTTTTTGAACTAGATTTTGAAATTTTATTTCATGTAACTGACTTAGGTTATTGGGATAAGTTCCTAAGTATCTTTTTTCCCCTCAGATTACAAATACCCAGAGCACCTATCAGGTCAAAATTTGCCATGGACGTCTTTACGATACATTCATCAATTTGATGGTTACTACATAATTCGCTCATTCAGAGCATTGGATAAAATTAGAAGGATATTATAACGAGCTACATAATTTTCAATAGTATTACACTTTTAACAGGTTAGTTGTGTTTACTTTACGTTTACTGAAGTCCAAATTTTGCTGAAATATTTAGCAAGAAGTTACATATTGATTAGCGTGTATTAAATTTGTAACTTTTGATTTACAAATACGTAATTCCTTTTTTTTTATGAAGAAGAAAAACCCTCACTAGCATGTCCCTGTTTAGTATATTGTTGGTTGAAATTTATTATCAAATAACACAACACAGTACAAAGAAAGTAAATAGTAAAGTAAAACAAAAAGAATTTTAGGATGATATAACGAGAATAATATTGAATATTGAAATTTCTTTATAATAGTGGATTCACAATAATTAAAAATAGCTGTAAATGATATTATGTGACATATAATTTAATAAAAAGTTTTTAGTATCAAGCTTCCAACTATAATATATATTGTAATATTGAGAGGGGATTGGAAAATTTGACAAAACAAATTAATTCATAAGAGTTTTACACGTGTCATGGTTACCAAGATTGTAATTATATATACACATAGTTGTAAATATTTAATTATCATAATCCTGTTGTTCGACACCTGGGACAAATTAGCATCAGCAGGCCAGCAGCATGAGAGGTTGATCCATGCGCGTGTTGGAGTTGACTTGACATAATTATTTGATAATTCTAAAGCAGGTGGTCGTGGCTGTGCCTCATTGTAGCCGTTGGAAACGATGCTTCCTTCGACTCCAAACAAACGACTTTTTGAAACCCCAAAAAGAAAAGAAATTATTAAAAAAAAAAAGAATCGAAAAGAAGGGGCTACCTACGAGCAACGAGTACCTGCGGGAAAAGAGAGAGTAGACATGGGCCCTACAACGAAACGATTAATCACCTGAGATGAGAGAATGTAATAATAATAATAATAATGCTAAAGACAGAAACGTTAACGAACCATGATTTTGTCTGTAACTGTCCAGAACGAAAGTCACTCTCTGTTCTTCTCCTTCTCATCCGGGTGTTCCTGTTCTGTTCTGTAAGGTATTTCCAACTGGGTGCTGTTCCGGTAGAAAACCCAACACAAAAAGGTTTGATCTTTTTTCTTCGTTGTGAATGTGAAGCTTTCTTTTCGAATTTGGATACAGAGAAACAGAGGATTCTGCTTCTTCTTTTTCTTTTTTTTTTTGGGGGGGGGGTGTGGATCCGCGTTTTTGTCATTTAATTCATTCACGCTCATTTGGAAATTGGAATGGAAGGTGGATTTGGTTTTCAATATCTTTCCTTGTTAGAGAGCCGTGGTTGAGTTTTATATGGTTAGGTAATATGTCCCTGTGCATATCATACCAAGAAACAAGCCACCCTTTCTTACGTGTTTTCTCATCTTTTCTTTCCCACCAAACACCACTCTGCTTCATATATAGGTGAGAGCCATTTGTGTTTCTTGAAGCGCCAGCTCTTTTTGCTTTTTCACACATACACACACACAAAATTCCTGGTTTCCCATTGAGATTTACTACTCGCCTCAATTTGTTTGTGATCACCAGATAGATAACCATTCCTCTTTGATCAATACCGTGGGAATTTGGCAATTAAGCATTTTTTTAGTGCGCTGTGCAGTTTCACAAAGGCAAATATCAATGACTTGTTTCTGATACACAGAACATGGAGTAGACGCTGAAAACTTGATTTTATCTCCCCAACACACCTCACTGTCTTCTTCGTAGGTTATGGGTATTTAGCTATTTACTATACTCACATGCCTTAGAGCCTTCATGTTCATTTAATAATGAAATTGATCCCATACTTAAAAAAATATATTCAATCTTTCTTTCTCTCATCCTATGGTTGATATAAAATTGCTATCTTTTGTGTTCAGGAATGAGTGATTGCTTCAACATTTAAAATTTAATCAACCATAGCATGGTTGAAAGCAGCACGTGTTCAGGGATGGCTGAGAGTGATGTTACAGCCATGAAGGAGACACTTCGTGCCCAACAGCAACTTCTGCAGAAGCTATATGCCGAATTGGATCAGGAAAGAGAAGCCTCAGCTACTGCAGCCAGTGAAGCTCTGGACATGATACTGCGTTTGCAAGGAGAAAAGGCTGCGGTGAAGATGGAGTCAAGTCACTACAAGAGAATGGCAGAGGAGAAGATAGGTCATGCTGAGGCCACTCTTGAAGTTTTTGAAGAGCTTATGTATCAGAAGGAAATGGAAATTGCTTCTCTCGAATTTCAAGTCCTGGCTTATAAACACAAACTTCTGACCTTGGGGTGTGATTTCAATGCCAGTGAGTTTGAATTCCCAGAGGATCTGCTCTTGAATAGAAATGATCAACAAAATGGAGAAAATGGTCAAAGTAGCACTGTTAGAAGGCTACATTCATTGCCCCCTATTCAGTCCAAGAATACCTTTAGAGCTGCCCGAAAAAGGGAAAGATCACCTAGTCCTGCTCCAGTTCCAGTTCCAGTTCCAGTTCCAATTCCAGATGTGATTCCTAAAATGGTGGAGAGCGGTGACCAGGAAGCTACTTCACCAAGCTTGGATTTGCCAAGAAAGTCAGTAGACATTGCATATGGAACCCTTGATTCATACTGGAACCAGATCAAAAGGTTAGATGAAAAAGTGAAAGTGATTTCAGATATTAAAGAATCTGGAGGAGAAAAAGGCGCAAACCTGAGGAGTAGAAGAGGGAGATCGTGTTCAATATTTTCGCAAGCAAGTACTAAGATAACCTGTGACCAAACATATAGAGTACCCTCTACTAATTCAGATAAAGTAAATCACTGTGAAGGTACACAGGATAGAGAAGCAGTTGCTAATCCCTCCTGCTCTGTTAATGTCCATGATGTATTTGAAGTCCCACAAACTAGTGAAAAGCATAAAGTCAGTGAGCATGGGAAAAAAAGACTTGAGAGATGGATTTCAGATGCAGATAACAGATTAACAAAACCAGACTCAGTGTCTGAGGAAATGGTAGAATCCCATGTTAAACATGATATGGACAAGCTAAAGAGCATGCTTAGTGCACATCCCAAAGATATGGAGACCGTCGTTTGGCAGAAAAATGAAGGGATGGATATGGATTGCAATGTTCAAGCCGAGTTTCAAAAGTTGCATCAGAGAATTGAGCAGCTTGAAAGGGAGAGAATTAGTATAAGGCAAGAGATTATGCATGAAGGGGATCGGGAAGAGCATTTGAGGTTGTTGAAGGACATATACACTCAACTCAAATTAATCCAGTCAGAGATGAGAAGCTGGAAAACCCAAAAAGCCGCACCTAAGGAGGATGTTCCTTTGGGTCCTCTTCAAGAGGTAATATCCTGGTGCTTTTGCCTTCTCTTTTGAGAACATAAATTTTATGTTGCCTGCAAATCTCGCCTTTCTTTGACTATCCCGTACTGAGGCTAGTTATCGTTTGATAATATTTTACATGTGATGATCAGGGGATGGGATAATTTGGGAGGGGCTTTTGTTTCTTGGATTATTTGTGTTCTTCTTTACCTTTGAAATAAGAGGCTTCAACTTTCTATGAACAGGCAATGCTGTACTTTTGGATGTGATCAAGTAATTACAGAATGACTATCTCAGACAACCAATCAACTCAGTGCATCATTTGGTGTACATATACTTTGTCCACAGAGAGGATTGTGTGTGGTATAGGCAGGTAGAATAGATTTTCTAAGCTGAATTTTAGTTACTGAAGAATGTATACCTTTTCATAATTCCATATTTTACATTGGGAACTATTATGACGGTGATTTGAAATCCTTGTGGGGTTAAATATGGTGTCCTGGTTTTTTCCCCCGAGATTATACACGACTTAGTGGATTGAAAATGTCTTGCAAAATTGATAGTGTATGGTGTTTTTTTTCGGCCCTCATAATTGAAGTGAAAGGAAATAAATCAGTGTCCTGAGCTCCTCCATGTTTTTCTTTCAAAAGTGGAACCTTAATGCTTATTATCTTTTTCTAACTTGATAATGATGATTATGTCTAATAAGAAGAGAAAAATTCATGAGATTTCTTACTATCGATTCACCGTTCCTTTTTGCTAATGCTTTGCATGAGGATAGCCATAACACACAGTCACTGACTTTTGATTGTGCCGTGAATTGATGAAGAAAGTTTAACTTAACGGATACACAATAAATACATAAACACTTAATGGCTATATATTGTCGTCAATTTTCTCCACTAAAAACTTAGTTATGCATGTGTTTGCACTTCCTTCTGAACTCAGTTTTTTTTGTTTTTGGGTGGGGGCGGGGGTTCGTAAAAATAACATAGCTGTTCTCAAAAGTATAAGAATGACGGCTGGATAATGCCAAGAAAGCAACTAAATGGGCTTAAATATAAAATAGAAATATTGTTGTGGATCCAAATTTCTTATTTGGATTCATTCCTAATTGTCAGGGTAATGGCTGGGTTATTTGAAGGATGCTATTATGTTCCCAGAATATGAGTGTCGCACAATGTCCAATCCAATTGTGTCTGTAGTGGAGCCCAAACCCATGTTCCTTAACTTCCTATGTTTACCACTCCATCTATGCTTCTCTTCATTGAGTAAGTTGTATGCTGCTTTTGGAAATTTCCTTAGTTTTACTAGCTGGTTAGATTGGTTACTGTATTTTGAATGTTTTAACCATTGAATTAACATTGGTAATGGAGGTCACCATCATGTAGGGCCATAACATATCCACCATCCTCTTTTCATGCACAAAAGATGAGAGAACTTTGTTTTACTATCATCTGCTCCTACCTGAAAGCTGCTGCCAGTATCCTCCTATTGTATGCAAGTCCAGTTTATGTCATTTGTTTGCAATATGTTTCTTTCATAGAAAATTAAAGCAATAGGTGATGATAACATTTAGCATATCATGCAACTGTTTATCACTTTATCATGTTACATCATGGAAGATAATGTGGTAGTAGACCTTTTTATCTACTTCTTTGGCAGTTGTGGTCCTGTTTACATGGTAGAAGATTACATTTTTACTTAAATTACATCATGTGCATAGATACCTAACTCAGTCTTTATTGATAATATTTTCCAGCAGCATGAAGAAGAGCTAGAGCTGCTTGGTGCAGGTGCATGCACCTACCCTTGTTAATTTATTTAATTATTTTAGTCAATGTGAGACTAATAGGATTTTGCACTATTTTATAAACTACTTTAAAACACAAGAAAATTGTTGCATCATATCCCTTTGTCGATCATAAATCAATCTGTCGTTAACGTGAATGTAAAGATTTCAAATGTTAGCGGGTATTATGAATAAAAGCTTTCATGAATAGAATAAATGGTACCTGTAACATGTTAGCTTCAATAACTGTTACAGTCTTGGAGCGTTACAGTACAGTCGTGGAAAATCACAATGACGATATCACGGAAAATTCTTGTATCCTTTCTTCTTCTTAAAGGATTGTCTATGATTCATTTGTTGATAGGATTTTTAAAGTTGGTGGAATCCACAAATATTTGATGGTGGTGATCTTCCTTGGAAGAAGAGGAAGAAAATTCTTCCTCTACAAAGACAAAAGAACTTATACAGTATGAAATGGCCATATAAAATGCGTGAACATGATACACTTCGAGTGGGCAACAATGATAAGGATTCAATGAAGTTAAAAAATTTATAATAAAGCTAATATTGTTGAATTTTTGGCATGGTTTGGACTTCGATAGAATAAGAGCTTTCATGAATAGAATAAATAGTACTTGTAACATCTTCCTTATCTTATTAGCTTTAACTACTGTTATAGTCTTGGGGCGTTACAGTATCCTCGTGAAAAATCATAATGACAATTTCAAACTACGATATCAAGGAAAATTCTTGTATCTTTTCTTCTTCTTAGAGGATCTTCTACCATTTATTTGTTTATAAAACTTATAAGGTTGGTGGGATCTACAAATATTTGATGGTAGCGATCTTCTTTGGTAGTGATCTTCTTTGAAAGAAAAGAAAGAAAATTCTTTCTCCACGAGGACAAAAAAACTTCTACAATATGAAATGGTCATACAAAATGTGTGAGCGTGATGCACTTCGATTGGACAACAATAATAAGAATTCAATAAAGTTAAAAAAAATTATAATAAAGCTAATACTGTTGAATTTTTTGTAACATAGGTTTAGACTTGGATAATATGTGTGGTATATTTGACATTTACCTTTTGTTTGGATGTGGAGAAAAATGAGAAGAAAAAAATAGAGAGAAGAGAAAATAAAGAGAAAAATATATTTTTCTCCATATGTTTGGATGATGAGAAAATGGGTAAAACGAAAATGATAAATATATTAAAAAATAAGAAAAAAATGTATAATAATTTAAAATAACAAATACATCCTCATTACATACATATTGAGATGTAAATGTATTATTTTTTATTTTATAATAAACATTAATTTAAAAATTAAGTTATTAACATAAATAATTTTAAAATTATATTAATAAAAATTATCATTAATTAATATAATTTTATAATATTTTAATCAATTAAATATTATGTTCATTTTTTATTCTAAACTTTTTTTCTTTTCTTTTTCCATTACTCATCTTTCGTCACTTCTCATCTCTAGAATCAACTCCATGCGGCCACACCCCCTCCTCACCACTCACAAACACCAACACCCACCCTGACTGTAACGCCCCTTTTTGAGGAGGGAATGTCACATTGTCAAATAAAATAAAATGCGAAAATTAAATAAACAACGGTTAAGACCCGGTTCATTTTAATTAATTAATGTTTAACCATGTGAGCAAACTTGGCAATATTTTTTTTTTATACGATAATGCGGAATGTGAATAAAAGGAATGAATAAAACAATACACAGAAATTTGCACCTGAATAGTATGCATATATATATATATGGAATTTAATACAACTGTTTTATAAATACAAGCCTGGCCATCATCAAAAAGCAAAACTATACCCACCCCAAGGGAAACATGCATATACAAAGTGTACAACCCAACCAAAAAGAAAAGTACATCATGCCCCCAAAAATAAAACACTGGCAGCGCCATCAGTAGCCACCAATGATCATCGACCCCTCAAATAAAAAGGGACCGATTCAGGATCCTCAGGAGGACCCTCATCAGGATCTTCCTCATCCGAGGACTCATCCATAGGAACCACAGAGGCGCGGGACGGAGCCCGAGCGGTGGAATCAAACGAATCCTCCTACGGAGTGTAATAACGGGGACCCCACATCTCCCTGATAGGCAGGTAAAACTCCAGGCGTAAGCTGAGGTAGCAAGTGAGGACAGGAGCCTCATGACGTCTCCAGGCAAGTGCTATCGACACGTCTCCCACATACACGCAGCGGTCGGAGTTCAGGTTAATGTGCCAGCACTCCGGCCCCCCAATGAAGGTCAGACGCACATCTCCCAAGAATCCGCGCATACGTGCAGACATCGTCGTAGTAGAAGTCAGTCCTGTGCAGGGAAGCCGGGAAGGCAGGCTCTTCTCGTCTCTTCACCGTCGTCTTCGATCGCACAGGGTGCACATAAGCAAAAATAATAGAAGCACAGAAAAGAGGTAAGACATCCTACCATCAATACCAATACAAAGAACCAAGAACCGAACGGCGCATAACGCCCACGTAGCATGTAAAGGCAATAAATAAGCTTTTAAAATAGATAACCAAATCGTAATCATTAATAAAGGTAATGAATAATTCATAACATCCAGAGCGAGTTAAATTCAGACAGTCAAATATCGTGTAAACCATAATTTTCAGATGACAGAATATTCCACGATGCATGGACACAATATTCAATTTCCTACTCCATGGAGCTAGACTCAAACAGTCGGAGAGAAAGATCAGGAGACATGTCTGTGACTCGGCTGCCGAGGCCAGTGCTATCAATAAATTTTCTCGCGCACAATCATGGCATTGCACAGACATTCTACACTAGATCACGATATAGGACAGTGTCAAGTCCGGATCGTCGGTGTGTTTGCATCGGTTTGCCCCACGGGCAAAGGAGCTACCAACTACCCATTGTGGAGGACCCGCACCCCGACGCCCCAAGGTCATAACAAGACCCACACTTGTCTACTCGCACCCGCATTAAGGTGTGTTCAATCTCCTGGCAACTTGGCCTTACAACAGCCACAAGGACATTCACAATGCATAAGATACTATGCATGCTCATGTATGATCCACAATCTCATACAAATTCATAGTATACCACATTTGATCAAGAGACTGCAATAAGCAAATTTACATCCAAAAAGAACCCAATATCAACATAATATCAATTTATAATTCAAGGAACATATTTTAGGTCCATTATGGATTTCTAAAATCTCCAAGTCTTATGAAAATCATCTCATTGGTTCATTAAGGTTTATGAAATCCTTAATCTCTTGTATTCTTTGATTGCTTGTAATCCGAGTAAGGGGTTATGGAATCTTAACCCAAATTTTCACCTAGAGGCCGTGGCCTTTCCAAGATTTCAAATAAATCATGTTCACATCATTAGGTCCATTTACTTGTTATTTTGATCCAAGTTATTTGATTCTTATAGTTACCTTCCAAGTTTAGCTTATCTCCTAAGTCTTAACCACAATCCATCACAAAAATTATTGTTGCAAGTTTCCTACTATTTTAATCTACATTTGGTTACTTGATTAATTCAAGTCTTGACATCCCAAATTTGTTATCTTTTCCCTCATTCAAGCCCTCAAAACCGTGGCACTCAATAGGGTCCTAGGTTACAAATTTTCTTCTCACTAGTTTAGTCTTCCTTTACCTAATTTGCCTAGCATTATTCTTGACACAATTTCAATCAAAATTCTGCTCTTAAAAACAGCCCAAAACCGTGGCACTCACCAAGGTCCAACAACCAGAATTTTGTCCACTTTGATCAACCTTAACTACTTGATTTAATTAGCCTTGCATTGGTCAAAATTTAAGCATCATTTCCATTCATTTTCCAGCCCAAAAACAGCCCCAAAATCGTGACATATTCAGGGGTCCAGCAACCAGAATTTCCAGCAAGCAAACATGGATTTCAATCACAAAATTACATGAATAATTAACCACTCAATCAACTACTCAAAGCTAAATTAAGATAACATTCAAGAAATCAATTTCAAGCAATTTCAAGAACAACCACCATGTGGTTTTTCTTCCAAAAATCAAATACAAGATTCCTAATTGCTAAAGAGGTTGAGGAGGATTAATCTTCCTCTTACCAAGATGAAGAACCAAGAAAATTCCAAGAAGCACTTGATTTTCGGATTTGAAGCTCAAAAACCCTAGAAAATGTGGTCCAAGTTAGAACAATGTAATGATGTGAGAAAGAAGAAGAAAATGACCATTAAATCAAGAGGAAACCAGAAACGAAAATGGGAGGGGAGGTCTGAAATTTTTCAGCCATGGAAGCTCACCTTCAAAGCTTGAGAAATGGTTAAAGATGGAAGCTTTCTTGAAAACTCCAAGCACAAAAGATGATAAGAAGGAGTAGGAGATCAAGAAAACATGGTTGATGTAAATTTTTATGAATGTTGGAGTCTTTGGAGGGTGGCTGGACGTATGGTGCTGGAAGAGGAAGAAAGAAATGGTTGAAGAGAGAAAGAAGAAGAAGAAACGTAAAAGGAAGGAGAAATGGTGCTTTTGGGGTGTAAATGAGTTAAATGAATTATTTGGATAATTCAAATCAATTCATTCACCTTTTTGGGCTGCAGATCACGTACATGAGAGAGAGAAATGGGTGACAAAAATTGGCTTCCTTTGGAAGCTACACATGTGGTCAAAGCTTGGGGTCAAAGCTTCTTAAGGAAGCTTGAATATTTAACTATTAAATTTGAATTAAAGTGATTTGATTAGACATAAGGTAGATTACATTAGGATAATGTGATAGTATTTTTATTACACACTATTATCCAATGGATAATAGTTACAAATTGACAAAGTCGAGATTTAATTAATCCGATGGATGAATTTTTCATTTGTATTGATTTAAATGTAATCATAAGATTTCTAAAATTGTGAAACCTCAGAATCGTGTCAAGTCTCGGGTTTAGTAAGATCCCCCGTCGACTTATCCATAGTCCAAGGTTCTCGAGAAAACATCGCGTTTCTCGATTCACAGCCAAGACGCAAAACGAGAAATATATTAAAATATTCGACGGTTCCGGAAAATTCCCAGAAAATTTCCAAAAATTGCAAATATTATAAAACGACTATCCGTCATATAATTTTCCAATTTTTGAAGCACTACAGTCGTTCTCACGACTCTGCTCGAGTTTCACGCAAAACGAAAAATATATTAAAATATTCATCGTTTCCGAAAAATTTCAGAAAAATTCTCATAAATCACAAATATTATAAAATGACTATTCATGGTGAAATAATCAATTTCCGGAGAGTTACACTGGTCTCAAGAATTCTCAAATTTCAAGGTGTGCACGCAAAACGAGGAATATATTAAAATATTCGACGATTCCGAAAAATTCCAGAAAAATTCCTAAAAATCAAGAATATTATAAAAAGATGATTTATAATCAATTATGTATTTTTCGGGATGTTACAACACTCCCCTACTAAAAGGAATTTCGTCCTCGAAATTTACATACCTTAAAATAATTCTGGATATTGTTCCTTCATCTTGTCTTCCAATTCCCAAGTCGCATCACCAGCTTGCTTCATTCCAAATCACCTTTACCAATGGAATCTCCTTGCCTCGTAGTTGCTTTATCCGTCGATCCTCGATTCTCGCAGAGACGTTTCATAGGTCGTTCTCTTTTAATTGTACTGTGTCCCAGTGCTATGACATGACTTGGATCAGGTAAATATTTACGAAGTTGTGACACATGGAATACATTATGTATGTTTGAAAGAATAGGGGGTAAGGCTATCTGGTAAGCTACTGGACCTATCCGACGAAGAATTTGGTAAGGTCCAAGAAATTTCTGAGTGAGTTTTCTAGATTTCAAGGCCCTACCGACCCCAGTCGTGGGTGTGACTTTCAGAACACATGCTCACCTTCTTCAAACTCAAGAGGCTTTCTTCTCTTATCCGCATAGCTCTTCTCGTCGGCTCCGAGCGGTTCTCATCTTCTCTTGAATCATCTTAACCTTCTCGGTCGTCTGGCCGGATAATGTCTCGGCCCAATCGTAAGACGCTCACCGTCTTGGTATCAACATAATGGTGTTCGACACCGTCTTCCATACAGAGCTTCATAGGGTGCCATCCCTATACTCGAATGATAACCGTTATTGTGTAGGTGAACTCCACCAAGTGGTAGAACTTCATCCCAACTTCCACCGTTCCCCATAGAACAAGCTCTAAGTAGGTCCTCTAGAGATTGGATCGTTCTTTCGATTGACCATCGGTTTGCGGATGATATGCCGAACTCAGCGCAATCTCGTCCCCAACGAAGCTTGTAAACTTTGCCAAAACTTTGAGGTAAACCTCGGATCCCTATCTGAGATTATACTCGTAGGCACACCATGTAATCTGACAATTTCCCCAATATACGGTCGGGTCACTTTTCCAAACTCGTACCTTATGTTAATCGGGAGGAAATAAGCCGATTTTGTAAGTCGATCAACTATTACCCAAATCGAGTCATGTCCCATCCTCGTCCTTGGCAATCCCACAACAAAGTCCATTGAGATGTCTTTCCCACTTCCATTCAGAATAGACAATGGTTGCAAAGAACCCCGTTGTGTCGCCGATGTTCCACTTTGGCTTTTTGACGGACTAGACAAGTCGATACACACCTAGTGACATCACTTTTTAGTCCATGCCACCGAACAACTTCTTCAAGTCTTGGTACATCTTGGTTATACCAGGGTGCATACTTAGCTTGCTAGTGTGGGCATGATCCACAATATATCGTCTAAGCTCTTGGTCACGAGGAATACAAACTCTACCTTGGAATCTCAGAATCCCATCTGTTCCTTCTTCGAACTCTGTTTTCTCGCCTTGTTTCATTTGTTCTCTTATTCCTTGCAAGAATTCATCGGTCTTCTGTTTTTCCCGTATGTCTTCCATCAACTCGCTTGAGATGGTAACCATATTCATATAAATTCTTCCGGGTTCCAACTTAACAAATGACCATACATCTCTAAATTGTTCGATGAGATCTCTTTCCTTAATCATCAAGGCAGAAACACTGATAGTCTTTCTACTTAAGGCGTCAGCCACAACGTTCGCCTTGCCAGGGTGGTACAACAACTGGAAATCATAATCCTTTAAAAACTCCAGCCATCTCCGTTGCCTCATATTCAGCTCTTTCTGATCGTACAAGTACTTCAAGCTCTTGTGGTCACTGAAGATGTTGAATGTCGCTCCATAAAGGAAATGTCTCCATATCTTCAGAGCAAAAACCACAGCTGCCAACTCCAAATCATGAGTCGGGTAATTCTTTTCATGCACTCGCAACTGTCGCGAAGCGTAGGCTACCACCTTTCGGTGTTGCATAAGGACAGATCCCAACCCTTGGTACGAAGCGTCACAATACACCTCGAACGGTTCATTCGGATCAGGTAACACTAATACGGTGAGGTAGTCAGCCGTTTCTTCAACTCTTGAAAACTCTTCACATTTATCAGCCATTCGAAAGCTTGATTCTTCTTTGTCAATTGAGTGAGCGGTCCGGCAATCTTGGAAAACCCTTCTATGAACCTCCGGTAATATCCAGCTAAACCAACGAAACTACGGACTTCCGTCACTGACTTCGGTTGTTCCCACTGCAATACTGCTTCCACTTTGCATGGATCCACTGCAATTCCTTCTTTTGAGATCACATGACCCAAAAACTTCACCTCATCCAGCCAAAATTCGCACTTCGACAGCTTGGCATACAGTTCCTTTTCCTTCAAAATCTGAAGAACTACGCTGAGGTGCTCCGCATGATCCTCCTGATTCTGGGAATATATCAGGATGTCATCAATGAAGACGACAACAAACTTATCCAAGTACGGACGAAAGATGCGGTTCATATAGTCCATGAAAATAGCAGGCGCATTCGTCACACCAAACGGCATCACAAGATACTCGTAATGATCGTATCGCATACGAAAAGCAGTCTTGGGTATATCCTCCGTTTTCACTCTTATCTGATGATACCCAGATCTCAAGTCAATCTTCGAAAATACCGCTGCCCCCTTCAGTTGGTCCATCAAGTCGTCAATTCTCGGGAGAGGATATTTGTTCTTGATCGTCAACTTGTTCAATTGCCTGTAGTCCACACACAATCTCGAGGTACCGTCCTTCTTTCGAACTAGTAACACAGGTGCTCCCCACGGAGACACACTTGGTCTAACGAACTGCTTCTCCAAAAGCTCTTCTAGTCCGCTTCTTAAGTTCGGCTAATTACTTCGGTGACATTCGGTGACGGTGCTATAGACACGAGACCAGCTCCCCGTACAAGATCAATAGCAAACTCGATCTCACGTGCTTGGGGTGGTAAACTGGTACTTCTTCGTGGAAGATCTCGGAAATTCCTTCACTACCGGAATAGTACTCAAATCACCTCACTCTCAACTTTCAAAGAAGATAATAGCATGTACCCCGAGCTCCTTCTTTCAAGAAAGCTCGTGCCAGGGTTGGCCGTCAAGTATCTAGAATTCTCATCCACAGGGAAAGACTATGGTCTTACTAGAACAATCTAACGTAACATGGTTGGAAGATAACCACCCATTCCTAGGATTACATCTAACTGTGAAAGAGGTAAACAGATCAAATCGACGAGAAAAGATTCGACCTTCAACAATCAAAGGACACTTCAAACGGACTTTAGTAGTAACTACCGGTTTATCGGTGGGGGTTGAAACAAATAATTCAAAAGGTAGTTCGGACACGGTAAACCAAGTCGTAGCACACACCATATGATATGAAAGAATGGGTTGCCCCGAGTCATACAAGTACTTTTAAAAGATTACCTTCTATGGCGCCTTCTCCTTGAATCAAGGCTTCGGATTCGAAGCTTCACTCCACTCATAGTATAAACTCGACCTCCTGGCTTGCGGTTTCTTGGCTCGGGTTGCATTGACTGAAGGCTCAGCCTTTGCTTGGTTGCAGTCTCTGGACATATGGCCCGGTTTGCCACATCTGAAGCAAATGATTCCCTTTATTGTGCAGTCTCTTGTGAGATGATTCTTCCCACACTTCAGGCATTTGGACGGGTAGGTCGTATTCGACCAGTTCGGTTCCCAGAAGAACCTCCACCTGAACTTCCACCGATTTGTTGTTGACTCCCCGTTGGTCGGGAATAGGGTTTCTTTTGAAAGCGGTTTGAACCACTGCCTCCACCTCTTTGGGACCGTACAGGCCCAAAGTTCCTGTTTCTCGCGTCTCTAGCCTGCTCCAAGGCTTCAACTTCGCAGCAAGTGTCTAACAGTTCCGAGAATACCTTCATCTTTAAGGCAATCACAGCTTTCTTTACCTCGTACCTCAGTCCTTCGGTGAATTTCCAGCATTTCCAGGCTTCATCAGTTTGATGTTGGTAATGTGTTGAAAATTTCTCCAAGTTTTCAAACTTGGCTGCGTACTGCTGACAGTCATGTTCCCTGTCTCAGGTTGAGGAACTCCATCTCCTTTGCGTGTCTCGCATTCGCGAGAAAGTATTTGCCCAAGAATTTCTCCTTGAACAATTCCCAAGTGACCTCTCGCTCCTTCGGCTTCTAATGCCCTTTGAGCTCCATTCCACCCGCCTTCGGCATTTCGACAAGCATAAAAGTCGCATAATTTACCTTCTTGTCTTCCGCACAATTCATGCCGCGAAAGACTTTTTCCAGCTCCTTGATCCATAGATTAGCCTTGTCGGGAGCAAACTCCCCTTGAATTGCGGAGGGTTATGACGACAAAACTCTGCTCGCTAAGTTTTGCGCGTCGGCGGTCGCCTCAAGTTGAGCAACTCTTTCTTGTTGTTGAGCGGCAAGCGTTCATTTTGTTGGGCGATGACTTCACCATTCTCTCGCATCGCTTCAATAGCAGTACCATATCTCCACCTCTTGCCATCTTGCTCTTCTCTCAAATTAGATTACGAAAACATAAGAAAAGTCGAGGAATCCACTCAAGACACCCATCACAGATTCACACAAGACAAACAAGACAGACTCACACTCAAGACCCAAAGAAAACATAAACCGGGGCTCTGATACCAACTTAATGTAACGCCCCTTTTTGGGGAGGGAACGTCACATTGTCAAATAAAATAAAATGCGGAAATTAAATAAACAACGGTTAAGACCCGGTTCATTTTAATTAATTAATGTTTAACCATGTGAGCAAACTTGGCAATATTTTTTTTTTATACGATAATGCGGAATGTGAATAAAAGGAATGAATAAAACAATACACAGAAATTTGCACATGAATAGTATGCATATATATATATATATGGAATTTAATACAACTGTTTTATAAATACAAGCCTGGCCATCATCAAAAAGCAAAACTATACCCACCCCAAGGGAAACATGCATATACAAAGTGTACAGCCCAACCAAAAAGAAAAGTATATCAGGCCCCCAAAAATAAAACACTGGCACCATCGAGCCACCACGATCATCGACCCCTCAAATAAAAAGGGACCGATTCAGGATCCTCAGGAGGACCCTCATCAGGATCTTTCTCATTCGAGGACTCATCCATAGGAACCACAGAGGCGCGGGACGGAGTCAGAGCGGTGGAATCAAACGAATCCTCCTACGGAGTGTAATAACGGGGACCCCACATCTCCCTGATAGGCAGGTAAAACTCCGGCGTAAGCTGAGGTAGCAAGTGAGGACAGGAGCCTCATGACGTCTCCAGGCAAGTGCTATCGACACGTCTCCCACATACACGCAAATACGGAGTTCGGGTTAATGTGCCAAAGACTCCGCCCCCCAATGAAGGTCGACGCACATCTCCCAAGAATCCGCGCATACGTACGGACATCGTCGCAGCAGAAGTCGGTCCCCGGTGCCGAAGCCGGGAAGGCGGGCTCTTCTCGTCTCTTCACCGTCGTCTTCGATCATTACATGGGTGCACATAAGCAACAAATAATAGAAGCACGGAAAAGAGGTAAGACATCCTACCATCAATACCAATACAGCAACCAAGAACCGAACGGCGCATAACGCCCACGTAGCATGTAAAGGCAATAAATAAGCTTTTAAAACAGATAACCAGTCAGGCAATCATTAATAAAGGTAATGAATAATTCATAACATCCAGGCAGTTAAATTCAGACAGTCAAATATCGTGTAAACCATAATTTTCAGATGACAGAATATTCCACGATGCATGGACACAATATTCAATTTCCTACTCCATGGAGCTAGACTCAAACAGTCGGAGAGAAAGATCAGGAGACATGTACGGACTCGGCTACCGCCGAGGCCGAGTGCTATCAATAAATTTTCTCGCGCACAATCATGGCATTGCACGACATTCTACACTAGATCACGATATAGGACAAAGGTGTCAAGTCCGGATCGGCGGTGCGTTGCATCGGTTTGCCCCACGGGCAAAGGAGCTACCAACTACCCATTGTGGAGGACCCGCACCCCGACGCCCCAAGGTCATAACAAGACCCACACTTGTCTACTCGCACCCGCACTAAGGTGTGTTCAATCTCTGAGCAACTTGGCCTTACAACAATCCACAAGGACATTCACAATGCATAAGATACTATGCATGCTCATGTATGATCCACAATCTCATACAAATTCATAGTATACCACATTTGATCAAGAGAGTGCAATAAGCAAATTTACATCCAAAAAGAACCCAATATCAACATAATATCAATTTATAATTCAAGGAACATATTTTAGGTCCATTATGGATTTCTAAAATCTCCAAGTCTTATGAAAATCATCTCATTGGTTCATTAAGGTTTATGAAATCCTTAATCTCTTGTATTCTTTGATTGCTTGTAATCCGAGTAAGGGGTTATGGAATCTTAACCCAAATTTTCACCTAGAGGTCGTGGCCTTTCCAAGGTTTCAAATAAATCATGTTCACATCATTAGGTCCATTTACTTGTTATTTTGATCCAAGTTATTTGATTCTTATAGTTACCTTCCAAGTTTAGCTTATCTCCTAAGTCTTAACCACAATCCATCACAAAAATTATTGTTGCAAGTTTCCTACTATTTTAATCTACATTTGGTTACTTGATTAATTCAAGTCTTGACATCCCAAATTTGTTATCTTTTCCCTCATTCAAGCCCTCAAAACCGTGGCACTCAATAGGGTCCTAGGTTACAAATTTTCTTCTCACTAGTTTAGTCTTCCTTTACCTAATTTGCCTAGCATTATTCTTGACACAATTTCAATCAAAATTCTGCTCTTAAAAACAGCCCAAAACCGTGGCACTCACCAAGGTCCAACAACCAGAATTTTGTCCACTTTGATCAACCTTAACTACTTGATTTAATTAGCCTTGCATTGGTCAAAATTTAAGCATCATTTCCATTCATTTTCCAGCCCAAAAACAGCCCCAAAAACAGCCCCAAAACCGTGGCACATTCAGGGGTCCAGCAACCAGAATTTCCAGCAAGCAAACATGGATTTCAATCACAAAATTACATGAATAATTAACCACTCAATCAACTACTCAAAGCTAAATTAAGATAACATTCAAGAAATCAATTTCAAGCAATTTCAAGAACAACCACCATGTGGTTTTTCTTCCAAAAATCAAATACAAGATTCCTAGTTGCTAAAGAGGTTGAGGAGGATTAATCTTCCTCTTACCAAGATGAAGAACCAAGAAAATTCCAAGAAGCACTTGATTTTCGGATTTGAAGCTCAAAAACCCTAGAAAATGTGGTCCAAGTTAGAACAATGTAATGATGTGAGAAAGAAGAAGAAAATGACCATTAAATCAAGAGGAAACCAGAAACGAAAATGGGAGGGGAGGTCTGAAATTTTTCAGCCATGGAAGCTCACCTTCAAAGCTTGAGAAATGGTTGAAGATGGAAGCTTTCTTGAAAACTCCAAGCACAAAAGATGATAAGAAGGAGTAGGAGATCAAGAAAACATGGTTGATGTAAATTTTTATGAATGTTGGAGTCTTTGGAGGGTGGCTGGACGTATGGTGCTGGAAGAGGAAGAAAGAAATGGTTGAAGAGAGAAAGAAGAAGAAGAAACGTAAAAGGAATGAGAAATGGTGCTTTTGGGGTGTAAATGAGTTAAATGAATTATTTGGATAATTCAAATCAATTCATTCACCTTTTTGGGCTGCAGATCACGTACATGAGAGAGAGAAATGGGTGACAAAAATTGGCTTCCTTTGGAAGCTACACATGTGGTCAAAGCTTGGGGTCAAAGCTTCTTAAGGAAGCTTGAATATTTAACTATTAAATTTGAATTAAAGTGATTTGATTAGACATAAGGTAGATTACATTAGGATAATGTGATAGTATTTTTATTACACACTATTATCCAATGGATAATAGTTACGATTAATGAAGTCGGTATTTAATTAATCGACAGATGAATTTTTCATTTGTATTGATTTAAATGTAATCATAAGATTTCTCGAAAATTGTGAAACCTCGTAAATGCGTGTCAAGTCTCGGGTTTAGTAAGATCCCCGTCGACTTATCCATAGTCCAAGGTTCTCGAGAAAACATCGCGTTTCTCTCGATTCCAATTATCAAGACGCGTAAAACGAGGAATATATTAAAATATTCGACGGTTCTAAAATTCCCAGAAAATTTCCAAAAATTGCAAATATTATAAAACGACTATCCGTCATATAATTTTCCAATTTTTGAAGCACTACTGATCGTTCTCACGACTCTGCTCGAGTTTCACGCAAAACGAGAAATATATTAAAATATTCATCGTTTCCGAAAAATTCCAGAAAAATTCTCATAAATCACAAATATTATAAAATGACTATTCATGGTGAAATAATCAATTTTCGAGTGTTACACTGGTCTCAAAATTCTCAAATTTAAAGTGTGCACGCAAAACGAAGAATATATTAAAATATTCGACGGTTCCGAAAAATTCCAGAAAAATTCTTAAAAATCAAGAATATTATAAAAAGATGATTTATAATCAATTATGTATTTTTCGGGATGTTACACTGACCCCAACCCCAATGCTTAGCTTACCAACATCCACCACCACTAACACAAGTACCACTCCCACCCCAACAAGATTTTTAATATATATCTTTTAATTAAACATATTTTCTATGTATTATATTATGTAAATAAAAGCATTTTATAATACAAATTAATTATAAAATTTTAAAATTTTAATCATAAAATTTGGTATATAATTATTTGTTAATTTAAAAAATCATTCCTACTTTCTTTCTCATCCCACCAACTCCATTTTCACCCACATAGCCCTTTCCCCTTTCTTTTCTCTCCCTAGCTTACCCCCAAGCATCCTAACGTCTCGTCTCCCCACTCCCCAAAACTAAGCACCGCCACCCACCCATCCCACACACTTCCCCCACCACCTACACCCACCCCTTCATCCACCACCCATTCGGCCACTACCCCGACCCCCTTCTGAATCTTCCTCCAACCCTCACCCTTGTTTGGTTTGTTTTTCTTGTTTGTGTTAGCCTCACACGGCTAGATCTGAGCTCCGCGGTTGGATCTGAGCGGAGCGACGACGAAGGAGCAAGGAAGCCGCAGTGGCAGCGACAATAATGCCGGAGGAGACACGTGGCGTTAGTGTCGCACGACTGGATCTGAGCGGACAACTGGATCTGACCAGAGTGACGACGATGGAGCAAGGACGTCGCACGACTGGATGCGAGGAGAGACAGTGGCGGCGACAGTAGTGCCAGAGGAGAGATAGTCGTTGGCGTCCCACTGCTGGATGCGAGGAAAGAAGAAGGAGGGGGTCTCGGGTGGAGTTTCTGTCTTACCAAGCTCACACGAATGGGGAAAGGAAAATAACATATTCTGATATGAATATGAGGGGTATAAGGATAATTTAACATGACTATCACACAATTTCTCCCTTTTTTTTGCACACCAAAGGCGAGAAAATATTTTGTATAAGTTTTACGACAAAATTTTCTTTCTTCCTTATGTTCTCTGCACTGCCAAACGAGAAAAAATAATATATTTTACTTATTTTCTTTTGAAACAAACAAAGAGTTAGATAAACTATGATACTTAGATTAGAATCACTTTATCCAAAAGATTAGTATTGTAATTTTGGCCTAAATCAAACTTATATATTATCAGTCATCCTCTAACTGAACCAATGTGGGACTCTCACGTATTATATATTCCAACAAATATGACCATTGCTTGTTGGATTATTGGAATTTTACCAGATAGAATTATGTAGAAACATCTCAAGTATCTTCATTTGGAAGGTTGTGCTTGAATACTTCTGCTACAGTGTTATGAAATTCTTTTTTTCGTAAATTACGTAATTAATACGTAATAATGATTTGCTCTGCTGCAGTTTATCTTGGTAACCTTGGACAGTAAGCAATCCGACTTTGAAGCTGATTTAAGTATAGAGTAATTCTTAGTTACCAATATGTACCAGGGCTTAATTTCACTATTTCTCTGTCAGCAAGTAGCACTGGTACGTAAGACAGTGATGTTCTATTTACCAAAAAAAAACAAAAAACAAAAAACAAAAAAAGTGATGTTCTCATTCACCTAAAAAATAAAAAAGGAAGAAAAAGTTTTATTGTCTGCTTATAAAAAAAATCCCTTGGATTAGCAATATTTAGATCCATTTGGATACACTTATGAAAAAAAATATTTATTTAAAAAATATTTTATATTTAAATATAATATTTAAAAAGTGTTTATATTATTAACTACTAATAAAATCACTTATTTTAAAACTTGAAATTGTTAACTTTTAAAATAAGTTATTAAATCACTTTTTAAAAGAAAATAATATTGAAATACACTTAAAAATATTTCTAAATACTTATTTTTAAAATAAAAGTGGTTATTTTAAAAATTAAGTGTATACAAACGAGAATTATTCTCTAAAGGAAACTGAGCTTGGCGTCACTTTGGGCATCGTTCAAAGTTTTCTTTCTGTAACTTCTGCTTAATTTTAAGGTTTGTGGGGAATCTGGATTCTCTCCGGTTGTTGGAGGTACAGTTGAAATATCTCCATTGTTTATTTTTTATTTAACAGTTAAAATTTTTAATTTTAATTTTAATTTTAATATTACAAATAATTTTTAATATTAAATTAATATTAATCATTAAATAAAAAATAAATGATAAAGATCTGAACAGAAGCCGAATCCGTTTGTGGGATGCTTATAGATCTTGTTCTTCAAAAGAACCAATAAACCTGCTAAACATCTTCATCGAGTAGAGTACTCAAAAGATTTTGATAGGTATGACGTAATTGAACAACGGAAAGATGGCACAACCTTTGAGGGCCTTGAGGCAGAATGGATGTATTTTCTTTTTTTGGCCCCACTCCATTTTGGCTCTACTAAGGGGAGGAGTGATTAAACAACAGTGGGGACTTTTTGTAAGGAACATCCTATGCGTACTAGTTTACAATTTTTATATTCAATAATATATATATTTCTTTTTTATACTATCATTTATTATATATATATATATTATTATTTTTTTATTCGATCATAATTTTTAGAAATACGAAACAAAAGAATATAAATAATACATATATCATTAAGAATAATGTATAATTATCTTTTTCTACTAGTTTGTATCTAGGACGAAACTTGAGAATTCAGCAACCCTAACTTTTTTAGGGATGACATATACGATGAGACGAGGCGAGAAGGATATGTAAAGATAATATCCGTCCCTGTTCTCGTACGCCCTGCTCCACAAAAGGATATTCGTTATTAATCTTTCGTAGATAAATGATATCTCATGAATATTCGTAGACTAATAAATTTAAAAAATATAAAATAAAATTTAAAAATTAAAAAAAATTAATATTTTGATAATATTTAAATAATAATAAAGTTATTTTAATAATTTTATATAAAGATATTTTAATAATTTTATTTACAGTGACTGCAGTCTTGTAAAAAAACTACCGCTCTGCTTGATCGTCACGTCTTATTAAACGAAAGATAATATAAATCGATATTTATACTCGTAAAAAAAATTAAACAAATATTACTCTTTCCCATCAAGAATATTACCTGTAGGTACCCACTCCTGCCATCCCTAAGCTTTTCCCCCTATGATCTCAAGGTAGAGCTACGGTAAGCCACTTCGCAGTTTTTGGTGTTTTTATGACTAAAAAAATCTATTTTCACACCATTTTTCACCCTTCTAAGCTCTCTATGCTTGCTTTTGCTATTGTAACAATTATAATTGTGTATTTATATCATGTGATCTGAGATGGTAACTTTGCTTATAATCTGTGATAGTAGTTTCTTTTTTCTAATAGTAAATTCCAACATAATAACGTGAATTACAATTGAGCATAACATGTGGCGATAATAACTAGCAGAGGTGGAGCCAATAGGGTGCAAGGGACACTTGCTCTTCCTGACCCCCTCCTTTCCTTAAAGAAAAATAATTATCTTACACTTTTAAAAAATGTAAAAATTATTAATATTTTTTTTAAAGGTGTTAATTAAATGAAAAAAAAATAAATAAAAAATATATATATAATAAATAATATTAAAAAAATATAAAAAATATATACATTATTTATAATAAAAATATAAGAATTATTTCCTTAAACATCCTTCTTTCACTTTCTCCCTCTCTTGAGTTTGTGTATTTTTTCACATTGACCTTTTGTTTAAGTTTCAATTATAATTTTATATTCTTATATCAAATAATATTTTTTTTTTTACACTTTATTTAATATTATTTATTATTCATATTTTTTTATTATTATTTTTTCTTACTTAATCACATTTATTAAAAATAATATAAATAATATTTACATCTCTAAAAAAAATATAAAATAATTATTTTCCTTTCAATTAACCACCCCTTTGCCCTTCATGTACCTCCGTTGACTTTTATTATGTGGCTCCGCTCCGCTGAATAGCACAACTAGTCGAAAAAAAAGTATAAAACATATAGGTTTGCACAAAAGAACGATAACAATGAATTTGGATCTCTCAATTTTTTTTCTCTGATTAAATGGAGAAAAGAGATACACTTAAAGAAAATTATTAATTTGACTCAAATGAAGTTATTAATAAAATTCAATTATAATATATAATTTTTTTATAACATTTATATTTATTTTTCTCTTTTACTTAACCACTTGAGATAAAAAAAAAAAAAACTGAGAGTTGGCTTTCAGTTTCTCTTTGAGGCACGGTGACATTAACTGTGATACAACGTTTGACTCAAGCATCCACTATCTCTCACTTTATGTTTATTTAAGGTTGATATCTGGCATACCAAGTCACGGCCATTCATTATGTAATCTTGCTTCTGATCTTTGTCAATGACCACTTGACCTACTGAAGCAAACAATCATGGTATGGTGGTTTTCTAGTGCTGAAGTGATCTATGCAATTTGTAAAGGATTCATGTTGAATTATTTATTTTTCAATATCTACTTGATAATTATATACATATAAAAGGTAGGCAAAAAGAGAAAGAAACAATCAAATCAGTCGTCTAAACTTGAGATATTAAACTTGAAGGTAACAAAACACTTTTCACCAACAGTGAATCGAATTTAATTTAAACTCTTAAACTTAACTATTTACTTTTCAACTAAAATATCTTCACTGCAGAAAGAATTATTAATCTTGGGACTGACTTCAATGAGTAGAGAGGTTGAATTAGTGAGGTAGTCCTTCAACCTCCCCATCTCTTGGGCCGCATCCAGCATGGTTGGTCTTGTTGAAGGATTCTGCAGTGTGCAGAGAAGCCCCAGCTCAATCAGTTCCAGTATAACATCTTGCCAAATTTTGTTATGATGGGTTGGCACCCCAGAAGGGGAGCACCTTTGCAATGCTTGTTCAACAATGTGTTCAAGCTTATGTGGGTGTGGGTATTGTCTCTTAACCCACTCATGCAAGCTAGAGCCTTCATGGATGAGCACATCTGTGGGGCGTCTACCTGTCACGATTTCTAACACAAGTACTCCAAAACTGTAAACATCACCCTGAGTTGAAGCATGTTTTCCCATTCCGTACTCTGTCTTGTCCAAGAAAATGGAGTGATAGAAGAACTGTGAGTTCTACAGCACAAAACTGTTTGATAAATAATAGCAGTTATATATAATACAGAAAAAGAACAGTTCACGCAGTCACAAACTAAAAATGTTCTTATCATCCTCCTTCTTTACTTTAGACCAACTTGGCTGAGAGTTTACCCGTTAAAACTGATTGTAGTAAGTACTTAAAATTGAATAATTTTCTCATTTAACAGAGAAAAGAAGATTAGTAGTGACCTGAGGTCTTGAGAAGCATAAGGAATCTGCTGACTAAAAGTTACTTAAGAATCATGGATTCATGATAATGGCCTTGTAAGTAGTGTCTCATAAAAAATATTTCTCAATAAATTCTATACACTAAATTTCTGAAAAGTATCATTATAAATAATAATCCTGACCATAGTATATAAAAATGTTGTATCACAATTCACAAAGCAAATACCTGGAGCTATATAGCCAACAGAGCCACATAACAAGCCATGTGTAGAACTGAAAGATGCTGAATTACTGGTGGACTCACTCTCATCACCTTTTACAAGCCTTGCAATTCCAAAATCAGCAACCAAAGCTGTCATATCGTCATCAAGGAGTATATTGCTCGGCTTCAGATCACAGTGCACTACTTTCACAGGAGAGTAATGGTGCAGATAGGACATTCCCTCAGCTACATCACTGCAGATCCTCACTAACTGAACCACATCCAACCTTTGGCTTGGATATAGGTGCCTCTCAAGGCTACCATTTGGCATCAGTGGAAGAACAATAGCCTTAAACCCTGGCTTAATGCAAATTGTGATGATCCTTATTAAACTTCTGTGCCTGATCCTTCTCAGGATTTGACATTCCCTTCTAAAGCTACCTGAAATATCACCAGCTGTTGTTGTATCTAATACCTTCACTGCTACTCTTGTATTATCTGGGAGGACTCCTTTGTAGACCTGTCCAAACTGGCCTGAACCAATTAGGCTTGAAGCACTGAAGCCTCCGGTGATTTCTCTAAGTTGTCTATATGAAATTCTTGGGTACTTGAGCTCTTTTGTTTCTTCTTCTTCATACTCCAAGTCACCTCTGCTAACCATTGCTAATCGCTTTCTCACTTTTGACTTGATTACCATGGAGTACCTAAACATGCACAGCATAGGGGTGCCACATAGTAACACAGGAATTAGTAAGACCACCAAATGAAAACTGTGTTTCCTATGGCAGCTTTGCATGCCTGTTACCAGGCCACAGAGACCATCGTTTCCCAGGAAAGAGTCTATGGTCAGAGATGAAAATGCCCCCTTGTTTGAGACTTTCCCTGAGAATTTGTTGAAGGAGAAATTCAGTTTCTTGAGTGTGGAAGACAACTGCAAGGACTCTGGTATTACCCCTGTCAGTTGATTTGAAGACACATCAAGTGCTTGAATATAGGGCAATCGGCCTAATGAATAAGGGAGAGGGCCTTCTAAGGAATTACCAGAAAGGTTTAGGTACTCCAGTGCTATGCAACTTTCCAGTTGTGGTGGGATTCTGCCAGAGAGATTGTTCATTGATAGATCAATAGCTAGCAACATGTCCATTTTGCTGAGTTCTAATGGTAAAGGCCCATGTAAGTTATTGCTTGATAAATTCAAGTATAGTTTCAAGCTAGTCAAGACTGCAACTTCTGCAGGAATCATCCCTGAAATCTTGTTGTGAGAGAAGTCTAAAATCTCCAAATTGACACATTTTCCCAGACTTGGTGGGATTGTTCCTGAAAGCTGATTGTCATAAAGTAAAAGCCTTCTTAACTGGGGGAGGTTAGCCAAACTATCAGGTATTGAACCAGAAAGCTTGTTTCTTGACAAATCTAGAAGACCAAGATGCTGGATGTCACCAAGGGTTGAAGGAATCTCACCATGTAGTGAATTATTTGACAAATAAATTCTCTCTAGCCTACCCATCTTGCAGAGGCTGGGAGGGATTGATCCATTTATTAGGTTACTGGACAAATTTAAGAAAGTAAGATTTAAAAGGTTGGCAATGTGTGGGGGTATAGAGTCATATATGAGATTTTCTTCTAGGTGAAGCTGTAGCAGGCTGGTAGGAAGATCACCAATAATATGAGGTAGCTTCCCACCAAGATTGTTCCCCGCCAATTCGAGTCCTTGAAGGTTAGATGAATTCATCAAGGAAGCAAAGAAAGGTTCAAGGTTGGTGTTACCATCATGGCTAACAAAGTCATTATATGATAAGTAGAGGAATTGTAGTTGTGGCCAATTCAGTACAATCTCAGATGGCAGCACGCCACTCAACATGTTTGACCCCAAATCAAGCCATTTAAGTTTAGTAGAGTTTGAAAGAGCTAAAGGGACTTGGCCTACAAGCTGATTAGACCAAAGTAAGAGGTACCTAAGCTCTTTAAGGATACACTCATTGTTCAAGGGGATTTGTCCCCGTAAGGAATTATTAGAAAGGTCTATATAACTCAATGAAGTCCCATTGCAGAAAAATGATGGGGAAATCTCTCCCTCAAGCTGATTGCTTCCCATGTCAAGGTAGTACAAGTTGTGAAGTGAACCAAACTCGGAGGGAATGTCCCCTTCAAGAAAGTTCCGAGACAAACTAAGTTGTCCAAGCTGAACTAAATAGCCTAGTTCTTTTGGAATGTGACCCACAAAAAAATTCCCAGAAAGATCAAGAATTTGCAAGGAAGAGAGGTTAGCAAGTGCAGGGGAAATGGTCCCTCCCAGTGACCTTCCACTAAGATCAAGCTCTATGATACCGTCATTTGCATTGTTGCATTTGACGCCTGACCAATCACAGACATGAACACCCGGTGACTTCCAACTCTCTAGAGCGTTTTTTGGGTCCGAAACAATGCCTGACATGAATGAAATAAGTGAGCTTTTACCATTCACAAGGCCAGCATTTTCTTCCCTATAGACTCTAGAATGAACAATGTCAAGAAAGAAAAATAGAAACATTGTAAATCTAAACAAACACATCATGAATCAATATCTTTTGTCTTCAATCTGAAGAAAAGAAAAATAATGAAGGAAACGTTGAAACCCCAGAAAGATATAGAGGAATTCGGGGTGTTAAATTAAGTTCAATGTAGCTCAATAAAAGGAGGAGCACTTAGAGAATTTGAAGGCTAAGAAGGAAGCAGCTGTAATGGAAAAATTCTGAACCTTGTACCTAACTGCCGTTGAAGTAGCAGACGTACATTTGGTGCGTATTATATATGTTTTACTTTAAAATTGAAGTGTATAATCTAAACATATGGCACGTAAGAAACGTTATGGGCTGTTTAGCAATAGTGATGGACATGTCAGCATAACAGGCCTAACATTCATTTTTTATTAATGAATATTATATCATACACCAATTTTGCATTATAGCCTAGCCATTTGCTTCTTACATTGAGTTGAAGTAGTGGATGGTGTGCTGTTAACAAGGATAATCTTGGTTAATAGGCACGCTTATGGGGGACCATGAGTGTGTGCGCTGACAATGTTGATCTTGGTATGTTTGTCGGCTGTAGTGATATGTGGTACGATTTCAGCACTGTATTGATGTCAATTGAAGACTTGTATATAATGATTGAAATGACTACGTTTTTTAGTTTCATATGGCTGAAAATTACCATGAATGCTTATTGGTTTATAGTAGTAGCTAATCATGCAAGTTATCCTCCATAGTGAAAAGGTAAAGAACTCAGTAGATATTGGAAGAGAAGGTGGCTTCTACGCTGCACCTAAAAAGTTCTGCTGCATGATGAAAGTGCCCAATCACTGTGAACGGAATTGAACTTTGAACTGCACTAAAGAAAAACTGAACTGTTTGAAAAGGTAAAGTTCAAGTTATCATATAAGACTTCCATTATGCTCGTGGACTTGTGGCTGACGAGGCTGCACAATTACTGTCTTCTTATATGCTTTCTATTTTTATTTATTTACTATATATCATATAAGACTTTTATTTCAATATCATATTCGAAGAGAGAAAGGATCGATTGGCTTGCTCTTGAGGAGGGAAAGAATGTATTCTTTTAATTAGGAGTGATAATAAAATTCATTAATTTTTAATTTATCTTATCTATTTATATTAAAATTAATCTAGTCTATTTAATTAAAATAATATATTTTATTATATTAGATCTAATGAATTAAATTTAGTTATGAATAATTAATAATTTAACTAAAACATACATTAGATATCTAATTAAAAATCAATCTAATGAATATCTAATATATTTTATATTTTTTTTAGGTTCAAACAATTGAACATTTTCAAGTTCTTTTTTTTGATTCAACACTTTCACTTTCAAGAAAGTCAAAAGTCATACAACGTTAGTCCCAAAAGTCTAATGTCAAATGAAAAATTTTTAGATAGAATTTTTTTAGAGAGAAAAATAATTTTTTTAGAGTGAGAAACATTTTTTAGAGAGAAAAATTTTAGAGAGAAAAGAAAATTTTTAAAGAAAGAATAAAATTTTTAGAGAGAATGAAAATTTTTAGAGAGAAAATATTTTTAGAGAGAGAATAAGAAATATTTTTTAGAGAAAAAATAAAAATTTTTAGACATAATTTTTTTAAATGAATTGATTGAATATCTATTTATCTAATTTATTAAAATAAATTAATGAATATATTAAATATTTATCTATTAAATTAGATTATAAATAAATTATATAATATTAAACATTTAATAATAAATCTTAAATAAATTAATAATTTATTTTGAATCTATTTCTTATAATCTAATATAAAATTAAATTAATTCATTTATTTATCACTTTTTTTTTTAATGTTGACATGTGAAGGATGATTCTTAAAAAAAGAAAAAAATACTAGAAGAAAATGTGTAAAGTGTACGTTATGTTGTCCATTTACTTTATGGTGGGCCATTAGTAGAGGAAAACATACTAATTTAGTTTGGCAAAGATTCAATGAATTAATCCCTAAGGATTTAGGTTGATCTAACCATAATGCTAGTACACAAACACTAATCAATTCGTGTTTTTAAATTACAAAGAGACTGAATAGTCTTATTGCATATATTTTCTCTTTTATTTTCTTAATTTTTATGTTGGTTTTTATTTTCGAAGTCTTTTTTTCAAATAAATTTAAGTACCTACAAATATTATTTCAAAGAATCTTGCCGTGATCCGAGTTTGAAAATTACTGAATACTAGCAGTACGAGAATCTGATGAAGGATAGAGGAAGAAAAACGAACCTTCACCACGAATAGTATAGTGGGAGATTTATAAATATACTCTAAGATTTAAATCAATCCGTATGTTAGGTAACGAGTGACATAAGAGAGAAAATAGAAATAATACATGTATATTTTTTTAGTAGTAGGAATATTTTTTAAAAAAAATTAGAATATATTTTGAATTAAAATTAAACTTGATTTTGTGTTATTTTAAAAATTTAGTTTGTACATAATTTAAAATATTATTTTGATTATATTTTAATTTTTATATAAAGTCATTCTTTTATAAATATAAAATCTTTTCATACACATTAATTAATTTAAATATTTAAAAATAATTCAGATAATATATTAAAATTTTCTTTATATTTTTTTAATGTTCTTATTTTTCTATTTTTAATATTGTATCAAAAAAATATCATCTTTTATGATTTATCTCATTATTATTTTGTTGTATACATTTTAAAAATTTAAAATTTTAATTAATCATTTCTCATGTCTAAATATTTTAATTAAAAAAATCACTACTATCAATTTTTTGTAAATCTTACCAGTTTTATAAGTCACATCAACAAATAAATTGTAAAAGATTTTATTGAAAGAAAGAGAATACAAGAATTTTCCCGTATATTTTTTATTTCATAGCAATTACTTTTTGCATCTACAATATTATCGTAGGTTTAGTGGTTTACACGAGTTTAGTTTGTTGTCAAAACCGTTATTTTATTTTTTTTATGTTTTTGGTTTCACGTCAATATCGGTAGTTACCAAAATGACAATCCGAGAAGGCTTACAGGCTTTCCTGATGGGCCATAATTACCATGTCATCAGCAGAAGAAGTTCTTGGGATCAATACTTAAGAAGTCAACTTTCATTAGCTTATTTGTTTATTGACCTTTATGTGAGTTGGGCTGTTCCTTGGAAATGGGCTTAGTAGTTGGTATAGATCCAAAAATCTCTTACCCTCTTACCGGGCACAAATTTATAACTAAACTTAGTTAAATTGATAAATTGAAAATATAGTTTTTTTATTAGAAAGAAAAATCATTATAATCAAAGCGTAACATAATTTATAAATCGAAAAAGATACATAAAATTTTTAAAAAAATAAATATAATCTATTATCTGAATTAATCAAGTAAATTTATTTTTTGTCTAAAATCTATCGATATCGAAATATCTTTTATTTTTTATAATAGAAATTAACACAAAAAATATTATAATTTAAAGAGTGTATTACATATCCTTTTAAAGTAGATATAAAACTCTCATTTACTTGCAAAACTATTAAGATACAACCAATCACAAGAAGACTTATAAAAGATACCATATAAAAATTAAAAATCAAAACACCTATAAAAGGAACAACAAAAATATTCATAAAAAAGATAACAAAATCACAAGATCTATCATTGAAAAAAATATATCTAAATAACCAAGTTCAAGATCTATTAATTCTAAATAAATTATTTTGAAAAACACACAAAACTAAATGAAAATGAGATGATAGGACTATTATTAGAGAAAAATGACAACTCCCGCTCCAACACTCTTATGAAAGGAAAGTTCAAAACAAAATAAAGAAAGGGAGAAAAGGAGACTTAAAAAATAGAGAGAGAGAATATAGTGAGAAGACTGAATCCTGACAATTAGATCTTATATGAATAGTCAAGATTAAAACATAAATGTTTATAATTTTTTTAAATAACCATATGATATTTAAGTAACTTTTAATCTTGACCATCTGAATAAAGTTGTATGATTAAGATATACTCATTTTATCTTCTCATAATAAAATTTTATCTCACTAAATATGTCTTATATATATATATATATATATATATATATATAATAAATTCAATTGAAAAGATAATAAGAGAAAAAATTTATAATCTCACGAGTAAAACTAAAAATAAGAGAAAAATAAATGATAATAATAATATTGAAAAACTTAATAATTGTTTTTCAATTGTATACATTATTATTTATTTAGTTTAGTAGGATACGTGATAGATGAGTTTTCTATATAATTAATCAAGTACGATCACTTATGATAGATTTTTTTTTTTTTTTAAAGATTTAACCCATTGTAGTTTACATTCTCCATTTTTTTTTATTTACATAAAAATGGAACTTAATAATTAAAACAGAATCCCACAAATTGCATTTTTTTTAAATTTATTAATATTTTTTTTTACCAATTATATTTTCATTTTCCAAACATAAATACACCTAAGAAGAAACACTTAAAAAAATCTTCAAAGAAGACATGAACAGTAGAGAGGTTTAAGGAAGGTTTTCATGATTCATTCTCTTCCTCCGCAGGCACACACGCTCATCCGCTGATACAGTACAGTGATACCCTCTCTCTCTCTCTCTCTCTCTCTCTCTCTCTCTCTCTCTCTCTCCACTCACAACTCAACAAGCTTGATACCTATCGCCATAGATTAGCTTCACAATGACGTTGGCAATTTTGTTTCCCAGCCCTCAGCTTCACAACACGAGTATTAGTAGTAGTAGTAGTAGTAGGGGAACCCATCTTCACATTCAAAGAAAATCTCAAATTCATCAAAACCTTCACTTTATCTTCATTCCAACCTCCACCATTCTCTTCTCTTCACTGCCTTCCACTTGTTCTTCTTTTCCACTCACCATCAAGTCCCCCTCAACCCCAAAAACTCAATTTCATCTTCTATCAGACTCAATCCACGATAATTTCATCGGGAATTCTCATGCACCCTTTGATGGGGTTCATCAAATTGAGGCCCCTAAACCACCCCACAAAATATTCATCAGGGACCCACCTTGGATTTTCAAAGGCTTGTTCAAGAAAACTGACCAAGAATTCAGATTGGTGTTTAAGGAAATTGAGAAGAACAAGTACAATATGCTGAGGAGGAGGCAGATTAAAGCGGAGACCGAAGCGTGGGAGAGGATGGTGGAGGAGTACAGAGAACTAGAAAGAGAAATGCGTGACAAAAACTTGGCTCCCAATTTACCTCATGTGAAAGCTTTGTTTTTGGGCTGGTTTGAACCGCTGAAGGAAACTATAGAAGTGGAGCAGAAGTCACAGAGGTCCAAGAAGCACAAAGCAGCATTTGCACCCCATATTGATTCCTTGCCTGCAGCTAAAATGGCTGTTATTGTCATGCACAAGATGATGGGTTTGGTGACACTGGAGCATTATCAGCCAGGTTGTGTTCTGCTTGTTCAGGCTGCAGTTCAGATTGGTATGGCTGTAGAACAAGAGGTACATCATATAAAAATCTTTTTTTTTTTTTATTTGGAGCAATCTATTGATATTATCAATTGCAGGGAAGTGTCATTTATGGTAAAGAAGGTGGCTCTATTAGTTTCTGTTGGTGTATGTGTTTTTCACGTAGTTTCTAGTCTATGTGTAATAGTACTGAGGGGCTCTAATGAATTTTGTTTTAACCTTATTCAAGTTTAAATTTTTTGAAGTATGTTATTTTAAAAGTGGAAAAGGCGAAATGGGTGAGTTTACTACATCATGAGTGCCAGACTTTATTCTTCATCTTGTTGGGACATAGAATGGTAAAACTTTATGCAGTGAGGGACTTCCAAATGGCCTGTATGCATGTTAGATACAACCTCTGCCCAAAATCTTAAGTAGTTAATTAATGGTTTTGCCATTGCATTTTGAGTGGGGCCTTGCATTGAAGTTTTTATTACTGTTTTCTGCTTGACTTTTGATTTGATAGTGCACTCTGTCCAAGGACTTTTTATTACTGTTTTCATGTGAAGTTTTTGTCATATGAAAAATGGGAGTGAAATGAGAGAATGTTCTTAATAACTCAATACTTTAGTAATCAGTGATACAGATTGGGGTTGAATCCTTTGGTTACTTCTTTTAACTTGTAGCTAATTCAAGCCAGCTCTTTGTCAATGAATTCTTACTCATCCTATTTTACCGATGGGGGAGATACTGGTAGGTAGTTCTGTTTTGTTGAAGTTTCCTTCTATGTCTTTGCATCACTTTTCTTGGTTGTTCTTGTTGTAATGTAGCTTTCATAGTGATGTCAGATAAGAAGTGCACCCTTTCTCTACTGGTTCCACTTCTTTTATAAATAAAAAACCTGTTGTAATTCTTATTGTATTTCAGGTTAGGATTCATAAGCTCCTGGAAAAAACTAGAAGTCGCCAGAGTAAGGAAACAGAGGCTGGCATTGAAGACGGTATGAACAATGATAAACAAAAACTAAGGAAACATGTAAATGGTTTGATTAAAAGAAAAAGACTGAAACAGGTGCAGATGCTATTGAAAAAAGATGAATTTAGCCCTTGGGGTCGTGATACCCAGGCTAAGGTTGGTTTGAATGTCTATGTGTAATTATCTTCTTCTTTTTTTGTTTCAAAATTGGAATTTAATGAGTTAGCTCTATGAAACTACGCAGCTGGGAAGTCGATTAATAGAATTATTAATTGAAACAGCATATGTACACTCTCCAGTTAACCAGTCTGCTGATACTCCACCTGATATTCGACCAGCATTCAGGCATAGATTTAAAGCTGTATCAAAGAACCCAGGGTGAGACTTCAATTTTTTTTTTAAAAAAATTTAAATCAATATAATTGTTACTTTAGGGCCTTGACCCCTCGCAACTAAATGACACTGTCAGATTAGAGAAAGTGGAGATTGGCTGTTTATGAGGTAGGAGATTATTTGAATATTATAATGATTTAAATCAATAATTATTACTTTAGGGCCTCCTTTATATGATGCTTATATTCTTCTTTTATTTTATTTCTGTCTCTCTCTCTCTCTCTCTCACACGCGCGCACACACACACACACAGACATGCATGCACACACACACTCACAGACAAACAAATGCCATTTGCCTTCAGTTTAGAAGGTATTTTGATGGAGTATGACTGAATCTTTGCTTAAGGAAAATGAAAGAATAGAAGTCCCACGTTTTATAGGGGCTTAAAATTTCAAATGTCTGTATGGTTGATCCTTTAAAGTGTGAACAACGAAATATTTCCAAAGATTAGGCATGTAAAGGTTTTATGAAAATACCTTTACTGCACTCTCACATTTTTATTGTTATTCTGAATAACTATTTGGTAATTGTAGGGAAAAGATTTTGAAGAATTATGGTGTTATAGAATGTGATCCCTTAGTCCTTGCTGGGCTTGATAAATCAGTAAGTCTCGAGACACCTTTTTTTTTTAAAAGAATATTATGGCCAGTTGAAGTTGTTCTGCAGAGTTGTAAAGGTTTTCATGATAACTTACTGACCATGAAAGCAAAGCAAATCCATTTTAATCTCTAACAATATGTGCATGATCTTCCTGTACATTAGAGTTTTTGAACTTTCTGTAACTCCTCTCCCCCTCCCCTTCCCCAAAAGAACTTGCATTGGGTGGGGGTAGAGGAGGACCTTAACACCTTGCTTTTTATCACTTTGCATAAACATCTTGCTGAAGGTTTTCTGCTTGAAAGGACTTTCTTGTGTCTTCCTACTAATGCTAGCTAAAGACATGAAGGTTTTTGGTGAAATCATTAAACCTCCACATAACTTCTAACTGAATATTCAGTTATTTTCAGATTTGTTTGCTTTTAAGCATGTCATTAGGTACTATTTAAATATTAGAACTGCTAATCTTTTCATGATAATTAGCATGCACTACATAAAGTGGATATATCTTGAGTTGCTTACTTACTAATCAATGCATTTGCTTTGTGCAGGCTAGGCATATGTTAGTGCCTTACATGCCAATGCTAATACCTCCGAAAAAGTGGAAAGGGTATGGTACATGGAATGGGTCATACTGGTATTGCATGTTGATAAGCCTGCATTTGGTTAGATTTTATGTGGCTATTGCATGATTTATTGTGCTATGTACCAACCCTTCTCAAAACCAAAGAGAGAGGGGGGCAACTGATCTGAACTGAAGAATGAACTTTTGGCTATTTCTTTTTAATATGGTAACTAAATGTGGGAAAAATATGGAAGGTAGTAAGGGGTGCAAGTTCACTTTTTCTCTACAATCCTCAATGTCTTAGCTGCTTCTTTCTTGCATGTGTGTGAATGTCTAATATCTTACAACATTCTTTCCAGGTATGAAAAGGGTGGGCACTTGTTCTTACCATCTTATATCATGCGTACTCATGGATCCAGAAAGCAGCAAGATGTAATGAAGAAAGTTAAAAGGACACAAATGCAAAAAGTTTTTGAGGTATTATATGTAAATTTTCATTTCCCTTTTTATTGCCAAGAAAGGAGTGTGGCGATATTCCATAAAAGACATGATATGGTAAAAAACTTGGTGCATTGTTGTTTGCATGATATCAAATCAGTGCTCAGGATTCAGGAACTCGCTGAGAGTCATTATAGTCTAGTTCAGTGGATCTAAGTTTCTTTTTATCAAACATTATTGTAAATTTCTCTTAACTTTCAATATTTGTAGTCTTCTACATTTACAGGTTCTTTGAAGTTTGGATTGTATCTAAAATCTTATCTAAGGCATCATTCTTTTTAATTTTCCCTGTTAAAAGGCATTATTCTTTTGGCGCTATTGCCTCTTACTTCTTTAGTCTGAATTTGTTACTATGCATCTTGTATATAAGTTTGACCTGTCCTGCCCTTTAATGGTACATTTGCAGGCCTTGGATATACTTGGCAACACCAAATGGCGAGTAAATAAAAGATTACTTGGTGTTGTGGAGTCCATCTGGGCTGGAGGAGGTAACATTGCAGGCCTGATTGATCGTAAAGATGTAAGCATAAACTGAACAACAACTTTTTAAGATATAAAAGGGGGACAGTTATTGAAGTAATGAAGTCTTCATAAAAGATCTTTGTCTATCTTTTTCTATTTACCTTTTACTTTTGAAAATTAGACTGTGAAGCTAAATGAAAAAAGGTTTTACATAAACGAATGAAATATATTTACCTCTACATTTCCACTCTTTTTCATAAAGCTTGAAATGTGTTGAGTTCTCAATGCTATCCGTTACGATGTAATTCATCTTGCCTACATATATTCTTAATTGACTTGTAGGTTCCTATACCAGAGAGGCCGCCTGTAGAGGATTTAAAACAAATTCAGGAGTGGAAATGGAATGTAAGGAAGGCAAAGAAAATTAATCTAGAGAGGCATTCTCTGAGATGTGACACTGAACTTAAGCTTTCTGTAAGATCTCCCCTCCCATCGTCAAATATCATTCTATATTATGTTTGAACAATTGAAAATTCCAATTTTATTTGTTACATCAGTGAGTTATGACCTTGCCTTCATCTTGCGTAGAAGGATGTTGGTCAATGTAAACATAGTTAGATATTTATGTTGGTTCCATTTGATCATGAGTGGGATAATCTTAACTAACTTTTGTATAATCATGTTCAAATCTATCCCATGTTTCATTAAATGAAAAATAATTACAAGTTTACAACAGAATACATCTGAAACAGGTGGCTCGAAAAATGAAAGATGAGGAAGGCTTTTATTATCCCCACAATCTTGACTTCCGTGGCAGAGCATATCCGTTACATTCTCATTTGAATCATTTAAGTTGTGATCTGTGTCGAGGATTACTTGAGTTTGCTGAAGGGCGGCCATTGGGAAAGTTTGGACTGCAGTGGCTGAAGATACACTTAGCAAATTTGTATGCAGGTGGTATTGAAAAGCTGTCTTATGATGGTCGCCTAGCTTTTGTAGAGAATCATCTTCATGATATATTTGATTCTGCTGATAACCCTATTAATGGAAATCATTGGTGGTTAATGGCTGAGGATCCTTTCCAGTGCCTTGCTGCTTGTATTAATCTGTCAGAAGCCTTAAGAAGCTCATCACCAAATTCTGTTATCTCGCATCTGCCAATTCATCAGGTAAATGCTTCATTGGAAGCCTTAAAATTGGGGGGAAAAAAAGCTGTTATATCTTTTGCAGAGTTCTTTTATAAGTAGCCAAATTGACTCCAAGCTCTCCTCTAGACCTGTGATGGAGAGAAAGTTTTTGCTAGATCTTTAGTAAAAATTATACTATCTAAAAGGTAACACGCAATCAAAGGAAAAATTGAAAAGGAAAAAAGAAAACTTTAAATTTGGTACCAAAACACTAGAAATGACACCATGGTAGGTTCTTCATGTTGCAAATCTCTTTATCATATTTATTCAGCTTTCAATTTAAATTGTTTTCTTTATCTAATATTTGAAAAAAAAATGTTAGTAACACTGTTCTGATGAATTCTTAGGATGGTTCCTGTAATGGCTTACAGCACTATGCAGCTTTGGGAAGAGACACTGTAGGTTTACTTATATCTCATTTCTTCAATTTTGCAATCACTTATCAATCTTAAATATAATCTGTATTTTCTGTATTAGATTTATATGCTTCCTGGATTTAGTGATGATTTGAGTATGGTTTAGTTTTTATATAGCTTTCTTCATTATTTTTCCTTGAGTCACTACATTTGGAAATGTCAGTATTATTATGGTGTATTAAGATAACGACGTCCTATTACTCCTGCAGCATCATATTGAACCAGCTTGTTTAATACATAGAGAATGGTCTCCCTTATTGTTCTGAATTGTTGTGCTTTTAGCATGATTATTAAATTTGATGTGCACGACCAGCCTTCCGGCTAATTATGTTGTGGGTGATTTAGTTTTCTTTTTTCCTTTCTGATGTGTTGGATCTATTCAAAGTCAGATATGCTTTATACTGATGTTCTGTTTTCCAGACATGTGAGTCAGTGATCACTATCTCCAGAACTAACACATGATTACAGTACTTAATATTAATTATATTTCTACTGCAATTAAAGTGTTATTTAACACAAAGTCATATTCTAAAATGGCTACCAAGAGCATAGTCAGTACAGAGCTCATTAATCTGTACTTCTAAGTACTTATATGCTCCATTGGTAGAAAGATTTGATCTACTGCCTTCCATAACAAGGGTAGTTAAAGTGATAAGTTATTCTATAATATTTTCTGTTGCTGATAAATTTCAGTGGTGTTTATTCTCACTTCACTGGAATAAATGTGATTTGTCAGCTGGAGGCTGCTGCAGTCAACATGGTTGCTAGAGAGAAACCTGCTGATGTTTACTCAGAGATTGCTGTTAGGTATGTTAAATCCATTATCAGCAAATCTATGTTTTGCATACCTCTATTTCGTGCTACATTATTTTGATCTCAAAACCTTTCACCTTATTATGTTACTACCTTGCTGATCGCAAAATGGATTGCTTTTACACCTGCATAGAAATTAGTACATTTTCTGTGTTTATCATTTGGATAGTTACTTTTTGGTTAAAACCTGTTACCTCATGACCTACTTTGCTTTAGTATTTTATCTGACACGTAGAATTTTCATGATCCATCACCCTATAGTAGTAGGTGTACAATTGTTCTTGTTGACTTTACTATGCATAACTAATATTTTATTGTCACTTGAATTTATATATGGGCAGGGTTCGTGATATTATGAGAAGGGACAGCAATAAAGACCCAGCTACCTATCCAAATGCTTTGTTAGCAAAGGTTTTAATTGATCAGGTCAATATTGATTTTGAAGTTTCAAAGTTGTGTTAAATGATAAAATTTATGCCCCAGCTGTTGGCTATGATCTCCTTTTCTTTTCTCTTACTCAACTTTTGGAAGCTTTCAGATTGATAGGAAACTGGTCAAACAGACAGTGATGACTTCAGTTTATGGTGTTACTTTTGTTGGGGCACGAGAGCAAATAAAAAGAAGATTAGAGGAGAAAGGCCTTATTACTGATGACAAACTTTTATTTACTGCAGCTTGCTATGCTGCTAAAGTAAGTATCAGCTACGTTAAGGGATGACAAAATCTCCCTATATTTGGGAATCCCCATAGGGATTGCCCCATTCGAGGAATTTTTCCCCGTGGGGACGGGGATAAAAGTCCCCCCTGAAACAGAGTCGGGGACGGAGAAGGGGATTGTATCACCCGCCCCACAGGGTTCCGGTCCCCGTCCCTGTCCCCGAGAAATTACCAAATTATCCTTAATGATTATATCATATGTATGTATTAATACTTTGTCCTTTTTAGTAATTTCCATCTATATTATTTTTATATTAACTTAAATTTTTTTAAAAATGTAAAAAAAAAATACCACTAGGTAATAATTTGTTGTTTTAATTTGTTGATGTTGTAGACTTAAACTAAAATTGTTTGTAACTTTATATTTTTTTCCCATTTTTTTGAGTTTTTACTGAATTTTTTTTATAAATAATTTCGGGGTCCCAGCACGTCCGGAAGGGGGACAATGGGAAAAAATACCCTAAGGCGGGGATTGGGGACAGGGACGGGGACGGGGAAAGATTGGGGATGCGGGGTACTTCCTGCCCCCGTCCCGAGAGGGTGCCATCCCTTTGCAGGGATTATAACTATTAGAGACTACAATAACTGACTTGATGTGTACCTCTTATCATTCCATTACAAGATCATTCCCTGCTGGAATACTTAGTACAGAAAAATATTCTTTCTAAAATATTTGTTTTTAGACCTAATCAATATGAAACCCAGATAAAGTGAATTTAAGATGGAGTCAGTTATTTCACAGTATTGTGTATTTAGTTGACTATCCAAGTGTCCAGTTCCTAATGGGTTTGGTTTGGTCCAATCTAGCTGCTATATATGAGTGAAGATAAATGTGAACCAACATGCAAAGACACACTTATACATTGCATCTGCTTTCCTTGTCTTTTATTTGATGCTCTTATTATTCCATAGGTGACACTGACTGCTCTTGGAGAAATTTTTGGAGCTGCTCGTGTCATTATGGGTTGGCTTGGTGATTGTGCAAAGGTTAGGTACTTAGATCTCATCGCATGTTGGACTTCAAATGATACTGACAATCCTATTGTTTTTGGCACTTTTGCATGTGGGAATGCCTCTGTATATGTGCATGCCTGCATGTTTGCATGCTTTCTTTCTTTTCCTGAATGATGGGGGCTGAAACTTTCTGTAGGTGATTGCTTCTGAAAACCAGCCTGTTCGCTGGACCACTCCTCTAGGTCTTCCGGTTGTACAGCCATACAGTAAAACTGAACGTCATCTGGTAAGCTTTCTATATATAAATTTTTTTTTCCTTTCCTTTTATTTTATAGGTATTTATATACTTAACAGTGACAGGTAAAAACCAATGTAATAAATGTACAATATAAGGGGGTGTTTGGTTTGTTTTCTGTTTCCATTTTTAGTTGATATATTTTTACTAATAATTACAAAAATACCACATCGTTTTCACTTTGTTTCCTATTTTCAAGATGTTGTGAAGAAAATGATGAAAATAACAAAATCTTGTTTTCACCATTTCCTTTACAAAATCTTGAAAACAGGAAACAAAATGAAAACAAGGTGGCATTTTTGTAATTAAAACTGAAAACAGAAAACAAACCAAACACCACCTAAGATACTACCTAATGGTTAAAAGAAGGATAACAAGCTCTAAAATTTGAAAGACTTAATAGACTTCTGTAACAATTCCACTAAAGAAGTAAGTGACTTTATGTGACATGATACAATAGATTGATGCATTTACAGATTAATGTGGATCCTTCTTTAACATGTTGCTATCATTTGGCTGCAATTATCTGTGTTTCACCATTTTCTTGAGCAGTTGTCATTCTAAGTTAGATTCATGATCATTAGTCTCTATGGATGACATGTTTCTTATTACATCCTTTTTGGTGGCTCATCAAAGGAGTGTGAAGGCTTTTATGATATTTGGTGATTTATTTAATACAATAGTAACTCAGCTGTGAGACACCCAAAAAAAGTCCTGCTATTGGGCAATACAATGGAGATAGATCAGTCCGTTACCTACGCAATATGCAATAATAAATTAATGATGGTGGCTATAGCACTCCATTGCACTTGGAATTATTTTGGTATCTGACCACCTGATATTTCCTCATAGATGTCTAGACCAACATAATATTTTATTCTTGACTGCTTCTCAATGCACAGCATGAATATTGAGAAACGCTAGTTTTCAGCAAAATAAAGTTGGTGATAGGTGCCACTAATTATACATTTGAATCAAATTATGTAGTTTCAAAACTTTTTGACGCATCTTGAAACACCACACTAGTGAATCTTGCCATTGACTGCAGGTCAGAACATCTCTTCAGATTTTGGCTTTGAAGCGGGAGGGTAATGCAGTAAGTGTACATAATTCTCTTTTTTCCAGCTTCCCTTTTCTTTCTGAACTATTTTCATTATTTAAAATATTTGTATTCCAGGTAGATGCCAAGAAACAGAGAACTGCATTTCCTCCAAACTTTGTACATTCACTGGATGGTTCGCACATGATGATGACTGCTCTTGCCTGCAGGGATACTGGCTTATGTTTTGCAGGTTTTAGTACCTCAATTGACCAACAAAGTCATAATATAAAATATCCAATATTAGTTTTTAGAGGTTTTTTATGGTTTCAAGGCAGGCCGTCGACCTAGGAAGTGGGGAAGGGAAAGGGGACAGGAGTCATGGGACAGGGATCAAACCCATGGCCGGTGCCATGTGTGCTATAACAGCTATTAGCTCATTGGCCAGTTTATCAGACTTTTAACTGTGTAGGAATTTGATATGGACGCTTTTATTGGGAAGCAATATCAGCGCAGGAAACATTGTGACACATTAGGATAAGTTCGACTTTTATTCTCTGTTCAGATTAGAATAATATTATATTTTTATTTCCTGATAATTTAGGATTTTCTTTCTTTTTGAATAAGATTCTGCATAACAGAATCTTTATCAGCCTTAGGATTTTATTTTGAATAAAGTTAATTATGATCCTATCAATTAGGATTCTGTTACAATCTCTATTTGATATTTGTAGCCTTTAAAAAGGCAGTCTGCGATAGGAATAAAATTATCAGAACTATTTTTTTTAGAAAACTTTCGTTGTTAGTTTAGGAGGGGCTTAGTTAAGGACGGGTCTGCTTCTTGCTTTCACTATAGGTCGCAAGGCGTCTTCCGTGTTGAGACCCGTGACTTGATCCTACACAAGGGAACATAACAACTTGGTATCAGAGCCAACACGGGTGACGCGGATTTAACAACAACATTAAATGCCTTCATGGAGAAGATGGCTGCCTGGCAAAGTGCACTAGAAGAGCAGATGGCTGACCTTATGGCGATTCGAGGAGCGGCTAATAGATTAACCGGAGAAAACTCGGGGGAAACGGGCAGTCGTAACAGAGGAGGCAATAGAGGTCCGGGAGACAAAAGTGACTCACCGAGTGGAGGATCCATGGTTCCCCGTTATTCCAAAATGGAATTTTCCACTTATAATGGCACTGGGGATCCATTGGGATGGCTAAAACGCTGAGAGATTTTTTATAAATCAGAGGATAGCTGAAGGAGACAAGGTGGGATTAGCAGCGTTCCATCTAATAGGAGAGGCACAGTTATGGTTTGATCAAATAGAAGAAGAACCAGAATTGGATTGGGGGCGCTTCAAGGAATGCTATCATATACGGTTCGGGCCACCTATGAGCAATAATCCATTGGGCGAGCTAGCCAACCTCAAGCAAACAGGTTCTGTAGAGGACTATCAACGCCAGTTTCAATCCCTACTAGCCAGAACTTCTGATCTCAAACCTCGCCAACAGGTGAATCTTTTTACAGCTGGGCTGTCAGATGAATTAAGAATTGATATTGTGCTCCAACAACCGGGTAATTTGGGCATTGCTATGAATATGGCTCGGGCATTAGAACACAAGCAAAGGGTCTCTCAAGGGGTGCTGACACCACAAGATACTATGAGAAAATCTTTCAGAAGCGGATCCGTTACTTCCACCCCGAAGAGTTTGGCAGCTAGGAGCAATAGCAAGGTGGGTTCTTCTGCACCAATTATAAAAAGACTAACATGAGTAGAGATGGCCGAAAGAAGGGCTAAGGGGCTGTGTTACAATTGTGATGAATCTTATGCAGAAGGGCATAAATGCAAAAGGTTGTTTTGGATTGAGGTACCAGATGAGGACAGCGATTCAAAAGAAGAAACTGCATCAAACCCTCAGATTTCTATACATGCCATTAATGGGACTTGTGATTCCCATACTATGCAATTGCTTGCAGAGGTTTCAGGAGTTCCTGTATCAGTTTTGGTGGATTCGGGAAGCGCACACAATTTTTTGCGTGAGGGCTTAATTCCACAATTGGGATTGGAGGTGTGGAAGAGACCAGGATTACAAGTATATGTGGCGAACAGGGAGAAAATACTGAGTATGAGCATTTGTAAGTCAGTTTTATTTTCAATTGCTCATGACAAATTCCAGGCAGATTTTTACACTATCCCATTGGAGGGATTTGACGTGATCTTAGGGGTCAAATGGTTGCGCACGCTTGGCCCAATCCTGTGGGACTTTAATTCCTTAACAATGGCATTTAAAATTAATGGGAAGGAAGTAGTTTGGGAAGGACGGCCCCCCGCAACAGCACCAAAACTCAGTTTGATGCAAGGACAGAATTCTCCAGCCGTGCTCATGGACCACTTATTGGCTGAATTTGTAGACTTATTTCTAGAGCCCTCTTGCTTACCCCCTGCTAGAAATTGTGATCATCGCATAAATCTTATCCCAGGTACAGAACCAGTTGTAGTGAGGCCATACCGCTACCCCCATTGTCAAAAGGACGAGATCGAAAAATAGTGTTTGCAGATGCTGCAAGAAGGGCTTATTCGACCCAGCAGGTCCCCATTCTCTTCTCCGGTACTTTTGGTCAAGAAACATGATGGTTCATGGTGCTTTTGTGTCGATTACCGAGAACTCAATGCCCACACAGTTAAAGATAAGTTTCCTATTCCCGTAGTAGATGAGTTGTTAGATGAACTTCATGGGGCGCAACACTTTACGAAATTGGATTCATGATCGGAGTACCACAAATACGAATGGCGCCATCCGACATTGAGAAAACGGCATTTCAAACACACCATGGCCACTTTGAATCTCTAGTCATGCCATTTGGGCTCACCAACGCCCCTTTGACCTTTCAAAGTCTGATGAATGAAGTCTTCCAACCATACTTACGTAAGTTTGTTTTGGTTTTCTTTGACGACATATTAATTTATAGCAAAACATGGGTGGAACATATGCATCATGTGAGGTTGGTTTTTGAACTTTTAAGGACTAACATGTTGTTTTTGAAGAAATCCAAGTGCTATTTTGGTGAGCCTCAGGTAACATATCTTGGCCATATTATCCATGGTGCTGGAGTAGAGGTGGATATGTCTAAAATCAAAGCCATTACAGATTGGCCTGTTTTGCAAATGGTCAAGGCACTTTGGGGATTCCTCGGGTTAGCAGGCTATTATCGAAAATTTATTAAGGATTATGACCAAGCAGCAGCTCCTCTGACAAGTCTCTTGAAGAAGAAAGCTTTCCAATGGAGTGCCGCAACTGACACTGCCTTCAATGCATTAAAGGTATCATTGTCCACAGCCCCCATGCTTAAATTGCCAAATTTTGAAGATGAATTTGTGATTGAATGCGGTGCTTTTGGTAGCGGCTTTGGTGCGGTTTTGCAACAACAGGGACATCCCATTGCTTTTTTTAGTCGGAAAATAGCTGACAGGCACTTAAAATTGGCTGCATATGAGCGAGAATTAATAGGATTGGCCAAGGCAGTTGCTTATTGGCGTCCTTATCTTTGGGGTAGACATTTCCTTATCCGTACTGATCATTTCAGCCTCAAATATTTGTTAGAGCAACACTTGACAACATCTCCCCAACAACATTGGATGAGTAAGCTGATGGGGTTCGATTTTAGAGTGGAATATAAGGCGGGAAAATTAAACAGAAGTGCAGACGCATTGTCCAGACGAGATGAGGATGCTCCTCAAGCCATGGCAGTGTCCTTTCCTCAAGCTGAAATTCTGGATGCCATTCGCAGAGAAACAACCACCATCTTGCAGCTGCAACAAAGTATTACAAATGGAGAGTTGGGGTCAGATTGGTCTACCAATGATGGCTTAATTCTGTTCAAGGGGAGGATACATTTACTGCCTAATTCTCCTCTTATCCCTGCAATTCTCTCAGCCATTCACAATGTGACACATGAAGGCAGCCTGAAAACTCTTCATCGCATTCGGCAGGATTTTCATTGGAAAGGGATGAACCTTACTATACTAGAGTTCGTGCCGAACTGTTCAGTGTGCCAGCGGCACAAGTGGCAGAATCTTCAACCTGCTGGTTTGCTTCAACCTCTCCCAGTTCCACAACAGATTTGGGCTGATATCTCCATGGACTTCGTCGAAGGATTGCCCAAATCCCGTGGAAAATCAGTTTTACTGGTGGTGGTGGATAGACTCTCCAAGTATGCACATTTCTTGCCTCTTTCGCATCCCTTTACAGCCCTCTCGGTCGCCACGGTTTTCTTTGTAGAGGTGTTCCGACTTCATGGTCTACCAGAGTCAATAGTTTCAGACCATGACAAGGTTTTCTTAAGCTTATTTTGGAAAGAATTATTTCGTCTCAGTGGCACCAAACTGGCCTTCTCCTTTGCCTACCATCCCCAATTTGACGGCCAGACAGAGGTGGTTAACCGCACTATTGAGATGTATCTTCGCTGCCTTACTAGTGATCATCCTCGCAAATGGGTTGACTGGATTCCTTGGGCTGAATTCTGCTATAATACATCTTATCATACTGCATTGGGTGCCACCCCCTTTCAGCTGGTATATGGCAGAGCACCACCACGTATTTTGTCTTACTCTGCAGGTTCCACTCGAATTGAAGCTATCGATAAGGCGTTGCAGGAGCGGGATGCAGTCCTCCAAGATGCTCGCATGCAAGCTCAACAACGCATGAAAAATAACTATGATATGGGGCATAGAGACTTGAACTTTGAGGTTGGCGAGTGGGTTTGGCTACGCCTACATCCCTATCGACAGCTCACAGTGTCTAGGCAAAAACATCACAAGCTCCTCCTCAATTTTTTTGGACCATTTCAAATAATGGCCAAGGTAGGCCCTATTGCTTATTGGCTTGAACTCCCTGCGGCTAGCAAAGTGCATGATGTCTTCCACATTTCTCTTCTCAAGCCATATAAGGGACCCCAACCAGAGGCTACAGGCACCTTGCCCCTGGTGTTTGATGGCAAAGCCTTGCCTACACCCCAGGCAGTCCTTCATAGTAGATTAAACAGAGGTACTAAAGAGTTGCTCATCCACTAGGTTGGCCATTCTCCAGAGGAAGCCACATGGGAACCTATTTCAGACAGTTTATCCTGAATTTGAGCTTGAGGACACGCTCAAAGTCGAGGCGGGGATTGATGATATGGACGCTTTTATTGGGAAGCAATATCAGCGCAGGAAACATTGTGACACATCAGGATAATTTCGACTTTTATTCTCTATTCAGATTAGAATGATATTATATTTTTATTTCCTGATAATTTAAGATTTTCTTTCTGTTTGGATAAGATTCTGCATAACAGAATCCTTATCATCTTTAGGATTTTATTTTGAATAAAGTTAATTATGATCCTATTAATTAGGATTCAGTTAGAATCTCTATTTGATATTTGTAGCCTTTAAAAAGGCAGTCTGCGATGGGAATAAAATTATCAGAACTATTTCCTTTAGAAAACTTTCGTTGTTAGTTTAGGAGGGGCTCAGTCAAGGACGGGTCTGCATCTTGCTTTCACTATAGGTCACAAGGCGTCTTCCGTGTCGAGACCCGTGACTCGATCCTACGCAAGGGCACATAACAGAATTGTCTATTTTGATAGTAAAGATTATGGAAGATTCTGTCCAATCAATTCAATCTTTAATTGGGCTGATTTATTGATTCTTAGGAAAACTATGTTGGACGGTCGTTTTATGATGGACGGTGGCTTCTTATGTTGATTCCCACGTTTCTTTTGTACATTGTATTTAGTGTTTTAATGTTGCTTATTTTCTAGGCTTGATTAGTTTGTTTATTCTAGGGGCTAGTTAATGTACAACTCTCTATTTATACCTCCTGTTATCATTCAGTAAAGTAATTTGAGAAGATTATTCATGTACCTCTGTACCTTTATGGTATCAGAGCTTACTCTCAAACTCTCAAACACTAGTATAATTCCTGTTATGGCTTCCGAATTCAGCAGCTCATCCAACGTCACCTCTTCTGAGGACGTTATCTCTCAATCCCATATAATCTCTGAAAGTTCTGTCATTCCCATCATGGGACACAAACTTAATGGAAAAAACTATCTCCAATGGTCTCAATCTGTTCTCATATTCATCAGCGGTAAAGGGAAGGATGATTACCTTACCAGTATTGATGCTCCTCCCTCCAAGACTGATCCCAAATACAAGCAATGGAAGGCTGAGAATCACATGGTTATGTCTTGGTTGATCAACACCATGAACCTTGAAATTGGGCAGAATTTTATGTTTTATTCAACTGCAAAAGAGATCTGGGACAGTGTCAAAGAATCTTACTCTGACAATGAGAACACTTCTGAACTATTTGAGATCAAAGGTATTCTTCACAACCTCCAACAAGGTGAAACTTCTGTAACTCAGTATTATAATGTTCTCACCCGATATTGGCATCAACTTGATATGTTTGAAACCATTACCTGGGACTGTCATGAAGATAAAAAGAAATACAACCAAATTGTGGAGAAAGAGAGGATTTTTAAATTTTTACTAGGTCTCAACAAAGACCTTGATGAAGTAAGAGGAAGAATTCTTGGAACCAAACTTTTACCTTCCCTCCGAGAAGCTTTTGCAGAGGTTAGAAGAGAAGAAAGCAGAAGAAAGATCATGATGGGGAATCAAGGACCTACCTATACAGAAGAAAGTTCTGCTCTTGCAGTTCGTGGACATCGCAATCAAGGGGGTGATAGCAGGCCACGCAAAGGGAGACCATGGTGTGATTTCTGTCGCCGTCCTGGACACACTAAGGAGACATGCTGGAGAATTCATGGCAAACCAGCTGACTGGAAACCAAATAAAATGCAATTTGACCGGGATAGTCGCGGCTATAATGCTATCACAGAAAATAAGTCAGCCACCATGACTACACCCTTTAGCAAAGAACAATTAGAACTTCTCCAGAAGATGATGAACCTAACCAGCACCTCTGTTATTAGATCTGGATCAGCAGCTGAAAAAATTGTTTTTCCAAGTGCACTAAACAGCAAAGTTGAACAAGGGAATGCTTGGGTGATTGACTCAGGTGCCACTGATCATATGACTGGTGATGCCTCTTTATTTAATTCCTATTTGCCTTGCTCTGTGAATTTTAAAGTGCGGATTGCAGATGGGTCATTATCTACTGTTGCAGGCATTGGTTCTGTTATTGTGTCTGAATATTTAACCCTTGAATCTGTCCTCTTTATCCCCAATTTGTCATGCAACCTGTTATCTGCCAGCAAACTTACCAAAGACCATAAATGTGTTGCTAAATTTTTCCCTTCTCATTGCCTATTTCAGGATCAGGACTCGGAGAGGATGATTGGCAATGCTAAGGAGTGTGCGGGTCTTTATCTTCTCCATATGCTTGGTACTCTTGGAAATCAAACTCGGACAGCTCATTGTGCTTCTGTTCCAGTTCCTGTCACTTCCAATAGGAATTCTGTGTCTGTCCAAACTCTTGATGATATCATGTTATGGCATTTCAGATTAGGCCATCCTAGTTTCATGTACCTTGCAAAGTTATTTCAATCCTTATTCAATAATAAAAATCCAAGTTTATTTCATTGTGAAATTTGTCAATTTGCTAAACATACAAGAAACTCATTTCCAGCTCACACGTATCAACCCTCTCATCCTTTTTCCATAATTCATAGTGATATCTGGGGGCCTTCTCGTGTTACAAACATCTCTGGCACTAGGTGGTTCATCTCTTTTGTTGATGATCACACAAGGGAAAAATCAGAAGTTGGACCAATATTTCAAAAATTTCACTCCATGATCCAAAATCAGTTTCAAACAAATATTCAAATTCTCAGAACTGATAATGGCAATGAATACTCCAATTCGACTCTTGGGAATTACTTAGCTGAGAAAGGGATTGTCCACCAAAGTTCTTGTGTTGATACTCCTCAACAAAATGGGAGGGCAGAAAGGAAAAATCGTTACCTCCTTGAGGTTGCTCGTGCCCTTCTATTTACAGCTCATCTTCCTAATTTTTTATGGGGAGATGCTGTCCTTACAGCAACTTATCTCATTAATAGAATGCCCTCTCGCGTTCTACAGTTCAGGACTCCTATTCATGTTCTTAATGATACCTATCCCAAAAACAGACTCATCTCTAATTTACCTCTCAAAGTTTTTGGTTGCTCAACCTCTCTTCATATCTCTCCCCACCTTAGGAGTAAACTTGATCCAAAAGCTATCAAGTGTGTGTTTCTTGGGTATTCTCCAACTCAAAAGGGGTATAAATGCTACTCACCTGAAAAAAAGAAATTTTACAACTCTCTGGATGTCACATTCTTTGAGAACCAACCTTTTTACTCCAAAACCCATATTCAGGGGGGGACTCCATTCACTGGTAAGGACAATGAATATCACTTTTGGCAAATTGAGTCGTTTCCTGCACCTATTTCAGAACCTGTCAGTAAGACAACACCTATTTCAGAACCTATCAGTGAGACAACACCTATTTCAGCACCTATTCTTGATCATATCAGTGAACTTGATAGTCAGCCTGTCCAAAATACTGGTTCAGAAGTCCAAAACCAAAGGTTTTTCTCCAAAGTTTATTCTAGGAGACCGAAAGCACATGGAGAGATAGGGCATTCAATCCCTCCTGAACCTTTCAAGGAAACCTGTCCGAGCCCTGATGCTGCAAATCCAGGTAATACTGAGATCCAAATTGTTCCTATTTTACTGCCTTACAATGATCTTGATATTCCCATTGCCCAAAGAAAGGGAATAAGGTCATGCACTCAACATCCGATATCTAAGTTTGTCTCTTATGAACATCTTTCACCTAGATATCATGCTTTTATCTCTAGTTTGTCTCAGATAGAAATTCCTCACAATATTCATAAAGCCATGAGAGATTCAAACTGGAAAAAAGCCATCTGCAGAAATTCATGCACTGAATAAAAATGGCACTTGGGATATCACCAATCTACCAGAAGGGAAAAGGCCTGTGGGGTGTAAGTGGATTTTCAATGTCAAGTATAATGTAGATGGGAGCATTGATAGATACAAGGCAAGACTTGTTGCAAAAGGCTACACACAAACCTACGGAATTGATTACCAAGAAACTTTTGCTCTTGTTGCCAAGTTAAACACAGTCAAAGTTCTTCTCTCCTTGGCAGCAAATCTTGACTGGCTACTTCATCAATTGGATGTCAAGAATGCCTTCCTAAATGGGTACCTAGAAGAGGAAGTCTACATGGAAATTCCACCAAGTTTTGAGAACAAGACTAATGACAACAAAGTGTGCAAGCTGAAGAAATCATTATATGGTCTCAATCAGTCACCTCGAGCTTGGTTTGACCGTTTTATATGAGATGTCAAAAGATATGGTTATGTTCAAGGGCAATCAGATCACACTCTCTGTTAATCATACATCAGGTGGGAAAATCACTATTCTTATTGTGTATGTTGATGATATTATCCTCACAAGGGACAATCATGAGGAGATGAAGAAACTAAAAGCCTTTCTAGCCAATGAATTCGAAATCAAGGATCTTGGCAACCTAAAATATTTTCTTGGTATGGAAGTGGCTCGCTCAAGAAAAGGAATTTCTATTTCTCAGCAGAAGTATACCCTTGATTTACTCTAAGAGACTGGTATGCTTGGCTGTAAACCAGCAGAAACACCTATGGATCCAACCTCCAAACTGGGCTTGAAAGGAAGTACTCCGGTTGACAAAGGAAGATATCAAAGACTTGTAGGAAGGCTCATCTACTTGTCTCACACAAGACCTAATATCGGATTCTCAGTTGGTGTTGTAAGCCAGTTCACGAATGATCCAACTGAGGAACACCTTAATGTTGTTTACAGAATTTTGAGGTACTTGAAAATGACACTAGGGAAGGGCTTATTTTTTAAAAAGGGGCACAACAAAGATATTGAGATTTGTTCGGATGCAGACTGAGCAGGATCAATAACAGATTGCAGATCCACTTCTGGCTATTGTACTTATGTGTGGGGAAATCTAGTAACTTGGAGAAGTAAGAAACAATCTGTGGTTGCCCGTAGCAGTGCTGAAGCTGAATTCCGAGCAATGGCGCATAACATATGTGAAGGAATGTGGCTAAAAAGATTATTTGAAGAATTGAAGATCACATATGAGAGGACAATAAAATTATTTTGTGATAATCAAGCTACAATCAGCATTGCTAAGAATCCTATTTATCATGACAGGACCAAACATGTGAAGATTGATAGACACTTAATTAGGGAGAAAATTGAAGAAGGAATCATTAAAATGGTCTACACTCCTTCAAGTCTTCAAACAGCTGATATTCTCACAAAGGCTTTACCAAGAATCAATTTTGATAACTTAGTTTCCAAGCTGGGAATGATCAACATCTACTCCCAGCTTGAGGGGGCGTAAAGATTATGGAAGATTCTGTCCAATCAATTCAATCCTTAATTGGGCTGATTTATTGATTCTTAGGAAAACTATGTTGGACGGTGGTTTTATGATGGACGGTGGCTTCTTTTGTTGATTCCCACGTTTCTTTTGTACGTTGTATTTAGTGTTTTAATGTTGCTTATTTTCTAGGCTTGATTAGTTTGTTTATTCTAGGGGCTAGTTAATGTACAGCTCTCTATTTATACCTCCTGTTATCATTCAGTAAAGTAATTTGAGAAGATTATTCATGTACCTCTGTACCTTTAGATAGACTCCAAGTTTCTCTTTAGCATCTTTGCTTAATTGTTTCTGGAACTGGAAGATATAGGGTTGGAGTTGGAATCAATTACTTAAAATTGTGAAAAATTATCACAATTTGAAAGGGAAAATGCAGTTCATTTTGAGGCCTGTTTTTATAAGAGTTTCTTATTTTCAGAGAATCCATTTGTTGAATATTGCACCCCACAAATTTTAGAGAACATTAATACATAATTTATCTGATAAACTAGTTATTGCTTAGGACCTATTTTGCTCAGTTCAAAAAGCAAACTTATTTAATGAAATATTGAAATTCTGTTTTCAGTGATATATAAAAGGGCTGTGCTGAGGCCCCTTAGTCGTGCATCCCGTATAGGATGCAATGGGTCCCACCCAATGCAAAGATGCAATGCATCCTGCAGCTGAAGGGCACTTATGGAGGTTATGATGCTAATGCTTAAGGCACATCTAGATTAGTAACCACTGCAGTTAAATCCATCTTTTAATTATCTGGTTTTGTGAATATATTTACACTCAACTTTTTTATTATATGCTCAATTTTGAGATAATTTGGTGGCAGGACAATTCTATTAATGAAGTATTCTTTTTTATTTTGCATGTATTTTTGTGCTTAAATTTTGTGAAATAAATGTGTATACAGGGGTTCATGACTCATTTTGGACCCATGCATGTGATGTGGAGCAAATGAGTCAGATACTTAGAGAAAAATTTGTGGAGCTTTATAGCATGCCAATACTTGAAAACGTAAGTTCTTGCTGTATCATGAGAAATTTGGGCTTATTTTATAGGAAAAGGCCTCCAGTAACTTTCATATTAAAGTTTTGTCCCTTGGCTGTTATTAAACTAGCATCCATCTGAGTTCCAGTTTATATACTAAAAACATCAGGATCACATTGTCCCTTATTTGATTTGTTGACAGTTGCTGGAAGGCTTCCAGACATCATACCCAGGATTAGCTTTCCCTCCACTGCCAGAGAGAGGTGATTTTGACTTGCGGATGGTTCTCAAGTCTCCATACTTCTTCAACTGAGCATTTCTCTACAAGCAACAACTATAAAATTATGTGGAAGCATTGTTACCTTTGCTTCTAATGCAAAATCATTCAGAAACTTCTGAGACATAATTCATCCTGTTTTGGAAGTTGAGATTCGAACAATGACCCAACGTTGCTTCTGTAGAAGGCCAGGAAGGAAAGCAAATAGGTTCCAAATTTGCGAAGTCTCTTGTTGCTAGAATTCTCAGAACAGTACTTATATATGGAAGGAAATAAGCTTCGATCATCCCTCAGATTTATAATCAACATACAGGGAAGGAAATTATCCATGAAATTTTAATGTTGGCGATTTCCATCACTTGGATTGAGTTGCTGCTGACAGTGGCTAATGCTAAATGCTTGTAGAAGGTGTTATCTACAGTGCGGAGTTAATGGGCAGAGATAACTTTTGATAATGCAAACAAGCTTTTTTGTGTTACATGTTTTATAATGTATGAATAGATGTATAATATTAGACCAAAGAAAGGTCGTTAGGGGTAGAAACATGCTGTTATTTGTGATTTGTACATAGAATTATTCATTTCATTGACTTCAATTATAAATTTAAATTATATTGAGAAAACTTGGAAAATGAAAGTAGAGTTCATCCTTGTTATCTCAGCTTTAAATTAGACAATATCCGGTTATTCTTTATGCTGTGAATCAAATATACAGTTCTAAGTAAACTGCAAAGTGCATATGTTTTCATCACCTTATTTTGCTACTCAGCAATTAGCTTTGGGTTCCTTTGACAAATTATAATTTCCCTTTTACTCCAGTTCGATAGTTTACTTTTCTGAAACGCAATAAAAGTTGCTTTCCCATGATGAATTGCATTTTAACTCGCTACTAATGCTATTAAACTCCTGAGTTAACCTTTTTCATAAGCATAGTTTAACCTTTCTAATTTATGTATCAAATTAGAATTTGGCTATAAATAAGAGAGTACACCAACGTGCCCAAATTAGTTCTTTTTTTGGGTACAGGAGATATAGAGATTTTATTGATGAAGATTCTTTGGTTGAAAAAATGTTGGCAAATTTCAATAGGCACGGACTAGCTGAAGGGTGGGCAAGGAGGTTCCAATTAAGAAGGCTTTGATTAATGCAAGGGCAAGTTTAGGTCTATGCAGAGGAACTTCATGCCCCGCTCCCCTTACTGCCACAAAGGTGAGTCCAGCATATTCTTGTGTCCATCCTCCCACCTGTTTCACTTAAATATCAGTTCACTCAACAATGACAAGGGAGAAAACATAAGAAGAGAAACTAGGTTATATGAATTGGAAGACGAAAAACTCTTGTAGAATCACTTACCTGCCCATCATCATACCATGGACGCCAAGGACTCACCGTTGGAAGCTTAAGAGCATCAATACTATAACGAGTAGATGTCACCGGGATTACGGCATCTGTGTCACCACTGAAAAGGGAACAGGAAACTTTAAGTTTGGTAGCAAAAATTGTTGAGTAGAGGAAATGAAAGGATATCACTTTCAAGCAGATTGGGTTTCCATTGTTTCCTTCAAGAAATAGTATGAACTTCCAAATGACATACATTTGGACAGTGACAGTCTCTTTCGTTATTACCTTTTTGCTTTTAAACTTAGATTCATGTGTTATGAGTTAAATACCACATCTATCCTTTAAAGTTGTCAAAACTCAGAGTCATGCAGAAAATGAAATTTGAGATGGAAATGGAGACAAAATGAAAGTTTGCATTATCAAGTAACTATAGTAGTCAAATTATTTATATATCTCAAATGATCACACAATTTATTATCAAACCAACAAGAAATAAGGCTGCAAACTAAGTCACGTTGTCAACCTAACACAAACTCCACACTCCACTATCTCGTATGGGCCTGACATTCTTGAACTAACTACAATGGTTGATGCTATAAGAAACATTGGTTCTAAGGAAAAATGTTTAAATGCTTATTCAAAATTTAATTGCATCTAGCTCCATTATGCACCAAGCCGATACATTTAATCATAAAAAAGACATCTGCTAAAACCATTTATATCTATATGGTTTTTTTTTTTTTTATCCTGCATGGAAATCTTCTCCCCAATATCTTGTCCTTTTTATTACCATCAATATATGCCCCCAGATCACATGATTGCAGGGGATCTATATTTCCCCAAACAAATTAGCTCTTAAAAGTACTCAAGGTCCATTACACATTAATAACAACAGCTAAAGTAACTACTACATTACAACAAAGAAAATAACAGACATAATAATGCATGAAGTGAGTAGGTAATGTTGGGCGGTAACTGATCAGGTGTCATGTAACTACAATGACTGTTACTTAAGTGTCTGATCGACTAAGGGCCTATTTACATCATGTCTGCCTCAAATTCAGCATCTTCTGTTTATAGGCAAATATTTTAAATCAGAGCAACATCAAGAATTTGATTTCGATTGCTAAATCTTAACTTGCATTCTTTTCAGATCCTAAGTAATTAGCAAACTGTCTGGGGCAACATTGACACAGGAAGTGAAAGCAATTTTTTTTTTTTTGGGGTACAAGAAGTGAATGCAAATTAATTTAAGTCATTCTTTGGCTTATTTACAGGTAAGTACGATAGCAAACACGTATGTAGTATGTGTCTATAATAGACAATAAGGGTAACCTGAACATCCATATCCTCAGTCCGAAATGAATATGTTCATCATAAATATCGAGCACTGTTCTTGGAGAATCCTTCCAGTTGTTTTCTACCACTTCACTGCAAAGCATGAGAGAATAAGTAAGAGGCTTCTGATCTCTGTAAACATGGTAACTGAAACAGAAATACACGCACAGACAGAGAAAAACAGACTGAAGGAGAGGTACAATAATGCATTGTATGCTGTGCCTGCGACTCCCTAAAGTCACTACTAAAAACACTAGTCAAACAGATCTGAATGGTAAAGCTCATTCCACTTTTGATCTTTATCCAGCAATGCATGAGGCTTGTATTCCCTGAACTAAATGGAATGCCTGAGCACAATCGCTCTTGTTTGATTCACGATGCATGTTAGGGACATAAATAGATGCATTCAAGTGTCCCTAATGATCATTACCTGCAAGTCTCCCATTTAGCAGGCTTATGAGCTGGATCAACATGAAGTGCCTTTTGGACCTCAGGTAGATTGAAGTATACGGTAGAGTGCTTCTCAGTGCAAGGATCATAGCCTTCAGTGAGTCTACCAATTCTCTGTAACATAACATATTAATAAGGATCTGTATAACAAAACTTTGGTAGAACTCCACATCATTTGAAATATGTTCATAACTTGGACTTATAGGTTGTACTTGATGACTTTTTTGGCCAAAGAAAAACTATAAGTCTAAAACAAATGAATGTTTTATGAATACCAGTTAAATTGATAGTATAAGAAGGGCACACTCACATGCTTTCTTCTCAGCAGCTGATTTGACTGACTAACATTAGCAGGACACAGAGAAGTAAAGATACTGTATGGGTCAATGTTGCCAAGTTCTTTATCAGCAATGTCAGAAATTTCATCACACGAATCTGAGGGATGAATAAATGGCTGAGAATCACATTGAAGGTTCAAGAGCTTGTATGTTTGATCAGAAATCAAACCACTTGACCACATAAACTGGGCAACCCCCAAATGGTCATGGTAATCATCAGTAAGAGCATTTCCAACCTGCATCAGACATATATATTGATTAAATTTTGTGGTGACAACAAGCACAAGAAGGAACTATATTAATACAAAAGATGGAGTCTATACCATGTAACCTTTCAGATTTATAGCATTTTCCTTAGTTTCCGAGTTGTACTTCACAATAACTTGGCTAAGTTGAGGAACATAATGCCCTGAAACAGAGGATTAATTATTGATGTACACCAAAATATTAGATCAAGATAAAATATTTATAAAATAAGTAAAGCAGAATCATAGACCTCAAACACTTCACATGATCCTCATCTCACCATGTTTATCTTCTTATAATTTTGTATTGAAGTACTAAAACTATGTGAGTTGAAGACATAATAAACTCATGAATTTCAAATAAAAATAGCTGAAAAAATTAACAATCATAAAAGTTTAATGGATAGCATATCTATTAATTTTTAATTGACCACAAAATTGGGATAATTAAGACAAAAAGTACAAGATGTCATGTATCATGGAAAAATTGTGGAAGTTGTTTACCTGCATAGCTCTCCCCAGCAATAAAGAAGTCCCTGCCTTTATACTGGGGAAAACGCTCAAACCACTTCAACAGGAATATTAGAGAGTCCTCAGCTGCGTATGAAGTTTTATTAGTTTAAGTGACACAATGTTATATATTTCAAAGCAGAAGCATGGGATACTAAATGCTCAAAGTACTACCAGCCCTCTTATCGCCATTGTTCAGAATGTCAGATGAAGTGTTTGAATATGAAAATCCAACTCCAACAGGAGAATCTAGAAAAATAATGTTGGCAACTACAAAACAGCACAAATAGTTAGACAATATTGCATTTATGATTTTCTTTTTTCTCTTTTTGCTCATACAAATCTGTGGATGATAAGCAAGGGAGAATTTTCAAGGGGGAAACAAAAAGTAAAAAAATAAAAAAAATGGTTGACTTTAACAAGGCAAGAGGGTTGTAGATTGTCATTGATTTACCTTGGTTCCAAGAGTAAGGATTCAGATAAAGGGTCTTTCCATCTGGCTTTATATGAAAGGGGCCAATTTCCTCTGCCTCCCCGTAAGCAATGGATGAACATCCAGGCCCTACAGAAACAGAAGCACCAACACAAGAATGTTTCATGTCAATCCTAACATAAACTACAAGACACTGATTACAAATAACGACCTTTTCTACCTGTCACTACTTCCAAAGACAATTAATCACATAAGAAAACTACAAAATAAAATAAAATAAATAATAATAATAAAAGGAAGGGGAGGATGAAAAAGATTAAGAAAGCAGCAAAGTGAAATGAGTATCATCTAGAAAGAAACAATCTTAAAAATAAGTAAAAGGGTAAGAGAAGAGTAGAGTTTGACCTCCATTGAGCCATAAAAGAAGGGGTTTAGTTTGAGGGTGTTGATCAGCCTCAATGAACCAGTAAAACAGTGCCCTCCCAGCTTGATCGTTGACAGTGACATAGCCAGCATAGTGTGCGAAGTTGATGTTAAAGGTTTGACCTGGGAGCTTACCAACCCTGTCGTTGGAGGAAGAGGAAGAGGAAGGGGAAGATGTTGCGGTCACAATAAGAGTAGTGGCCACCATAACATACCACCACGGTTGGGCCATTTTCTTCGATAGACTGTGGATGAGATGTGAGGTGGTGTTGATTCACGAGCTTTATTTTATATAAAAGGTATCACCTGAATACGTCTCAATCATTGCTGCTCTTCACGGTTGCTTTGCTGTCTTTGCTAACAACGTCAGCCAGTAGCAACGGCTCCATACCATATGCTACGGTAGCATACCAGATGGGGCACTCTTTGCTTTTTTTTATTTATGATGACGAATTGACCACAAGTCGTTTTCAATTTTCAGCATTCCAATAAATATAATCTAATAATATTGTTATTAAATTACTGCTAATGAGGGATAACTCAACTTAAAAGATGCGTTATTGTAAAAAAAAAAAAAAACCTAAAAAGATGCGTTGGTATAAAAAAAAAGTTTTTTTTTAATTTACTTTGAGTCTCTCTCTCTTTACGAATCCTAACGCCAGTTCTTTTCTTTTTTTTTTTTTCTATCGGAGGGGTGATTTGGATCATTTTTTTTTACGTTTAGAATCATCATCTTCATCGTTAATTTTTTCTTTTTATCTAAATAAGTAGTTTTTCCACATAATCTGATTTTTCTTTCGTGTTTTTCGGTGTTTTCATTGCTCACGCTACTGGCGGTGTTTAGTTCGTCGTTTTGATCTGGCGTCGTTTGATTTCCGATCTTGTTGCGGTGGTTTAACTTATCTTATTGCGGTCTTCGTTTCTTGATTAGTAGATCAATTTTGATCCATTACAGATTTAATTAAGACTTGGATGTCAACGTTACAGATCCAGAGACATGGGTATTCCAATCACTTTGATTTTATCACATTTATAAATATTTTGTCGTATTATGCTATTAATCTGAGTGCTATGAGTTTGTTTGCAGATTCATCATTTTGCAGGGTTTAGTTTGAATACGTCTCAATCATTGCTGCTCTTCACCGTTGCTTTGCTGTCTTTGCTAACAACGTCAGCCAGTAGCAACGGCTCCATACCATATGCTACGGTAGCATACCAGATGGGGCACCCTTTGCTTTTTTTTATTTATGATGACGAATTGACCACAAGTCGTTTTCAATTTTCAGCATTCCGATAAATATAATCTAATAATATTGTTATTAAATTACTGCTAATGAGGGATAACTCAACTTAAAAGATGCGTTATTGTAAAAAAAAAAAAAAAAAAACTAAAAAGATGCGTTGATATAAAAAAAAAGTTTTGGGTAAGCTAGCCATTACGTAGTTTAACTCATTTTCACTGTTTCATATATCAACTTCATCTTGCAGCATAAAATCTCTCTAAATTATAATAAAAAATATATATATTTTCTGTTAATAGTGGCATGACAGTATGCAAGTATTTGAAAGTTGAATGTTAGAAAATTAGTTGAATGAGATTACATGCTTCTATCCTGTAGATTCTCATTATTAAAATTTACAGAAACTACAAGTTTATACCTTTAACTATAGTTTAGGGAGTTATGTATTATAACATGAAGTTTATATATGAAAAGTGAAAATAAAGAAAATCTCATAAGGGTAATGTGTAATGAATTTAATTTTGGTGTACAATTAATATAAAGTTTTTTTATATCATCAATTAATTATATATTATATATATAACTTTTAAGGTAATTGTTATGAAAATTAAATATTTTTAATGACAAAAAAATGTATAATTAGAATAATAGTGTAAAAAAAATTATACTGATATTGTTTTCAAATTAAATCTATGTGTAATATACCCAAAAATGTGTTTAGAATGCAAAAAAAATGATTTTATTTGTAAATTAATATTGTGTTTAAAATTTTAAAAAAAAAAAATGATTAGATTTTTAAAATTTTATTAATTTCATTCTTTTTAATTTTGAAATCTAATCAATTATGATAGGATTTATTTTAATTTGATTTTAATTTCTAATAATGTTAAAAATATAAAATGATCAAATAAAATTAAATTAATTCTTATTTTAATTAATTATAAAAAAAAATTCAAATCACGTAATAGTAGTTAGTTATAGTGAAATTGAACGGTAATATTACATAAAATATTTTTAAAATCCACAATCAACTTAAATCTCATTTAATGTAAAATTTAATTTTTAAATAAAATCACATTAAATGATTTCTAATTTTAATTTATTTTAAACACAAACATAAAGTTTGTGTTCGCTTCATTCTCTTCATAAACTTATGTTAAAAAAAGAAAAAATCCATCAATAGTATCGTGTTTGATTTTCATTAATATATAATTCCTCGTTAATAGACTCAAATTCAGTCACAAGTTATAAACGCTAACTTAACAGGTTAAAAGCGCTAACTAAAATCCCACAAAGTTTTAAGAGATGTGTTTTGGTTTGTTAATTTTAAAGTTTAGTAGGTATTTAGATATTTTAGTTGAAGAGTTGGAAGCTCTTTTATTTTACGAAAACGTTATTTGTCCACAAAAAATACTTTAATTTTTTTTCAACACATTTACAAACTTATTTTGTATCTCGTGAAAATATTACATTTATATACAATCTAATTTGATATTTCTCTCAATTTTAATGGGTAAATTTATTTTTCAATTTTACGTGTAAAATATAATGTGTATATTCTAAAATTTAATGTCAAATAAAATAATATTATCATTTATTTTAATGTATCAAATTGTGATGTATTTATTTATTTTATATTCATTTATGGCGATATTTAAACTTTACTTATATATATATATATTTAATGAGAGAAATTTTTATTGTAAAAATTTATGAGATAAATAAATTTTGACCATTTTGCCACCGTATAATATATAAATTGGTTTATAGATTAAAAGTTATTTAAAGATCATGTAATATAAAAGAATTTATATAAATATAATACTAAAATCATATACATTTATATTATTCTATCTTATCATTCAAGTAAAATCTAAATGATATTGAAATTCATTCAACTTATATTTTTTACAATAAATATTCTTCTTCTTAAATAAGTTTTCTCTCTCTATATATAAGTGAATGTGATCACGTAAAAAAAATTAATGTGATAAAAATATTATTAATTACAAAAATATGTATTTTTAGTTTCAAATATAATATAGCATTTTCTCATACTATGAATCACCCCAATTTAAACCTAATGTCGTTATAAAACTATCTAAAATATTTTTATTAGCTCAATTTTAATGGGTTAAAACTTAAAACTGTTTATTTTTGAATTTTATGTATATGAAAATAATATCGTTAAGAGAAATCTCTACTTAAATGTTTAATTATATTTTAAAAAATTAATCTCAAATAAAAATATTCTAAAAAAAATTATTTCCCTTTTAACTCATTTTCTAATTGCCTTCGCACGTGACTTACGGCACTTAGCATTTAGCAGGTGAAATGGTTTATTTTTTTGATGGATTGTTTTATTCAAAAGCAGTTGTGATGTATGTCATGAATGAATTCGACCTATTTTAATATCTCAATTCTATTCAGGGCAAGAGCAAAACGTATGGCTATTTTCTCACAAAATTTACTTATGAATTGAACACAAGTAAATAGCCATACGTTTTGCCACCGTATTCAAGTAGGTGAATTGGTTTATAAGTGCATTAAAATTGGCAATCGCACTTCTTTTAAATAAAAATAATAATCACGTGTGTCTTGCACGTATAATATAAAAGAATTTATATAAATATAATACTCATTCAGTTTCAAATTATGTTATCATTATTATTTTTTTCTTACCAGATATCCTTATACTATTTAAGTTTAGAAATTATCCTACTTTTTAATGATATTGATACTTCCATACTTTAAGTTTTCACTAAAATTGGTGATTTATCATGTCTTAAAATGAAACTATTTAAGTTTATGACTTATCCTATTTTTAGTGGGATTTATATTTTTGTACTTTAAATTTTTACTAAAGTAGGTAGTTTGTTATGTCTTCGAAGAGAAAGAATTTTTTCTTATCTTAAACTTTCATGCACAAAAAAAAAATATATACATATCATAAAAAAAATTGAAGAATGCATATTTTTTTAAGTCAACAAAATAAATTTGTTTAACTTGAATTAAGTTGTAAAAAACATAATGCGGACTTAGAGTAGACTCTGTTGATTTTATTTACCAATGCCCACAGACCACAGTGACAATATCATCACTTGAAGACAAGGAGCAAGGAGCTTAAGCCACAAGCTACCATCATTGGAGTCTTACGCCTAGTCTTCGTGCACGGCTGCACGCCTTACCCATTGCCCATAACGTCTCTCTCTCTCTCTTACCTTTTTTTCTTTTGTTTTTTTTTGGGTGATATTTTGATTCTTTATTTCTTTGTGATGGGTGAGTACTGCTTTTCTTATTATTATGAAAGGTGATATTATACCACACAAAAATAATGTCGGAAAATTTATTTTCCTCATTAATAATAAGCAGTCCCAATCCAAGCCTCAACCGACTCATTTTCAGGCTTCAGCAAATTGAAAGTCATTATTTATAGGGCTCTCCGATGGCCCAATGTTGTGCAACTAGCCCAGCAGTAGCAATATTGAGACTTAGCCAAGTGGCCCAGCTATGATCTTGAGTTTCATAATGAACCCATTGGTTCTGCAATTTTGAAGTTTTATCAGAGTATACAATAAAAAAACATTTAATATCTTGAGATTTTAAAATGTTTAATATGTTTTAAGTAATTAAGATGATTTAATGAAATATAATAAATATTTCCTAACCTATATCTTCACGACACATGTTAACAAAACTGTTTTTATTTTAGATATTAATTAATCACTTCTTGTCCTTATTCATTCTGGTTAATTTACTTTGTGTTACCATTTAGCTTATCTACTGATAGCTCATATATATGCTTGTTTTTCTATACAACAACAATATAAAACACTTTACATTGACAATATGTTTAGAATTAAATATTTTAAAAATTGATTTGATTTATAAATATATTTTTTTGAAAAGTTGTAAAATAGGAATTAGTTTGATTTAACTTTTTTATTTATTTATTTTAGTTGTGTGCAAATAAAAATTTACTCAAATTTAGTTGGATTTGATTATATTTCAATATTAATCGTTTGAATTAAAATTTTTACTCTTATTAGTTAGGTCATTTAACTTACACTAATTCTAAGTAAAGGCAATAAAATAAATTATTAATATGAAATCAATTCAATCCATCTTTAATATGTTCCAAAACATGGAATTTGATTTGTAGATCAACTCAAATCTATTTTTTATTAATAAGTTCCAAACATAAAAATTAATTTCTAAATAAAATCAAGATAATTCAAATGAAATTTAATCATTTTTAATTGTTGATGGTTCCAAACACAACCAATGACATTTGATCCCTTTAAATAAACATAAATGGTAAATTATCTTTTCAGTTTGTTTGGTGATGGTAACTGTATAGTATATACATGCCCCTTTGTCTCCCACAGAAAACGTTTCTTCCTCTTAGTTTTACTTTAAAACTCTTGAATTAAAATGTAAGTTCTGACTTCTGAAGGAGATCAAGATCCTCTTGAAGGATAATTAAGAAGTACTGAATCTGTGACTTCTATGAAAGGAATCTAATCTGAGCTTTAGCTCAGCTCACCGTACTTATCCATCAGATTCCATGTCATAGAGAGAGCATGTGAGCTTCAACGGAATCTATCAAGTTGCCCTTTGTGCCTCTGCTAGACTTGCTAGTTGCTATATATATGCATTCATGTGGTGGTCCTTCTCACTCTTCATGTCACTCCCTTTAGGGTGAGACATCACTGTCTTATATGGCAAGTTCCCATGTGATTGCCCACAGCCCTTGATGTTGATGGTGACCACTAACCCCTATCAATCCTCAACCGAATGGAACCCAACGTAACGCAACCCTCCGTGAATGTCTCTCCTGATCCTAGCTTTTGAGTTTTGTCATGCCATTGCCATGGAACATCAATAAGTTCATTTCTTTCAACTTCTTTTTCATAATTTTTATACGAAAATCAAATTCTCATTCTTGTTGTTTTGTGTAGCAGAAAACTAATAAGAATAAGTAGAATACTCAAGAGCCACCTATTTGAGGATCAGCCTTTAAAATAAGTTTCGTTGGAGATTAGTGGGATAAGATTATACGGCTTCACGGCATATGCGATTTGAAATAGAGAGATTTGGTTGAGATTACATAATATATATTCAGTTTAAATAGTTATGATTAATTTGTCATTAACGCACATGTCAGCCCATTACATAATTTAGAAACGTACATTGAAGTATTTTTCAGTTTAACAAAATATTTAAGAACAAAATTTGGTTTTAATTTTTTTTTATCCTTTTAATCACTCTTTATGTATTTATTAATTTAATTAAGTGAAATTAAAAATAATAAATAAATAATAATTAAAGAGATTAAAAAAAAAGATGATAAGAAAAAGATTGCATTTAAGTTTTGTTCAATATTAAATAAGGTAAGTGGATGGAGATATGACCATTTCTAACGTACACCTTCTAAAGGAAGGTGTATCACACACTTTCATAATTTTAGTCATTGATTGTATTGAAAAATACATCAATGGCTAAAATCAATTACTTGAAACCTGTTGAACTTTTTTTATTTTTATTTTTATTTTGTTTTTTTACCTCAAAACAAAGGAAAAAAGAAAAAAATTAAAGGGGGGCTTTTTTTTTTTGAAATAGATGCAGGGGCTTAGTAAGAAAGCAGAGGAGCAGGAGTTGATCGGTGCGGTGACGCGGGTTGGCTACTCCGATCTGCCGGTCTGGGTTCGACGGGCTGGGCAGTACGATTTGGGCCGGAATGTTGACGCAGTGGCTCTGTGCTGGGTCGATCCTGTATCGTCGGGTGGAGTTCGTCGGAACGGTGGGTGAGCTTCGAGCGATGACGCGACGCTTCGTAGTGCGGTTTGGTGGCAGATCGACACGATCTGGACGATGCAGAACTCTGCGGGCTTGTGGATCAGTGTCGATGACTCCCGTGCCGTCGTCATCAATCAGATCAGCCGCTCCGCCAGCACGCTCGGTTTCTTCTGGGTGACCAACCATGGCGTCCTACCGAAGCTCCTCTGTCGCACCCTCGCTCGCTACGATGAAGGCATTCCATGAAAACAAAATGTTTGAACAAAATGTTTTAGTATAAGGATTTTGGAAAGCCTTGCACTAGATTCCTGAGGTGTGCAAGAATGAAGTGATAGAGTGGGATAAGGAGGTGGTGCAGGCGGCCATGGTTCTCTTGGGTTTGTTGAGTGAATGGTTGGGATTGGGTGTGGGAAGATTCACAGAGATGGTGGAGGAGGTGGGGTGGGGGTAGTGATTCTGTTTAGTGAACAGTTTCTACATGTCTTGAGAGCGATCTTGAAAACGTGGTTGACCGGCAACTATAGTATGGTTGCCTAAAAAAAAAAAAAAGGAAGTAACCTGTAAAAAAAAAAAATTATTGTTGCATGTAAAAAGGAAGAGTGTATTATACACCCAAACATGCTAGGTGTATAATAGAATGACCTGGAGATATATGTATCGTAATAGCTTTTTTCCCCTGCAATCTTGTTAGGTTGTTGTAATCACGATCTGAAACTCAAGCTTGTCAGTGTTACCTTTTTTTTTAATCAATTATAATTTAATTTCCTGCAACTAAATATTAAGACAATATTAATATATATATATATATATATATATATATATATATATATATATATATATATATATAACTGTTTTAAATGTTTTTATACCATTTTCAATTTTAAAAAAAGAGAAAAAATATTATATATAGTTTGAGTTAATTTTCATCCACTATTAATGTAATTTTTTATATTATCAACTAATTATATATTATTATATGTGTAATAATTTTTGAGAGATAATTATCATGTGAAAGTAAAATATTTTTAATGACATATAATACACGATGATGAATTTCTATATTATCCTAATGGGTTTGGTACCCAAGATAAGTTGTCAAACATTAATCATATGTTAAATTCATAATAAATTTTTAAAAATAATCGATAACCAATTAAATACTTGACAATTCATCTTTTGTACTAAACCTTGAAAAAAAATATGAGTACTATAGAAATCCGTATGCATAATTAGATAATAATGTACACTGACTATATATTCAAATTAAATGGATGTAGTTTACAAAAAGAAAAATGACTAATTTATATGCTTCTTTTATTTTTTTTTTTATCTGTCTTTTAAGATTTTTGTATAAGAATTAAAAATATTATTAAATAAATTCAAATTAAGTAAAATATAAGTTGACATAATTAAATTATCTTTTTTGCACTCCATTAAATATATGTAAAAACTTGTAATTTTTTTTTTGGTTGCTTTGTGGTGTGCAGTTATTAAGTTTAGCGAAATAACAAAAAGTGAGATAATTAAAAAATTAATTAGTATATTATTAAAATTATCAAATAAAATAAATTAAGATAAAATATTTTTAAAAAAAGACAGATAAAAAAAAGAAGGAGTGTAATCATATGGTTTAATTACTCTATAGTTAAACCACCAAGATGCCTCGTGGCTTTATTTTTATTTTTTTCGACATGTGGCTACTTTAAGAATGAATAAGAAAGAGACTTTAAATAAGCTGGATCGGGTTTAGTTAACCGGTTTATTTTCCATGTTTCCTATGTATCAAATAAAGTCTGCATACCAAGTCAAAAATAAAATAAAGGCTGTATACGGTCATGTTAAAACTGGAATTAATCTTACAGGGAGATACCTCGTCATCTTAATAAAAAATAAAAAAAATACTAAAAACAAAGTCCTCAGGACTATTTATGATATTGACTTTTCTTTCAAAATAGACTCGTTTTCTGAATGCTTTATTAAATTAACAAACCTTTCACTTCTAGGTTGTTTCTTTCACAACTTGATCGAAAACGAGATTGTTGCCAAAATTGACCTTTCAAAGCAATTAACTTGCCAGACTCTTTCCAACATGCATGAATTAATTGAAACTCATTAATATAACTTTTAGGGTTCTTATTGAACACGCTACTCTTCGTATATTTTATTTCCAAAGAAAAAAGAAAAAAAATAAAAACTTGTCCATGTGCCAAATATTTGGATAAGAAAAAAGAAAAGTGCAAGTGCAACTCTCTGGAAATTGCTGTCCTCCTTCCTGGTTCTTGTGATCTATTCTCTCATTATCACCCTGAGGCATCTGATTCAAATTCGTGTGCACAAAATGAACAGGCCTTTTTGAATCTAGCATTAGCATGTTTTGTACTCGGCGAATTTCCAATAATAATCCTCCAAGATTCATCATGATTCATGAACTACTACTATATATCACGACTTTATCGTTTTTAATGAGTGGAAAAAAGAGAGGAGAGGTCAGAGATAACGGTGGGGCGGAGCTAGCCAAATTTTTGGAGGGGACAAAGAAAAAAAATAAATCATTATAGGGGAGGTCGAAGTCTTTTTATTCAGAAAAAAAAATGGAAAATTTTAAAAATTGAGGGGACCATCGATTGTCCCCTCAGTACGCGTCGCCCCCATGAGAACAAGAGATTTTTTAAGTGTGCTGAGTGTAAAATAATTTCTAACACTGTACAGCAAGTAAATCAATGAGTTATTATTCCAGTAAAAAAAAAACAATGAGTTATTAATATCTTTTATTTTATCTATAGAAATTAAATGTTTAAGGTTTATTACTGTTTTTATATAAACTAGAAGTAGAGATCGCAATGGGGACGGATAACAGCTCCTCCCACTTCTCACTTTTGCGAATAATATTCACTTTTATTTTTGCTTTTATATCTGTATAGATATTCGTTTATTATTTTTTGACGGATAAATAGATATTTGTGAATATTCACAAGTATTCAATAAATTTGAAAAAAAATTCAAAAAAAAAAAAATATTTTAATAATATTTAAATAATAATAAAGTTATTTTAATAATTTTATTTATTTTAAAATTTTATTTACAAAAGATTCATGGTCAGAAAATCACTTACGCTCTCCCGCTTTCATTTATTAAACGATGGATAACATAAACGAATATTTATATTTGTAGAAAAAATTAAATGAGTATTACAAGTCTCCATTACGAGTATTACTTATTGGTACTTACTTTCGCGAGTGAAATTGTCATCCCTAACTGAAAGATTAACATGCACTAACGTGCATAAAAATATCGACATCGAAAAAAATATTGCTACTGTCTCTATTAAATCTTCAAATATGCACTAAATGTGCAGCAATTTTTTAAAGATTAGAAAATTAGTAACTGTCCGTATGGTAGGTGTGGGTTTGGAGTTTGTCGGTGTCAGTTTACATGTATATCTTTTTTTCATTTGTATTTCAATAATTAAGTAGTTGTTTTTTGTGAAAAAGAAAAATTGGACACCAAAATTATAAATCACCATTATAAATAGTAAAAAATAATAAATAATAGAATATATATGATCTCAAATAACTAACATACTACAAAATTATAATATAATAATAATAATATATTTATTCTAATGTTAATTATTCTTTGATTTTACTCTTTCTAAGTTTTCTTTTGATTCTTCTAGGCTGATGCTCCGTCTTATTAAAAAAATCAATTTTATATCATTATAAAATAAATTTCTCACTTTAGTGTCTACATTTTTTAAAATTATTATTATTATTAACTACTCATTTAATAACTTAAAAATATATAATAAAAACTATAAATATGTTTTATTTTTCAATTGTATTTGTATTCAAATGCTTATCAACTTTTTGATATATAACTATAATTCACTTTAAATACTTTTTTTATTTTTTAAAAAAAGAACAGATACATAAATAGTGCTTATCACTGCGCTATTACAATGTATTTAAGAATCCGAGTAGAATAAAAGTAACTATCTTTGTTCCTCAATTAATTTTTAATGCCGTCCTTTGGTAATATATTCCCATTCTATGCTAGCCAGATATGGATGGAGCAGCTCTGCCGTCAATGAGCAAATGAAACCACTAGTGAGTGGCGCAGGTGGTAATAATCAATAAATTAAAAAAATGCTCAAGTATTAGATTTTTATATTTTTTAATTATCTCCACAAAACAGCAATGTAGGGAGACGTTATCTAAGTTTTGATACATTGCCAACTTCATAGTTTATTTATTTTCTACACCGCTTAGGTATACCGATAGAACATGATATTGCCACAACCAGGACAAAACAAAGGATGATTCTAACTTACTCATAAAAATTGTTAGAGGATGAATACCCTCACTTTATGACTTGTAGTTATCTGTTTCTAAGATATTTTTAAAAAGCCCTTAATTCTTTATTTTTGGCATTAAACTCCTTGCTTTTTTGCATTTTAGTCTTCTCCTCCTTCATCCCCATCTCTAGCTTTCACCTCACCCACACCAAAAAGTCACCACGAAATATTTATTGAATCTGCTGCATTAGAGACCAGGACGAGATGTGGCACGTTGGGAAGAGGAGCAGATGGGAAGGTAGACAGTTTTTTGGACTTTTTGATCAATTTATCTTTAGTAAAAAAATTATTTATTAAATTATCATTAATTTTAAATTATTTATCAAATTTTCCCAATTTTGGTAATGTTGATATTTTTTATTATTTTTTATTCTACGTAGATAATGTCAGAAGAGATAAAGCTACTAATAAGAATACGCTAATCGTGTTGGTGTTTTCTATGTTTTGACAAAAAAAAAAAGTCACATTACATATGCTTTATAACACTTAACTCATTTCATATGAATGTCTATATTTACATGCATACTAAATCGTGCATTATAATATTGGAAGACATCAATATCAATTAACTTATTTATAGACCAAATATTTACTTATGATTCATAAAATAATCGATGTGAGACTTTAATATTGTCAAGACAAAATAACTAAATAAGGTAATAAGGTATCTTTGTTCGATGTGAGTTCTACTCTCATAAAAAATAATTTTTGAAATGAAAATTGTTCCATACGTGATTGGTACAACAAATTTGTGCAAAAATTAATAGTAAAATGCAACTCATTTTCAAACTCCATTAACTTCAGTTTAGTAGGCGTTGATGATGGTAAAGCAATGTTTGAGGATGGACTAGGTTTAACATCAAACAACATGGCATATGGCAGGCAGTCCTGAGGTAAAAAAAATTGTGTAATTTGTATGCTGCATTGGCATTAGAACAGAAACTTTTGAGTGTTATCCTTTTAAAATTTGTTATATGTAATATGATACAGGCATTGTATTGGTTATTTTCAATTGTTAGTTTTAAGTTAAAAATATGGTTCTACAGGGTATGGGTGGAATGTGCTGGATGAAAACAATGGTAGTGAAGGCAATGATGGAGAAGGTGTGATGGAGAAGACGTGAGAAATTTGAAAGTTGAAAATGAGTTGCATTTTACTTTTAATTTTTGTATAAATTTGTTATACCAATCACGTGTGGAAAAATTTTTATTTCAAAATTTATTTTTCATGAGAGTAGAATTCACATCGAATAAAAATATCTTATTACTTTACTTAATTGTTTTGTCCTACTAACATTAAAGTTTTACATCGACTACTTTACGAATCAGAAATAATTATTTGACATATAAATAAGTTAATTGATATTGATGTCTTTCAATATTATGGTACACTTTTTAATAGAGGTGTCAAAAGGTATTAAATTTAATCAAGATGTTCGGTGATCGCTAAAAAAAATTTTCGAATAGATTTTTGCAAACAAATTTATTTATGTAGTAAAATGGTGGCCAATTAAGGCCCATTCGCCAAAGGTTCGGGTAAGATTTTTCTTTGTGTCCCATCCATTTTTTTGTCGACAATGGCGCCATCGTACCTGAACTACTTTTTAATAGGCATGTAAAATGTGTGTGTCTATGGACGTCATTTTTCAAGACATTCATGTAAAATGAATTAAGTATCCTAAAAGCACATATAATGTGTCATTTTTTTGTCCACGTGAAAAATGTTAACATGGTTGGCTCAACTTACATGAATGCGTCAACACGCTTGGCGTTTTCTACTTGTTAACGTCATTACGTGTGACGTTACCACGTGAAAAATGTTAAGCGCATTGGTGTATCCACGTAGACTGTGCCAACCGTGTTGACGTATTCTTATTAGTGGTTCAATCTTCTTTGACGTTATCTACGTAGAACAAAAAAAAAAAATTAATATAATTAAAACTATGACAGCTTAAAAAATGGTTTAAAAATAATAACAATTTAGTAAATAAATTTATCACTACGAGTAGATTACTCAAAAAGCCTAATTTTCTGCAAAGTACTTGAAATGTAGGGATTAATTTTGTAATTTAAAAAATATTGTTATTACCTTTTCATCAAATTTCATGTAACTCATATTGGCCATCTATTTTTTTATTTAATTAATCAATGATTCTACATGAATGGTGCATCCATGCACACACCACTCTTATGAGTATTTAAGAAGAGCCCCAAAACAAATGCTATTCCACATGAAATGTGATTGCCAAAAACTCATAACATATACATAAACTTATCGTCGTAGTTATTGGTTTGTGTCGCACAAGCCCCGTTGAAATATCTATAACTATATTTTGAGGATTTAGAGGGTGAAAATATCTTTCGCTAAGAAATTGTATTTAACAATTTTTTTAAATAGAAAAGACTAAAAGTTAAAGATTTTTTTTTTCATTTTAAAATCAAGCATCACCAACTTCAATAAGAGTTGCTATGATACTTATAGTGCATGTTTGGGATAGTTGTACAAATTTAATTATTTTAATAATTGATTATTTTAATAATTAAACTGTAAAAATTTGATTATTTCAATAAT